>OX439042.1:63383408-63983408 GCA_949317995.1 Acholoe squamosa
GTGTACACGATCAGTACATACACCTCGTCGCCCGGCAGCAGACAGCGACAGCGCCCGGCAGTCGTTGGTTTGGTTTGAACGCATCCCGCAGTACCGTATATCCTCGTGTTAAGGCCTGGTCAATTTGCCATTTAGTAAGGAGGTTTATGTGGTAGGCAGTACCAATACAAGCCTGGGCTCATAGACGGGGAAATATGGTATGCATGTTTGCTTTGAATGCGTCTCGCGGTTATGGCAGCGGCACACAGCGAAAAATAGTGTTTGTACACGACCGGTACACATACCTCGGCGCCCGGCTGGCAGCAGGCACACGGCGAAAAAAGATGCGCCCGGACCGGGACTCGACCCGCGTACCTCTAACGACTGAGCGCAATGCGCTAACCACTAGACCACCGCGTCTCCTCCTTCAGCGGCCGTCTCGGCTTGACTATCTTTGAATGCGGACAGTAGGGAACAAAAATAGACTCCTGGACCGGGACTCGTCCCGCCTACCTCTACAAGCTTACCAAGCAAACCCAGACCATCACATGTCAGTCCCTGTGGCGTAATGCATAGGGAGTTGGATTTGGGATGTGAGACTGCTGGTTTGATCCCTACCCTGGCAATGAAAATTATCATAGGTTTTAACATGTAACATATGACATGGAAGGACATGAGAGGCGTGCAGGTTATCCATGGATAACCACACGGCGTGATGTTACAGCCTTCAGGGTGTGCAATATCGACAGGTATGTGCATGGGAATATACAGGTAAAGCACTGAGAATCCCAAAAATCGTGGAATAATAGGGAGTAATAGGCAGGATGAAACATATTCAGCATAGTAGGGGATCCCCCTGTGGAGTGGGGACCTTCATGAGAGGGGATGATGGAGCAGAATAGCATCATTCAGAAAGTTCTGAATTCCAGGAAAATGGCATCTCTGCATGTTTGACTGGGCCAAAAACTTCTATCCATCTTTCACCTATCCTTCCTGTCTCTTCACCTGTCTATCCCTCTCAAAACCTCTCCTTCCAACTCTACCTTTCATGCTTATTGTCTACCTGTCCATCCATCTAACTATCCCTCTCAATGCCACTCCATTTGCTGCCAATGCCTCTGCCATATGACATATGACATGGAAGGACATGAGAGGGGTGCAGGTTATCCATGGATAACCGCACACCTTGTAAAAGTGGTGTTACAGCCTTCAGGGTGTGCAATATCGACAGGTATGTGCATGGGAATATCCAGGTAAAGCACTGAGAATCCCAAAAATCGTGGAATAATAGGGAGTAATAGGCAGGATGAAACATATTCAGCATAGTAGGGGATCCCCCTGTGGAGTGGGGACCTTCATGAGAGGGCATGATGGAGCAGAATAGCATCAGTCAGAAAGTTCTGAATTCCAGAAAAATGGCATCTCTGCATGTTTGACTGGGCCAAAAACTTCTACCCATCTTTCACCTATCCTTCCTGTCTCTTCACCTGTCTATCCCTCTCCCTCCAACTCTACCTTTCATGCTTATTGTCTACCTGTCCATCCATCTAACTTTCCCTCTCAATGCCACTCCATTTGCTGCCAATGCCTCTGCCAAGCACGGCCCTGCCTACCTCACCTCTCTTCTACCTACCCCCTGCCAATCTTTCTCCTATCTTCTCCCTACAGATCCCTTTCCCTGGGCTACCTATCCCTCATCTACATGTCCCTTGTAGCTACCCATCCCACCCATTCCTATCCCCTGCAAAGTGGGATGGCACAGTGGGGGGAGAGAGGCACAGGCAGTTCAGTGTTCTGAAAAAAATTTGAAATTTTCAATGTGCATTCTGCTGACTTGTGGGGATGACTTTATAACTTTGGTTCTAGTAGGAATATTTGAGAAATTCTTTCGCCATTGGAAAGCTTAGGAAGTGGGCATTTTGACCAACCGATTTGGCAGAAAAATAGGGGGGGGGGGCGGGCGCTCCCGGCGCCCCCCCCATGATCCGCCAGTGGAAGCTGGCAATTAACAAAAAAAAACATCCCCATTAAGAGGTAATTAAAGCCATAAAACATCATTTTCTGCCACTGATACCATATAGGGAGATCTAATATACTCTGATACCATTATACACCAATTAACTCTTCCAGGTCCGCATGTATAGGATGAAAACCTTTATGGGGTTTTTATGGGCTATAGACACCTGTATGGGATAGACTTTTATGGTGTTTCTACAGTATATAGACACACGAAGGTTGGTGTCTATGTAAGGGTTAGGCCCACAATCGAGGGGTCTACAGGGTTTTATAGTACCCGACGGATAGAAACTTTTATGGGGGTTTCTACAGGATATATACACCCAACACAGGAGGGGGTCTGTAGCCTGTAGGAACCCCATAAAGGTTTCTATCCGACTTAGTTAATATACAAATTTTTAAATGAAATTTCACTCAAGTTTGTCATGAACTGTTTTGAGTTTCAACAAATTAAAAGTTGAACCACCCCTGACAAGAGCTAGTTACGGGCATCTTCAAGACCTTATCACTGTAGTAATTCAGATATTATGTTTCAAACCCTCCCTGTCGCTGCACTTCTATAAAACCAGCATTTATTCAAAACATGGCTGCTGGATGAGTCGGTTTATAAACTTTACAGAGAAAGACAAAAAGGAGAACACCATCTTACATGTTATCGAAGCCTCAAAAGCTTTTATTTGCCCTTGTGAATCCTATGTACAGTCTTGCCTTTTTTCATTACACATTATCGCATTTATTGACAATAACTTTCTTATATTTTGTTTTTACAAGTAGTGAAGCAGAGAGGATCAGGAGTGGATAACTAAGGGACAATGGCAGATTTCTCTCCCTTCTCTCTATTACAAAATTCGTGACCACATTACACCATATTAGCATTAAACACTTTCTTTCAAACATTCTTTAGTTCATAACTGTTGAAACCATATAAAAAAGCCGATGCCTGGGTGTATTTGTACACTAATTTAGTACCACAGATTCCTGTAGTCATAACAGGGAGACACAGTTGAACATGTAACTGGCAATGACTTTGACCTCCCAACCATTCTTTTCACTACTTTTATTACACGAGCATATTAGCGTCTAGACACTTAATGACTCATGTGACATTATGTTTTGTGCTTTCTGTCAGACTCCTCTACGCAATATCACACCATGTTATAAAAATCATTATGATATTTAGTTTCTTTACTTTAGAAATATAGATCTCTTTCTCACAACAGTGCACTATACATACATACATGCAATATTATATAGACAGGATTTACAGTACCAAAGATGGCGTCTAACCCTCTTAGCGCTGCATAGTTTTTAAATGCATTTTGCCCATTAGTCATCATGATGCATTATAGTACCCCTTGCGAGTAACTCACAAGGGTGGCACTTTATGCATCATGCCAACCCTTCAAAAGGATATCAAACATATTAGCATTATGCAATTCATGCACTATGCAGCACCTGGAGGATTAACACCCTGGATAAACTACATGTCATTAATGTCTTATCGGTATGTTAATTTACACCGCCGTCCTATTTAACATGGCCATTCAGGAAAGTACATACAGATCATAATTAATACCTTCTTTTTGTCTGACAAAATGACCATAGAAATAGGAGTGTTGAAACTGCATATAGGAAGCAGAAAGACTTTTCAATTAACCAACTTTGATACAACAGCCTGGGGGTGTAAGGTAACATATATAGTAACATATATATATATATATATATATATATATATATATATATATATATATATATATATATATATATATATATATATATATATGGTGCATCCCTTTCACCTTTGATATTAGTACAGTTTATAGAGCCAAAAGTTGGATGGTTACAAAACACGTGTAGCTGTTTATATTTGTTTTTCTCCATATGTCCTTGGTAATTGAAGAGGCTTGGCATCTATGTACATTTCATATATATCCAGATATTTACATTTCATTTTGTACTATAGCATTTATCGGGTCACCCTGTGTTGGCCGCCATGTTGTCCCCTAACGGCCTCACTGAAGTCCACATACCGCTAACTCAACTCAGGTGAGCAAAACAAAAGTGAGTCTAGCGTGTGTGGAAGAGGGTGAGACAACAAGCTATTTATTAGAAAGGTCAATACCTCTCCTTCCCACGCATAACACCAGGGATTGAAATATTAATGGGGGTCCATAAAAAAAATCATAAAGCTCTAGAGATATGTGAATGACTCCCTATTATGTCGAGTGTGTATGGTGGTTACATTGTCTGCCAATGTCATGTATTTTATATATTATGTACGTATATCATTTCTTTTCCTGGCTGGAAGACTACACTTGGCTGTCAATGTTACATGGTTCCTGCATTCTAATTTCCATTTAACGTTACTAAACTTCCACTTCAGACATCAGGAAGACACTCTTGCTTTCATTCACACAAACAATCTTTTGCCTTTTTCAAGATCATAAGAAGCACTATAGCTGAAAACAGTTATGCCAAATTTAATTTGCACTGCATTGAAAACATAGTTTTACAAACACCTTACTACAATATTTAAGAACATTATGGGCTAAATACTGCCTCAAAGAATATATTAGCTCATTTACCATTTGTTATCACCGATACAGCGCTGTCTGAGTGATCACGCTTAAGAATATAGTTTCATTCGGGTAATGGGACCGAGAAATGGTAGATATTTTAATTTTGAAGATTTATTTTTATGACTTTTGGAGTACCTTGGATTCCGACACTTATAAAATTTGACACCCAGAGTCGTAAGAAATTCCAAAAGGCGTAATATCTTTCTCTCTTACAGGTCCAAAAGGAATTAAGGGCAAAAAAAAGTGTAGATGTTGGTATTCAAACCAGATATTTCTTATTGCGCATTAAGCCCGACATGGTAGATCATGATAACTGGGATGTATTTCCTAAGAGCTGCTGAAAAAGGATTTAAGGTTATTATTTCAACATCAATCAACACCTTATGAACATGCCACAAATTATAGGACAAAGGAGATCGGTTTACATTTTCGCCATCTGAGAACGCACCGAAACATACAGAAAACATACCCATTTAAAAAATGCCAGAACTAAAAATCATATCCAAACACCACAAAAATCAGTTATACCTCAATAAATTAGTTGTGTAACATTACATACACAGTTCCACTACATATACACATATGTAGATACAAATACACGGCCTCATTTAGACACCAGTAGCATTTACTACTACTAAAATAAACATTAACACCACATTACAGGTCCAGAAAGCAAATGTCTGGCACCCCTAATGGTCTTTTCTTTTTCTTTTCACGCAAAATATATCTGTATCTGATTATGATGGCAAAGCTTTTCACCTAAGTCAACCAATAATGCATAACTGAAGCGATAATCAACTAATCGCAACACACAAAAACAGTGATAGGCATATTATCGTTTCATTACTGAAGAGAATGAAGGCATACAGGGAGGGAGAGGGGTAACTAGTTACTACTAGGTTTAACACATATACAGGGGCAATGGTGATATCATAAATTGCATCTGGTGAATAATAATAAAAAAAATTAAATTGACGTCTTTAACATATATATTTGTAGAATCATTGATAATCTCAATATATTACTCTCAATGGTCCGCTCGACAGTTTTCACAATCGGACCAACAACAGTGTTCTACATCATAGATTTGATCGACTTCATCGCTGTTGATATGGACATACATGGCATAACGCACATAACGACACCATGGAGACACGCAGGCCCTAGGTATGTACACATCATTTGAGATAAGTGCTACACTACGTAGGCGTGGAGAATGAAAGGATGGAATAAATATATGGGACCTTTAGGGAAGAGGCCGTTAGTATCACAGAGTTTAAAGAAAACAAGTGACAGTGATAGAACAAAGTTAGTCTACCCAAATTCTTGATGATAATCGATCACTAACATTAACCCTTTAGGCCAGTAGGGCATTGATGCATAAAGCCCATTGGTCGTCAAGAACAGACAAGACAGGGAGTATTCATAGGGCAGGAGGTTCAGTTAACAATTGCAGAGTTTTGGTATTACATGGGGGATAAGCACTGGTCATCAATTCTTCCTCAGCCTCTCCCCCAACACAGAATGACTGTTGTATATGACGCTCTGAGAACATGTATTTTTTTGGTGACATTTTAGACTAGAAATGAACCAAAATTTCCCCATTATTGTTCCATAATTCACTTCTTATATATATGGTTTATTACGACTGTGTAACTGTAAGGATGGAAATCATTGAAAATGAAGAACGATTCCTAATGAATTTTCAACACAAACTTTTTAACCCAATTGGACATTCTGCTTAACTGGTTAGCAACCACACTGTGTTTCACTTATTACAGTGCTGGCGAGTCTGCTGCAAATGCTTTGATAAGCCATGTGTCCCATGATACCATTTCAAAAAGATTGATGGTAGTTTAAAAAGTAATTATTGTCACGGTAGGATATGTCACATGATGCACGATTTGACTATTTGATAATATACCTGTCTCCATCCCACACAAGGGTGGGAGGGGGGTCCTTGGCAAGCTGTGGATGCATAGATAGGCAGGGGAAGGGGGGGGGGCTTAGCATGTGAAAGGGAGATGGGGGTGGGGGGGGGGGTTAGTCACATGGTTGGGGATAACACTAAACTGACTTGGGGTAGTGACATTTACCTGATTGGCTCTAATCCTATTAACCAGTTAAGCACCACATGGTGCCTCCAGTTCCATGATGCAGCAGTGTTTGTGAGCCCACTCTCCAGTGCTACATTGAATGCAGCAGGAGGGGTTTTCACCTGAGCTGCATCTTCTGACAAAGTGATTTGGCAGCAGATAGAAGGGACATGAATTCTAGAGGCATCATCCACTGCTAAAGGCTGCATACTGTAATACCTCACATATAAACAGTGCCTTATGTACGAGGGTGAAGCCCCAGTGGCCATTATAGCGTCGGCAAAAGTTGGGGGATGCGACTCATGGACAAGGATATTACTAAAATGCTCAATGGGTATGCCTTATATGAGAGATATTACGGTACATACAGTGTACATATCTGCTTGTTAACTATGTAACTGGTAACAAAGTGCTGGTAACCTGCCAATTTCACATTATACAGATCTCAAGGCTAAACAAGTTTGATAACTTGTAATTAATACATCTGCCAATCCTAAAGACCCAAGTATTCTAGCTCGTGCCCCTGTCTATTTGGATGCATGTATAATTCATCTCTATATCTTAGATAAAACCAGTGTGGGATTTAAAAAAATTAATTGCTGTGAAATATGTGGTCAGACGACTGGAAGAGTTGGGTTTGTGTGAGGGAGAGGCTAAGGCAAGATCAACAAGCGATGGTCGCGAACACTTGATTTTATTTTCCCCGGTACCTATTTCATTAATACGTGTTTCGTGACACCAGTACATGTATAACAATTCACTTAAATTAAATTGTGATGAGAATAATAATATCTCCATTGTTGTGATCATACAACCATGTTGAGTTAAGTCCCCAGCACCAGACTTCTGTATGTTAATCGTATATTCGCTAGGAATAAAGTAAATAGGTATAATATAATTCATATATATATATAAAAAGAATCAGCCTTCCCAAATTCGTAACATTACAATGTAATGGTTATTTTCTTCTGAGAAAGTGTACATCATACATTCATGTGTATAAAACTTGATAAGTTTCAGATGATATTTCTTTTTCATTGAAGTCTTTTCAGATTATCACGGAACCAGTGGTAACATTGTAAAAGTTCAAGCGACATATTTGACAGCATGGCTTGCTTCACATGCGCTAAGCTTGAGCCCTTTAAGGCCATGTAATGCTTTGAGGTACAATGCCCTTTGGTTGCATTTACCCGTGAATGCAGCGATTGCGAGTAACTCGCCACAAGTGCATTCATGCATCAAGCGGACTTAATGCAATTGGGACAACAAAGGGCATGGTCCTAGAGGCAGCATGTGGCCCTTAAAAACCTAAAAGTAAAATAACCGCATAGGTCAAGTACTAGGAAAGGACCGTTTCAATTTACCACTCAGCAATCAATCAAAACGTTTTGCTAGACCTATCTCCGGTGAATGTCAGCATTTTCCAAAACAATGATTACTTTATTTACATCAAAACAACTGTCTGCATACAAACCTTTTCAAAAGTCTACATTGTCACTATCTGTAGCATTCAGCATTAATGCTCACACTTCCCCCCTCTATTGGCAATAACTGGCACTAACAAGCCACATGTAGCCCTACCTATTGAGTTGGACTCATATCAACCATCAATATTTCCTGGCTCCAGTTACCATGGCAACCAACAAAAAAACATTTTACTTTCTCCATGTTGCTTCGATCATATTTTACTCCTACGATCCAAGCGGACTCATCTGTCGGTCTGGTCAGTTCCTATTCAAAATGACAACTGACAACTGAACCCATTTCCCATGGCATTATGTTTTGACTTTGAATGTCCATGTATTAGGCATTGGGTTTGCAGTTTCTGCCATTTTCCTTTTGCACCATTCTGCGTTTGCACGGTTGTTGTCATAGAAAACCCTACTCACCGTGCCGTCAAATAACATTCAATATCCTATTGTTTGTACCATGTCCTCTCCCAGCAGATATTTGCTACATTCTGTAGTGAGCTTTGCTTGAAGAGTAGCATATTTAATCTATTTCTAGTAGCATCCTTCTTTCCAACTGTCGTCCACTCGTGTTGATGCACTGCTTGCTCTTCGTGGGGACGGGATTCCGGATCTGCTGGAAAAAGAGAAGAAATTGCATACTTGAGTTTTATATTCAACACAAAAGAAACAGGAGCTATATGGTAAGGGATTACATGCAGTCTTGCTTAACCGTTTACAGGCCTTTAATGCATCATGTCCATTTGCATGAATGCATCATGCGAACCATTCGGGAGAAAGTATAACAGCCATCACGGGTTCAGCATGATGCATGAATGAAGCCTCAGCCAAGCGTCTTGACGACCAACGGGCATGATGCATCAAGGCAGTAGGCAGCCCTTAAAGAGTTCATCAAACCATGTTAGAAACTTGATAAGATTACTAATAACAACTGAGGTGTTAGTCTTCTTGGTCAAAATGAATCTGGCCATCCCAAAACACTTAATAAGAAGCCACAACTTAGAACCTGCCCTGTGCTATGCAATCCTACCCTAGCTGTCATACAATTACCAACTCTACCCTAGATTTAACACTTTCCCTCATAATTTCTGTGAAGCCTTTCACTATCCTTTTCTATAGATCATTAAATCGTAACTATGTGAAGCAATAGTCAATGAAATCTTTTCATTTCGCTAATGATTCATAACAGTAGTGAAGAATACATACTTATATGTTTTAACAAGGACTCCAGATATTATTTACAAGTATACAAACTTTTATTTGAGAGGAAGAGTCCCTTCTCTAGAAACCCGCGGTATTAGTATTTCTTGCCATATTTTTTTATAAATGTATCTATAGAGAGGTTAAGATAGCATAATCAACGCATTTCTAAGTAGAGAAATATCAGATGGTCTGAGTCGCCAATGCCATAGGCATTGACTATAAGAATGAAAATCATATGATATTGTACAATTTAGTGTTAAATTGGGGACAGAATACTAAAGTACTATAACAGAAGAGAGGCTTTCTATAAAACCAGTTCTGTGTCAAGGGATTAATTCACATTTAATTTACATCAATTTAATTGTACATTTGGAGGTTTAATCGACACCTTGTTGTCTAATAACTTCATGTTACTTCATGCATATCTTACCGGTATTATGCATGTATTAGATAGATCCTTCTGAAAATCTTTTTTTCTTCAAATTATAAGCCAAACATTCTTGATAAAAAAAATCTTATTTGACATGCGACCTAATTCATTCTTAGGCAAAAATCTATCCTGTAAATGCAGCATAGTGTTTTAATGCAGTTTTACCATTATGCAGCCTGACTGCTTTTATATATCAAAGGGATGCAATTTTGAAATAAATTTCAAAGACACCCCTTTGATTAAAGCTATCATAGATCATATTGTTCAATCTGCCCACTACCAGTCCCTGTGAAAAATCTAATCCTCCTATTTACCGGACCTATAATCTCTGATCTGGAAATGATCTGCCTTGGAATCAACACGAGCAATTACTGTTCTGGCATGGCTGTATGCCTTGGTTGAATTTATGTCTATAATAGTAGGCGAGTTAAAAGTTATCATTACATGAAATTTACATTCCTGTCTGAATTAAAACATGTATAATTGATTATTTATAAATTTAATATAGGAAATTCATGTTCAAACATATAGATTAATTGCCTTAGGATTGTCTATAAACTGGCCATACAATGCCATGCTAGAACATGTTAACTGGTATTTAGCTAGAAGGAATAATGCAGCCTATGTACTAGAGCAGCACGTAGAGCAAGAACAGAAGCCTGGACATGTTAGCTAACAACTGGAAGTTATTAACCCTCTGCAGCTAAAATTCTGATAGAAACAGACCAAAGAGGGGAGGCTTTGTATGTATAACAACCCACTGAGCCAACACAAAAGTTTAGGAAATGAAACATAAGATTATTTTAATATAATATATTTCTTTTTCATAAATATGTCTTTCTTTTTAATAATTTGGATTAAGAAGTAACCATTTATGCTAGATGGTTTATACATGTATATGATTTATGTTATGAGTGATTAATTTGTTTATCACAACTCCCCCCCCCCCCCCCCCATTCATTCATATATGATGATTTCTATGTCTCCTTTCTGTACTTATTTGGTGGATTAGCCCCTCTTCAGTGGCTAATGGTTTGTTTCACAGTTTGCTTATAGGGTCCATTACTTTTTGAGATATTAGAAAACTACACCTTTGTGTTGGCTTTGGTTTTAATTGTGTTGTATAGCTAACCATTTATGGCTTGTTGCTTAGGTACCTGCAAAAAACAAATAGTTTATGTGAATAGCTAACCCTTTTTTTTCCCTTTTACTCTGTAGAAAATCAAGGTCGAAAAGGTAGGATTTTATTATGACCTTATAGTTTATCCCACTGACCCTTTAGGGGGCCGCATAGTGCATTGATACACTATACCCCTTTGTCGTCATGATGCATAATGAGGTGCTGCATTATGCATCATGTCACACACTTCCGATAGGTCATAATGCTTAAATGCAGCCTTGGCTAGTACACCCGTCAGAGCTACATCCCAGCATCATGGCCACAAATAGGGGTAATGCATTAACGCAGCGTGCAGTCTCTAAATGGGTTTATATTTCTAACATACAAACTACTGTTTCAACAACATAAAAAATACTACATAAAATCGTCATTCCCTACGTGCAAGATGTTACATAGGTGAGCAAACATATCCACTCTACAAAGATATATGCACAAATATGATTATATGAATAAAACAAATCCAATGGAAAAAAACAACAACAAAACAAACACTATCATCCGAGCCATTACCGAATCTGGTAGAGCTAGATAAAATCCACACTATAGTAAAACCTTAAACGTTAATAATCCAACATAAATATCAAAACAAAATCAAACTCACTTCCGTGGTTGTGGTAGTTTTGAGCCCCCTGGCCGGGGGATTCCACTACTTCGTGGTGTGGGGATTCCACTTCGGGCAGGTGAGAGTGTCCGACTCGGGGATCCAGGAGAGCCGGGAGAGAGTGTGCGACCAGGGGAAGCCTGTCGGGCTCCAGAGCCAGGATTTCGGGCACGACGCGACATACTTCCAGGTTTTTGAAGACTACGGGGTGGAGACTCTCGGGGCTGGAGTCGATTATCACTCTGGTACATTGAGAGCTGTCCCTGGTTTAACGACCGCGCCAAGTTAGGGAGGCTCCGTCGATGTGTCTCTGAAACTGGATAAAGATTTATATAAACTTGGGGAAACTAAAAATAATCGCGACAAAGACACACCCCTTATCCGAAAAAAAAGGACTTTCAAGTTTTTTATCCAGTACGAGTACCTGATAGTTCAGCTCATATGTGGGGATATATCCCCTAGACTAGCCTACTAGTCTAGGGGCCTAGTCACTAGTGCGCCTTTTAGAATCACCAAAAGTTTGGGTTCACCTTATATGCAAGGATATCATACTATAGAACAGTATCAAAGTGCTCAAAATCTAGCCCCAAATGCATCATAAAATTATAGCTTTCTCCCAGGCTGGGGGTGCGTCTTATGCAAGGGGTACACCTATTACCAATATTTATTTTTCTATTGTTTTTGTTTCTTCTATTTGATTATCAAATAGCCCTTTTAAGTTTTTAACCCAAAAGTGACCGTCATTTGGTACTAGGAGTATCTTTGTCAGACATACACGTTAATAGCTAATGGTACGAGGATCATGAACCAGAAGACACCGGGCTGAGACATCCTGCGGCTCTTTTAAAGGTTAAATTAAAAAATAGGGTTTGTCTCGAAGTAGGAGACAATGCCATATGTGTTTGTAAGACCACGAGGGCCTCTTCCGTCCTTGTCGAGGGGAGTGCTAACCGTCTCTCCTTTCTTACAACACAATCTATGTATGCTATCCTTGCCTTTATATACTGCACTTATATTCAAATCCACAGAAAAGGTGTCTAAGGATATCGTCTGTCATACGCACTGCTTGTTTAAACAGATCAATGAGGACAACTTGACAATATCCTATTTGCACGGACAGGGAATAGTATTGCATCAATTTTGGTTGAATTTATAAATTCCCTCTGTGTATGTGCATTCTTTTACTTTGGGTAAGCTACCAAATATCCCCCTTGGAGTAGTTTAGGATATTTCAACATTTCCCCGCAAGGTGGCAGCACCTAAATTGATCAAATTCATAAGTAGGCTCTCCCCTAGGTCGGGCACTTTTACTCTACCTTTAAGAACAAAGCATATGGAAATCATATATCTATAGCACTTAACCCTGTATGCCCACGGGCGTGGCATACAATATCCTGTACGCCATGTCTCTGTATGCCCACACTAAGACTGGAGTCTCAGCTTGTCCTCTCCTGTCTTCCATCACAAATTCTGCTCTAAAAAGACTAATTCTGGGTAGATTTTCAAAATTCAAAAAACAAAAAATGATTAGAAAAAACTAACGAATACAGTGAGTATAGATTTACCCAGCTATTATTATTATTTTATCATGGTGTATAGTGCATCAGAAATGATGACAAGCACTCCCGTAAGCAAATATGTTTGTATCTGACACCTTTTCTCAGTCCTACTTGGGAAAAAATCGTTTGCTGTTGTTCTTAGAGGTAGAATAAAACAAAAACACAACTCGTGGAGCACACAGGGGCTGTATGCCCATTTGTGGGCTGCCCTTCCTGCCCAAGGTACCCGCAGGGCATCAGGGCAGCCCCTGTATGCCCCACTCGTTGTGTTTTTGGTTAGTATTTTGTAAATCAAATACATTCGTTCACGGTTTCCACATCTCTTCCCAAAGGAAAATGTCGCATCCTCCTTGATGTGGCTTCATAAAGAGTTTGTATAAATTTCCTCCGTCAGACTACAAAGTTGTCAAACTTACAGGGTAGTTCTGAGGTGAAACAGCAGATGGCAGCACTACGCTTCACGTAGGCTACAGTAAAAGCTTCAAGGCTCATGTCTATCTACTGTAAACGTAGATATTTTCGCGTGTATTTAAATTCGCGAATTTTCGATTTTCTCCCAGCTTGTCTGAACAAGCTGGGAGATAGTAAAGGTAGTTTTACAGAATTGTTAGAAGTGGGTTTTCAATACAGTTAACTCCCAAGTATAAACCGCAACTGCGCATAGGTCGCACTCCAACTTTAAGAGAAGCTATAAACCGCATCTGAGGCTTGAGAATTGTAGTTTGGTACATGTACTACCAGTACTTCATAGAACTTAAAGGACCTCTGAATTGGCGACGTTGCCACAGTGCAAATGTCGCTGGACGTTGGTCATCGATTCAGTGCCCTTTAAGATCCGTGTATTAGCTAAATCCTGGCTTTGCAAAACCCCTATAAGATGCAGGAGGCATCTGTTTTGCATTTAGCGGCTCGTGTGCAGGAGTTTACGGTAATTATCATAAGAGTTGATAGCGTACCTTGAGGTTTCTGGTCCAGGTACTGACTGCCATACGGACTGTTGGGGGGACTACTTGTGTTGGAGTTGGAGTGAGACGATGCCGTGGACGCCAAACTATCCTTAGACAGACACTTGGACTTGTACTCATCCGCTGTAAGAGATAACATAAAGAGACTTGATTTTCTGCTATAAATTTAAGAGAAAACACCAATAAAAGAAGACATGTAAAGGAAAATTCACTAACATAACTTGAGATTTTGTTGTATGGGCGGGATAAGCATTGGGTAGCTGTTAGACCTGATCACTGACCAAGCTCGCTCCTCATCCCTGGCTCTGACTTATCTCTACCTAGCCTAGGTTTTCAGAGTACTATTAAACTACATTATATATAATTTTCTGAATGGAGTAAGTTGGGTGTAGGCAACTGCCCATCACTCGAAACTTGAAATTGCATAAAAATACTGAAATTTAATCAATAAAGCGGGAAACCACTTATAAAGGCCTTTAACGGCCGCATTATGCTCTAAGGTAAATTTTTATGACGTCACTGGAATTTGTGTCTCATCTTTTTCCGTTGTTTCTGAACATTAAAGTTCAACATGTATCATTGATAAAACCTAAATTATGCCACCATGATGCACTAATACAACCAAGGTGAGTAACGGACAATGAGGTATTGGTGCATCATGCTGACCCTTAGGCTTAGGGAGTGTACCAACACAGTACTTAGGGTTATTCTGTAACATGATAGATGGATGTAGCCCTAGCAAAGTAATGGCTAGGACTACATTCAAGCCTTAATTCTATCAAATGGCACAGCACACTAAAAAGTATCTAGCCAATGGCCATTTTTTCGGGGTTAGTTTGTACGACACGTTCCTCGGCGAAATATGTAAGTTATTAACATACTAGTAAGACCCGTTACTTAACACGTAAGAAATAAGTAACATGAAAAATTTGAAGGGTTTGAAGGAATCAGTTAATCCATGTAATACCGTATTATAAACACTATGGTAAATTGACAAAGATCTGCGAAGATCGAAACATGTCGGCACCATTTTAATTTCGTCTCAATGGTTCTATGTTATAAGAAATGCAGCAACACCACAAGAAGGGAGTTTAGGGAATATTTACCATCTTTCAATAAATTGTGAAATAAAATCTCAATATCATAAGACGAAAGACACCCAGAGATTCAAGGACAGTAATCCATATTGTCGTCTGAAAGAAATGTCAATAGCGGCAGGGCAGCAAATGCGGACATGCTATATTTTGAGACTTTGCAAAAGATTTAAAGACTATTCTCATGAACATAATACTGCACAAGAGACCATAGGTTGGCATTAACAGAGGCACAAACAGCCTGTTACCATGGACATAGTTGGTAACATAGGAGGGATAACATGGCTGCGCTTTGGGGGGTCATTATGCCAGACAGACCAAAGACAACAGTAGTCGTTACAGGATCGTTGGACAGACCAAGGAAGAGGAGGGGGAAATAAAGGTTAATTGGCCAAAATGGACATAGCAAAGAGATGAAATGGAGAGAGAGTAGAGAGTGGATACAGTTGACATTGAGAGAAGGTGGAAGGTAAGTAGAGTTGACATAAGAGAAGGTGTACTGTGTATGCAGTTGACATTGAGAAGGTAGAGAGTACATGTCATTGACATTGAGAAGAGGTGGATGCTACATGCAGATGACATTGAGAGAAGGTGGATAGTACGCACAGTTGACATTGAGAGGGAGTGAATATACAGTTAACAGTGGAGAAGGTGCACTGTGTATACAGTTGACATCGAGAAAGTAGAAAGTACACACAGTTGACATTGTGAGAAGGCAGACAGCACATACAGTTAACATTAAGAGAAGGTGGGTGGTACATAGTTGACATTGAGAGGGTGGACTGTATGTACAGTTGACATTTGGAGGAGGCGGGCGGTACATACAGAAGACACCAAGAAGGTGGACAGTACATGCAGTTGACCTTTAGTAAGGTATTGAGGGAAAACAGACAGTATATACAATTGACATGGGAAAGAAGACAGTACATGCAGTTGACATTGAGGGATAAGACATTACATCGAGTTTACATGAACATAAGACAGTACATGCAGTTGACATTGAGAGAAGTTGGACGGTACACACAGTTGACAATGAGAGAAGGTGGACAGTACATACGGTTGACATAAAACCTGGCGGGACTGGTTCGGACTGTGCTGCTGTAGTGGGGGGAAGAGGCGTTGTGGATCTCGTCTTGGGATCTTGTCTCCGGTCTGCGATGTGCCCGGGACAACTTTAAAGCTGCAACCACACACCAACCACACCCAAGGTCAAAGGTTAAGCTAAGAAAATGCTGCTACCAAATGGTGAAACAAGGGCTTCTATGTTTTACAAGGGCAATCATTTCTGATAATATTTCTTTCTAAAGTTAGAAACTGTAAACAGGAAACCAAGCTGATAATTGTTGCTGCACAACAATGCATACGCAGATAATTTTTTTGTGACAAATCTATTTCTACTACAGGGGTTATGCCTTGTTCCACCATTTTTACATGGACGTCTATTAGAAGAGTGTGACAAGCAGTTGTTAGACCCATTAGTAGTGAACGTGAAGTTTTAAGAATATATGTCACTTCAAAACAAACACAACTGTAACAGATTTTACTTTTAAAAACAGTAATGTGCCTACACAACAGCACTTAAACAATTATAATCTGTTCAATTCCACATCTTCTTAATGATCAACTTATTAGTTCAAAACAAACTCTTAAATTTCTGGTAGGGTTCTTGGTGGATGACAGAAATGCATACAAGCTGCATCTATAGGTTTTTAAATGGGTCAAACAAGTGAGAAACAAGCAAGTGTAATATAGAATGATACATCTTTTTCAAATATCTGAACTACAATGAATATCATGGGAATTTTCCCCTCAATATATAAAAAGGGAGAACAGAAGAATCAGAAAAAAGTTTTCTCCTTCTATAGACAGTCATAAGAAGCAGTACACTTTCAAGTGTGTTTTGATATCAAGATATAAATTTCAAAACCTAAAGGGTTCAAAATGTATGTACACAGAAATCAGGATAGAGGACTACCAACTTGAATGATTGTCATACAACATCAACTGCTGTAGAACTACAGTATAATCTCCCTTTAGAATCAACAAGTATCAAAGAGTTGGTTTTTGATAACCAATAATCTTAAATATCTTAATATTTTTGAAGGACAGATAGTTAAGCAAATAAACTTAATATGATCTCTTTCATATGTAAATACCATGAAAAAAATGGATTACATGAATAGGAAACAAAACGTTGGGTTATGTTACAGATTTTGAAAGTTTTTCTTTTTTTTTTATCCCAGTGCAAATATCATTTTGTGACCATTGTTTTTTATTTGGAAGCTTGTAACTAGTAGTAGTAGCCATAATATTTGATTTCTGCTGAACCTTTGTCTTCCTTCACATTTGATATATATATAAAAAACATAAGCAGATTAACCCATTAAGGGCTGATGTTGAGAATACTCAACATCCATGTAGGGGCGGATGTTGAGTATTCTCAACACCATGCAGGGCCTGATGTTGAGTATAATTGACATAGATATATTGATATGGCAGCCATGTTTGGAAATTTAAGATAGAATTAAGTGGACTGCTATTTTTGATATGATGATGTTATTAACCTCTTTTTGGGCTGAGGAATTCGAATCTGGGAAGTTCAGGGTGATAGAGACATTGGAAAATAGTTGAAAATGATATCAAAATCATGGACTGTGTATTATACTCTGCACCCTCTCGCCCCCTGGTAAATCTACTGCTCAAAATCCAGTCCCCTAGCCTTCCAAAGTGCCCTCACAGCTCGCCCTTAATGGGTTAAGCAACCTCCAAAAAGTCTGACAGCTCTCTGATTCTACTGTAGCTACAGCATAGGACAACAAGAATTATGGCTTGGGTATCGGGGGATAGAATCATCAAATACTCACAGCGCCGCGGTGACATGAGTGGCGATGAAAAGCTCTGTCGCAGACCTGAAAAGCCGACCAGTGCAAATGTGTTGACAACTGGTAAGCACCCCCAACCATGTGGACCCATATTGGATTTTGTGAATGAAGGCAATGTCTTCATAGGATAAGTTATGTTATAGAAGAAATTGTCAAATGGATTTACTGTTCACCCAAAATATTAAGACACAAAGTTATTATTTGCTGAGGGTGAATCTAAAGCAAAAAATATAGCCACATAAAATTTCAAACAATAAGAGATTGGTTTGTGATAATAGGATAGTCTCAACACCACATATTGTGAATAGTGCTATCAAGTAATACACAAAAAGAAAACAGTGACTTATATAGATTAAATATTAGTTTTCAAAGTAAATGTTAATGTATTCTCAAGAGTGTGCAATAAACACGTTTTAATTTTTTAAACTGTGACCTACTTTCTTCTTGCATTCTGGCTACTACTTGTAGTGATGAAACATCTGAGAATTTATGTTCATGGCTTCGACCTTGCTCTTCGTCGTTGACCCCAGACGTTATGGCATCGAAGGGTGCAGTATCTGATTCAGGGGTGTCATGATCGTCTAGCTCATCTGCACTATGTGACTGACCAGGCATCTTATTCCGTCGTGGCCTTGTGAAAGTATTGGTATTTAATGGTGCACCTGTTGGACAAATAGAATATTAAAATTTTATCAAACAAAAAATGTTTGCGAGCGACATGCTGACATAATCTTTAAAGTTTCCAAAGGCTCTATCTCAGAGCCAAAGTCTCTGTGAATGACTTCTTGTACTGATTTGTTTATTCGATAATCTTCTGCTTCATTCTACTTGTTATAAAATATGTCTGTAGATGAGTATCAATCGACGTTAATGTTGCATTGCACATTCCTTAAAAAAGCAGAAGGCTAAATAAGTGTTTGTCCTGACAAGAATATATCACAGAAATCAACACTCACAGTCCAAGTCATCTAGAAGGTCAGGTTGCGGGTTCCTTGGAGACAGCTTTTTCGGTCTCGTGAATGTGCCTGTATTGATATAGGATGCTAAAGGAAAATTAGAGGAGAAGGAACTTGTTATATTGGACTAATATGTGAAACAAATTACTTAGTGACATTAACTACCTTTTGTACCAGCACCCACTTAGCAATTCCTACCCCAATTGCTATATAGCTTTCATGAACTTCACTGAAAGGAAATACTTTTAATTCATATACACGTATAGTTTCATCTATTTTGATAGGTAAGATTGAAACAATAAAACCTAAGACCACAGACTCTACAAGTTATGATTTAAGGGCTGTAATCATAGGAATTCTCTCTTTTTCTGTGGTGTAAGTCATGCATTCTTAATTACGGTAACCACTTTTACTTACTATTGCAGTCGTCAATTAGCTCTGGGTCCTTCTTTTTGTTGAGATGTTTCTTTGGCCTCGTAAATGTTCCTGTATTGACTCCTGAACCTATAAGGAAGAACTTGTAATGGTGAATTCACACATATCAAATGTAATTACTTCAGTCACTCTCATATATGTCAAATCTTTCTTTGAAGCATTTGGCTCACACTTAACATTTTTTTTATCTAGTTTTCAGCCGTGTGTTAATCATTAGTGAGAATTTATATTTTTTCAAATCAGTTTCTTTTCCCCAACTTAAGATGTGTTTGATGCCTTAAATCTAGCATTATTTTACACTAACAGTAACAAAGTCAACATTTTATAAAATGTACATTTAACCCTCAGCTCTATTATGTTTAAAGCAAATAAATTTTGATGAGCGGTCACAATACCTGTGGAAATAATCATAATACGGTAGGAATTGAAAAAGTCTGACCGCAAGGACGAACGTGTAATAATCAATGTCTATAAAGTTTATTTGACGTTAAAGAAAAAGACTAATAAATCTTTGATCACATCATGTTTATGGTCACGATTATGTACATGTACTTTAAATCATCAGACAGAATAGTTATTGAGCGTCTGTTATGTTCTACTTTATGTTTATCAGAATATCACAGGAAAGTAACAAGCAATCGGAATTTTGGAACATGTTATTTTGGTTGACTTCATATTCCAGATATTTCCTTCTTTAGCTTATCATCCATTACATTTTTCTCTCGATGCCTTGAAGCTTATTGGGTCAACCTATGCTTAAACGTAGGCTATAAATGTAAAGAGCATAGATTTATGGGTTTACTTTCATTCCCTGTATATCTTATCACTAAGGACGTGTCTAACCTGAATTCTACAGCAAATGTCAACATCAACTATCCACTAACCATTTATCTATTTTATAGGGAGAGTATTTGAATGATACTTGAATAGAGGCTCAAAAAGATTTACTGTAAGACACATCATGCACACCCATAAGATAGAAGTGCTGTTATACGGGATTGAACATAGATGTTTAAACATTAAATAAAGTACCTTTTGTAGGATAGAAAGGAAAGTGCATTCACAAATACACAGATAGAAAAAAAATATTGAAAAGTAATGAACAAAAGAGCAACCTAAATAAAAAACTTGTAAAAATATGTGAAAGGTTTTTATGATTTAATACATACATGCAAGCCGCTTACTTAAAATGATATCTAACTACACAACATAGATTTGAGAAAACTTGATTTGCTTAGATACTGATTTAGAGAAAATATTTCGAGGCAATACCTGGGCCTCAGACATTGAGACTTACTGTGAAGATAATGTTGTAACCGGTCTGATAGATAAAGATAGATCACACATTTTCATTCATATAGAGATCTTTATTATTGTGTTTCCCTTTTTTAAAGACAGGTGCCCATTCGGGTACGAAACAGGAAGCATAATCGATTATATTACCGTATTCTCCTGCGTATAAGACATGTTGCGCATATAAGACGCACCCCTAACTTAGCACATGCATTTTCGCGTATAAGACGCACATTTTAAGAGTGATTTTTGTCAATCCAGTACTGTTCTATAGTAAAATTACCCCTCGTATAAGACGCACACCAAACTTGAAAAAATCCTATAAGACGCACCAGGCATTTGTTTGGCGTAGAGGACGCGTCTTATACGCGGGAGTTTACGGTAGTTGATGAGATCATCCACTCAAATGGAATTCAAATCAAAGTCCACCACTTGACATTTATTATCTGACTATTACAGCATAACCACATTGCTTGTGACACACCTTTAATACCTCAGAGGTGCCAAGTTGCCCTTCACAAAAACCGTAATTTTGAGGTCAAAAATCGTAATTCTCTGTACCACAAATCGTAATTCATCTTTTAACAAAAGAAATCTACTTTAAATGCACAAAAACACACTATATTACATATTGTTAAACGTATTTAGATACCCTTACATATACAAGTAGTCATTCCAACTACGTAGTTGGAATGACTACTTGTATATGTATACTCTTCTACTGGACTTTCAATTGATTATAACACTCTTTCCCATACATAAAATATCATAGCCGGAATACCCAAAAATCTTAATTTTGGCACCTAAAATTGTAATGGTCGTAAGAGGGTTGAATAATCGTAACAATTACGAAAAATTCGTAACACTTGGCATCTCTGATACCTAAGGGAGTGATCATTTTTTAACAACAGGGGGGGGGGGCTGGTGGGTTTGCGCGCGGACGCGCGAAAAAAAATTTCGACCCCCCCCTCTCGAGGGGGTAAAATTTTTTCGACCCCCCCCCATAAGGGACAAAAATTGCGCGCGAACGTCCCCTTTTAGCCTATAGTAACGCGCGGGGTTTTCCACTGAAAACAGGTGAAATTATTTTGACCCCCCCCATCAGAGGTATTGAAAAAATTCTGACCCCCCCCGGTCAAGGGGTTGAAAAAATTCTGACCCCCCCCTCAAACCCACCGGCCCCCCCCTGTTGTTAAAAAATGATCACTCCCTAATGAACTAAAATAGTCACCATCGAAAATAATTTCTATGGAAATGCCCTATGTAATTTTGTCATGAGTTAATCTCTAAGTTATTTACAACCCAAAAAAGAGAAATAAACGTCTGGCCTTAGAAATATCCACATTAGTACTTTGTTACCAAATATGATATAAATGTTGGACAAATAGATTGTGGAACAGTTCAAGAAGATTAGTATGTAGGAATAGTGATTATATTACTGGGTATTTGGTTAGTCATGTTCTTAGTCTCAGCACCTATCAGTTTTATCATAATCAACTGATCACAACCCAATAAATAAAGAATCATGAATGAGTGAGCGTTTTAACGATGTCAAGTGTGATTTTCACATTACATTGAGAAGTCAACTGAAATGCCAGAAAACAAGATTTGTCTCTGCACGTCAACCAATAATGGATCAGAACTAACAAGCTTGTTATCACTATCCGACCTCTGCAGTAAGAAAGAGTGACTTTTATTTTGAATTTAATTTTCCACACGGTACCACAGACGGGCCAGATTCGATCGGTAACCCGGGTATACAGATCTGATCTGATCGAGGACATCAAACATGTTTGATTTTGTCAGACTCAATCGGATGTCCATGCAGACGCTCCTGATTGTCTGGATCGTCCGAGGGAGTCGGGTTCGTCTGCGGTCCCCTTTAGGTTTGTACCACATTTAAAAACATTAAGAGTATTCTGAAGTCACCCTTTCTTGTCATTTGTCACACCAAAATAACCAGTTTTTATGGATTTCTCGTCCAATATGTATGACTCAAGGGAGGCTGTGAGGAAGGCGTGACCTGTGTGTAACAACTCACCTGGCGTGTAGGAGTAGATCACTTGGAAGTTCTCTACAAACATGCACATATTGAACCCTCAGAATCCTTTATCCAATTAATTGCCGATAGTGCCTTAATAGGGCATTCCTTTTGGTCAACATTATATATCAATGTAGTCTTGGCACTTTAAGCTGGGTGGGTATCTTTATATCCTTCAAATCTACACATTCATCAGAGCAGCTTGCGAGTTACTTCGGTATTGGACAAGGTTATAAGGAAGACAAACGACACATGAAATATTGCTCGAGAGTGAATAGTCCCATCAGCCCTTTAACAGGGTTATTAAGCTTTTTTTTGAAAATCCAGCCTTTGTCTATGCCAAACTCGACTTAAGATGCCCCAGCCATAGAAAGTGGGACAACCTGGACCTAGACCCATTTTCTAGGACAATAATCATCAAAGTACTCCGACTTTAATAATACTACTATAACCTGGTAATGCCAAAACTTCGGTTAAAAGCGACATGATGATGCCTACAGGTTTGTCTTCTTTTATCGTACATCTTCATCAAAATCATCCCGAAAACAGGCAGAAACATCACGAACCGGAAGTCCCTATCCCGGGAGTGCATAGATTATACAGTAATACATCGTTATTTTTGATACATTCATGCGGTTTTTGGCGAGTTACTCTCCAGTGCTGCATTCTTGCATCATGTCAACCAAAGGGAAAGAAGCCTTGAAACAGTGTGCAATCCCTGATGGGTTAAACCACTTAGCCTTGACAACCCCTAACCCATAATGACAGTGTTGGGGGTTAGAGAGGTGGAACAGGCTTGTTGGGTTAAATAGAGGAGAGCCAGGGGAGGGCAGTGATTCACCCCCCTGGGCGGAAGGATGGAGACGAAAAAAAAGTCTATAGCCCTATATATAAAGCCTTCAAGTCCATGTTCCATGTTATGATGCATCATTGCAGAACCCATGGCTAAATCTTTATAACTGTGGTGCATCATGTCAATCCTTCGGGCTACTTGCAAGGAATGCATTTATGCATCATGCTTACCAAATTTGTTTCTCAATTTAAGAGTGAGTAATACTGGTAGATGTTTAAACGCCATTTCGACAACTATGGTCATATTCGTGGATATGGTTCACAATATAGGATAGAGAGACTGCTGCAGATGTTTGTGGCTATGCAGTCTGTCCTTTGCCAACTATAACTGTTTCTAGAGACCGTCTGGCATATTACATATACTAGAGGACATCATGAATACCTATTGAAGAATGCATCTCATCTTGCTTTCAGTTCACTATATAGGGGTGTGCTTGTTTTACAGTCATTGCATAGGGGTGCAGGAGGGTTGGCCCGGGATGTATTATTAACCAATCAAAAAATTCCCTGTGTTCACTGCAGAATTTTTTGGGTGCATTATGTAACACCTGATACACATCACGCTGGTTCTTATCAGTGCTTATCTTGCCAGGTGCCGGATCAAGCAATGGTCGTTCCACTAGGCCTCCACACAGAGCCCTATAGGGGTAAACTAAACACCAAACCAAACTTTTGGACGTGTGAATAGCCTCAAAGCAAAAACATACCAGAAAGGAAGCAACCCATTTTTACATGATTACCATAAACCTTACAGGGGGTGTCTAAAACGGGAGGTGTTTCAGGGAGTGACAAAATGCGATCTGTGAATGAATTTTTGTGGATCCTGTTAAGGAGTAGACCTGGCTGACCTTGTACTTGTACCACATAAGGACCTTTGTATATATAGACATGAGTCACATACATGTAGTAAACTAACCCTTAAAGAGCAGCATGATACCTCCACTTTATGTCAGTTGGTCGGTATGATGCAGCAAGGCAGTGCACGTGAACCTACTCATCAGCACTGCATTGGAGCATCATACCGACCATTGTATTAACCCTGTATGAGTGATACATGAATGTAAACCCCTGGCGCGTTAGTCGTTACAGAATTTTGAGACGACAAATCCTAGTGCCCTCTCTCGTTACAGAATTCCCCCTCCCCTTCCCAGGCCTGTGGCAGTGAGAGTTGGCCAGGGTCCAGAGAGACAGGACATGGAGGCCCAGGGCACACCTACAGGCTACAAACCTCACCCTGTATGTGACCACTCAAGTGGTGTTGAGGGGAACCACCTCAATCTGGGACATTCATGTTCATGTTCTATATGTATAATGTGCAGTATACGGTGCCATAAACTCTCATATAAGCCGCTGCATTACCCATTCACTCCCAGGAGGGGAGGAAAGTGGGAGAGAAGGTGATCCAAAACCTCTGGAAGGCTTTACTCAAATTTACAGGAGGTTGGCGGGGCCCAGTTGCTCATTAACTTAAGGTGTTCTTGTGTCTTTGAATTTTGAAAGTCCATTAATCGAAGCAAAATTTACATCATTTCAAGAAGCTTTATACCCATTCTTTAACGTAAGGGTGTACCTTATACGCTATACATGAGAAGTACAAGTCAAGTGTGTTTTTGTAGTAGTTATACTACTGGTTCTCGGCGTTTGCACTTAGCCCTTGCAAATAGCTCTTTATAAATGCCTATAGTATAGTGTCAGTTCTTGGGTGACCCTGAGGTCATAGTTGCATGACCTCAGGGTGACCTCAGAAATTTTATTTGTAATTTTTGTCGTTCTACTAAAGAAGGTAATAGAAAACTTCTAAGAATTTATGTTCTGTACTGTGACCAGAAGTGAGCTTGTTGCTGATAGCTTCAAAGTACTACAGTGCTGAAACTCAGACTGGAACCAGCGGAGAGCTATATTGCCTAGAATTCCCATGAATACAGGTTGGAGAGATGTACAGTAAATCCTTGCGTAGAACGCATATATCGACTATGAGACATAATCTGAATTTCTGGACTTATTTAAGCTTCCAACAATGACATATTTCCTTCCCTACCCAATGGACTTTAGTAGGTCGCCAGATCTCTCCAACCCCTGTAAAATTTGGACAAGGCCTTGGGGAAAAGTAAATACTGAAAGCCTGTCTATTCTGAGTCATTCTAGTAGACTTTATTTGTGGGCCGTGAGTATAGTGACCAAAGGAAGCAGTCATCAGCAAACCTTGTCCTATTTACCATTTCACTGAAAGGGCACACATTAAAAACTACATCACAGCAGCTGTACATGACAATCTTACATTGACATACCGTAATCTCCCGCGTAGAAGGCGCAGCTCGCGTAGAAGGCGCCCCCCCAACTCAGAGAAGGCCTTTTCACGTAGAAGGCGCACGTACCTCTTCTGGATCAATTTCCGGAAAAACCCGCGTATAAGGCGCCCCCCCAACTCACAGGGGGGCTGTTTCCATAGAAGGCGCCCCCCCCTCCCCACCCCCCTATATGAGTTCAAGCTGTGATCGGCACACGGTCGGCGTCAAACCCGCCGAGCGCCTGTACACCTCCCGGTCTGCCGCGCTGCTGGCTATATGAGTTCAAGCTGTCATCGGCACACGGTCGGCGTCAAACCCGCCGAGCAAATCTACAGCGACCGTGTTGCCGCGCTTGGCGCTATGAGTTCAAGCTGTCAGCGGCACACGGTCGGCGTCAAACCCACCGAGCGCCTGTACACCTCCCGGTCTGCCGCGCTGCTGGCTATATGAGTTCAAGCTGTCATCGGCACACGGTCGGCGTCAAACCCGCCGAGCAAATCTACAGCGACCGGTCTGCCGCGCTTGGCGCTATGAGTTCAAGCTGTCAGCGGCACACGGTCGGCGTCAAACCCGCCGAGCGCCCGTCGACACCTCCCGGTCTGCCGCGCTGCTGGCTATATGAGTTCAAGCTGTCATCGGCATATGGTGGGCCTTATCCCCGGCGAGCGCGTCGACACCTCCCGGTCTGCCGCGGCGCTAGCGCTATGAGTCGATGCTGTCATCGGCCCACGTGTTCCCTACACCCCGGCAAGCCACACCGCATTGTCAACCTGTTGAGTCTATGCTGTCATCGGCACACGGTCGGCTTGAACCCGCCAAGCGCGTTGACACCTCCCGGTCTGCCGCGGTGCTGGCGCTATGAGTTCAAGCTGTCATCGGCGCATTTTCCCAAATGAGATGTTGGAAAAACCCGCGTATAAGGCGCACCCCAAACTCAAGGCAATTTACCTCCCACGTATAAGACCCATGAATGATCTGATTCGCGTATAAGACGCGCCTTCTACGCGGGAGATTACGGTACTGTTTTTCTGACATACTATACTATAGATCATTGCATTGAGACCTAGTGACATATCAACTAGATATAGGACTGGGTTTTAAAGACAGGGATGACAGTCACTAAGCACAAAAATCCATGACATACTCCATTATAGCCCCTGAAATACAAACTTTATATACCGTAATCTCTCGCGTAGAAGGCGCAGCCCGCGTAGAAGGCGCACCCCCAACTCAGAGAAGGCTGGTTCGCGTAGAAGGCGCACATACATTCTCTGAATTGGTACACTGAAAAAACCCGCGTATAAGGCGCACCCCTAACTCAGGGGGTCTGGTCAGCGTACAAGGCACACCTCGTCCATGGCCTGCTACAAGGAGACAAGGGTCTCCTTGTAGTTGGGGATAGCCTTAGGTAGGGTTAAGATCAGGTTGCTTGCTTTGCTTTGAATTTTAACCTCACCTATGTGCCCTTTGGACACGTCAAGGGTGAGAGGTCCCGTGGCGTGAAACCCGGACCCGTACACTAGAGGGAGCTAAGGTAGAAATCACGCCCCTACACATTTACCGAGGCAATGGTTCTTTAACATCCGTCACTACATAGGCATAGTGAGAGATGGACAGGCCTGTTTCAAGTCATTTGTCTGCCATGACCGCCGAGAGACTTTCCAGCACAGCCTAGCCAGA
The DNA here is from genome assembly GCA_949317995.1 of Acholoe squamosa. Classification (NCBI taxonomy): domain Eukaryota; kingdom Metazoa; phylum Annelida; class Polychaeta; order Phyllodocida; family Polynoidae; genus Acholoe; species Acholoe squamosa. Next base: position 63,411,007 of record OX439042.1, read on the forward strand.
GCAGGGAGGAACTCAAACGACACCTTACGGCGACGTTTGGAACCACCACTATGCCCCGGCCGGGCCGGGAACCGAACCCACGACCTTACGGCCTGTGAGCGGACGCGCTACCGACTGCGCCACGCCTCCCGGCTGATCAGGTTGAGTATGATGCTGATCATATATTTTTTTTGAATGCCACAAATGAGGTGTGACTTGAAGTAGAACTTATCTCTAACATTGTATTATCAGTTCTTTTGATTTCTTTTCATACATTCATGCATTCTATCAATGTTGTAGCATGTTAGGGAATGAATTTAAATCATAACATTATCTAAACATAGTTGGAACATCTGTTCTAAAGTCAAACATACAGCAAGTGTATATAAATGGTATACTGGCTCCATCTGGTGGCACTTCTAGGAACCATGTAGTCCATCACTACTGTACTGATACACTGTAAACATGATCATTTATAATCATGTGTTCAATAGGAATGGTTCCTAGAAGTGCCACCAGATGGAGCCAGTATACCATTTATATACACTTGCTGTATGTTTGACTTTAGAACAGATGTTCCAACTATGTTTAGATAATGTTATGATTTAAATTCATTCCCTAACATGCTACAACATTGATAGAATGCATGAATGTATGAAAAGAAATCAAAAGAACTGATAATACAATGTTAGAGATAAGTTCTACTTCAAGTCACACCTCATTTGTGGCATTCAAAAAAATATATGATCAGCATCATACCCACCTGATCTAAATTGGGGTACCAGTTAAACCCGCGTATAAGGCGCACCCCCAACTCAAGGCAGCCTGCCTCTCGCGTATAAGACCCATGCACGATCTGATTCGCGTATAAGACGCGCCTTATACGCGGGAGATTACGGTAGTAGGTATGTGAACGTAGGGGCTGCTATGAGCGCGGACCATGTCATAGAAATCTGTGCCACTGTGGGAGGGGTTGTGCAGGGACAGCTCTCTGTTATGGCATGTTAAACAAAATTAATAGTGTTTGGATAATGCATCTTATAATTTTGATATAAAGTATACACGATTTCCGTTCATTTAGTTTTTGAATCTTATGTCAACTCTAATTGGTTAATTAATTACCTGCTTAATTAAGTCCATGCCTAATCAAAACCTGATAATTTATATGAAGGAGTGTTTCAAGTGACTCAAAAACTGTTTAAAGAGTTAGGAAATCACCTAAACATTAAGTGTACCAAATATGAAACAAATCTATCGATGCAAACATATGTTTCTAGGATGCGGAAATTAAAGTAATTAACTTATTTTGAGCAATTTTAAAGGTTTTCCTAGCTTTTTTATTTTCAAAAAATCATATCTTTACTTTTAGAGGCCAGATAAGCTTCATCTAAACTGCATTCTGTCGGCAAAGGTTGCAGGCTTTCAGAAAATGCATAATTTGATATGGATTATCTTTGTTAAAATTTTGGGAAATATATGGCTATAGGTCTCACACCATCCTTCTTTGTAGAGTTTAATTTCATAACAAAAATGTACCCAATCTTGCCACACAAAAATCTCTCTAGCTCCTCGAAAAATGACCCTAAAATTACAATTCAAAATGCATGTGATTTCTCATGTATTCCCCCAAGGTATCATGCAAAAACCCGGAAGATCTGACGCATTTGAAATTTTCGTTCACATACCTAAATTATTTATAGCAATGTATAGGTCTTTGGGACTTGAAAATCCCTAAAATCAGGGAAACTCCTGAAGACTTCCATTCTTGTTTAAAAGAAACATCACAAATGGCTCCCAAAATCTCTCCTCCTGGTGGTATTTGAGATCAAATATATAGGATGGGTCCCATAACAAGTCTTTATACATACTATGTATACGGTCTTTTGAGGGTTAAGGAAAGAGAACCTCCCTTGCCACAGGTGCCTACAGAAGTGGTAAGGTAATATGGTGATTTTTTGGGCAGTCCTTTTTTTACACATGTAATTTTAAAGCTGCCACCACAAGAGTGAGACATCACTTTGACAGGTCAACACTCCTTGGCCATATATGTCAGGTGATTTGTCCAGTTTGCCCCCACATATAAAAGGTTGGTGTATGGCACAGGAGTCCTCCACGCATGGTCGATTTACTGCAGTGTATGGCATGGACATATGTGTACCAGTATATATTATACTAATAGCAAGAACAGATGGGTGCTATATCGTTTTCCCCTCAATATCTTTATTCTCTTTATGCATTCCTGTAACTCATAACTAAAAATGTTTCTCTTTTTGTTTGTCGAAGAGGAGGCACTGTGTGTGTGTGTGTGGGGGGGGAGGGTTAAAACCAAGGAAGCAAATGTACCTCTAGAGCCTAATTTGAAGACGGACAATCTTGAATGAAAAAAGACAAGTACTGAGACCCTCTAAGTACTAAAAATCTATCAAATCCAGGTGCAAGGTAGGTTGTTATGTGAAACAACACCTAGCGGAACCGACGTATCAGCTGAACAACTATGGTGAAAACCAAAGTGGAGTAGGGGTGAACACCTAAAGGAAGACATCCCTTTTGGCAAACATATTATGTCAATGTACTTGTTACGACATAGATGCAAACTTGTATATTTAAAACACTACCCTACATTTCCTTCACAACATTTGCCCTTCAAAGAAAGAACGTACACACAGACCTTCCATGGATTATCATATTCTGTCTGTCAACATCCTAGCAGACCTATTTCTAGATATCAAAGCTCAAATCTTTAAAATTTCCAACAAAACCAGTAATATCATTACTTATTCTACTTAAGTTGATTTAATGTTTTAAGGGCCACATGATTCCTTATGCAGTGTTGGTGAGCTTCCTGCTTGCACTAGATCTGTGCATCAGGCCGACCCCTCAGGAGTGTTGGCATGATACATGAATGCAGGTGCGGTGAGTTCCTCACCAGTGCTGCATTCATGCATCGTGAAGACCAGTCAGCGTGATGCATCAAAGTACTATGTGGCCCTTAAAGAGTGAAGTCATCGACTGATTCCGCCTTACCTAGTCCTGAGACGCGGCCTGAAGCGGGTAGACTTGTTAATGGTGAAGCTCCGTGTGAGAGTGAGGTTTCTGGTGGGACTGTCGGTGACGTTAGGCTGCCTAGTGTACCTGCACTGGAGCTCCTTGACACTGTAAAGGAGAGAACAGAACATGTTATATCAGTGTAGTACTGGGGGTTAACAGGAAAACTACGCTTGTATGAAGGACCTATGTTAATAATATAATTATTCAACCTTAAACCCCTAATGCATCATGCCCACTGGTCATCATGATGCATGAACCAGCAGTCTCGCCAGCACTTCATTGGTGCATCTTGATAACCAATGGACATGATGCACTCCTGCATCAGCGTCCCTTAAACTTAAAGGGTAAAGGGTACATATTGCCTACGCTGGGATTGTTTTGATGCATGGATGCAGCTCTGGTGAGTAATTTTCCACGGCTGCATTCTTGCATCATGACAAGCCAGGTCAGTAGAGCACACTGGTGGATAGACCAAGGATCTTGAACCTGAAGGCATCATGTGGCTTGAGGATTAACCAGTTTGTTTTATGAAGTTACCCTAATAGATTTAACTGTAAGATACCCATTGCAACATTCTTTAAGTTCTGTGGTAACCAATCCCGGATCCCCAATTCACCAAATCTCCCCAAGGCAAATTCGATTACAAAACTATTCCTAGAAAGGGAAATGAGCCTGAAGTCTTTAGTTCTACAGGAAGACTTTCCAGAAAGAAGCAATTCAACGATTTAATTTCCTCTCCCTAATTGGAGCCATCTACTTCTCCCAATATCCTTCAGAAATCAATATAGGCCTACTTTCATCCTATAATCTGTGTACTCTGTAACTGTATTGCTCTTAAACTCAAAATTTCTTGGCCCAGGTGCAGCTTATACGGACTTAGCAGGATTAATCATTAGCCAATGAGATAAGCCCAACGATTCACTGCAGTCCTCTCGGGGGCCGACTGGTACCCATCTGATAGGTCTTATCAGTGGAACTCGCTGGTAACAAGCTCCAGTAATGGCGGCGCCCATGGGGCGACCTGCTAACTCGGAATAGCTTATCCACAAACTGCAGCTAATATGGTTAGGCTTGATGTAAGTAAGTTACTTGCCAAGGCTACGTTCACATTTTATGACAACAAATGGGCAAACTCCCTGCAGTTGAGGACTCAATGGGAATTTAAGTGAGGACGAGTTTGGATAGATGGGCAAAGTGTGTTAGAGCACTGTCAACACCCCGTGTATAAGCCGCATCTTGACTTCAGGGCAATGCTATAAGCCACAAGTCTTATACACAGGGGTTTTACGGTAAAGGCTCCTCATCAGCTGTAAACCAATGACTATGAAGGACTTCAATGACCAGTTACAACACTTCTTTTTACACAAGGCCATCCTGACCACATGACATAATCTTTATAGGGTCTTTACTAGCGGGCCACAAATTTTTACACCCCCATAAGGAAAACTTGCAAATTTCCGGTCTGTGAAATTTTTCCTTCTGCTGGTAGCTTTCGTGTTGATTAGTTGTGGCTGTTTGGCTGCCCGGTGAGGTAGGCACAAGTGAACCTCCCCGGGGCACAATAGGTGATGATTTACTGCACTTTGCACGCTATACTTCTCCTACCGACAGGTTTTACTGCTGTTTATTTCAGTGCTTGGATATTTTGCCCTTGTTATACACACAGTGGCACTGTTAGGCTAACAAGCTCTGGCATTTTGAGTTTTGGGGAGGTTAGCCCTTTAAGTGATGTATCAATGCATTATGCCCATTTGATGCATCAGGACCATGGCCTTAGTTATGCATTAAACCATTGTCTTATGCTGTGCCGTAAGGGTGGATGACAAGATGCCTCAAAGAGTTGATTTGCAGCAAACGAATAGTTCCTCACTTGCACTACATTGATGCGTCATGCTGACCCTTCAGAAGCCAAGCACTTGTATCACAATGCCTCGCATAAAAAGGTACACCCCGCGTATAAGACCCACCGCAAACTTGATAGGAAGCTATGACTTAATGCGTACCTAGTGCTTGATTTGAGTAACTTTGGACTGCAGGTCTACAGAGGATACTGTCGCCTTTAAGGCATATCCCTAAATTTGACTGATCCTCTAGGGCTCAGCTAATGCATCTAATAGGTGTTCATCCTCGCGTATCAGCTGCGCATTATACGTGGCGGAATTTGGGTATGTGCAAAACCCCTATAAAGTTTGTAAAAATGAGTAACTACATACTGCCCTGTATTACGCATTTTAACACCAAAAAAGGTGACCCTCACATAGTTGGTTTGGCAGGACAACCATTAGATCTTTGGTCTACTTTTTACATCGTTAAATATTTTCATCTAATGTCACTTTTCACAATTTGATTTAGTCAAAAAATTGTCAAAAGTTTTTATAATTTATTTTCACTTGAATAAGAGAAACCATAGTGAAAGTACAAAGGGTAGCACATCTAGTATGAAGTCATCAGTTTTAGGTGCTCTTGGTGACTCCTGACCTCTTGTCATCATTCTGTAATCATTGCTGAGATTGTCGCCCTCGTACTGTGAATGATGACGCCAAACCTGGCCCTTTAACAGGGATGGAAGTGACCCCCCCCAAAAAAAAAAAAATGAATGAAAGAAAATAAAGCTTGTTATGCCAACATTTCACTGGTGCATTATTCCTACCAATGGGCATGATGCACGAATGCATGAGCAACCCCTTTAGTCTAAGGGATAAACGATCTCTCGTTTTGATGATAGATGACAATATGTATTATATTTCATACATTGTAAAATATGCATTGTATATGGTTATAGTAACACCACCTACTCCAATGTAATGTTAAAGGGTGGGGGAGGAGGCAGTTGTATTGATTTCTGTCCCATTTTGCGATTACTATTGTGTATGGCCTGGAGCACTATTTTTCGCTACAAATGCTAGAAACCCTTCTTAACGGATGTGGGAGAACCTTAGACTGAACGTTTGACCTTGGAAAACTGAATATCTGACAGAAATGAATGTTTGTCTTGTCAGGGGCGAGAGGTACATATTTTGATGACGTAAATACATTGTGCGTCATGGTGCTCTGCAAGGGTTGGCATGATGCACCAATGCAGCAATGGAAGGTTATATGCCGAGGCTGCATCAAGGCATCATGATGACAGGTAGATAAACACGAGGACTTGTTGATTATGCAGGGTCATAAACATAAAGACATACATCAAACCTTTCAGGTGGCACACCACTATTTAGATCCCCAGGCCGCAGTGGCCACCTCTCATCACCAGCTTTGCATTGGTGTCCAAAATGGCACCAGTCGCAGATGATGATCAATTTGGGTTGTTCCTTAAAACAGTTACTTGAATCCACTACATCCCCTCCCGGCATTATAGGGATGATGAGTTTCTCTCCCATTAAGTGAGCAGCCTCACACTGCCAACCAATCCTTTGCTGACTCAGAGTTGCTGGGGTAATGTAAAATGCCGTCGCATAAAATGATGCATACGTTTTGGCCAAACTCGTGAAAATCATCCTGATGCAGCCCCATGAGATGTCACCCTGGCTGTCCCCTTGTCAAAGGCTACAGGGCAGAAAACCATGTTTTCTGAACAGTTCAATGCATTGCTAATAGTGTCCCTTGTCAGTTCCATGTCCACCTTAAACCCTGATACGCCGCATGATGTCTTATGGTCATCTTCCTTGGTTTTCATTGCACCAATGCAGTGCTGGCAAGTCTTCATGCTGCCAGCACTGCATGGTGCACCATGCTCATCTTTGAGGAGTGCATTAATCCGCTATCGGCATGATGCACGGATGGCGAGTCGTGGGCACAATGCTGTTAAAAGGGTTAAAAATAACACACGTCCAGAATGGTAGATTAGCATGCATCATCCCCGGAGAGGGTCACAGCACGGAGGGTCATATGGTGAAGGTCACAGACAGGGTCATTGTGGTTAACTTTTTGTGATGCATAAATGCTGTCCTGATGACTCCCTATGGAAGAACTGGGAGTGACCCCCTGTCAGGTCAGCAGCATAAGGCATAAAAAAGTCTCACCGTGACGGTCTATGTCAGTAAATTGTATACCAAGCCTTTTGGTTGGCAAGATGTATGGACGCAAACATGGCATTGATAGATCATGCACAAATAGACATATTGCTTTAATGCACTACCGTAATCTCCCGCGTAGAAGACGCGCTGCACGTATAAGACGCACCCCAAACTCAGCACATGCATTTTCGTGTATAAGACGCACCTCTTAGGTACCAATTTTGTAAATTCAGTACATTTCTAAAGTAAAATTACCCCTTGTATAAGGCGCACCCCCAATTTCAGTACATCCTATAAGACCCCCCAGCATTTTGTTTGGCGTAGAGGACGTGTCTTATACGCGGGAGATTACGGTAAGTGGTCATTAAAGGGTTAACACCTGCTGAAACCTTATTAGTAGGAGCCTGAGGTTACAAGATGGATCATGTACTATTGGTGTAGTCTAGGCTCCTGGGGCATACCCATTCAAAATTGTTGTTGTTTGCTTGCTACTTCCATGTGTGAAGGTGTTAGCGAGAACTATTATGTCATTTATATGAATTGAACCAGCCAATACATCGCTGATGACTACCTGGCTAGTGCTGCATGTCCACCCTGGCTTTGGTAATGGATGAACCTCATCCACCACCCAAGCTGATCGGAATGCATGTTGGTCCTTACATTGGCTGGAACTTGGAAGCGGGACTGGAACTGGTTCTGGTAACATGCACTGATAAGAACTGATGAGATGAGTCCAGCATGTCCCTAGAAGTGGATGTTACCCGGGGAAAAGGTACCCATCATGATACATCTTATCAGTGGGTTTTACTTCAACCAGCGAGAATCATTAGACGTCCATTCTAAGGCCAATAAAACGAGTGCATATTTAAGGTCTATGTTGTAATGCTTCAAACATATTTAATGCCTCCTACACCGACGTTACTTGTGTAAGACTGTGCTTATTCAAAACCCGGCGCTTATAAATACTCAAGAACGTGCTACTTACTACTACTTCTGCCTCTAGCGACCTCATCTAGTTTGAAGACTAACGACCGGCGTGTAGTATCCACCTCTGGACTTGGATGCTCGAATTCTTGCCGCAACCATTTGTAGGGACTGATGGCTGCTGACTTGGCAGGGGTGGGCTGCTTTGGTGACTGGAACAACCTGGAAGATAAAAATCAATTTGTTATTAAATGATGATATTCACATGAAACCATACAAGTTTTAAGACTGAAGCTCGATTCTGTAACATTGCCTATGTTCATGATAGCATAACTTTCAAGTAAGGTGACGACTACTCTATCCAGGGAAGGAACCCCCTCCCCTTATAGTTTAGAAGTATGCAGGCCTTGCCACCCCTTTATACAACTCAAAAGGGTCCAATTACTTTGGTTCTCATCCATCTTACCCCCTGCCCCGATCCATCCACAAATCCACTCTCTCTCTGGTTAACCTATGACCACATTTTTCTGACTTTCTTCAAAAGCTGATGGGTTTAAAAGAAAGGCTATTAGGATCCACCTTCAGTCTGAGGGAAGGTCGATTCCAGTAAGGGCACCTCTTACACCTGATTTATCCAACCCCCCCCATCCCCAGCGATGACACCCATAATGCCAACCAGAGGGCGTGGCAGTTAAACCCTTAAAAGGCTCCATACCGTAATCTCCCGTGTAGAAGACGCGCTGTGCATATAAGACGCACCCCAAACCCAGCACATGCATTTTCGCGTATAAGACGCACATTTTAATGCGCAAGTTTGTAAATCCAGTACTGTTCTATAGTAAAATTACCCCTCGTATAGGACGCACCCCCAACTTGTAGAAATCCTATAAGACTCACAAGGCATTTGTTTGGCGTAGAGGACCCGTCTTATACGCGGGAATTTACGGTAGTTTATTCACGCAGTGTGCCCATTGTGATGGTCAAGATGCATGAATGCAGCTTTGGTGGGTCTACATATCAGACCTGTAGCAATCTACGCATCACATCCGTCCAATTATGGTGTGGTGTTGAGTAGATTTACAGTGCTAGCGTGCAAACTCAACATCTTGGTGGCATCATCCGACCGTAAAAGGTTATATGGGTGAATTACGCCCAACCTGATACAACTGAGTCTAGTATAACGGGAGGAGTGTTTTACTTGACCTTGGGGATCTGGGCTGAGTGGGGTTTAGGGATAAGGAAGCAGCTGGTAGAACCTATATCAGTGTAGCTAGCTTAGTTCTGTAAAGGCCACGTAATGCTTTTTATGTACAATGCCCCCCCCCCCCCGCTTGATGTCATGACACATGAATGTAGGAAGTCCAGTGATTTTCAAAGGGGCTACATTCATGCAGCGTGATGATGTTGCGGATGAACTCACCTGATACAAAAACGCAACACTTCATTTGTGCTTCATGAAAGGAATGGACCTGAAATCATTGTGGTCCTTAAAAGTGGGTCTGCCACCTGGTTGACTACTAGTCCAGACATATTCTGGATGTACCTAGGACAAATTGTAAATTTTATCCCCGATGGTATTTTGGGTTGCTTATAGGTACCTAAACATCATACAAACTATCAAACAAAATTCATTGAGGGGCAGACCATTTTTGGAGGGTTATTAAAAATTTCAGACCTAAATTCATAGTTTTCATAACACACAAGCTAAAAACGCATATAATTAATTCTTTTTTGATAAGCAGTATTATAGATACACTCATTGTATGGTAGGAAGTTGAAATATTTCCAGAATTATGACCAATTACAGCTGATTTACTTCAATGGAAGCTCATCTGGGTTTTTCATCTTAATCTGCAGCCCCAGTAAACTAGGTCATGGATATATTCAGAGGTGTGTCATTTATCAGCAGTGAACCGCACTGACGGAACACAGATGCACGATTATGGGAGAAATGTTTACCATTTCTTTTAAAACTTACCAACCAGTTTGACTTTTCCATCAAACATCAATTATGATCAGGCTTGGGAAATAATCATGAAAGAAACATGAAAGGTTATTAAGTCACAGATCACTCATTCAATTGTACAGGATTTATCAGAGATAATGGATCTAGATCTCACAGAGCCACTGTTGGTACAATGAGTGAAAGCTGGCAGAAGGCTCTCAACATCAACTTTGCATATCTTTATCAATGCTTTTCAGAAATCTACCAGCTGACATCTGACAAATCAAGTTTGTGTGTTCTTGGTGGTCATGCACACTTATAAACAATACCTAGAGTAAATGGCACATCTTGGAGTAAAATAGTTTATGTGTGCATCAAATGTATGAACAAGATAGTGCTGTCTTTGATGGGTCAGCACAAGGCATCTTAAACATGGGATGTACCATTCAAAATCTCCATTTGCACACCATAATTTGGGTTGGTGTTTCAAAACTTCCATACAAGGTGATTCTTCCTTCATCCCACAGCCTAGACTGTTTAGAAGAACAGCAGTTTATAAAGTAATCAAGGCAGGTGAAGCAACCCATATCTAATTGCAAAGTGATAAGGAGAAAAGCATCTAGACATGTAGATGATTCAAAGAGATTAAAACAGACGCTTCTGCTATTCTCAATTTAGATAATAGACAACAACATTCTTCATGTCAAGACCCTCTGTAGGTCTATAACACATGGAGATCGAAAAACTTTACAGCAGGGTGCAGCCCTGCAGTGATGGTCGAGATCTCCAGTATTCAATGAAAATACACTCCGAGTAGTACTGTGACCTTGCTCTGGTGTGCACTGTACTCCTATAATGCACACAAGGTCACTTCTATTGCGCAGCAGTGCACTACACCTCATTTTATAATATGAATTATAGAATGGCAGCCCATGTGCTGCTGCATGATAGCTTTGAGTGCATTATATGAGTGTAGTGCACAACTGAGCAAGGTCATGGCTTGTATATCCTTCATGAGGGATATGTGAAGTTTATAATTACACTTTTCTCTCTAGTCAGTGTGGTGCGAGATATGCACTTGTTTTATGAAGAAAATAGACAACTCCTTCTTCACATCTTGACTGTCTGTTGTCCTATAATGCACTCAGATTTGTGCATTAGTAGAACAGACAGTCTCAACGGGCAGAAAGTTGTTGTCTATTCTCTAACTATTGGAGACTCCATCATCATGTTTCCATAATAAAACATTCCCAATCCCTATTTCACATATCTGAATACCTCCATGATGCTATTTACTGGAGCTGAAGATGAAGACAAAAGTCTCAGATGACATATATCAGGCTTTCCATTGATGTAAAAAGTCATAATTCTGGTACTATGATTTGACAACAGCTGCACCATCTTAGCAGGAACTGGTTGGTCATGTAGCCAATGTAGTTGGTTCCAGGCGACCGATCACAGCACTAATAATTGTACATTGGTCATGCAATAGTGCCAAGAAGAAGAGATAACCCCGGAATCAGAGTGCAATGTATTTACTTGGCAGAATCCATATGTACATGTGCAAAATGAATCACTAGGGGAGAGGGTATTTTATCTGATAAGCGTGATGTAAATTTTATGTTTCAAAATCTCATAAACCATCTACAGTAGAGCCCAGACAGATAGCTAGTTCTAATTCTCTTTCATATTCATTATGATGGATAGAAAACAGAAAGTGATATTATGATACAACTGCTATATATTGGCCTTTTAAATCTTAATAAAGCTTTAATAGATGCATATTTAAACACACTTTTTGTAGTAGAAATCAATGAGTATTTCTATAATATTGTTTATCAAAAAAGGGTTAAAAATATGAGTTGTTCTTTTGCATATGTCTATGAAAACTATAAATTTGGGTTTCAAATTTATGATAACCCCAAAAAATGGTCTGCCCTCAATGAATTTGATAGTTTTAATAAGGTTTGGGTAGCTCTACAGAACCAGAAAAACTATAGGAAATGACATTTTCAATTAGACCTGTGTACATGCGGAATATAACTGGACCACCGGTAATATAAAAAGCAGACAACTTGCAGATTGTATGTAAGTTGATGCGAAGGAGACACAAGCTGTTGGTAACCTATCTTGGTTGATACCAAGGTAACAGTTAAATCCCATAATTATGCATTTTTAGATATAGTGTTGAAAGAAAAGTAAAGGGAAAATCTGATCTAAATAATGTCACACTTTGTTCTTTTTATAAGGCCTGCACTTTTGTAAGCTAATGACATTTTTGCTGTTTTGGAGATACTTCTTTTTTATCTTGACCTTTGCCAATGTCACAAAATCCCATAGGCCAGTTGAATATATGATATAATTGATATAGAATGCCAAGGAAAATTTCCAGTAAGGGAAATTCCCTCATTATTCACTTAAAGCGTTTTCTTCTATAATTGTAAATATATGCCTAATTTCGATAGATTCAACACAATTTACATCATTTTGTGAATTGCATTTTAAAAAAACATACCCTAGGTATGATCTAGATGTGTTATCTCATCTAAATTCACATATGTCTGGTCGTAAAAGAGTTGCAACAATGCAAATATGGAATAATATGCTATTTTCTATGTTTGAACTTGTAGAATATGACCTTCACTTCAAACAACTCAAACTCAAGTGCTCCAATTTGTGATTTTTATATACAAGAGTCATTATGTCACATAGCAAAGCACTGGCTACAGAATTTATGGATTTATTCAAAAATATATGTGATCCAACGACTTCAAAATTTATAAAAAATTTTGACCTTTGACCTAGAATTTTACCTTCTGCCCCACAGTGGATTTTGTTTGATAGTTAGTATGATGTTGTGGGCATATCAGTGAGTAAATGTGTACAGTCTAGACAAATTTGCAGTTACTCCTGGGTACAGGCCCTTTGGGGGCCCAGTTGACTGGACTATACTGGCTGGAATCCTTTATCATTTTATGACCTTTTTTTAAAATTTGTTTCGTGAAAAAAAAAAAAACTTCATTTCTCAAGAGAGATAACACTCCATCAATGACAAATTTCTTATGTTACGATCTCCAAACACCTTTAATCATTTCAAGCTTTCACTCATTTCATTTTGATTGCGACACACATAAATGATTTATGATAGCCCTTAAAAGCAGCAGTTGATCAAAGTGCTTTAAGGCATAATGCTCGTTTGTGTTCATGATGCATGAATACAATCTTAGTCCTGCCAATCTTATAGGGATCAATACAACCCTGGTGAGTTGGGCTGCATTTACACGACATGAAATGACAGTTTGCGATCCTTAAAAGGTCCATTTCACCGCAGATTTACACGGCGCCATGAAATCATTATCAACCCTCTTCCCCATGTCTTTCTCACTGCTCTGGTCTCTTACCTCACACAGTTACCCATGTTAACCTCAATTTAACGGTCAGGTCTGCATGATGGTAGTTAAAGCAAGAGAGTGCATGGAAGTTATCTTTTTGTGGGAGCACATTATTTAAAGGATAGGGAGCAGAGTCCATTAGTTAGGAAGTTGATGACGGCAATGCAGTGTATCAAGACAAGTTCTGCATACGCTGGTCCCCTGCAGGTATTTTAGGGCATGATACCCACAGGCCATGTCTGATGACATTTTTCCCAGATCCTGGGGAGAATTACTTTTGAACTCCACTAGATGGGAGTATTTCTATGCTCCAGACAGACTATATCCAAACATCTGTATAGGAGAGACAGGTTGACCATTGGGTTGCTAGGGTGCCCTCTTGTGAGTAAATTATCGCTCGCATGTTTCATTGGCCAATAACTCCTCTCCTGGCGAGTTAAGCATTGCACAATACCAGCAGGTCTTGAATAAGGATACATATTAACTATACAAATGCACCAGACAATGTAATTCTCCTCCATTTTGTTATAATCCAGCAGTTTCGATGCAACCGTGAGTCGATCATCTCGCTGTCCGCCATTTGGATTGTGATGTTCTGTGCGCATGCGCGAACCCTCCTTGCCGGAAGTAGCATTTTCGATGGAGAAATGATAGATTCTATCTATTTAACTTGAAATTAATGGCTTTTTGAACATAATCCATTCATTTTGGGCAATATTTATCGATTTGAATCGAATACACCCTATCCATTTACTGTTATAAAATCAAATCTGACGACCGGTTACTCTGCACGCATGTGCGAACTCGCATGAGGATGTTCTGCCTTGGGGGGAAGAGTGTAAAGACTAGTACATATGTACATATAGAGTATGTCAGAGGGCGCATGCAGTAGCCAGTGTAAGGGCTCAGACAGAAAACGGCCTGCGTCCTCTGTGTATACTACTACGTACATAGAGTCCTACACGCGCCTTGCCGGAAATGCGATAGCCATAACAAGAGGTTGGCGGTCCGATTTACAAGGTTGGTCTATGAACGGACTTAACCGGTCTTATACGAAAATTTCCCAACTTTTCCTGCATCAATCGCATTACATAAACGGTCTTCCGGCCTTATACCTACTGAAAAAAAGCGTCTTAATTGGACAATTCCCATAGGAACCCATGTGTTGTCTATCGCGAAAATCTACCGCACAATGATATCCTATGGAGCCTCTTTTCGTGAGAAAGTAGGTAGAATATGTCAGGTTTTTTCTTCAGCTATTTTCATAGCTAAAGATTTTTTTTTGCCAGGAATTGTGCATGTACAATGAAAGACAAGATCCTAAAGAATATGTTTCCATGATTCTTTGTTTAATTATCCCCCTATTTCGATGAGCAATTCCCATATAAAGTTTCAATTCATGACCATCAGTTTTCATCCGAAAAGGCGCCGCCAATGACCCAGCAGGGGCTGGGCCAATAACTTCCCTTACCTCAACCAGTGTATCCCATGTTTAAGTCATTTGATAACCATTTCTGACAATACCTTCCCTTACCCTATATCCCTTGTTAAACCCCTGTTCTAACACTACCCAATACAACCAACCCTTTTGTCCAATGTTCAACCCCTTCACTTCCACTTCCGTTTCTCTACATACCCCTCCCCCAGCCTGCTGTCCACTAGATCAGCTTCCACAGCTGGCTGTTCACAGGCTGCCTCAAACCCCTACTCTCACTCTCCAATCACATAAACTCTCCTTCTGAAACCCTTTGGCTAGTAGTAAATATAGGATACCTCCATGCCGAAGCTTGAAGTGAACCCTGTACACTCACCATTTTGGTATGTTCTCGCCATGGCTGGTGAAAATGATATCTTTAGGCCTTGAATAAGGATCTGATCTAACACTGTACAGACCAGGGCACCTCAAATCGCTTTTATTAACCTGCTATGAAGCTATTTCGATGCTATGTGTACTCCTCTAACACCACCCATCCGCCATGTTTGTACTGTCTTGGCCTCTTTGTGAACAATTCTGTTTACAGTGTCAATCTCTAAACCATAGACCTACGGTATGGGCGTTTGGGGCCAGGTTGCACCACATCTTGTCAGTTTTCGAAATATGCACGAGATATTGTAAGACTTGAACGGTCTTAATTTCAAGCGTCTTATCAGGAAAATGTGTCACTTCTTTACCTTTTTTTCTATAATAATACACTGTTTTGCAAAGAAATATCAGGTGTAAAGTGTGTGCCAACATGTTCCCCTTCGATTCCACATACTCAGAATAGAGGATAGTTCAAATGTCTTACTTTTAAGGCAGATTGTAAAAGCAATACATCAAGCTCCCCTATACGTGTCATGGCTTTTTGGGCGATACCAGAAACGCTGGTTAACTAAACATGCAGTAGGAGAGTGCACTTCCTACCCAAGTCCACATCCATATGTCCTAGCAGTTTTCTGCCACATGTCCATTCCATATGCACCGAGCAGAGTTAGTATTTTATAGTCTACACGCCAACTAGATAGGATCTAGTTTAGATCCATTCTATATAGCTGTATGTTCTATAAAGTTCCCTAGTTTGATGTAAATGATAGCTTCCTATTATGGTCTGCTTGAATGAATACCATGATATCAACAGAAAACAAAACTAAATTATCAATATAACTATTGGAATAATAATTGGACACGAACTGTGGATTCTTCACATGCCATTTTTAACACTTCCTATTTGTTTGATATGAGAATATCATAGTACTTTACGTATCAGGTGCAAGTCCTAAGGTACAAGTACTGGTGCACATAGAGGTAACCTAATAATCCCATGGTATTTAGTACAGCTGTATATAATAGATACCACAGAAATGGCTACACTCAAACTTGGAGACTGTAGAGCAAGAGTTTTCCAGAGGTTTGTGTCACGCTTAAGCAGTATCTTATACTTGAGTTACCACAGTAATGCAATATCATGAATTCCCAAATAGCAGGTGGCAAGTCCCATGAGCATATTATGCATACATTTTAGTAATAGGAGTTATACATGTATTGGGTATTAGTGTATATCCTATACACAGACGTAACATTGCACAGATCAAAATTCAATAGTCATTAAGTGTGACGTTATGACATAAGTGGCATGTGTGACGTATCGACATAAGTGGTATTGGTATGGTTATGTCACATTACCACAATATATCCCAGTGGGGGCAGCCTAAAGAGTTACCCCACTGTACGGCCTGTTAGATCTATAAGGGCGACATGTGGTGTATTGATGCATGATGCCTATATGTCCCCATGAATTAGATTAATAAATTCAGTCTTGGCGAGTCACTCCCTAGTGCATGATACCAAAGCTGATACACTCAAATGGGATTCACAATACAGTGTTACTCGCCAGCTAAGGACTGCTAGATTATGACACCAAAGGAACATGATCCTACATGGCATTACTCTGAATCATAAAAATCGGATTCTAAATCTGGTGAAAATCATGGGTTATGTCCTGGGAAAATTGTTGTGGAGAATTGGACTTTGACAAATACCAAAGATCCCAAAGAAATTCTCTATCATTCAAATAAGGTCAATTTCCATATTGACAAAAAGCTCAATAGTACTACAACGTTTGCTCACACTTAGCTTTGTTCACATCAACCCTTCAAGCACTATGCCATTTGGTTGTCAAAGTATACATGAATCCTTACAGGTTGCTAATACATATACCGTATCGTCGTGTTTAAGCACCTGGGTTTGAACAAGCGCCTGTCTCAAATAAGCGCCGGGGGTAAGGGGGTGATGAAATATCCCTTAAGCACTGAAAACTGTATCTTGAATGACCGCCTGTCTTGTATCAGCACCAGAGGAAATAGATCCGACAAATCAAAGACCGCCGGGGCGCTTGAACACGACGATACTGTACTTCTGAAGTATCATTAATATACCAAAGGCGAGCAAGAGGCGAGTTACTCGCTTGGACGAAATCGGTGTCCATCATGATGAGAAAGCATGGACATGAGACCTGATGCACTATGCAGCCCCTACGGGGTTAGAAACCTAGACCTAGACCTTTCGTTCTACATATGTTTGAACTATCTATGGGTGGAAAATTCGACCTGGAGTGGCCTTGAATGGAACCTACAGACACCTCCCCATGTACGAATTGTGTTGGCTCTGAGTCAACTTAACACTGCTTGTGTGTTTTATCCATGGAAGGGCTGCATAGTGCTTTAATGCACTATGGCTTTTTGGCATCATGGTGCACTAGAGAATAACTCAGCAGCTCTTTGACTCAGCCATCATGTTCACCATACTGGGTTGATTCACTAACTATTCCACGCTGAGCAAGGTTTTACTAAAGCTACATTTGAGCATCAAGACAAACACTTAATGAGAAGCCCTTTTGCTACAATTGGTCATTAAAGGGTTGGGCCTTCCAATAATGTTAATTTATCCATTTAACAGTGTGCCTTAACAGGCATGTATGTCTCACTCTACGTGTGCACTACCTCACCACTGGCATAGCGCAGAGGATAACATCATCCGTGAGGATATGGCTAGCCATTTGTGTTAGGTAACGTACATTATCTCTTCAATCTTTATCAGCTGAGAGATCTTCTACAGACAGCCTTTGTCAGTCTCACCAACATCTCAGAGATCTGCTACAGCAAAGTGGTGATTGTAATAGATCTCCCATCTATAAGTGAGGCTGACAAATTTTTGTCTGTACTGCCATCATGTTGTAGTAGCCCTGGTGAGTGACTCCCAGGGCTGTACTATGCCTCATGCCAACCAAAGGACATAGTGCATTATTGTATATATGGTCTTAAAGATTAAGTCTCTCTAGTATATATATATATATATATATATATATATATATATATATATATATATATATATATATATATATATATATATATATATATATATATATATATATAGAGAGAGAGGTAGGGTAGTTTACTCTGTATGGTTGAATTGGGTGACTTTTCTTGGCACAGCCTTAACTGAGTTCAAGGTACACTCATCACTGAAACATGAGTACATGTATGTATAGGGAATGGCAGGCAGCCTTTGATATAGGGAATGCCAGCCAGCCTTTGATTTACAAACATTCCTCTAGGATATATGGCTTTAACTTGCTACTATTAAAAACGGCCACCTTCTACCCTATTGGATACACTATTGGTTTCTACATGTATTTTGTCCCGGAAAAGAAATTACAGTGCAGGGTCACAAGAGATTGCAATATATGTGTGCAAATATCTGTCTGTGATGGGGGAGGGGTGCTCAAAAATATGGAAAATACAGAGCTTCACAGTTATCGCTTCCCCTTACAGTGATGGAGCATCATTTCATCTAAATGTCCCCATTCCTCCCTGGGCACATCACCATACCTTAACCATAAGGGAGCCCTCCCATAACCTGCTCCATTACCTTTGACCTGTGCTATATATAAAGGTGAGCTCCCCAGTCTGAGGTATAACTGTATATATAGCTTCAAATGAAGACTGAGTATTATGGCCCTGTGGGCTCTGGCTTACTACTGCACTGCGCTCTGTCAATATTCGTGGGTTTGGCCAAAATGAACGTCATTTACCAATCATGAAAATTATCTATTATGGGGGATATTCTAAGCCAGGGGAGGAGAATTTTAAGCAAAAGGTGTTCCAAACTCTGTCCATATGATAAGATTTGTATACTCTGCTTAGATCATAGTACTGAGGCATGTCAAAACCAAGCTTAACCAACCCATAGTCCACTACAGTATTGAGGGTCATCACTGGCTCTATGGGGCATTATGAAGAAAGTAGAGGTATGCAAGTTTGGTACCGGGTATATGGGGTCATTAAGCCGCAGAGATGCATTCCATATTATAATTTCCTTACATTTTTAGTTCCATTTTGGTCAAACTCACGAAATTTGCACTCTCGCACTAGCAGCCAGCAGCAGTGCCATTGCCATCCCGACCTAACCATCTCACTTCCCATCCAGGGACCTGCAATCAGCAACCTGATGTGGGCTGTAGTAAACCAGTGAGACCGCTATTTGCTTTGATTTATTTTTTTTTAAGATTTTTTGTTTTGTTTCAGGAACCACAGTTAAGAAAATCCTTCATACAGGTGTCCTGGCGATGTCGGTGCCCCTCCTCCAGGTACCAGATACTAGGAGTCCCTATAATATAAAGCACATCGTGCTAGCCTGTCCTGGTACAAGCTAGACAAAGCTACTAATCAAAGCCATCTGCTATATCTCAGCCTTATTGGCAATGTGTATTATTTATCAGGGCACCCCTCACCACATACATTAGATCATACATTGTTTGGGGGCTTGCCAAGGTGCTGTAAATTGGGAACGATGTCCTTGTGTGCTCTCAGGGTCAACACTGACATATTTATCTGTGTATATGATATCTTTTTGATGTACACAGGTAGACTTCAATTTATGTTTGAACTGTCTCTGTGTTGAGCCGATATTCACTTAACAACACACCATATCAGATCCCGTGAGGCATATATTTCATAACTTGGTATTCATAGTATATAGCACTTGATTTCTCTGTTATCTTTGTACTATTTCCAGGCCCGTAACTGGGGGGGGGGCGTCGTCGTTTCGAACGAACCACACCAATAACCTATTGGAGGAAAAAGAGGTCATGAAAGAGGAGATAATGAGCTACATGTCAGCTTTTACGGCGTCAAAATCGGACAATTATTAAAGTTTTTACAGAGAAAACCATGTTATAAATATTTTTTTCTTATGTGGCCCACTTTGTTCATACTTCATGGTATGTAAATGAAGTCATTTCTTGTATTTGTTTAATGAAATTTCACTAAGTTTCAACATTAACCTGATAAAAGTCCACCTTGTACGAAAATCGAACTGCCCCGCGTTGAGTGCTAGTTTAATACGGGCCTGTATCTCTGTATACAGGCATGTATACACAGTCCTGTCTGTCCCCTCACTTTTAATGTTCTGGTTATCATTTGTCAGGATTTTCTTATGTCATGTAGTAGACAGATTACTAGCGGGCTCGATCAGCTAACAATAGCCATTTATATATGCATTTGTCCTGACACAATGATATGGATGGACCCGTTATTATAGTACTATTGCTAATATTGGGCTTGTATTGTAGTACCGACAGATATCAATGGTGTCAGTATAGCTAAAGATTAACCCTTATAGGGGGACATGGAACCTCAAGGTACATGTTCCTTTATTTTTGTGGTAATAAGCGTACTGCATTGGCATATGACACATGCATGTATCATGGTGACTTACTTTTTCATGAGGCTTGGACTCACCGTGTCATACCAATCAAAGAGAATCTGAGGGTTGAGGCATGTGGGACAGACTCAGAGAGTCTGAGTGACAGTGGTGTCCTGGTTAACGACTTAACACGTGAACCACTGCCATAATCAATCAGTGCAATGGACGGAGGCCAAAGGTGTAACTGACCCTCCCAGACAATGACGTCTACATGGTAGAGTGACTCAGTGCATTTTGTACACTGGCCATGATGCTTTGGCTTTAGAGCCAAACCGTATTTGTGTGGCTAGTACACAAGGCTACACAATACATGTAGATGTATATCTTTTCAGAACTTTGGTAGAGCCCCTAAATATCTCTTTTCACTTTCGTCTGTTTTTCCTTAAAGGGATGCTGGGCCTTAGCATGCAGGGTCTGGAAGAAGCTGGTCCTTGGCAGGTGTGGCCCACTTAAAGGCACATTAGTAAGTTCCCCTTTACCCTATGGCACCTTACCAAGGGCAGGCTGCCAGCATCCTACGGGGTTTATCTACAACACACGGCCTGGCAGCTTCCCAACACTCTGGATATACATACACAGCAAGGCTGACCCATATTAAAGTCACCTATACTTAGGGTCACAAAGTGCTGTCAAGAGTATTCTCACCAGGGCTGCATTGGTGTAGCATGCTGACCTGTGTGGATTGCATCCGGCCTGCAAGGTGAGCATGGTAAATGACTGCAGTTCTGGCCAGTACTAAGGACATGCATTACGACTATAACTTGGCACAATGCATCAAAAGTATTGTGATCTCAAGCTTTTTGATCAATTGACATACTGAGGGTGAAATTTTAAAGGTGTGATTCAACTCACAATAGTTTAATTTGTGTCCTAATCTATCTAGACAAACGGCACTGGTAGTAATTCCTTATTACAATAGGACATGGAACAAAAGGCCGCTCGGGAGCTCTACGAGGGACTTTTCTCATTGATCAAAACCCAAAATGAGTTTCCCAATCAACCCTTCAGGGGCCACATATTGTATCAATGCATCAAGTCCATGGGTTGGCATGAATGATGCATGCCCTTAGCATCACCAGGACTGCATTCAAACACCATACAAACCCAAACAGGGTTGATGCAGTCCTGAAGAGTCGACATAATGCACCAATGCAGTGCTGGCAATTGGACTCGATCCATCATGACGACAAATGAAAATAGCCCTTTAGCTATCATGCTATCTTTAAAGAGGTGAATACGGATATGAATCAATCCCTACCCTACAAAGCCTCCAGAGATCCCCACTTTGCATATAGAGGGATTAACGCCGTCTGAACCTGTCTAATTTCACATGATTTGCATACAGATCTATGCCTTTTCTCACGCATCTCCAATTAGAGTCAGGTGCCATTCAACTGGTCTGTCTAATTGAATAGTGATAGACAATGTCTCATCTGTTAATTTAATTCTAGCTTTGGAAAAATCGTAGGATGTTCTTGAGGTTACAGCCCGTATGGTGAGGCCATCATAATTATAAAAATGTGTAATTAGGCCAATCATACGAAACTTCTAAACCCTTTAACTGTTGCATGGTGGTTAATCAATACAATGTTCTTTGGCTGTCATGTTGTAAGAAGGCCATTTAATCACCAGGGCTGCATCCATGCAAAGATGCATGAACTAACATTATAGATGCACTGCTGTAGGGTTGGGCAAAAAAAAAAAATTGTGTTTCCAGTTACATGACTCAAAGGCCCAGGGTCGGTAGCTCGGATTTTCTTTTTTTTCCTTTCTTTTTTTTTTTTATTATTTTGTATAGAAATATATGGGCAGATATGTCAGATTCTTTGGAATTATGATAAAAATCTCAAATACATACGAGACACGTGAAAAATATGTAAAAGATACATACCATAACCATAATCTCAACAAAATGCTGCTGGGTCTTATACGTGGGAGGGGCATTGCCTTGAGTTTGGGGTGCGCCTTATAGGGGAGGGTATTTTTTTTACCATAGAACAGTACTAAACTGCAAAATCTGCCCTCAGGGGGGCGCCTTCTACGTGAAACACCCCCCTGTGAGTTGGGAGGGCACCTTCTACGCGAGCTGCGCCTTTTATGCGGGAGATTACAGTATCTATGCTCTCAACTGTACACAAAGAATCTTCATGAAAAATGGATGAAAAATCGCGAAAAGTATGAAACATTTATTAAAAAATTACCAAAAAGTCTCAGAATCTAAAAATTTTTGTGACCCTCTTTTGCTAGGGTCGGTCGGGTAACTGGAAACAAACCTTTTATTTAGGCCTTAGCATGATTCACCACTGCAGTGCTGGCAGGTAAGGTTACTCGCCTGCACTGAATTACGATACATTGGTGAGAGTTAGTGATGCATCCCGGCAACAATTAACTTAACAAGGTTTGTCGCATTTAAAGGGTTATCTAATCAACCAGAACTGAATAATTATATCCGAGTATACAATTAGAAATCTGATGCCGCTCAAATTGGCTAGGGGCTATATATTTAGGGTCATATACAACAACATATATATATAGTTTGAGATGTACCGTAAACTCCCGCGTATAAGACGCGTCCTCTACGCCAAACAAATGCCTGGGGGGTCTTATAGAATTTCTTCAAGTTGGGGGGCGTCTTATACGAGGGGTACTTTTACTATAGAAATGTATTGAATTTACAAATTTCAGCCTTAAAATGTGCGTCTTATACGCGAAAATGCATGTGCTGAGTTTGGGGTGCGTCTTATACGCACAGCGCGTCTTCTACACGGGAGTTTACGGTACTTCATTTCACAGAAATGATATGAAATGATATTTTCTTTCTATGAAATTTGAGGTGATGGGAGGATGCGTTGATGTCGGGTTATACAACATACATGCTTCTCAATAGTAGAAATACTATAAGGCATCGTTGAATACGGACAGCCTCACCTCGGTGAATACGATGCAAAATTATTCACTGGTCGTGGACATTTGCTTATTTATTCCACGACCGCTCCCAAAACACCACTGCATGCTAGGACCATTTGTCAGAGGGTAAGCCCGTTATCATGAACCCTTTAGCATCTCAAGGGAGGTTTCCCCGGCTGATCTGATAATACTCTGATCTGGGCTCCTTGGTGCTTCATGGGGTAGACTTACCCATATTACTAGGGTGGAAATACAGCATCTATTATATTTGTCCAATCATAGGCTGATTTCACATTATTCACCATCTCAAGTTATTCTCTACTGGAAAAAAAGAAGAGAAATGATCAGTCCTAGAGCTGATTTCATCGACAACTCGCGGCACGATTGCAAACCATTTCAGTAACACCAGGGAAATCAGTAACATTTCCACTCTCTCCTGAATCGAGCAAACTTTCCTCATGTCAACCAGATATGTGTTATAAGTCTCAGGGTTCTCCGCAGATTCAAAAATCACACGTAAACACCGAGCGAGACGATGTGCGACAGTCATTATGCAAACTTTCGATAAATAATGGGTTTGATGCCCATTATAGTGATATATGGTGGTTGAGATATTCATATTAGGAGATTTTTCCATCTTTTTCACAAGAAATTACATGTTTTGACCCAGGAAAAGTGCTAAAAGGGGCATAACTTTGGTTCTAATTGATGGATTTTCAAAATTTAAACATCTGCAGAGAGCTAAAATGACACGGGCGGCGATTCTGGGGTTATTTTACACCGGCGGTGGTAAAAATGACGCCGGCGGCCCGCCGGTGTCATTGCAGTGTGGGGAGAACCCTGAGTCTTTTTTTTTCTACAATGATACAGTTGATATCAGACACAAATACCACAGGTACCTCTTGTCCTGCCTGCATGAATGCTGGCCACCATGGAACTCTACTATTATATATGCGATTCAGCAGCCTACAGACTTAATGCCTTCCACAACACAGACAGGCAGCGCCCCTGGTGGGGGTATGATGCATACATGATGCAGACTGCCCCCATACACAGGGGGACATATAGCTGGAGGTCAGGCACCTCAGTACTGCCTTTGTCCTATGGTATAGGAAGGCAGTGGGTGGAATATGGTTATGGTAGTCAATCAAAGGCTGCATGCAGCCTCTAAGTTCGCTTTCATTTGTTGTCATCTGCTGTTCTGCATGCACCAATGAGGTGCTTGTCCCAGAAGGGGCTGTGGATACAATTGAATTGAGGTGTCTGTCTTCTCACCAGCACTGCCTTGGTGCAGCATACTACAGCTCGATGCAGCAAGTTGGGAATCTAAAACTTAGTTTTTCCTGAATTTTCGCTAAGAAATGCTATAGTTTAGCCAAAAATTATCCGATTTACACAATATTTGCAGCAGATGAAAGATGAAACTCATTGCTTTCAGGCCAGGGTAGATGGTATTATAATAATATAGTGCACAGTTTACCACGGAAGTACAAATTATAAATCTAAAAATCATTAGTTTAAAAAGAATTGCTGTTTTTCAAAGTTTGACCCTATATATTTTGTGAAAAAATATTCTAACCATCAGTTTTTGATAGATAGTGCATAATACTGACCCATCAAGTTTATAAATGAGTATGTTTTTTTCCCTACCTCTATGGTGGCTTATTACACTATGGGAGACATGTGATTTTTGTTAGTTTGCAAAAACTGTGATTTTCAGCAAAATTTCTGCTTGGTTTTTGATGTGGGACTACATAGATCACCATATATGGATGTGTGATCACCCACTGATACCAGAATTATCAATTTTTATGGTCTACTTGATCATCTTTAAAGGCATGTGAAATATCTAAGTGATACAATAAGTGTGAGAAGAATTAGCCACATCTTATGATTCTAGTCTTTGGTGCCGACAACGCTTTTGTTGCTATTTACAGCTAAATAGCTCAATAGTGCATTATAATAGGCCTCACATGCCTAATATGGGGTTCTAATAGCATTTCAATATGGTTTTCAATGGGTCATCAGGTCAAAACAACAATTGATGATGGAATTTAATAGAAACAAAAGGGTTTTGCACCATGGACCTGTTCACATTGTTCAGGTCTTCAGATATTCTTATCTTGAAAATGATGAAGGCATTTATGAGCATGGTGCTTTTCCAGCCCATATAGGACCTACAGAGGGCGTTTTGTCTAGTCCGACATGTATTATGAGGGAATAATGCATAGCAAATGATTCTATTTGCATATTTTGTTATGATTTTTGAAATAGAATCATACACAAGACTTGTCTTCTGCAGCATATACAAAAATGTCCCTTGTATGAAGGCATTTTACATGCACAGCTGCCTCCAAAACTGGAAAACACTCAGGTTCCCAACTTGCTGCATCGAGCTATAACTCTTTACGGGTGCATCAATTAACACCACAGGGTCAGAATGAAGGATGAATGCAGTACTGGTGAGTTACTCGCCAGGGTAGTCTTCATGCATCACACCGACCAATTCACATAAGTGCATACAGCATCACGCGGCTGAGTTAAAGGGCTTAGTACTTTCCTTTGGTTCATGGGGAAAACACTGGCAGCTCGCATCTATCCTGGGCTAAATAATCACAGCCCTCTGATTGGTGTAGAGTTCATAAAACTGTCTCCTATAACAAAGACTTTTCTACGTTTTCTAATCCAGGTCCTAAAATCCTAATTAATGAAAAGGGGCATCTGTCAGTGTTGGGGAGAAGAGCAGGGAATGACAATGGCTGGCAGGGCAGTAAAGGAGGGAATGGGGATAATATGTGCAGACATCTGTCTGCAAATCACCCAAGGACATGACAGTTTTACAGTTCACAGCAACTCATGATTGTACTCATCGGGCAGCACTACCTTCCCCTAGCAACCATTTGGGGCTAAAAATAAAACCTCTTTCCCTGGTATTTTTAGAAGTCATGCTTTATTGCTGGAATTAACCCTTTTGGAAGCTGCATGGGGAACTGATGCAGCATGCCCATTGGTCGGCATGATACAGTAATGAAGCCCTGGTAAATACCCTTCCACAGCTGTATCATGCTGACTCTACAGGGTTGATGTAGTGAGTGAGTGAGTAATAGATGTTTAACGCCATTTCGACAGCTAAGGTCATATTCATGGCGAGAACGATATTACACAATTTCACAGAGGAATGTGTCAGTGCCCGCGCATATGTGCACCACACACATCCCAAGGGGATAGGAAAGAGGAGAAATAGACCCTTTTAAGTGGGCTAGGGAAGCCCGGGTTGATGCAGTAACAGAGGATTTGCATAATGCCTCAATGCAGTGTTGGCGAATAGACTTATTGGTGCATCATTGCGGCCATGGAATATGAAGCACGAAGGCATCAATTGGCTCTAAAAGGGCTAACCCTGCTTACGACCAATCTGAGTGTAATAAAGGTGCCAGCATTCATCCTATATTTATGCCAGGTTTTCAAGGAACTACCCTGCCAGAACCACATAATCCTAAGGCTAAGGGCTTCTAGTATGTTCGTTCTCTTCATGATACACCATTGTAGTGCCGGCGAGACACTTGCCACCATCACATTGGTACAATGCAAAGCATTTTAGTGGCCATATATATATATATATATATATATATATATATATATATATATATATATATATATATATATATATATATATATATATATATATCCTAGGATCAGAACGACGCTCAATTATGGCCCTCATGAGTTACTCATGGTGAGAGCATGCATGGGCGTGGAAAGCAGGGGGGACAGAGGGACATGTCCCCCCCCCCCACTTTTGGCCAACTCCTCAAAAGGTCAAAACTAAAAGGTCAAGCAAAGGGAGGTCAAAAATTGCAGAAACCTCCCCTGGTCCCACCCATTCTGAAACTGCTTCCCATGCCCCTGGCATGTGGTGCATTAAAGCGACTGGGCATATCACAGTAATATGAGGATTCACCGTAATAATTGTGTCTGGCTAGGAGGTTTGTCCAATTAGAGTACAATGTTGATTAAGGATCTCAAAATAGATGCATTACTGCTGCCGTTATCAGAATTTGCTGCGACGAAACTATGCTGGCTTTTGGTATGGAAATCAATTTCTATTTCAATTATGCACAGAATCCCTAAAGGCTGAAATGAATATTTTCCAAATATAATATATTCTTTAGCGCCAGCCTCTGTAGGCCTTACCTAACTTATACATCATACCCTGAATGGTGTTTACCAAGGCCTGTCCCTGTCTAGTGTCTACCTACCAGAGGGACACGTACTCAATCCCCCATGTCCTCTCCAACAATCTGTATAATTCCACAATCTGGTACCGCCCCATGGTGACCCTACTGGCTTCTACCTTATATCCATATTTGAAATACACTTCTCTGGTGACCCTAGAATTAGCCTCTTCTGTATATATATATATATATATATATATATATATATATATATATATATATATATATATATATATATATATATATATATATATATATATATATTTATTCATTGGAACTAGATTCTATTTCAAAATCAATTTGATCCAATTCAATTTGCTTATGGGTATTGCCACAGGCACATCTGTAAAAGTGCTGTGGTACTTGTCTCAATTTTGAAAGTCCCTGGGTGTACATTTCGCTTGTTTACCCATGTACAGTCACAGAAAATACAAACAGGGAGAATATGACAGTGCATATGGTAGTTGATATTATGGTGACTGTAAGCAGTATTATAGGATTCTGTGCAGTGTGGCCACATTAAAGTTTAACAGCCTGATTACACAATGGGACAGAGACATTATGATCAATCATGACACATGGAGTGTGGCACACCAGAACTGGTAATCACCAGTTAACCCCTGAAGGGCCGCATCGGGCATTAGTAGCATTATCCCAATTAGTCATTGTGATACATGAAATTAGCCCTTGTGAGTAACTCACCCGTGCAAGATGCTGAATCATTTGGGTTGATACACCCATGAAGGGTGACCAGCATGATACACCAATACCTGCTGCCGAGTCCTCTAGCACTGCATTGGTGCTTCATGACCACAGAGGAACATCAACTTAAAGGGATCCTATGGCCCTTCAAGGGTAAACGATGCATGGGTCATAATGAGGATAATAAGCTGTTAAATAAGTAATGTATGTGTGTATACTGCAGCTGTATCATCGCTTACTAAAGCGGAAACTTCTCAATGGATACAAATACATTCTTATGTGCTTATCCGAGTTTGTACTCCCTATCAACAAGCTAGTACCAGACAGACGCTTATTTTCAATGGGTTAGAAATAGTTCAGTTGCATCATCCTACACTTGGTTGATACAGGAGGGTAAGTACTCTGTTCAAAGCAATACTGAGAAATTTACAATAGCAATACAGAGGTGTTTAACAAAGGTAAATGTCTGGCTTTGAGGTCTGGTGTATATCTCATGCCACATCTTGCTATGAATGTTCACATATTTACAGAAATGAATGTCCTACGACTCTGTACAAGACATCAACAATACCATTTCCCCCCTCCTGGAGGCAACAGAATACACCATCTCTTAACACCTCAGACAGCCCACGGCTAAATCTCAGCTGAGCTCATAAATGTTTGCCATTAAGTAATTTAAACATGTCCACAAGCATTTCTCACACATCAGAGATGTCCCTCCCCTGGAGCATTAGACGCCAGATCTGATACATCAAGAGGCACCAGCCATGAACTGTTTTATAAACTTGGGCAGTGTGAGGCATAGAGGGTGTTTGATCACTTCCTTTGGGGCAAAGGTTTTCGGATGCTTAAGCTTTCCAACTGAGCAGGAACTGAGGTAAAAAGGGTAGGGGCAGATGGCTGGAGAGAAATAGGGGGCAGGAAGGTTGGATGGACGGACCAAGGGGGCACACAGGCAGATACACATGCAGCAATACAAAAGGGTATCCGAGTCCTGTTTATACAAAATGAATCTAGGAAACGCATCTCTTGTCATTACATGTACACGAGCTTAGACGTAGAGTTGTATATTGTGGGCACTGAAAATAGGCTGTGGCATGTCGTGGTACCATAGACAATACCCCATTGTTATATACTACTTACATCCACTTATCTTGGAACTGTTAAATGTATAATCAGGGGTGTGAAATCCCAAAACCCATTTCCTCTGAAGCGCATTACACCGTCTCATTGGTTAATGTTTTCAGAAGGATAAATGTTATTTGGGCAGAATATGTCACCCTCTGATGTACAGATATGTTTGGGACTACCATCTGGATGCTAACATTTTTTCCATCTGGAATGATATTGGCAGAAATTTTAAGTCAGACCCCCCCCCCTACAAATGTTAAATTCTTTTCTCAATGGATTTACATGGATCTCAAGAATGGTCCTTCTGAGCATCAAAAACGCGGATTTCCGCGTTTCCGCGGAGATTTCACACCCCTGATAATGTGACCAGCATGGTGAAGACACCGCCCGGGAGACACCGTCACAGTATATTATACAGTATATAAAATATCAGCGCCCCCCCCCCCACCCACACTTTCATGCACTGTATACGGACTTAGCAGGTTTGATTATTAGACAATGAGATAATCCCAACTATTCACTGCTCTCAGGGGCCAAGTGGTACCCATCTGATAGGTCTTATCAGTAGAACTTGCTGGTAACAAGCTCCAGCAATGGCCGCGCTCATGGGACAACCTGCTACCTCGGAATACTACAAGCACTCTTGATAAGGAATGGAGATTATAACGTTAGGAGACACAGTGACAGCCCCACAAATCTATGCTGAAAAAAAGGTGAAGTTTCCAACAAGTCGTTGACCCATGGCTTCATCTAAAGTAGACATGTCCAGTCAGTTCGTTCATCAGACTGGGACCTCCGGACCTGTCTGGATAACCATTCCCTGTCAGAACAGTAAGGTTATGGCCTCATGTTATCCATACATGTCCTTAAAGGGTTAAAGAAAAGTATCCGGCGCCATGCCCCAGTGGGACTTGCACTGATTTAGTTGACTAATTGTACAGGTGTTACATGTTTAGGAGCAGGGAGGAGGCAGACCCTTTCTCCCTCCCTCGTTCGTACCAGTCCTCGTTAGTTTCCACATGACACTGTAGTGGCTGGGCAAAAACAAAGGCTAATACCGTCTATCACCATCTCTAGGCCTATAAGCACAGCATAGCTCACACATATTCAAGTTCTTTTATAAAACTTTATGATATAGTAAACTAATGATAGTGAGCAACTCACTTGGGTAACTCACAAGAATTGTACTGGTGCATCATGCTGACCTTTCATGAGTCCTGTAAGGTCTAAAGAGTGGCTCTGCAAGACTGCATTCTGCAAGACTGCATTCATTCACGTATGATGACAAGGTATGGAGATGATGCACCAAAGACCTATGTGGCATTTAAAGGGTTAAAGAGCTACTTGTGTGAGCACTGATGAGGCTGTTAGTATGCAGGGTGATGAGCTAGAGTCTGTGTGTGTGTGTGTGTGTGTGTGTGTGTGTGTGTGTGTGTACGTGCGTGCAGGGTGATGAGCTAGAGTGCGTGTGTGTGTGTTGGGGGGGGGGGGGTGAGGGCTGCTTGGAGAAGGATTGGAGGTATAAGCTCACATTCCCCATAGTGTTCCTCCTCTTCTCTTTCAAGAGTGTACTGAAGGCCTTTCGGCCACACCCAAAAAATAAGTTGGTCTATGGATTTTTTTCTTTTAAATTTTGCCAAACATCACAAAGAGAAAACTTATAGAAACTGAAGCGAGCGAAATCCGTAGACAAGATTTAAAAAAAAAAATAAATTCCGAAAATATGGAGAGGGCGATTCGTAGACCAACTTATTTTTTTTGGTGTGGCCTTAGTACCTGACTGCCGATTTGGATGGATAATGATAACCCATAGTCGTTATAAGAAAACATTTAAAAAGCAATTATTCAGGGTCCTTTGTCAGTACATAACAGTTTCAAGAACCCCTTACCTCCACCACTTAATCAAGACTCACGTTTATTCATATCCCAGCGCAAAAAAACAAAACACATTGTATCCCCTGGATCAAAAAAGGAGACGGAGAAATCCTTCAAGTTTTGAAAGCTTTTATGCAGGAATCGTTGAAATAATCTAATCCAGCAAACGTTAGAAGTAGGATATGTAGCTTATTTGCATTTTCTTCTTTTCCCTGCGATAAAATCCCACACCCCCACCTGTATCACAACTTTTTCATATCACCTGTCCTCGATCTATTCCCCTGGATTTGTTCCTTATTTGACTGGCCTACCTTCTTTCCAAACTCTGAATTTCCTCTTAATCCCCCCGATTTAATCCCTTTACATGTGTCAAATGTCTGGCAGTACCATACCCCCCCCCCCCAGCCCCATCCTCTCAAAGCCTGAGGCCAGCATTCTGTAGACAGATTACCTAAATGGCTATAGGAGACAACCAACTGTCTCAGATCGTTTACTACCCCCTTATTGTTATGTTTCCCCCCCCCCCCCTCCTCCCTGGTTCCCACTATATTCGTCTGTCTTTATTAAGACTACAAGCTGCTGAGATTACCTCATGTATGGGCGGTGCGTGTTGGGTATTACAGTAATCTCCCGCGTATAAGGCGCACCCTGAGTTGAAGAGAAACCTATAAGGCTCACCTAGGTCTGAATTTTGAAGGCTTAGTTTTGTTCTATAGTAGAAGTACCTGGCCTATACGGCGCACCCAGACTTCAGGCTTATTCTATAGGGGAAAGGAGGCCTCTGATTCACGTATAAGACACGCCTTATTCTACTGTTAACTCTTATATTTTTATAAACCGCTACTGCTATACTATAGTAGACCTAAGTACACCGCATATAAGGTGCGGTCTGTCTCTCTTAATCCACAAGTGGGGGACCAAGACCTTTTATTTGATATTACAATGTACCAGGGAAGTACATTCCCTAATGTTGTCAGCAGCATAAGTGGTTTAAGGGGGTCCAGGGGCCCTTGGCTACACATGACTTTAAGAATTTTGACATTTTTTGGGCCTACCAATAAACTTCAACAGCCACACACCAGGTACTTCTACCGCTCATTCAGGACCAGCATTAATTTGAGACCACGGCCCTAACATGGGTCAATAGAGGGGCATTCATGTGTGTTATGATAACAAACATTAAAAGTCTAGTCACTCTCCAACCTGTTAGAGCCTTACCCGATAAAACATATACCCTAATCCCTCCATCAAGGGCTATAAAGCCTCTGCTTCGAGCTGGGCAAGGTCCAAACTTCCTGTTGAGCCTCGTTCTGGGTGGTTCATCTGTAGTAGTCATCGGGTGGTTTGACAGAGATGTCAGTTCGATATTTGGCGAACCTCTGAAAATTATTTTGGGGCACTTCAAAAGGGGGGTTATACCATAATCAGAGTGACAAATACCTTCAAAATTAATCACTTAGGGTTGGGTGTATCTTTAAGAAATATCAGGATTATAAAATATTCATCTAAAAAAAATTCTTATTATTTCCATAGTAAAATATCACCTTTGAACCTCTGAAATCAGAGAAAATCTGAAACTCTGACATCTCTGGTTTGACATTGGTGGAGTGGCTCCCTCAGTCGATGACTCCCCAGACACTAATTTGTCAGAGAGTATCTGAGGATGCGCTGAGAAGTTATTGATTCTGCAGATTTCTTGACAACATTTTCTCCGCCTTACGCGTTCCGGCTGGGCGGTCAGTAGCGTAAAATATGATGCTTGCCAATCGGATGTGAATAGGGAATCCATCTTTTCTGCGTTTTATTATTTATTTGCTGTCTTTTCAGATGGATCTACTGTTCATAACAGATCCATTCCCTATTCGGACAACTTTTTACAATAGAGATACCTGATTTAACCCCTTGCATTACCTATGTAACACATACAATTTGCTCATTGGTCAGCATTCTGCATGGATGCAGCTCTGGTGAGACGCACAGGACTATTCATTCATCAGAAATCCCTAGTATGGGGTCTATAAACTCCTGCAGGGTCGACATGACATCCTTATGCAGTTTTGGTGGGTAGAACTCGAATACCTACCTAAAGCAATAATATGGCGACCTAGGAACATCAACTGGATGCACCGCGCTGGGCTAAAACACACTTTGAACCTTGAAGGGTGAAGGTACTACCTTTACCCCAGGATTGCCCACGCAGTGACCGCTACTATCGGGTAGGTCGATCAGCCTAAGGAGGTGAGTGGGGCAGGGCAGATTAGCGCCCTGTTAATCCACGCAAATCTCATAGGGTGGGTGATAATCCAGTCAGACACTGCCATGTGTAGGGTGAGGGGAGTGGGGTAGGAAGTACCCACATGGGGTGAGATATGCAGTCAATGAAACAAGTTATCCTGGGCTGGGGTAACCAGTATTCATGGACAAGTTCTGGATAAAATTCCCAACACCATGAGGGAGGGAGGGGATTTTCATTTATTTTATCATGGATATTTTAAGCAGGGACCGCATGAATATGTTCATCACTTGTCTTGTGCTGAGAGCCCATACAGCATGATTTATACAGGAGTTTTATCGGTATACTTCAGTTCCATATTAGATTTTTTCAACCCGAAGCTGGGGCTAATACCCGGGGCTTACAGCTTTTTTTTCTCAATCAGAGATCTGTGCAGGTCATATGTGGGCACGGCTTATACAATGGATTTGCGTACCTTTCTCGACCTACATATTGTAAAGTTGATGTTAGCATTATGAATAATCTGTATCAGACTCAAGTTATTTACAATGTTTATCAATACTTCTTGTTGTGGAATGGTGGGCAGAGTGCCAGAATAGTACTACCAGAGCTTGGGTAATACCAAGCTCTTTAGTACTAGAGACATGTTGGAGCTTGTGACCGGAGAACACTGACCCACTGACCGCACATCTCAGCCTTACAGGGGTGGCTGATAAATTTAGAATTATACAAATTATATGCAGTATAATTATAATCACACCCGATGTTGACCTTGGGGTCAAAAGGTGTTTGGGGATAGTAGTCAGATATATTTACCCTTTTTTTCTATGGGGTAGAACATCCTACTACATTTTCCCCAAAAGATTGGGAGGTGACATCTGTCACTACATTCTATTTTCCCCCAATGACTTGGGAGGTGGAATCTAAAGAGAAATCTTTATCACTCTTACCTTTTCCTCACCAAGTCACTAGGTCTTAGAAATGACTTAGACATGCTGTATACTCCTACCTCTGCATCTACAATATACTCTGCTTTAAATCATTTTGATATAGATACATCTTAATCTTACATTAAAACGTGGAGCCAAAGCTCAAGATGTCATTTCTTCCAGTAAATTCATATCAATTTTAAATTTATAAGTGAGGTTGCCAAATACCTTAAATGCTGAAGCTTAACAATTACGGGGGGTACAGTGTAATTCTTTTCCTTTTTTTCAGTCTGTTTGGAACCCTGTCATGTAAGCGTTTAATATGTGGTATTTTGGACACCTGTGCATTTTTTCTACCCCCAATATGTGTGTTTTTAGAACCCAGCACTGCAATGCTATAGTGTTCATTTCTATTTATTTCATTATATATACCAGGTAGGAACGAAGCAGGTGTATACCTGTCTGTGCAAACCGACCAATGGATTACGAGTCAGAATACATGTATTACCATGGCTTTATTTGCTGACCATCTTCCATGGCTCTTATCACCAGCCTATATCTGCATATAACAGATTCCCGACCATTACACACTTCTCCTCAGATTAGCCGATATACAGACCGGATTATCATGGTTCCTGGTCAGATTTGGGAGAGGTCATTTTACTCTAGCACATGAATTTTTTTCTCCCCTTTTTTTTGGAGGAGTGTTATGAGGGGAAAATTCGGTGATTGCTGTCCACAATCCATAGACAAAAGCCATCAGGTCTGGCAACGTTTCCTACCCCATCTCATAGCTCTACTAACATGGACGGCCCTCAGATGTCATTGAAACCGATCAAGGGTGAAATGCATCCCACCTACAAAGGCTTCTGAAGGCTCAGTCCCTCAGACACATGTCTATGAAGTGAGAAGTGCCTGCAGTGACTCATTAAGCTTAAGCCTCATCAGGGCTGCCCCTGGGGGCGACATGTCAGTGGTTTAAACATTACCTCACACCCCTAGGTAGGCGTGGGTGATTAGGCCGACCATAACACATTGTGTTTCTAATCGGTACACTCTGTAAGGGCTGCATGATGCCTCAGAGGTCATGTTCCTTAATTGCCATGATGCACCAAGGCAGTCAATGACTTATGTGCAATGCATTGGAGCCACTTACTAAACGTTTAGGATATAGATACATAAATGGAGCATTGGGAGATAACCAGATTCATGTCCGCCATACAAAGGTACTGTAAGATTTGGTCAGTGGATCAGTCAATGGATCAGTCCATTATCATTAAGCCTGCTGACAAAGGTGGAGCGGTAGTAGTCATGAACACAAGTGACTACGTAGCCGAAGGTATGAGACAACTAGGTGATACCAAATTCTATAAAAAGATAGACAGCGATCTTACTGAAGAACATACCACCAAAGTAAACCTCTTCCTGAATACCTTACATCAGAAAAATGAACTAAACAAACAGATTCTGACTAAAGTTTTGACAGTAGAACATAGAACACCTAACTTCTACCTTCTACCGAAAATTCATAAACCAGGTACCACCCCACCTGGTCGACCCATTGTTTCAGCCAATGGTTGTGCAACGGAGAGGATATCAGCCCTGATAGATATCATCCTAAGACCGATAGTCCCTCTGACCAAATCTTACATTAAAGATACAGGTCACTTCCTACTCAAACTTGAGGAGGCCAGCAACAAGGTAGGTCCAAACACCCTCCTATGTACACTGGACGTCACAGCCCTGTACACAAACATACCCAATGAGGAAGGTCGCAGGTCCGTGGCCCGGTGGCTAATCAAACACCGACCGGACAACAGCATACTATCAGGAGAACCAAGCAATTCTAGCGTCCTTAGCATGCTGAAAATGGTCCTTGAATTCAACAATTTTGATTTCAATGGCGACCATTACTTACAGGTGGGGGGCACAGCCATGGGGACCAGGGTGGCCCCCACCTTCGCAAACTTATTCATGGCAGACTTTGAAGAAAGGTTTGTCTATGGGTATCCCTTCCAACCCACAATGTGGGTACGCTTCATTGATGACATTTTACTCCTCTGGGACCACGGAGAAGAAAAACTGTCAAATTTCATACGTTACCTCAATGAGGTACATGACAACATCAAGTTTACACAAGAAATCTCGAGAACAGAAATTCCATTCCTAGACACTTGTGTGAAACTGGTAGGAAATAAACTCATCACTGACCTCCACAATAAGGTCACGGATGCACACAATTACCTACATTATTCATCTGCCCACCCCATGCACTGCAAGAAGGGCATACCGTATGGACAATTCCTACGGATCCGCAGAATCTGCACTTTGACGGACGACTTCATACGCCAGGGCCTTATCAAGGCAGGCCATTTTGTCTGTAGAGGCTACCCGAAGAAATTGGTAGCAGAGTCATTTGTGAAGGCTTTGTCCTCACCTCGACCCAACCCCCTGAAATACCAGGTGACCAAAAGGAAGAAGAACCAAGAAGACGTGTGCATCATGGTGACCACCTTCCACCCCTGCTTCAATGATTTACAGAAAATCGTGAAAACAAACTGGGACATGCTGGGTACCTCAGCAAGGACCAGACACCTACATCAAACACGTCTGATAGTAGGCCTCCGGAAACCACCCTCACTCAGAAATAGTCTGGTGAGGGCAAGGGTTAATTATCGTCCCGAACGAGGGACAAAACACAGGGCAGCCATGAGTGGCAAAGCGTCAAAACAATGTGACAACGGCAAATGCCAGTTATGCCCCCTGCTAAACAAAAGTGGCGAGATAACATCAGGCGTCACCAACCAGACATATACAGCAAAGGTTAACATTACCTGTAAATGCACAAATGTCATATACTGCATCAGCTGCAAACTCTGCAAAAAACAGTATGTGGGACAGACTAAGCAAACACTCATGCAGAGGTTTTACCCCCACATTGGTAACATCAGGGAAAAGAAGATGACCACCGACATGGGCACTCACTTCAACTCTGATGGACACCAAGGCCTCAAAGATGTGGATGTCCACATCGTGGAATTCATAAATAAGAATCCACACACAGATTACGCGGAAAAACTGCGTAACAAACTAGAGAGGAACTGGATTCTAAAATTACGAACCCAAGTCCCCCATGGTCTGAATCTAATTGATGCACCAAACTTTTAGATCAGTCTGTCACTGCGAAACAATGGGGACCCCCCCCCTGAGCTCCGTCCAAAAAATTACTTTGAATACCGGGTGGGACCCGCCATTGCCATACTCTATGGTATCAGGAACTATCGGAAAAACTGTGTCAATTCTCAATTGTCCTCCTTCCACT
Source organism: Acholoe squamosa (assembly GCA_949317995.1). NCBI lineage: Eukaryota > Metazoa > Annelida > Polychaeta > Phyllodocida > Polynoidae > Acholoe > Acholoe squamosa. The sequence continues at coordinate 63,448,888 of OX439042.1, forward strand.
AAACTCTACCCACGCAGTGCAGGTCACCAAAATATAGATATAGAGTGATAGACCTTGCTCTACACATTTATATATCTTGTCTCCATTTTTGATTTTTATTCCATTGTCACCAATGGAATAACCCCTGTTATATGATTTTATAATAGGATGCAACTGTAACAATGATTACATGCCTTGAATTTACCTCTTATACACCTGATGAGATCTATTAAGGTCGAAACCTTGATAGTCACCCATATTAGACAATGTCCAATATTTTCTAAACATACGTTTGGAGTTTTAGTCTAAGGCCTGGAGAGTAATACCCCCCAGCACCTGGAGACACCAGTAACTAACACTGGTGTCATGGTGACAATACATGATGTCATACTGTGACATCATGTAACTTGGAGACCGCCCTTATCAACGGAAGTTGATGAGGTGAGGCGGGCATGGCAACCAAGCCAGTAGCATCAAGGTAGTGTAGAGGTGTGGAGGTGCTGACAGCCGTCCTCCTAGTACAAAGGTACTGTGTATTAAAACTCACTACTTGGCCCTTAGAGGGTTTCAATCCCACCCTCTTTCCATGGTTTACTGTTTACATCATTACTAATATAGTATAGTGCACCCTTACTACCCCTTTCTCATCCCCCTCTCTCTTTCCAGAAGGATCCAATAGCTACTCCTTTAAAATTAAATGAGAGAATATGACCTATAAAATTTTCCCATTACCAGGGCTGTTGAAATACAAAACATCATTTCCTCTGGTGTACTTATTTTGGCTTCACAATGGTTGCAGTAAATATTTCACAAATCAATTAAAATGTTCAAATCACCTATTAACTACCTTTTGATGTCCGTGGAGGTTTGAAAGTATCATTGGGCTAATGAAATACCGTACAGTAAGCCGTCCCTCGACACTTTAACTTCTCGAATCCCTCATTACCCCAGGCAAGGATTTGCAAAGTACCTGTATGTTTTCTACTATATTTCGACTTAAAAAACTGAAATAATGTTGGGGCTTTAATACATCAGCTTTAGCCAATAGGTCTTCCTGAAAGACTGGTTGCACCTTAGAGACAGGCTTCATTTACTATAGAACAGAACTTCACATCTTTTTTGTATGTATGCATTGGCATCAACACATATGTATACATTGGTTGATGTTTAATGTAGTGAATATGACCATGGTATTTGTACACCTTTGACCTGATCTATAACCAAAGAACACAGCCTCTAAGGGTCAGTCTAAGTTTTGGATTGGGCTGTGGCCTACTTCTTCTTGGGTTGCCATGGTGGATCCCACAGGGCAGGTAACCATGGAAACACAAGTGGTTTGTAATTACCATGACTACCAGAACCAACCTGGTAGCACTGACCCCCGACCTCCTGACCTCACCTGACCTGTGACCTCCCAGGACACCCTGCTGAAGTGACCATTGGGTGCAATCTCCAAGCACTAGTTCAGTGCTGTATTTGGAATGTACATTGTATAAGTGTAGGATGATGTATGTATGGAGAGTGAGGTGATCTGTCAGTATTTTGATGTGACAGGCACATCTGATATCATTACATACAGGGTTCTCCTCACACTGTAATGACGACGATGGGCCGCCGGCGTGATTTTTACTGCCGCCGGTGTGATTTCATCTCAGAATCACCGCTGGTGTCATTTTAGCTTCATATAGGATTTTGAATTTTGCAAATCGGCCAATTAGAACAGAAGTTATGGCCATATTTATGAAAATACTTTCAATTACCGTAATCTCCCGCGTAGAAGACGTGTTGCACGTATAAGACGCACCCCAAACTTAGCACATGCATTTTCGCGTATAAGACGCACATTTTAAGGGTGAATTTTGTCAATCCAGTACATTTCTATAGTAAAATTACCCCTCATATAAGACGCACCCCCAATTACAGTACATCCTATAAGACCCCTCAGCATTTTGTTTGGCGTAGAGGACGCGTCTTATATGCGGGAGTTTACGGTACTTTGTTAAATTCCCATCTGTAATCCCCACACTGTCATGAATGAGACTTAACAACCAAATTTAGCCCAACATAAGGCTTAGGACATAACCAAATGAAATTTTACGCCAGCTCGCTGCAGGATTTTACGGTGTGATTTTACATTCTGCGGAGAACCCTGACATAGTGGCGGCGCTGTCTGTGGAATTGAGGAGTCAGTCTTCGTGAAGTTCTGTATTTTATAGTAAAACTAAGGCCCCAACACTTGAAGATTATTTCGAAGGATTTGGTTCCCCCAGCCTTTAATAATGAAATCATGTGCTTATTTAGGGTCTTCTTTATCTTGTTTTATTTTAAGAACTTCCTACTCCCACTGGCACTACTTATAGAAGACTGCCAGTAGCCCTTATTCAAAACCTGTCACTGAAACGCCAAAATATGGGGGCCCTTTATAGGGTATGGCCCTAGACCCCTAAATTTGACATAGTGACATGGCCATTTCTTAAAATCGACCTGGTGACATGGCCATTTCTTAAAATCGACATGGGACATGGCTAGACTAGTGACATGTGACAGGGCCATTTCTTAAATTCGACATGTGACAAAGTGCTTAGTGACATGAAAAATAGGGCCTAGGGAAGGTCTTGGCTATCCTCAGAAAGCTTCAGAATGTACCTTTTGGCCTAGCAATCTTCAAAATTTTCCTGAACCCCCTACTTTTCTTGTTCCAACGACAAATATCATTTCTCGCTTTTTTTCATGTTAGGTCCACCATTGAAATGAAAAGAGTATCGATGAACGTAGCCATACCCTAATAATAAGCCCAGTATAGGTCTAACTGGACTACCTATGTTAGTGACACTAGTGACATGGGTTTTTGCTTAGTCACATGGGACATTGGCATTTCTTAAAATCGACATGTGACATGGGGACCCTATCAAGGGCCCCTAGGGAGGGAGTTCCCCCATGTTTCATATCGATTTTAAGAGATGGCCATGTCAAACATATGTCCATGTACAAATTTAGGTGTCTAGAGCCATGAAATGATGTACTGATACACTGAAATGTGGTACCAACCTGGCTGACCTGATCAACCAGACCCCGGAACCAGACCCACAGGGCTGAGAGTACTGAGTGCATGTCAGGTTCTCATCCTCCATGCTGCCCCCTGGTGGTCTGTGGGTGTGTGACTGGGGTGATTACCCACACCAACCCGCTGTGTGGTACCAGTACATAACCCTTATAGAGCACTTAATGAATTGACGCATCATACTCATCGGCCGATGTGATGCTCCCATGCAGCCCGTGTATATACACCCGTCAAGGTTGCATTAATACATCATTCAAACCCTACGCGATAGACACTCACCAAAGATAAGCATGAGACATCAATGCAGTGCTGCTGAGTAGACTCACCAGAGCTTCAATGGTACATCATATCGACTAAGGAACATGTATCTTTAGGCATCATGTGGCACTTAAAGGGTTAATAATACAACCCACCTGTGTGTGACCCGCGGTAGTTAGCTCAAATACACCACTTCACCAACTGCATGCTGGGTAAAGCACCCCACTTCCGGTAGAGTAGTTCTATATCATTCCATCAAGTGGCTTGCCTAGTGAGGCTTTTCCTTGCCATTTTTCTTTTACTATCAACATACTCATTCTTTTTAGAGGTATCAAACAAAGCAGTTTTCCTAAAATCCTAGTGCAAGTTCAATCACTGCTTCTTTTTTTTTCCGTGGACATCATGTGACTTGAAAGTGACCAAATACTTGGAACCATCGACAAATGACTTCCGGTCATTGCATTCCCTGAGATTCAAGATGGCAGTCATCAGCATGTCACAGATACTAGCTGGAAGCCCTATAGTCGAGCAAACAATGACTAGGACTGCCAGCGTATACATACGTTCGGTATTATAGGCATGAGGTGATTAGAATTCCTAGCCTCAATATTTCCTCCTCTTTATCTTCTGTGTGGAGTTTATTTATGAATACTCTAAACGAAAAGCTCTGATGAATTGACATATTGATGGGTCTAGTTGCCTTATCACGAACCTACTCCGCTCACTTGGTAGAGGAAGGGAAGTCTTTCTTTTCATCAGTTTGTAAATCTCTTCTCGACATATTTTTTTTCAAGAAATCATCCTTTGCTTTTTTTTCCATATAATCTGTTGCTTTGAAATTGCTTCATTAACCATTTAACCATTTGAGGGCCACATGATACTTAATGCAACCCTATTGAGTTGCTCATCAGGGCTACATTGATGTATCATTATGAAAGACAGGTTTAATGAAATGATGGACTGTGGGAGCCTTAAATTGTTGAGACTTAAAACCCTGACGATGTGGAGGGTGAAGGGGGCTACTGTGGTTGTAGTGAGTGAGTGGTGGGATTAGAGGAGGAGGAGACAGGCTTCCCTGAGGGTGCCAACTTGATGGCTTCGATCATGGTCAGCCACTCGAGTCCATCAAATATTTACCAAGTGGTGCCTCTTCCTGTCAACCGCCTGCTGAACTATGGATGATAACCGACAGTGTTAGTGACATGCTTCAACTGTAGCCGTCACAAGGGTTGTAGGGAACTGACAGCTATAAACAGTGAGCAAACTACCATAATCTCTCGCGTATAAGACGCGTCCTCTACGCCAAACAAAATGCTGGTGCGTCCTATAGCTTATTCTCAAGTTGGGGGTGCGTCTTATACGAGGGGTACTTTTACTATAGAAATGTACTAAATTAACAAAATTGAGCCCTAAGAGGTGCGTCTTATAGGCGAAAATACTTGTACCAAGAAGGGGGTGCGTCCTATACGCGCAATGCGTCTTCTACGCGGGAAATTACGGTGCATCTATTTTATCATGCATTACTTTGAGAGATAGTTGAGCCTTGACTTCAGAAACCCTGGGTTGAGAACTTAACCCTTCAAGTACTATAGGTACATGTATACATTGTGACTGAATGCAATCGTGAAGAACTGTTCAGCTGAGTAGGTTTTATTGAAATATAATGTAGCAATGTAAATTGCTGATAACTTGAAAAGTCAAAAGCCTGTGATTGGCTCCCATGAGTTGTGCACTCATCCTGTTGCATCAGCACACCCTTTGACTGTCACAGTCCTTTAAAGGGGACACCATGGAGTCTAGGCTGACCAGCTGCCCCTGTTTGTACCTACACTACAGGAGAATGCTTAGGCCGAGCACAGACACTAAGGGTACATGGAGTCAAGCACTCCCTCACCTAGGTTATTCGCACCACCACGCCACTATTCGCATAACTCCCGCCAAATACCTTCACCATTGGAGGCAAAAAGCGTCTTATGGGATAATGGCTGCCAACCAACTGAGTCTGTACAATATTGACAATTTCTCAAAATTTACAAAACTTGGTAATGAAATACATTTTCCTGCAAAGCTGCTACATCTCCTCCTTTAATGGCACTAGTGACTACAAATTCATAAGTAATTCTGCCTCAGAAAATACATAAAATGTCCATCTTTTTTTAAACTTATTCGCACCACCAAATTGACTGAAAGTGCAGGGCCCCAGGGTGTCTCCTTATAAGTCACTTTTCGAGTTAATAAAACTGCAACTGAATGAAAAAAAAAAATTGTAAATATGAACAAAATATGGGCAGCCACTTAATTATTATTTATCGATCCCTGTCCTGTCATCAATAGCTATATGCTGCCACAGGTGTAGACCTTGTAGAGTACACCAAAAACCAATAACCCTTTAGGCACTGTGAAGTACTTTGATGCACCATGTCCATTAACCATCATGATACATGAATGCGACTCTTATAAGTTCATCTCCATCCCTGCATTCAAGCACCATGCAAATGGACATACTGAGTGTCACAATGCATCACTTCAGTTTTGGCGAGTGTGATTGTCAGCATTGTATGGTTCGGGGCAGGGGGGTTGCATGTGGTACTTAAATAGTAACAGAATACAGCTCCATGTAGTACACTATGGTAGCAAAGTGGCTGCATAAAGGCGACTGGAGCACCTGTCCACCCATTGCACACACACACAAAGTGATCGGTTAGTTACACCTGACCCAAAACAGGGGTACTTGGCCCCATACCTCTCTCCTCATTTCCAGGTGGCTAGTTATTTTGAGTAACACCAGGAACTCATGAAATAATATTTAGTTTTTTTTATTCACCACTGAATAGATGTAAAGCATACGTGGTGTCATTGAATCACAATATGAAAACTGATAGACATAGAATGAGGACAAAAAGTGCTTGTTGTTGGTCCCTGAAAAAGTTTTACAAATGATGATGTATCTGTTCTGAGTTCTGTAAATCCCTATACATAAGCTGCCCCTGACTTGATACATATCTATAAGCCCTTTGGTAACAGAGATACAATGCCCTTTTCTTTTCTGGACTATACTAGGCAATGTGTAACAACTTTTCAAACCATGGGTGCTCATAGCATTTTTAGCAAGTCGGAATAGGACTACTCTAATGCCTCGCGTATACGGTGCGGCTTATATGTGAGAATAAATGCCTGGTGCACCTTTAATATGTATATAGATTAGAAGCAGCCATAACTTGTAGTGAGCCTTTACATTAGATGTGTACTAAAGTTGAGCTAAAATTTGGCCCCATGGGCACCTATAGATGCCCGAAAGTTAGGGGTGCGCCTTATATGTGGGGTATTGCAGTAATGCATGGGTGTGGCATTTACACAGGGGTTTATGGTATAAAAATATCCCTGGTTATTTATGCCCACATGGCAGGACAACAAAAAGAGCCTTTCCGCCCCAGTCTCCCCATTGAAGATATCAAAAGCTTCAACAACAATTTTAATCCTTATTCTATATGTACACAAATAGGGGTGACAGATCTGTATCACCCACCTCCAAAGAAGAGCAAAAGGACCAGCAAAAGCATTCCTTTCCACTCAACTCACTTGTATGACTGCAACCAATGTTATTCTGTATAGGCTGTGGCATGTCTCCTTGTGAAGGTTACCATCAAGTTCCCTCTTTAATGCATTAAATCGCCAGGCACATTTACGTACGTGCGTGAGATATGTGGATAGAGAGAAGAGCCAGGGGTAAGGAAAAACGACGACAGCGAGTTACTCGCCAGGGCTACAATTATGTATACCACATCTATAGAATGTCTATTAAATACACTATGCAGTCCAGAAAGAGCTGGGCATGTATCACTGTATGTGTATCCGTGTTACTCTTGGGGAGAGGTCGGAGTTTAATTCTGAAGGGCTGCATACACGTATTGCATTCATGCATCATGTCAACATCAAGGGATTGATGTACTGTTATTATTCGGCAAGATGCACTCATGCGGTGCTGGTGAGAAAAATCCTCAGCAACTGGTACACCGCACCGACCAAAGCCCATAACCGTTGAGCCATAGAGTGATCCTTAAAGGGTAAAGCCCAAAGTAACACTAACAGCACATGGGTGTGCTGCCAAACCTGAGCCAACAAGAACAATACCTCTGACCTAATTTATATCCAGTACTAAAGTACATAAAACACATACCGGGTGTGTTGACTTCACAAACTGTTATAAAACCCTAAAGACAATATTAGGACGGCAATGTTAGACTGTAAGAGCAGTTTTCGTGCATTTATTGAAGAATCGGTCTTGTGTTAAGTGAGGGAAGTCTCCTTCGCCCGCAACCCACCAACATCCCTCAGATTTCCTCAATGTTTTGTATTTAGTCAAGGAACACCATACGTTTATACTATTTCATGAACTACATATCCTCTTTTTTTTTCTTGTCCCGACCCCCACCTCACTAGGCTAGTACTAGTGCTACCTTGCATCTTTATGTAGTAAAAGAGTCAGTGAATGTGTAAATGTAGATTTAATAGAACCATTAAACTCGCCTTATAAGCTATGGTCAAGTCAGGGGCTTCCTGCAGCTTATATGAATGTCCTGAGCTCAGGGTGTGGCTTATAGAAGGCTTTTCTTTTTATTATACATTTCTACCAATTTTAAGTCCACGCTCTCCCTTGCGGAATATATAGCTTTCTCCCAAACTCAGGGTGTGGCGGGTGAGGCTTATATGAAGGTTTTGTGGCCGGCAGATATCTATCCAGTATCAGGAGTCCAGTCCCGCCCCAGCCCACTCCCTAATGACCAATGCCTCCCTTAAATCTAATTTCTGTTTCATAAGTAAAAAGTCTTCCTACCATGGGTAATTGCTATCTTGGGGCCAATTGGAACTCTACTGGGTGTAGTCTAGGAATGAGCAGTAAAGTTTAATGTCTACAGATGATCTCATTACTGTGATAAGTATAGGTAATGATAGTGTTTTCGTTATCTAGAGTTTGGGTGATCGATATATTATTTATAGAGGGTATTGAGATTTATTGAGTGTAAACTTTGAATCTGCTAGGGAGTTCACAAACGTACATGAGTTCTACTGTATCTAGCCTATTTCTAATATGTCTTTTTTTTTTTTTTTTTTTTTGTGGTGTGGATGGTTCCCAACCATCGTCCCTAAATATTTCTAATATGTCTATAACTGAACATTGCTAGTCTTCGTCCCTTTCTTTTTTTTTTTATGTACAAAATAGGTACTTCTACCACCTGATATTAGTAAGACTATAGTCTATACACATCCACTACGAAATGGTAACCATAATTATTACGGTACTTCAAAGGGTTTATTTAAGAGGAAATGTTTTCGGGTTTGGTATTTTTTTCTTTTTCAAATAAAAATCAAATATCGGTATTTTAAAAGCAACATGTATTATACATGTATGATATAGTATTATCTTCTTTTAAAAAATCATGTACCGGTAATTGTGAAAATGGGGTGGGCGTATATTTGGTGCTTACATATTCATTTTCAGGGCTCGGGAAAGGGTTGAGTCTCCTTTGAAGACTCAGTATGACCTAAATTCTAGAGTTGTAGAGTCCAATGTAGCATAAATAGTTGTCGCATAAAACAAGTATGTGTTGATAAACATCTTCTGACCATCTCACACTACTTACCTGTACATATAAAAAGACACAGCACGACACCAACACCAGCTGGCGCCATCTGTGGTTTGTAACAGAAGCAAATAACCCCCCTGAAGCCACTGCATGTAAATGTTCCAGGGTATGTAGTCTGACCTAGCCTAACCTAGCCAAGCAGAGGATTATGAACAGGTGAGAATATCAACAATACTGTAACGCTGTTATTTTAAATAAGGCTGTGTGACAGTTGGACAGATCGGCAGTCCGCCAGGTCTGCCAGTTCGACAGAATATTGTAATAGGTGAGACAATTAGACAGGACAATAGGACAGATTCAGGTGCAGATCAAAGCATGATAATATCCCTCTCTTCTTCTAGAACCGGAAGGACACGGACCCTAATGATACTGTCCCTACGGCTACGCCAGAGAACTATGGAATGGCAAAGATTGGGCTTTAAAACTTAAAATAATTATTTTAGACGATTATTTGTATCAATCTCAACCTGTTGAATTGTCCCAAAAATCTGTCCAATAGTCTTTTCATTTTCTGTTCTGTCGAATCGGCAATCTATTGAATTGTCCGTTTCTCAAGTGGGCTTCGATGTACCTGCAAACATTTTTTACCACTGTCAAGAGGGGGGGGGCGGCGGCGTAAAAATTGTTTGCACATCCACGCGAAAAACTTACCGCCACCCCCCCCCCATGTTGATAAGTAATGACCACTCTCTTAGCTTGGGGAGGGCTGCCAAACACTCACTCAGTCTCACTGACTCTCTGACTCAGTGATTGAAGTAGTCTAGCCTCTAGTAGTCTAGGCCCTAATCCTAGACTAGTTCAATCACAAGACTCATAATAGGGTTTAATAGGGAATGATCATTATTTATCAACAGGGGGTGGGGGGTATGATGGGGCGTAATAAATCCCGACCCCTCCTGACGGGGGGCGTAAACAATTTTGAACCCTCTTGGGGGGGGGGGGCATAAAAAATTTACCCTCTTTTTAGCAAAAAAGCCAGCGTGCTACTATAGATTAAGGGAGTGGTCATTTTTTATCAACAGGGAGGGTTTCTCATGGACGCGCGAAAATTATTTTACCCCTCGACGGCAGTCAAAATTTTTCCAGAGGCGCAGAGAATTTTCACACCCCTCTTTGATTTATAGTAGCACACAGAATTTTTTGCTAAAAAGAGGGTACATTTTACGCACCCCCCTCAAACCCACTACATTGACTACCCCCCCGGCCAGTTGATAAATAATGAACCCGCCACCGAAGGGGGGCGTAAAAAATTCCATGCGTCCAAGCACCTCCCCCCCCCTGTTGATGATGACCACTCCCTTACTGGCCTTAGGCTTGGCATACAGTCTGGTGCTGAGTGAGATCAACTTCAACAAGCCTTTAACTGAATGTCCCCTCTTGTATGTGTTATCAGGATGCCATACACTCCTTCATGTTAGAATTAAGGTTCATTCATTTTGTAACGGTAGAGTAACGGCTACCGGTTCGTTAGTCAGGGCCCATTTATTACCACTGTGACGTGTGTTGTCTCCTTCCTTTATCATTATTCCTGTGTATGTCAATTACTCTTTCTGTTTGGTACAAGTAAAAGCCCGGTAAAAGTGGTAAATAGGTTATTTAGTGCGGTGAGGAGACACAAAGCAAGAAACTCTAGCTTAAATATTTTTGGGGATGCATTCCTCATCTCTCCTTCCTACTGGTCCGTTGATGGTAGACCGGCGTCACCGAGTTAATGTAACCAGTATAAAAACAAGAAAAATGTGGCAAGGACCACGGATAGGGGTTGCCACTCCTATCCCTCCTGCACAACTTGCCACTCTGCGGCCGACGTATGACGTCACAAATTGCGTCACAAGGTGACCATGACGTCACTGACAAACCAAAACATAATGAAGTTGCTACGGTCGCTGCGCTCCCGGCTGCTACGCGGCAAGCAACTCCAAATAAAACAGTTTAAAAAAAAAAAATAAAAAATTTCAAGTTCAACTTCAAGGAAACAAAAACAAACCGAGTTTAAGAAGTGTTTTGAGTACAAAATTGTACATACCAAGTTTCCTCATCCTCCTCAGTCGTAACCTTATCCACGTCTACAAGTTCCACTTCCTCTAATGTCAACTTTTTTAAGCCATCCTTGATAGTATCAGTGTCATTTGAACTAGTCCGGTTTTGTTTTGACAAGCTGACATCGCTTTCCTCAGTTCCTGGCTTGGGAATGACAGGGTCTCTGTTCTGTTTGCTTCGCAATATCTGGTTCTGACGTTCTAATTTTTTGACTAAATCTTGTAATTTCCGTACCTCCGCCTCGGGATCTATTCCATTGTCTATATCGTCCACGACAGTATCCATTCTGGTTTTAGAAGACGTTAAAAACACAAAATATATCACACAAAAGGGGACAAACTACGAGTTCTACCTTCAGCCATTACGACCTGTGGTGCGCATGTGTCCGACCAACTTCCTGGCAGCTGAAAACGTGCAAGGTGGCGCCACCAGTCGATGACCACTGGAGGCAGGAAGTAAACTCCACGTGGGCGCTCATCAGTCAAAACAACAAATGTATGTGAACCAATTCCCAGTCCAAACAAAGGAAAATAGCGCCTATAACAATACCATAAACCATAGGAAATACCACAAACTCAAAGTTTGCGGTCTCTGAGTGATAAAAGATATGATTTCATCTGCAATAACAATTAACAGTGATCATGCCAAGATGGCACTGTGCTTATTAGAGAACTCAATCTTGTTCATCTTCCCAGCTTTGCAACAAAAGAAAAAAACATAGTATGGGCAATATGTATTGGGCTAAATGTCTGAATATGAAGAAAACTATCGTTTTGAGCCGTTTTGACTTGTGGGGACAGCTGAATGAGAGGACTTTATAACTTTTTCATCATGGTGCCCTTTGAGCAATTGTAGCATGTTTTTACTGAAACAACTTTTTAAGGGACTTTTTGGTCAATTTTCATGGGGTTTTCAATTTTGAGACAAACTTCAAAAAAAGTAATTAAATATGCAAATTAATAGGTCACGTGACCGCATATCATTTGCATAAATTATGTTAATGAGGTATGTCACGTGACCCGTGACGTAAATCTTCCACCAGCCAACATGGACGCCATACTTGGCGCGCATTGTTGTTGCTCGGAATGAATGATGTGTATTTCTGTGCATGATCATTAGGGAAAGAAATACAGCACGTGAGAAAGAAGTAGAAGGTCTCAAGAATCATTCTACAGGCTTCTTTCACAGGAATCTTCGCTAGCTTGGACGGATTTTGCATTTATAATGGCTAGTTCTTCCGGGAGTGCGCCCTCTAGTGGTGGGAACTTGACACCTAATCAGGCAAAACCTGTAAAACGCTCAAGGTATGCAAAGACTGACTGTGTTTTCCGACAATTGCGGGCAATCTTTTGATCAGTAGATATTCAGTAATGTTCCTATATATGTATGCTAGAGATTTGGACTGTTTGCTTTCCTGTGGAATGCGATCTAAAGCTGGAATACACGTTCGTGTGAGGCCGGTCGGCAACGTCTGCGCCGGGCAGAGCCAGAGAAGCCGGCTGGCGAATGAATGAAGGAGGCTGAGACGCAGCGGCCAGACCGGCCTCAGTGTGACAGACGCAGTCTGGGGAGGTCGAGAGACTGGCCTAGATTATTGAAATGCAATAATAGATGTTGTAGTTTAGACCGAGTTATGCCTTATGGCCATTTCAATTCTTAAAGGAGTGTGTCTTGATTGTCATAGGGCACAAAATAAATGTATATTCTGGATTTTATTGTATTGGCTACCGGGCATGATCCTGGATACAGGATAGTATTGACATTTGTACTGCTAGACTACAATAAGCACTTACCGCGGTACCTAATATTTCAAGACTTTATCCCATGAAACCTATCTAATTATCAATGGATGGATCTTGAGAAAAGAAGTGGATTTGCTTTTTAAATGACGTCTCTATGTTAATTTTAAGTGGAATTACGACCGGTCAAAGGTGCCAAATCAGACCCAGAATTCTGCCATAGTTAAGAGTTTAATTTGGATCTAATTTTGTGATCAAGCAAGATGAATCCAAGGTATACTAGATCACTAAAATGATTATTTTGAGCAATTTTCTTTTCAGATAAGCAAGATATATCCTCAAGGATGTAAATAATGATACATTTTATCATAATCAAACAATGTAAAAGCAAATTTTTGATGTCATCATTTCCCTTGAACTCTGCGCTCTGACAGAACCACGGCAGAATATCGTCTTTGACTCAGGATGTTTGAATTATCATAACTTCAATTTAAATTGACATAAAAACTTCATTTAATAAGCAAAACCACTTATTTTTATCATAGCTATCAATTTCCCACCATATAAAATACATACAATATTATAAGGTCTTAATTGATAGGTAAGTGCCAAACATTGGGGAGGTTGGGATAAGTGTCCAGAGATAATCTCTCCCAAAAAGATTGCAGGGTCTGTCAAACATACTGCAGCCCCTTAGAAAAAGAAAATGAAGACATTTTCTAGATCATTTTTAACCATAGAACAGGTGGGAACCATTTATTTTTAGGTGCTCAATGATCTTCTCATCATAAAATGGTTCTAAACGTTTGGTTGAACTTAAATTTCCTGCATTCAACCTTGTACAAAAAATAATCATTTTAAAGGTCTAGCCAAGCCTGTTAAAATGAGCCCTTGTTTGTAAAGATCCTCCAGTAAATAGCTTCAGAATAAGCTTGCAAAGAAAGAGTTTAACACTACCCAGTTTCAGCTTTATCACAGTTTCACACCTCTCCTGTAGCAGACTCAAGCAGTGGAGGTATTTCAGTGCCTACCCTCAAGCCTTGAATCGAAGCTGCAAATTCCAGTGTTAATGTCATTAGAATTAGATCCCCTCATAACTCCTCATGCTCTATGCCATATTGCTATTACAATTTACATCTCAACAATCCACCCAAGGTAGGCACTTACCTAATTTTCAAAACTTTATCCCATGAAGCTTGTCTAATGAGCAATGGATAGATCTCAAGAAAGAAGTGGATTTGCTTTTTAAATGAAGTCTTTACGCAGATTTAAAGTGAAATTATGATCAGTCAAACATATCAAATCCGACCAAAAATTCTGCCATAGTTAAGAGTTTAATTTGGATCCAATTCTGTGATCAAGCAAGATGATAGCTATCAATTCCCTTCATATAAAATGTATATAATGAAGCCTTAATTGATATTTAAGTGCTCAACATTGGGGAGGTGGGGAAAAGTGTACAAAGTAATCTGACCCAAAAAGTTTGCAGGGTCTGTCAAACATCCTGCAGGCCCCTAACGAAAATAAAAGCTATACATTTTCATTTTTAACCATATAACAGGTGGGAACTATTTATTCTTAAGTGCTCTGTGATCTTCTTATAAAATGGTTCTAAACTTTTGGTTGAAATTCGATGGGGTCAAAGGCCAACTTCCCTGCATTCAATCTTATATAAAAAATATTCTTTTTGAAGGGCTATCCAAGCCCATTAAAATGAGCCCATGATTGTTAAGATCCTCCCATAAATAGATTCAGAATGAGCTTGCAAAAAAAGGAGAGTTTAACACTCCCCAGTTGCAGCTTTATCACAGTTTCACACCTCCACTGCAGCAGACTCACACTGGGGGTAGGTTAGTGTCTACCCAAGGGTTTCAATGATGATAACAATGGTCAGATCAGATCCAATTTTTAGAGTTACAGCTCAGCGTCCCAATAAGTTGCCTACCATACTAACCTTATCTGATAGTAACTTCCGAGCGTAATAACAAAGGGCGATGATGCATCTCCGTCCGCAGACCCATGGCCCGAGGGCTGGGCAAGACCGCTGAAGGCCCAGGGCCAAAGCTGGTCAGCCCAGCTGGAGGACTGAGGGTCTTGGATCTCGGGAACAGAGACATACATACTGGAGCCCTTTGTTTACATTCTGACACGAGAAATAACTTTGATTTACCTCAAAATAATCTGCAAATAAGATGTAAAAGCCACAAACCGGAAGTGAAACCAGAAGTGCTGGGTCCCTAACCCAGAACTGGCTCTCAGATTGCTTGAAACCTGACCCAACTGTACTCGAGTGTTAGAACTATACACAAAGATAAACCTAAGATGCTTCAGGATACGCCCTCTTGAGGCCCAGTACGCAAAGCACTTTCTCAGCCCCCCCCCCCTCACACACACACTATTTTGCCTGGAATTCCCAGACCTTGCTTCTCTAATCAAATCCATTTTTCTCAGGGATATAAAAGCACTGGCAAATATCTAGATAATGCTACACTACAGTTATATTTGGTAAATAAAGGTCTCCTTAACAAGAAGCTGACCAGTATTTCAAGTTTTAATGAGGATATGTGCATCGGGTCTGTACACACACACGGGAGAGTAACATGGCTGAAAATAAACTTTATGCGAGGAGGCGAAAAAGTGCTGTGCTTGCAGAGCCTCAAAGGGGCGCATGTGCTTTAACTCAGGTGTGCCTTATAGGTGAGACATATACTGGCAGAACACTGCTAAAGGGTCAAAATCAGTCCCCAGGTCAGGTGGCAGGTGTCCCTTATCATTAGATTAACAACTTTCCCAAGACTGGGCCAAAATACCCATCAACTCAGGGTGCACCTTATACCGACGTGTGTCTCATACATGTTGTACATCCTGTAGTTTTTTTCCATAGTTTGTGTCCATGTTTTTGCAAAACGAATAGTTTCCGTTAGTTTTGCATTTCAAAGAGGGGCCTACAGTGTACTGCAACAGCCTATTGATATTACAACATAGGTTGATGCACCAGTCTACCCGGTAGGTGCCAAAATCTCTTCTATACAGCCCCTTTGTCTAGTAGGGTGGCTGTTCTAGTAAGGGACATAAGCATTACGCAAGGAATAATTTCAGACTGCTCGCCGACTGGAGCAGGGTTCTCCACACATAAGTACAAGGGGGGGGGGGGTTAGTACTCTCCAATGACATGTGATTTCACTGTAACAGTCTGCCTGTGTGCTCAAATTTTACCGTGACCCCATTTATAAGGCGCACCCTGAGTTCAGGAACATATAAATTATGAGCCCCCCCCAGGTAACTCGAAGACCTCTTATCCTCTTTATAAAAAGGATGCAGAATGCTCTCTTCCTTGCCCCACCCCATTTTGGTTTGGGTATCAAAATAATTATGTGATTGACTAGACGTCAATCACATACTTATATATACATAGACCGAGGCACAAAACCACATTGAGACAAAGAGAGATTCTGACAGACATAGGAACAAAGAGGGAAATATGGCCCATACTCTGTCTTTGTACACATTGCTATTGGTGTATATGTTTTTGGTATATAATATAGTTGAAGGTAGCCCATAGGCCATGTAGATGGTATGGATAGCATTTACACATCAGAGACAGAAGAGGTTGTGTACCAGTTCAGTGGCCATGAACAATAGGGGATTAGTCTATTTCTTCCAGCCTTCATGCACCAGTGGTCATTAACCCTTTCAGTGCCACATAGCACCAGTTCACCTTTAGATACAACGGATCAGGAAATGGCATCACATTAACCCTTGAAGGACAGCAGAATGAATAAAAGAATAGAGATTCTCATCATTCTGTGGTCGCCATTGAACATAGGACATAGTAGTCAATTACATGTAGGCCTAAGGCCTAGCCTTAACCTTCATTAATGAAATATTTTCAATTCAGTTCCAAGTTGGACATCTTGCTGATGAAGCTCCATAACACTGCCGACAACCCAGGTGCATCACCAGATCCTGTGGTAAGCCTTTTTGTGGTTGTTTAAGACGAAAATATTAACTTGGTTATTTGGATTGTTGCGAATGTTATCAGAAAGGAATAAATTCGCCTCATCACAGGTGTCTTTATGATGGTCCATGATTTCAAACGATTGGAATTTTGCTTTTTATCCCAGTAGTAGCCTTAGGGCCTTCCTGTACATCAGAAGGTGGTACTTCTATAATATCCACTAATTCACTAATTCTCTACATATCCACTATGAATCCTCTTAAGGCACTTTACTGAAGATTGGCATTTCACACCCCTGGCAAACACAAGAAATCTGTGAGGAATGTTAATCAACCGATCAATACAGTGTACATTGGGTTGGGCAACTTGGACTACGGCAAAATATAAAAGTTGCAGAGATTGCTTGAAAATGGGCCTCTAAACCAAATATTTGGGGTCATTTCTAGCATACAAGGATGCTCATTAATGGTGTATATGATTATCAATGTTTCGCAATAGCCAGTATTTCATTTCTTACATTTTGTTTCCATACACAGGCTAATCGCAGTGGTTCTTCAAGAAGGTAAGATCATTTTGTGTTTTTGGGTATTCAGGTAAAAAAACAACAACGAAAAAAAACAACATTACACCCTATGCATACGATAACCTTTAACAAGTCTTCAGGGATTTCCCTGATTTCAGGGATTTCCAAGGCTCAAAGCCCTGTACATTCCTATATAAATCCTATATTTAAGGGATTCTTTTTGAACATTTCAGGGATTTTTGTGCATCTCTTAACTTATTTCTAATAATGTTTTATTTTCTATGATATGCATCTCAGTACTCCAAACATACTCTTATCTGTCTTGTATAGAAAATCCAAGGTCGTTCGCAAGGTCACAGAGTCAGGTGACAACGATGACGATGATGAGTACATGGATAATGGGAGTACAGAGATGAACGGCAAGTCAGCTAACAGCCCAGATCCTGGTACCATGAATGGGAATACCGACAGCGATGAGAATGTGATGGATTCTGTAACAGTGGATGAGGAGGGGAATCCTGTACTTCCCGATGGTTAGTGTGCCTCGCTTATGTCCCTGCATGCTGAGTGTGTATTGTGTATTGTACGACTATGTGTGACTTGAGCTATTACTACTGGGTGAGTTGGCAACTATGGAACGCTCACAGAATTGAGCGCTCTGTTGAAAATTGACTCCAAATTGGAGTTTGTGGTTATTCTATGTTTTACAGTGACTGGTGATTAATGAAGAAATGCCATAGATAAGATAAGCATTCTTCATGTTACCGGTTGATATCTGAACTATTTCTCGATGCCTGTTCCAACATGGTGCCTGCAGTCGGGAGATGCCTGTTAGAATTTCTCCTCATAGTTCACGCTTTATCATAAACAGAAAATGATCAAAGCTGGTACCCTGAAAAACTTTTGGGTAGCATTAGAAACTTTTATATATATATGATTTCATTTTTCAAATTTTTTTTTCAAATTTAGGCATTAAAAGGAGATTATGCACGATTATACATCTGATTCAACTTGGCGCAATTCGTGTTACTGAGTTACCAAAATGTACCATGAAGTTCACTATAGGTTAAACAAAATATCACTCTTGCAGCGACAGGAGAATCATGTTGTGGAGTGCCCTTGACATTTTCTAAGAAATTGATCAGATGGCATTAAATAGTAACAAGCTACAATTCCCATACAAAATTCTAAAGTTTTGGCAAAATTACGTTTAAGGAAACAGACTGATTTAGAAAGAAAAGACGTCAGCAGTATTCTAATGCCTGTTGAATCAGATGTATAGTATAGCACGGGACACTGATCTAATAAACCATCAAGGGCCACACTGTGCTCTAGTGCATCATTTGCATCTGTAACAGAGATGTCAGAGTTTCAGATTTTCTCTGATTTCAGAGTTTCAAAGGTGATATTTTACTACAGAAATAATAAGAAAAAAAATTTAAAATGAATATTTTATAATTCTGATAATCCTTAAAGATACACTAAACCCTAAGTGATTAATTTTGAAGGTATTTGTCACTCTGATTAGGGTATAACCCCACTTTTGAAGTGCCCAAAAATAATTTTCAGAGTTTCGCCAAATATCGAACTGACATCTCTGCTGTAATCATCATGCATAAAAACTGCGAGGGCATCCATACATTTTGTCAATGCTTCGGGACAGTATCGTCCCCATAGTTTGACATTATGCATGCATACACTCCTGGAGTATAAACTTGCTTACGCTGCAGTCATACATGATGACAGCAAATGGCTATGATGCAATATAGCTCCATGCAACCCTTAAAGGTTTGCTAATCAGTGTAGATAAACTGATGATACACTAACTCTACTACAAAGTGCTGTCCTGTGACAACAAAGCACAAGTGACAAGCTTCTTCCATCACTGCAGGCACAATGGTTGTGCAGCCAGAACCAGTTCTAAAGGGCCAATTTAGGGGACCCGAGTTCTCCAACAAAAGTCGCAACCGCAACCCAAAGGACCTTGAAAAAGTGATGTGTACGGGATGTAACAAGCAGCTCAACCCTCACATTCGTAATGCTGTCCGGCGGCACCCCGTCCTAAAGGTTCTGATATGTAAGGTATGTGAAGTTGCAATTCTGGTCTAAACTGTGTAAGTCTTTGTAATAAATAGTGTAGACCTTGTGTATAGGCCAAATATAAGGCTTATTGTCAATCAATCTAGTGAGTGTGGGTAAAAGTTTATGTTTCAATTAAATGGTCTTGAAAAAAGAGCACCTGACCTTAAACCCTTGCTTACAAGGCACCCTCAGATGTACCAGCGAAACCTGTAATATGCATCAAGGGCCAGATTAACCCTTGTATTAGTTTTAATCTAATGTGAAACGATTTTTCCGACAAAGCACACCCAGAGAATTAGGCTTCCTGTAGATGTTCATAAAGGAGGACAGTAATCTAAAGCATAATTTTGTGGTCAAATCAACTTTTTGTAAGTGAAACTATGATGATAGTATGTCTGAGTTACAGTTTCTGACCAAGTAATGTTTTGTAGAAATGCTACGACTGGTACACGAGTGATGACATAGACCAGGATTCAGATGGGATGGACGAGCAGTGTCGGTGGTGCGGGGAGGGTGGAAACTTGCTCTGCTGCGACTACTGCCATAACGCCTTCTGTAAAGGATGCATCAAACGGAACCTTGGCCGCTCTGAACTGTCAGCCATCGATGATGCTGGTAAGTTACTACTGAATGTATCAATATCATTGAAGCTGTGGTCACACTTTTCTAGATTTAATTTTAATTCGAGTTTTCCTATCACATAATGAAAACAAACATAAGCATATTTATGTCACTTTTAGGGATAGACGTTGTATAGTACTGTAAATCCTTGCGTAAAGGGCGCACCTTGCGTATAAGACGTACCCTGTGTTTATGAACTTGCTTAAGATTTTTGGGCATTTTTGAAAATACATCTTTTGTTCTGTTTGATGGATTTTCAAAATTCGACAACCCAGTGGCATCCCACTGGGCCCATCAAACACCCTATGGAATATAGGTAAACAGAAGTTTTGGGTGACCCCCGCCACGCACTTGTCTCTCCCCATATGCAAGGATTTCCGGTATGTTTAGAGTATTCATAACATGTTCCCTTAGGAATAGAGCATCGAGGCAGATCCATTGCAACATTATAAAACTTCTTTCGTTTAGGATGGATAATTTAATATAAATCAAAGTAAGAGATATGTGTTAAGTCAGGTTCAATTGATTGCATTTTTTCAGATGAAGATGCAAAGTGGCGTTGTTATGTTTGCAATTCAAAACCACTGAAGAAACTAGTTGAACACTGTAACGAAGTACTCGAAATCATCGAAGATGTGCAGAAAAAACGTGATGAAAATGACTGTGATCGTCGATCAGACAAAGGCAAAGCCAAAGGGAAGGGTAAAAACAGCACACAAAAATCTAGCTCATCCTCACCAGGGTCTCGCAGCAGGGGTCCTGCAACTCCAAACATGCCAGCGTTCCACCAACCTAACACAGACTTTGAAATCAGTATTGGTAAAACCAGTGCTGTGCTTAGTCGCCTCACGGCTGTCACTACTTCATTCCAAATGCTTCTCACTTCACTTGAGTCAGATTACAAGAATCATGCCAAGACAAAGGAGATTCAGTTGGAGGTATCAAAAAAACTGAAAAGGGGCATACTTTCTTATAAGAAATTATTTCAAGAAATTGAGACTTACGCTCGTGGAAGCAATAAAAACCAGGCCAGATCAACCCCACAAACGAAGCGGATAACCTCAAAGCAAGCAGAGGCAAAGCAACAACAGTCATATATTGCTTCCCAAAGTGTAAAATCAGTTGGTTCATCTAGTAAGGACGCAATGGTGAAGACAGACAGACTTTCCCTACCAAAGAAACCTACTGAGGTGATCGAATTAAGTTCGGAGGATGAAGAACAGAAGCCACCTACCAAAAATGAGACTGACAAAGAAAAGACTATTTCGAGCTCTGACAGTAGGACCGCAAATGTGGAGAACGGCGAATCGAGCATTGGAAAAGACAAGAATGACAGTGCAGAAAAGACTACATCCAGCTCAGAGAATAGGACCGCAAAGGTAGAGAGTGGTGAATCTAGCCTTGAAAAGACCAAAGCAGAAGCGGAACAAAGTTCTTCAAAGGAAGAGTCAGTAGTGAAGGGGGAATCAGGGGATGATGTTAAAAAAATGGAGGAAGAGTTGCCCACAGAAAGCCTTGCCAAAGATGGAAATGAAGACACCCAAATGGAAGTAGATTCTCATGAGAAAACAGATCCAGACACAGATGCAGTAAAGGAAACTATGGATAATACCAAGGGAAATGTGGCATCCACTGAGGCAGACATGGATGTTACTTTAGTTGAGGGTGGCAAGTCTACAGAGGATAAAGAAAACAAAACTGACAAATCAGGAGAACCAGATATAGAAATAGATATGGTTGTTATCGGAGATGACTTACCAAGTGCCGACAAGGACATTGAGGATTACAATCAAGGAGACTTTATAAGTGTGTACCGAGCAGCCCTCGATGCTGAAGTTAACAAAGATAGCCAAGTGGATGAAGATGAAGCAATTGAAGAAAGGGTAGCTGAAGTTGACGATGATCTGGACTCTGATGATGATTTGCCTTTGGTGGATAGATCAAAGAATAAAGTCGAAAAGAAAAGAAAGACATTGGCCAAAAATAGCAAAAGCAAAGCCAAAGACTCAGATTCAGATGATGATAATGATGATGACGGTAAAACTTCAAGCACAAGACGAAAGAGTAGCAGCCAAGTTGGAGGAAGCAGAAAGGGCTCAAACCAGCGAACAACAAGTAAGCGCAAAGGAGATGCTTCTTCAGACTCAGATAGTGAAGACAGTGATGTTAAGGATAGTGATAAACGCAGAAGTACAAAAGCCAAAGTGAAAAATGAAGCTAATGCAACAACTAAAGAGGATAAAACTTCTAGACAAAAGTTGAAGGAAAAGAAGGAAGTTGTCAATATAGATTCAGATAGCGAGGATGAACGTCCAACCAAAAAAGAAAAAGAGACTACGAATAAAAAGAAGGAGCACTCCGTCTCTGACAGTGGCGATGAGGAGCCAAGAGAGTCTCAACAAAATGCTAAGAGGGAAGATGTTAAAGAAAAACATAAGGAGAAAGGCAAGACAAAGAAGGAGGAAAGCGATTCTGACATGTCAGAGAAAAAGCCAAAGAAGTCCTCACAGAAAGCAAAAGAGGAAGTAATGTGTATATCCGATAGCGACGATGATACCCCTGCAGTGAAAGGAAAAGGGACAGGGAAAGGAAAGAGTAGTTTGAAGGATGACGATTCAGAAGGCAGGAGATCTCCAAAGGGCAAAGGAAAGGGCAAGAGCTCAGCAAAGAAATCATTGAATTTCTTGAATAAAGATGAGGAAGCGTCACCAGTTAAGTCAACTGGACGTAGTCGCGAGGATATTGAGGCTCAGAGGAAATTACATCAGGAAATGCTTGTTGGAGATAGCTCAGACAGTGACGAGGACAAAAATGATTCAGAATCTGATCCCTTAGAAGACACATCTGATTCCTCAGACAGTGAAGACCAGGGATCAGATTACAATCCCAGTG
The DNA here is from genome assembly GCA_949317995.1 of Acholoe squamosa. Lineage (NCBI taxonomy): Eukaryota > Metazoa > Annelida > Polychaeta > Phyllodocida > Polynoidae > Acholoe > Acholoe squamosa. The sequence continues at coordinate 63,471,686 of OX439042.1, forward strand.
CAGATCGGAAAGAAATGAAAGAAAAAAAGAAACTTAGCAGAACAGAAGCTGCAAAGAAAAAGACGGGGGACAAATTCAAAGCTCTTAGGGAAAAGCGCGAAAAGGAGAGAAAGAAACAGGAACAGAAGGCAAAGAAGGAAAGAGAAAGGCGGAGGAAAAAGCGGAAAGGTGAGTCAGTACCTCATATTTTGCCTTTCGATGAAACATCTCAGGTGCTAATAGACGGTAAAAATGTTCAAGAGAATGAGAGATATCTTTTTGAATAAAGACTTTCAATTTAGCCATGTATCAAATGTGAGATACCAGATATCAGGATTTCAAAATTTGACGTAATTAGGGTGTAGTGTGCTTGAGAAATATCCCAAATATATCTCTAGTAATTAAGTGTTTAATAATGCTCCGAGATGGCCAATTTTGATATTTTCTAGTATAAGATATGGTCAAATGATATCACATAGAATACAGTACATGTAAATGCAGATCATATTACCAGTATGGTTCTATGCTAGAAAAAATCCAATGCCTTAACATGCACATACTATTATTTGCTAGGTGAATAATAGTGTTATCTATCATAATCATAAACTAATGATGCTTCTAAGTTAATAAATCTTTAGGGTACTCAAAATAGTGTCTAATCAATTCAGATGACTCTTCTGATGATAGCGATGATGACGAACCAGCAAAAAGCAAGCCAAAGAAGAAAGTCAGCGTATCAAAAAGCAAGCCCAAGAAGAAGACATTCTTTGATGATCTGGATGATTCTGATGCAACGAACACCAAAAAGAGCAAGAAGAGTAAAATTACAAGAGATAGTGATTCTGACTCGTCTGATGACGGCAAGAAGCTTGCTAAGAAAAGTAAGGCTAAAAAGAAAAATAACTCAGACTCGTCAGCAGATTCAGAACTTGAAGATGACATAGCAAAGTTAGAAGCATCCCTGAAAACCTCAACAAAAACAAAGAAAGATGGTAAAGAGAAAAAGCCTGCAAAGAAAAAGAAGAGTGAAAAGGCGAAAGATGATTCTGACTCATCTGATGATGACAAAGTACCTGCAAAGAAAAAGAAGAAACAGGAAAGTGATTCTGAATCAGAGGATGAGGGTTCGAAAAAGAAATCTAGCAAGGGAAAGAAGAAAGCAGATAAGGATTCAAGTGAAGACATAGATTCGGATAACAAAACTGATGAGAAAGCTGTCAAGAAAGAGACAAAGTCTTCAAAAGACGGAGAAGATAAAGGTGATGAGGCTGATGACAAAGTAAAGGTCAAGAAGGAGAAGAAGCCCAAAGCAAAAAAGAAAGATGAAGAGGACGACTCAGATTCGTCTGCAGATTCAGACCTTGATAAGGATATTGCAAAGCTGGCAGCACTACCCTTGAAAATCACCATACAAAGGAAAACCAAGAAGGGTGGAGAGGTCGTTTTAGAAACAAAAAAGAAGAAAGGTGAGTATTTGTGTGCTTAAGTTTTTGCTCTTTTCCTTCCTAAAAACGTGAAGTTGTAGTGTCATTCCTCGCATTTTGAATTTAGGAAGTATTGACACTTTATAATGTACCATGTTAAAATTTGAAATATCAAGTCTTTATGGGTGACCTAACACATAAGGCGTGACATTCTTTAGCCATGATGATATACTGTAATCTCCAGCGTTTTAAGATCTCTTTTTAAAGCAGATAAGGCACACACTGAGTTGAGAAGGTGCACATGGGGCCTGAAGTTTAGCACTGTTCTTTAGTAAAAGTACACTGCCTATAAGTTTGAAATGATTCTATAAGGTGTAGAAGGCTTCAGATTAGCGTATAAGGGGCACCTTATACATGGGAGATTGCAGTAGTCCTTAGACCCTGAGAGTAACCCACCAGTGCTGCATTTGTGCATCATGTTTATCATGTGTTGTTTGATGCACTCTAATGGTGAGCAGTGGTTACATATACTTTTCATTTTTGTGATGCACAGAATCTGGTCCTGATAAAAGCCCAAGGCTCGCACGGAAGGAGAGACAGAAAAAGGAGAGAGCAAAGAAGAAGGGGATCGACATAGATGAACTCTCTGGTTCAGATAGTGCCTCTGATGGTAAAGATGAACCTGACGAAGTAATGGAAATAGCCATGGTAAGGATGCTGTTTGCATTCCCCCAAAGTTAACTCTATGTATGTTTATGAAGTGTCACATTGACATTGTTTTCGGCAGTGTGACAGATCATATACTTACATAATTGCATTTTCTTCAAAGAAATCAGCAAGTAATTGCAGAAACACCAGTCATGTCTCCCAGAAACTTGTTTTCTCAGAATGGGTTTGGGGGCTCTCTACTCATGTTAAATCCTTTAAGGGCGACATAAATGATAAATGTATCATGCTCATGGACTGTCATGATACATGTATATATTACTCATGGAAGTGTAGGGGAGACTTGCCAGCACTACATTGGTACAAAGGAGCATGCACCTTAATGTAGTCCTGATTCTGATAGGTTTAAATGTGTTTCATTGCTAGTATATCATGCAGCTTTGTTTTCTTACCAGTCTATTGTTTCCTTGCACAGAATTCGGATGAAGAAGAGGAACACTTGAGGAAACTGAAGGAAGTGGCAGAGAGCGAGGAAGCGGATAAGAACGCTCGGAAAGCGTTGTTGGCATCTGACTCTGATTCAGACCTGAGTGCTAACTCGTCAAATGACGGTACTCGTCTAATATTCAAGCTCTTAGAGAGCACAGTTATGTTGGTTAATCCAAGATGTTGCCAACCTGGTGTTAATCACTATGATGAGAATTATGTACAAAATTTATTTCATTTAACAAGTTTGTTTCATTTAACTGATAAACTTGATTATCCAGGAAATTCATTTTATCAATATGGTTGATTATTGCATATTGAATCGTTGGCAACTGGCTCTCTTCTGAGTTTAGGTGATGGCTTATATGTGTTATGTTTGACCAAATGGAAATTGGTTGAAACTTGTTTGCTAATTGTTACCCTGTTGAAAAATAATATGAGTAAACGTGATTTATAGCTGTTGCGCTAATTCTCTTTTCATCGGAATTAACCAATTTTGAAATTGTTACCTTTACACAATTTGATAAATATAGCTATAAGAACTTGTTTCAGATCATGAATAACGTGTTCTAAATAATGTTATGCGGTAAAAGTGATATGCGACGACAATGGTGTATATGGTGGCTAAAATTCACCAATTTCACTTTGTCAGTTCCTTTCTTCAATTGATTTGAAATTGACAATACATAAGCACATAAATATGATACCAACTCCCCCAGTAGTATTTGGCAGCACCTGTGTGGTTTGTGGCATGAATGTTTAGTTTCTTGTTAAATGTCAAGTTACAAATTGTGGTGGTGGTATTCTGTCCAATTTTAATAGTCGTTAAGTCTAGACTACTGTTAACCATATAGTTGAGCTCTTCACTGGTTGCTAAACCTTTAATGGCTGGGCAATTGTGCAAAGCTATAGGATTTTTGTTATCAGTGTGGTGCCTGTCTATAGCCTGCAAGCTTGGCTTGTAAGGGACTTTGTGGCACCACATTAATGCATCATATATCAACCCCATGGGACTGTGTACTACTAGTATGAATCCAGTCCTAGCGAGTTGGTGACCAGGATGCATTCATGCATCATGAGGACCAAATTGTAGAATGGTGTAGTCCACTAGCACTAAGTTGTTTTCCGCTTGATAGTAAACTAGATCAAATTTGGTTTAAAAAAAACAAAATAAAAACAGTAAAAAAATCACTATCAATAGTTCACTATCTGCTTGTGATTTCAGATGATGACGATGAGGGAGGAAAAAATAAGAATAAGAAGAAGGAAGACTGTAGCAGTGATTCAAGTGAATTAAAATCCAAATCAAGGAAGAAACGAAAGACCACTGCGCTGCTTAACACAAAATTAAGCGATTCTGATGCTTCTGATGATGAGAAGAAAAAGTAAGGCTCTCTCTTTCTCTCATACCCAGGCTGCGGGGTGTCTAATGGGTGCAGCCATTGCTGAAACTAATTACCAGCAGTTATCACTGATAACAGTTATCATATGGGTACCATTTACCCCCGAGAAGACCACAGTACATAGTAGGGATTATTGGCCCAGGGTATCCCCTGGGCTATTGGAGCCAGGTTTTCAGTCAGATCCACAAATTTGTAATCACCAACTTTAGGGTGTAATCATTCAGTGATATACTGTTAGTTTACACATTTTTCAAAAGCCAAAGGAAAGTTTCAAATCTCATCTATCAGACAACATTTTGTCCTTTATGGTGAGTGATGTATTTCTCTACGAAAAAAGCTGCTGTACTTGCGTCATGTTTTTGGGAGCTATACTGACTACAAGTTCTTTAACCATTGGGTCTATGGGTCAGATAGATTTTGGCGATGAAATTAGCACATGGAGTCTTATGGGTAATCACCAAGTGAGACACTTTTTTTCAGCAGGCAATGTTTACAGTGTCCAAGCTATAAACATAACACATTGGGGACTGAGCGATAAACTAAGCACGCTAAGGATAAAGTTCTGTGGGGGCTAGGTGTCCAGGGGGCCAGGTGTCCAGGGGCTAGGTCTCCAGGGGGCCAGGTGTCCGGGGGCCAAGTGTCCAGGGGCCAGGGGCCAGCACACCAGGGGGCCAGCGGTCCAAGGGGTTTAGTAAGAAAAGATTATGCCAGACTGGTGTCAGTACATGTATAGATAATAGTCTCTATTTGTAAGTAATTAGTCAATATTTCGCAAGTGCTGATTCCTGTGACCCTACAGGGTTGATAGAGGGTTTTATGGTACCTACCCTGAGCCTTCTGTGCTTCAATGCACAACGCCCAATTTTTATATTCGGGGAGGGGGGGGGGTAGTAGACCCTGGGCCATATGTGATATATATCACATGTTCAATCTTTTCATTTGCTGATGACTCCTTTGCTAAGTCGGTATAGGAAGCTATGCATTGTTAGTTTATATATGTCGGGTTTGGTTATTCTACTGCATGCTTTTGAATAGCATAACAATTCTTGAGGAATTCAAGACACCTCTGTGCAAAACAGTCAGATTTTGATATGTTGTGCGAGTACATAAGATGTACACAGATCAACTCCCGCATATAATCCGCACTAGCATATTATCCACACCCACACTGAGAAGCTATAAGACGTATCTGAGGCTTGAAAATGAAAGTTTAGTACTGTTCTATTGTGGTAAATGCTCGTGTATATGCCGCACCCAGACTAGAACATTTTATAAGCCACAGTAGGCATCTGATTCTTATATGCAGAACTCCAAAGTCTATATATCTTGAAATAAAATCGTATAGTGACCATGATTAGTAGACTGCTTCTGAAATAGACTTTTTTCCCCATTTTAGGAATAAGTCAAATGGGAAAAAGAAGGGTAGCGATGACGAATTTGAATTGGATGCTGAAGAAGAGGACGATCTTGCAGCAATGGAAGAAGACGAAGAAGATGAGGAGGAGGAGGAGGATGATGACAAAGCCATCTCGATTCCGAGCGACTCTGATGTGTCTGTTGGTAAGAAGAAGAAAAAGAAGGGTAAAAAGGATGAGGACAGTGATGAGGAGGTTGATAGTGAAGATGGAAAGAAGAAAAAGTCGTATGAGAAGGGTAAGGGGAAGCGCAAACGCAAGCGGATTAAGGCCATGTCTGACTCGTCCCAGGAGGACTCTGAGGAAGATAGTGATGCGCCAAAACCCAAGAAGAAGAAGAGGAAAAAGAAGAAGGGATCTGGTGATGAGGAAGAAGAAGAGGAGGTATGTCTGGCCATTAAATTTTACTCTTGACTAAAGACCTAATGATTCATCATAAAAAACGGCACTCGTTACATGGGTCAAATCAAGCTGTTCATCTTTAAGGGGCCTAATGTCTTTTCCCCATGATGTCTGTTGTAGTTTTCTCACCCTGAATATGGCCTTAGCTGTCGAAATGTTAAAAAAAACATTACTCACTCAGTCCTTCAGTGACTTAACATTACATTGAATAGAAAGCGCTGGCAGTTGACCTGCTGGGGCTCCGTTCATATGTCATACTACTTACAGAGACGTGTGGCCTTCAAGGGTTAACCCTTGACTGAAAAAAAAATAGATAAAAATATATGTGATACTCTCGTCAAATTGTAGCCATTTAGCTCATAAGATCTTTAATAATTCAATAGGAAGGATCTGGTGAAGATGGAGCGACACCAGGAAAGAAGCGCAAGAACATCAAGAAGCTTATTAAGGACAAGAAGTTGTCGCAGGACACCAAAGAAGCTGCTAAGGCCGAGGTTGAAAGGAGAAAACGTATTGAGGATCGTCAGAAACTGGTAAATCATCTTTTTTTTTTATGTTACCAAACTTTACAATCGCAAACTGAAACCGTCAGTTTCGTTTAACTTTGATACCCTGTTGTAATTTCAATTCTTTCAGCTCCAAAAAAATATGAACGGGTATTTTGCTCAGCGTGAATTAAATGTTAATGATTCAGAATAGCCATTCAGATCTTCCGGTAGTTCGCATAACCATATTACAATAGTGTTTCGTGCACCCTGAAATATGGTTCTTCATGAAAAAAACTGAGGCTTTCCAATGCCATTGACTCCTGCGAGTATAATTGTGATTATTGAACTTGCATCTCATTTACCTGCCATGTTTCAGTACAACATTGTACAAGAGGAGACAGAGACAGCGGGTAAGAAGGTGATGGTGACCACTAAGCTGGTACTAGAGTCAAAGAAGTATGAAGACGAGGACGGAGAGGAAAAGGAGAAGACGCTGATCCAGGTACATCCGGAAATCATCAACAAGCTGAAACCGCATCAAGTAGAAGGTAGGCAGACACCTAGCCTCTGTCATCTAGTTAAGCATCTTAACCTTAAGGGCAGCTAGTGCATTAATGCATCATTCCGACCCTCCGGGAGTATATGTATCAACTCGTAGGTCGATTGATTGATTTGTGTTTTACAGCACTTTAGCGGCACTAAGTGGCTATCCCGTGCTTCACAGGTTGATAATTTAACAGAGGAATGTGTCAGTGCCCGCGCATATGTGCACCACACACATCCTGAGGGATAGGAAAGAGGAGATATAGACCCTTTTAAGTGGGCTAGGGAAGCCCGATCAACTCGTAGTGTTGGCATGATGCTCCAATGAAGTGCTGGCGAGTAGTCTTGCCAGAACTTCATTGGTGCATCATGACGACCAATGGGCATGATGCACTCCTGCATCAACGGCTCTTAAAAGGTTAATCAATCAATCAAGCACTGTGACAACCATACCATGTTGATAGAATGTAGTCCCCAGGGGTAGAAGTCTTCAGGGATTTCCCTGATTTCAGGGATTTTGAAGTTCCAAAGCGCTATACATTCATATACAAAATCAATATTTAGATGGGTTCTTATTCAGCATTTCAGGGATTTTTGGGCCCAGTTACTTTCTTCCTTGAGTCCTGTATTCTACACCTGCATGGTGTAAAACAGCAAAAGAAGAAATTGTAATTGATGTTTTACTTTTGCAGCTGTCAAGTTTTTGTGGGGATGTCTAGTGGAATCTTTGGATCGACTAAAGACGGAGGATGGCGCAGGATGTATCCTAGCCCATTGCATGGGTCTGGGTAAAACACTCTCAGTAAGAAGAAAATTTACCCTTTATCAAATGTAAAGAGACAGATTTAATATTAATATGAAAATGGTATTAAAAATACAATGTATATAAATCATATCCCAAGCAATTCAAAGATTGCTGATGTAGGCAAATGGTGTTTTGTAGTTGATTGAGATAAAATATGCCCTTGTCAAAAATTAAAAATAAGAATGAAAGAAATCGCCCATAAAAGCTCAGCATGTTAGCAACCAGCCACTTCTAGTATTCGATACTTGTAGTATTCGCGAAACAAACTCATGTATTGAATATCCCTTTGGGTATGGTATTAAGATTCCAGTCTGGAGGTTCCAGTATAATTAACTCCAAAAGAGTTATAGGAGACGACTAGGGTCCTCTCATTTTCAGTCATTTTGGTGGTGCGAATAAGTTTCAGAAAAGATGGAAATTTTATATATAAGAGGCAGAATTACTTATTGAATTTGTAGTGTCATTAAAGGAGATGTAGGGGTCTTGCAGGAAAAGGTATTTCAGTACCAACTATTGTAAATTTTGAGTAATTCTATATTCTACAGAGTCAGTTGGTTGGCAGCCATAAGACACTTTTTGCCTCCAATGGTGAAGGTATATGATGTTGATCCATGTATCAACTTTCCCGCCTTTTTTGGCAATGTGGTGCAAATAATGCAGTTTTGGCGGGAGTTATGCGAATAGTGGCTTGGTGGTGCGAATAGCCTGGGTGAGTAGCATCTGGTCTTCCAAGCAGATGTCCTGTGAAAGTATAGGACTATAACACTACTTAACACCTGCTTGGAGTTCCTGTCTGTGAATGGGAGTGCTGATGTCAGACCACAAGCTAGACTTGCTCAAGGCTATTGATTTTAATTCTGGAGAAACAATGTAATGGGAAAGACTATCAAGTACAAAGGGGCCAGAGCTTTGGGACAGCAGAGTCTAACTAACTGCAATTACCTTTTTGCAATTCTCTGATAAAAGCAACATTACCTGTATTACTGACCTTGCAATAAACTACAATTTTGATTTGATTCAAATATGATATGAACCTCAAATCAAAGAATTTATGGTACATAACATCTGCCAAAAGATTTAAATTGTATTTCTTTTCGAGTTACGAGCAATGCACATTGCTGCCCTATATTTGTACTTAAGTAATACAAATATATTTCTCTCTTGCAGATGATCTCGTTCATTCACACACTTTTGTCAAACTCAAAGCGGACAAAGCAGAACACATGCATTGTAGTATGCCCCCTTAACACTGTGTTGAACTGGGAGCACGAGTTTGAGAAGTGGGTACCGGAAGACTCTCCCCTCGATGTAAGTAGGATCAATGAATCTCTTTCCAAACAAATCATCATAGAACTAAACTCACTATAATTATTATTGTAGAGTTTTCATATTTGAGAATGCCACATTCCTCTAGTGTATAGTTTCTAGCCAAGTTTCTAAAATTTAAATCAACATATGAAGAAAAGAAAATACTGCTGCCATGTTTACTGTATCATCATGGCTGTTTTTATCGTTGTACCCTCCTTGTGTGACAACGACCCAAAAAAAACTGTTTCTTAATTGTGCCTGTACCAGTAACTCCCCTTTATCTTTAAACCAGGTCTACGAGCTGACCACAGTAAAGGACAACTGGGGTCGTGCAGATCGCCTCAAGCAGTGGCATGAAGGTGGCGGCATCCTCATCATGGGCTACGAGATGTACCGCAACTTGTCACAGGCCAAACGAGTCCGCAACAAGAAACAGAAAAAGGTCTTTGCAGAAACACTTGTCGATCCAGGTAAGAAAGAGAGAACTATCTATAGACTTTTACTGCACAGGGAGAAAAAGGTAATTCCAATGCCTCTCTTTGTAATGATATACTAACATGTTCGCAATCAGTTCTGGTGAAAAAAGAAATAATAAAGAACTTAGCCTTTATTTTATTCCTTTTTGGCCCAGGGTATCCCCTGGGCTATTGGAGCCGGGTTTTCAGCCAGAACCACAAATTTGTAATCACCAACTTTAGGGTGTAATCATTCAGTGATAACTGTTAGTTAACACATTTTTCAAAAGCCAAAGGAAAGTTTCAAATCTCATCTATCAGACAACATTTTGTCCTTTATGGTGAGTGATGTCTTTCTCTACGAAAAAAGCTGCTGTACTTACGTTTTTGGGAGCTATACTGACTACAAGTCCTTTAACCATTGGGTCTATGGGTCAGATAGCTTTTGGCGATGAAATTAGCACATGGAGTCCTATGGGTAATCACGAAGCACTTTTTTTCAGCAGGCAATGTTTACAGTGTCCAAGCTATACACATAACACATTGGGGACTGAGCGATAAACTAAGCATGCTAAGGATAAAGTTTTCTGTACAACACCTAGACCCTGGCCTCAGACAAGCTGGTAGGGGTTAAACACAGAATAAAACACAGAAAGGCAGCAAAACATGAAACACTGCACAGTGGCCCTGACACTTGTCTACCCACTGCCCTTAGCTGTTTTTATGCCTTTTTACTGCAACCAGATCGTGTTTAGGCCTTGCGTTGATGCCGTGTCCGGCAACTGGCTGCCTACAGCTGCAGAAGGCGTAAACGGAGTTGCAATGTGTGTGTTCAGTCCCAGTACTGGCATTACCTGCATGTTTAACTTGACAATCACTATCTTTGTTAATACTAGGAGTACAACAAGACAATAGTATATCATTTTGACACAGCGTGTGATGGAGATTAAGAGAAGAGAATCATATTTCAGCTTTGAGTAAGATTAAAAAAATCACTGTACAAATAGACTGAAAAAGGGCTTATATAGCAGATTCTCACCTTGGTTCTTTATGATAATGGCCTTACTACCGTAATCTCCCGCGTAGAAGGCGCAGCTCGCGTAGAAGGCGCCCCCCAACTCAGAGAAGGCCTTTTCACGTAGAAGGCGCACGTACCTCTTCTGGATCGATTTCCGGAAAAACCCGCGTATAAGGCGCCCCCCCAACTCACAGGGGGGCTGTTTCGCGTAGAAGGCGCCCCCCCCTCCCCATCCCCCCTCCCCACCCCCTATTCTACAGCAACTGGTCTGCCGCGGTGCTGGCTATAGGAGTTCAAGCTGTCATCGGCACACGGTCGGCGTCAAACCCGCCGAGCGCCCGTCGACACCTCCCGGTCTGCCGCGGCGCTAGCGCTATGAGTCTATGTTGTCATCGGCCCACGTGTTCCCTACACCCTGGCAAGCCACACCGCATTGTCAACCTGTTGAGTCTATGCTGTCATCGGCCCACGGTCGGCTTGAACCCGCCGAGCGCCCGTCGACAGCTCCCGGTCTGCCGCGGTGCTGGCTATATGAGTTCAAGCTGTCAGTGGTACACGGTCGGCGTCAAACCCGCCGAGCGCCCGTCGACAGCTCCCGGTCTGCCGCGGTGCTGGCTATATGAGTTCAAGCTGTCAGCGGTACACGGTCGGCGTCAAACCCGCCGAGCGCCCGTCGACAGCTCCCGGTCTGCCGCGGTGCTGGCTATATGAGTTCAAGCTGTCATCGGCGCATGGTGGGCCTTATCCCCGGCGAGCGCGTCGACACCTCCCGGTCTGCCGCGGTGCTGGCTATATGAGTTCAAGCTGTCAGTGGTACACGGTCGGCGTCAAACCCGCCGAGCCCCGTCGACAGCTCCCGGTCTGCCGCGGTGCTGGCTATATGAGTTCAAGCTGTCAGCGGTACACGGTCGGCGTCAAACCCGCCGAGCGCCCGTCGACAGCTCCCGGTCTGCCGCGGTGCTGGCTATATGAGTTCAAGCTGTCATCGGCGCATGGTGGGCCTTATCCCCGGCGAGCGCGTCGACACCTCCCGGTCTGCCGCAGTGCTGGTGCTATGAGTTCAAGCTGTCATCGGCGCATTTTCCCAAATGAGATGTTGGAAAAACCCGCGTATAAGGCGCACCCCCAACTCAAGGCAATTACCCTCCCGCGTATAAGACCCAGTCACGATCTGATTCGCGTATAAGACGCGCCTTCTACGCGGGAGATTACGGTATGCTAAATATTAATTGCATAGATATTAATTTTGACTTATCAGTGTGGGTAGCTCAACTGAGATACTGAGTGACATATTTCTACTTATACATTGTACTCACAGGTTGTAGATAGCAAAATCAATTCATTGCATGAAGCCCTGGGCCATATGTGATCTATATCACAAGTTCAATCTTTTTTTTTTTGGAAATTCAAACCTACTGACCTATTGTCTTGGGTTTGTTGTAGGGCCAGACCTGGTTGTATGTGACGAGGGACATATCCTGAAGAACGACAAATCATCAACATCCATTGCCATGAATGCTGTACGGACGAAACGCCGTGTGGTGCTCACTGGAACACCGCTGCAGAACAACCTCGGTGAATGTGAGTAGTTTGACCAATGCCCAGAAGCTTTACATTCAATTGTCAAATTGATGCATCACATTTGGGTGATTGCATATATATTGCAGTTTTGAAGTGGAGTAGAGCATGTATAATGGGGCTTATGATGATACCTTTCAGATCATTGCATGGTAAGCTTTGTTAAGCCCAGCCTACTTGGAACACGAAAGGAGTTCTCTAACCGGTTTGTTAACCCAATCACGAATGGTCAGTGTGCCGACGCCAGCAAGTGGGATGTAAAACTGATGAAGAAACGGGCGCATATTCTGCACGAAACGTTGAATGGATGTGTACAGGTATGTTTTAGGTCACCAGTCTTTAAATATGCTATAACATAATACATATATGAGCCTTAACAAAACCATTACCTCTGACATCTAAGTTCAGAGATCTTTTCTATGAGTATTGAACAATTTCCAGCTGAATACGTGCAACTTCCATATATCAGTCTCGAACACACTCATATGAGACCGTAAGCCTCTGTTATGCTGTGTTCTTAAAAAAAGTTTGTTTCACAGCAATAATATTTTCCAACTGTTATGTTACAGCGGAGGGACTACGCAGCATTAACTAAGTTCCTACCTCCAAAGCATGAGTACATCTTATCTATCCGCCTTTCCAAAGTACAGTGTGAATTGTACCAGAAGTACCTAGAAAATGTCGGCCGGAGCGGTCTCCTTGAAAAGGGCGATGTCAGAGGTAGGTTGACCATCTAAGGGACACATGACCCCTCTTACTTCCAAGTTCATTGGTCTTTATGGTGTTCAAATGCAGTGCTGGTGACTCCTCGCTAGCACTGCATTGGTGTGTCATGCTGCCCTTTTAGGAGTGTACATCAACCTTGTATTGCTGGCATAATGCATAATTGGCATTCGGACTGTCATTAAAGTTAATTCTGTGACTTATGAAGATGAAGTTTTTTTTTATGGAAATATGAATAAGCGTTAAACTGTGACAGTAGATTTGCAGGGATGGAAGTCTTCAGGGATTTCCCTGATATCAAGGATTTTCATGTTGCAAAGCGCTATACATTCCTATACAAAACCTGTATTTGGGGGGTTCTTTTTGAGCACTTCAGGGATTTTTATGCTCAGCCACTTTCATCCCTGGATTTGTACTCTATTGTGACGTTTCCTCATTTGTATATATAAAATCATTGTAATTGAATTTTGATGGCTTTGATGTGTGTCAAGACTTTAAGACGTTTTCTCTGTTAGGTGCCAGTCTATTCTCCGACTACCAGAATCTATCCAGGATCTGGACACATCCCTGGATCCTAAAACTCCACGAGGTCCGGGAACAGAATAAGGTAGGCTTATAGAACTCATCATTACCGTTGTCTGTATTAAATCCACATACGTATAAGCCTTACACTGACTTTGAAAGGAGACAGCCCCTGGGACTTGAGAATTGCTAGTATAATCCTGATATATAATGTCGATTTTAAGCTTATACATGTCAGTTTTGAGATTGCAGTAGCTGGTATGTCTACTTTGAATTCCAACTTTCTTCCTTGAGATGCTCTCCTGAGTCATGCTAGTTTTGCCCATTTAATTTCAAGGATTGGAATCCTTGCCTATAAATGTCAGTTACTATTGATTATATCTTTAACAGAAAATCTATGATGATGAGGACTCCTTTCTGGACGATGATGATGAGGATGAAATGGACTCATTTATCGATGACTCAGAAGATAACTCCGACGATTCTAGTGCAAAATGGGGAAAAAAGAAGAAGGACAAGAAAAAGGGAGATTCCGAGGAGAAAGAAGAAAAGGATGAGTAAGTCAATTAACCCTTAAAATACCACAGAATGTATGATGTGGCAGGCATTGCCCACAGTTTGATGCGATGCATGAATGCAGCACTGATGAGTAATTCACCAGTGCTGCATTCTCGCATCGTCACGACCCGACAGGGTTGACACATGTTTTATAGAATATTCAGAATGAATGATTAAAGTACTACCAGCATTACATTGTTGCATCATGGAGATGTAGGGAGGTAAAGTTTAGAGACATTTGGAGCCCCTATAAGCTGCATAGGACGGCAATGTTAGCTATTGTATTTGTCATTATGAACCTTTTGTTAGAACAATGTGGTCTATACAGGCCTTTTCCCCTTTAGACATTCCACATAAAAAACCAACACATTCATACATAAGTCACTCTATTTTCACACACAGGTGTAAATACTGTAATTCAAGTAAGGAGAAAATTAACTTATAAAATCCCTAAGTCCACTGAGATAATCACTCTTACATCGTAAAATATTCTGTCAGATGAATTAAAAGGTAACTGGTCATACTTTGTGGCAGGCCGAAGGCTGGGACGTCGAGTGGGAAGCGTGGTTCTGATCACGACAGTGAGTTTGAAGTAGTCAAGAAGTACAAGACGAGATCCAGACGTGACCGCAATGGTAAGTTTTGATTAACAGAAAAAATCAATTCCAAATTCAAACTTTTGTTTGGTCATGTTGAATACATGTACGCTCCAATTTATTAACGCGTCCAGTTTCCATTGCAAACATGTCTAACTTTTCTAAGCTTCAGTAAAGTAGACCGTTGTTACCAGTTGGGTTATTAATTTTAAGTATTTTAGGAAAAAGTGGTTTATCATAGTTTAAAGTTACTAATTCTTTCCATGGACAATGTCTATGAAGTTTGAAATAATATAGTCCAGTTTGGTGTTCCTATGATGATTCTATGTTTTTTTTTTTTAAATTTTGATTTAAAAGTTGGTACTGGGTGGTGATTGGGATTATTTTGGTGCATAGTGTGTTTTGTACACATTACTATGTCAAAATCAGATACCACATGTCAGTAATTTTGTGATCAGAATGTGCTAGAAGAATAGTAGCAGGTCATCCAATGTTCATTTTCTATTACACTAGTCAGTGAAATGAGTGATATGCATGCAAAGGTACTGGTTTTTTCCTTATGGGGAATAACATAGAGGCCATGTTGGTCTTGCATTGGAGGTGAATCTAGGTCAGTACATAGAGGAGCCTAGAAGGCTTCTCTATGGTAAGTATCAGTAGTGAGATAGCTGGGCCCTTTAAGAGAATTGGCTTCCAATCATTTCCCATGGGAAAGGAAGGAAATGTAACAAGTAATTGTAACAAGGTCTCATCACCTTGGCTACACTGTCTGTGATGTTAATTGTAGGATCAACAATGACTGTCTATGATGGCTGGCTGGCTGGTTGGCTGGCTGGCTGGCTGGCTGGCTGGCACTGTGGGAGGGACTGTGGGAGGGCCTGTGGGTGGGACTGTGGTTGGGACTGTGGCAATGCATGTCTGTACTAACTCACCATTTCTCTGCAATTACCAGTAGTCCTTATATGCTAGTACTATTTGTTACTAATAAGTCGCGACTATGGAACTGGACGCGTTACATTTTGAATTGAAGACAAATAGCTAAGATAAAGTTAAAGCAAACGCTACCTTGTTATTTCCTCGACTTAACCCTTTCAATGCTGGGTAATGCATCACAATGACAGGCAAACTTAAATCAGGAGGCATCATCTGGCAGGATCGCATTGCAAAGATGTGGTAACATAGGTACATAGATATCACTTTCCAGTAGAATCTCGTATTCTGTTACGAGAAATTTTATTTCTTTAAGAGGGAACAGGTTTATTTGAAAGGAGCATATTCCAAACATTAATTGCCGAAGAAAAGAAAATGTAGTACTTGAAAAAATAATTTATTTTCAGATGTAGATATAGAAATGGAGGAGATCGTCGAAAAACTTAAAGGTCCACCTAATAGTCCAATAGTATACTTTAAGTGTGTTTGTTCCTAGATCTAAGTCATTGTTTCAGTTGCAGTTGTACACTGTTTGAAAGATATACCTTCATATATATATATATATATATATATATATATATATATATATATATATATATACGTTGATATACAAGAGCATTTGTACAATCGGAGATATAAAGGTACACGTATCTTCATATCTTTGGTGCCATGAATAATATAGTCAAACATACAATGAAGTTTTCCGTAGAAGTTGCATGGCAATTTAGTATTTCAACTACCGGTAGTATTTCATGTTGCAAGGAACCTCTGTTGCATGTGATCGGGGGTCCATTACATTATTCATAGTTAAGAACAAATGAAAAAGGTTGTACACTGTTCGAGAATGATGCATCAAGGATGTGCAAAAAGGAGGGGCGCGCCCCTCATTTAGTCCTTATTTTTGGCTAAATTTCAGGCTTAAATGAGCCAAATAAACTCTAAGGTACAGGGGAAAAGGAGGTCCCCCCACGTCTACATCCGCCACTGGAATGTTAAAAATGATTGAGGCAAATTTACTTTTTAATCCCATCAAAGCAGCTAATCGTGACCATACCATTAATTACTTGATTGACTAGATGTCAATCAAGTATTTACTTCTATCTAAACCTTACCATATTTTGCTGATACAGTGTCTCCATGAGCATTGCAAAGCTGTTACCTTATAGAACAGGGACCCTGTATAAATCTATTGTGCTGACAAGGCATATTAAAAGGGCTACCAGTAGATTAATTACACATGGGAATAGAGTATTGATGTTGTCACACCTCTGGGTAATCCTTAACCCTTGGCTTTAACAGGCCACCTACATATATCTACAACCACACAAAGGCCTTATTACCCTAAGCCTAAGGTAGGTATGATGCATGTGTCCCTTGAGGTACTCAACTAGTTCTGCTCTAGCCAATCTCAAAACACCACTACAAGAGTGTTGTTCAGTCCTCACTGCCACTCTTACAGGCACTCTCAGACTCAGTCTGCCATAGACAAAGATACCCTATCCTGGGGCTCCTCCTGTACAGAGTGATCCTGAGCAAACTACCATGCCTGGCCAGGCGCCTCTCTGCAGGGAACCTTTAAACCTTGCACACATGCATCACTGACTTTTAGCCCTTTAAAAACAGGATCACTTACACACTCTTATTATCTGATTGACTCGACGTTAATGTCTAACATTGCAGCCCTGGTATGGCCATAGTACATGATAGTCAATCATACTTGTGCCTGTGGCACAGCCTTAGACATTTTGTATGAACAGCGTTGCCGACTTCGAGCCGATGGTAATGGTTTAAAGAATTTATCATAAATGACCTTTCAATTGTAGGAAAAGATTCAGAATCAGAGCCTGAGCCTGAAAAGGAGGCGCCAATGAGTCGCGAGTGGTGGGCGGAATATGTGTCTGAATCAGACCAGTACAAACTGGAACTTAGCGGGAAACTCTTCGTTCTAGCTGAAATCCTAAAGATGTCTGAAGCTATCGGTGATAAAGTGTAAGTCTTGATTTAACTTTCAGTCACATAGGGGCTTCCCTAGCCCACTTAAAAGGGTCTAGATCTCCTCTTTCCTACCCCCTCGGATGTGTGTGCAGACACTGACACATTCCTTTGTGAAAATGTAGTTCTTGCCATGAATATGACCTTAGCTGTTGAAATGGCGTTAAACAGCTATTACTCAGGCACATAGAGAGTTAAAATAATGATACAAATCAACTCCTTATGAATCTATAAAGTGATGAATTGGCAACATTTTTTACTTAAACTTTCTCGGAAATATTGAAGGCAATCTATGATATATGTTATATTTGGACATTGCTGAATACCAACGTACTCAACAGCATTAAAATCTAGTGAAACAGAAATACACCTTGGATGAAAACTTGAATAAAAATGTCTACATGATATGCATTAATGCAGCCCTGTGGAAGCTACATGCCAGTGGTGCACTCATGCATCATGATAACCCCCACCTGGTCTAACAGTTCCTAAAGGCTACGAGAATTAGCCCAAAGTAAGCTATGGGTAAAGCAGGTGTAATGTCAATGATCTTTTGTTATTGTCCCAACAGATTGGTATTCAGTCAAAGTTTGTTGTCGCTTGACTTGATTGAGGATTTCCTGGAACACTGGGACAAGACGGTGCCAGGAGAGAACCCAGAGGAACAGGTAGGTTCACTAGAGTGGGTAGCAGATTAAGTATCGGCCAGGGCTGCCTCCATACATCATGTTGATCCTATCGGGTTGTTGTCACAAAAAGTAGGCATGATGCATGAACGTAGACTCGCCAGGGCTACTACATTTATACATCATAATGAGCATGAATGCATCACTGGTGAGTTATAAATTTGGATTTTACCCCAAGACCACGTCAGCAAAAGGCCAATGTATGTAAGAGACCAATTTAGGTACAAGAGTGGTGATAACACTGTAGACTAAACTTAAATCTAAGAGCTTTGACTTGATCCCTGAATTCGCTTTACAAGGTTGAAGTAAGAAATGAATTTGTCAAGCAAGTTGCTTTACCAATTTCAGAAAAAAAGGAGAAAAACTCGTCGTACTGAGGTGCATCCCGTGTATATGTTCATTGCCGACTGTTCATGGTTGCAATTAGAATTTGTTTACGTTGCTGATTTTCAATTTACTAATTTAGTGGATGGGTTTCAGAAGGCCTGTAATGAATTAAACTATTAAGGGTGAAAGATTGAATGTATTTAAAGTGTTATTCCCTCATTGTTCCAGATTGCTGGCACACAAAGCTGGACACATGGTATCGACTACTTCCGTATGGACGGCTCAACCAACAGCGCACTCCGAAAGAAGTGGTCAGGAATCTTCAACGATGCTGAAAATCCTCGGTAATTCACCCTATTAGGCAGATAATTATTTTAGCCAAAAGGGACCTCACCTCCGAGGCCTCTCCTAGCGCGACAACTTTACACAAGTCTGAGATAAGGCCCAAGATTTGCAACCGGTGAAGACTATATGCATTATTCTCATGTTGTGATGATTTTTTGAACATGAAAAAAGTATCATTCATTATTTCAGGGCCCGTCTTTTCCTGATCTCTACAAAGGCTGGGTCACTAGGGACCAATATGGTGGGTGCTAACCGGTGCATCATCTTTGACGCCTCCTGGAACCCGACACATGACGTACAATCCATATTCAGAGTTTACCGGTTTGGTCAAACCAAGCCCGTCTATATCTACAGGTTCCTGGCACAGGTGAGATTCACAATTGACACTTTGTTCAATCCTGGAGAATGCTTAAAATACACTAGCCTTTTTATGGGGGATTATTTCGTATCTATAAGCATGCTGTTGAGCATTATTGTTGTGTTGTGCTTGATTGCTACCGAATTCTGACAGGAGGAGTGGAATGGGGGAGGATTTGCTTAAGCAATGTTGTTGTCTTTTACTGAATTGTCGATTTCTACCCACCAGGGTACGATGGAGGAGAAGATTTATGAGCGCCAGGTGACCAAACAGTCCCTGTCGTCCCGAGTGGTTGATGAACACCAGATTGAGCGGCACTTCACCTCGGAGTCACTCCAAGAACTCTACAGCTTCACACCCGACCGCCTTGACGACCCCAACCGTGAGGAACGACCCACACCCGTGCTGCCAAAGGTAAGTGGCGATACCAAGTAGAGTACTAAGACTACCGTACATTCCCTCGTATAAGCAGCGGCTAATATATAGGACCCAAATCAAAATGCGGCTTTTGGATCAGCCCAAAGTCAGGGTGCGGCTTGTAGGGGGGTATTCAATCCTTTAGAACAGTGCAAAAACATCAATTTTCAACCCTTGGGTGTGGCCCATAGCTTCCTCTTTAAGTCAGGGTGCAGCTTATACGAGGGTGCAGCTTGTATGAGAAAATTTACGGTACCCTATCATTATTGTAACATTTTGTTATTTTTCTTTTTTTACTGTTACATGTATTACAAATTTTGAATTTGAATTTCAATATTTACGATTTAAGATGCATAAAATATCACTATCATAGATATGTTGTCTGTTTCATGTGTGTAGGACCGTATGTTAGCAGAGATGATAACAAGTCTGAAGGATCATATTGTGGGTTATCACGAGCATGACTCCCTCCTTGAGAATCAAATCGATGAGGAACTAAGTGAGGAGGACCGGAAAGCGGCCTGGGAGGAGTACGAGGCAGAGAAGAAGGGTCTCATCCAAAGGGTTGCACAGCCAAGTATGTACAAGTTTTACATTGTAATAATGCCATCTTTTGCGGATTTTGACCAACAACTGCTACTTTTTCCTCATGACATGATGTCATAAATCATGGGCAAACATGTTTTCCTATCTGCTGAGTTCGTGATGTGATCTAAACTTACTTTACTTTGTGTAGTAAAATAGTAAATCCTTAACCCAAAGTGTGCCATGTAGTTTCCTATCACACTGTGTGGCTAATATATGATGTTTTACAGTAACTGACTATGTGTTCTCTGTTGTAGACTATGGCTACCAACAACCACGCATGCAGATGGGTAATCCGTATGGCTACCCGATGGGCCAGCAACCACCGCAGCAAATGTCTATGTTCCCACATCTAACTGAAGTAGCGCGAGCCATCCGTAATGCTGTAAGTCTATTCACTGCATTACACATTGAAAATCTTAAATGTTGTATTCATGCACTGAGCAATGTTTGGGATTTATTGCAAATAATCTTGTAAATGAATGTAACTTAAATGATGGCAAGTCTCTTCGCCAGCTCTCTGTTGATTGATAGTGCCAACCTCCAGGAGTATATGAACCTTGGAGTGTCATGTATTGATGAAGCCCTGGAAAGTAACTCGGGTCAGCATGTTGCATGAATGTAGCCCCGGTTAGTTATGCACACCAGGTTACGCATTATAGACCAAGGCGACCAGTGACCATGATGCGCTACAGCAATAACTTTGTTAACATATGTTTGTGTATTTCGTGTTGTAGAATCCTAATGTGAGTATGCAGGAGCTGCAGCAGCGGTTGGAACACTACATGCGGCTACAGATGGCGAGTCAACAACAAGTCCTCTACCAGCAACAACAACAACACATGCAGCGGGTAAGGCACAATGCTTTGATATATACTGCAATATAACAGGACTCTACAGGCCTAATCAGGGCCACACATCTTGCCAGACAGTTGTCAGTCTTTGAATTCAGGGAAATTTCATTATAGGGCAGGTCAGGTCATTGAAAATGTGAAAAACGGATTGTTTTATTGCAATGCCTATTAGAATGTGCCAAATTTTATATCTCAAAATAGTAATGTAACTGGCTCCTTACTGTCAGTGTGTTTTTGTGATGGAAAAGGCATAATTATCATCTCAGAGATAAGGGAGGATAACTTTGCAGCACTTATCTGTACCAGTGTTATGACAATCAAACGGAATGGAACTAGTTCCGGGAAGCCCAATTTGTAGGCTGAAACAACCGGCTGCCAGTTCCGTTCTTGGTAACAAATCTTGCGAGATGAGTGACAAGATGGCTGTACATACTGAGCCGCCAGAGTCCTCGCTATTGTATGACGTTTACTGTATGTGTTACCAATTGTCAAATGTAAATTTCGCCATTGGCTCCCACCTCGGTCTGTAGTTGTGACTGGCTGTGGCTCCGATCCCCCCCACACACACAGCTTCTCCCAGGGCAAACTATTTCCAATATGGTACATTTCTGAAGTCTTAGCATGCTGAACCTGAGAGCACACTGTCTCCCTTACGTTGTTAATGTGGATCAAATCTGTAGTATAATACAGTCTTAATTGAAAAAGTGAAGTTGTCTGACTGTTTGTTGATATTGGAAATGAGGTGGACAACAAAGACGATTTTTCCTAGAAATCTGATTGTTTTCCTCTCACAGGGGCAGACTCCTGGAATTAGGATAATCAGGGTATGTCTCAAATCTTACAAAGTTCGAGTTTTCATAATGTGAATTTGAAATTCTTCTTACAGTCTCTTGTCAAAATAGTTCAGGGGGACGAAACAATATAATACGTGGCGCTTGAACACAATATGTAGATCCCGATCGATGTTGATCTTTTCCTTGCGTGTATGAGGGTGGCTAGCTTTGTAAAATTTGCTGATACATTACTTCTCCGAGAACGAACACTGACCATCTATCCTATCACAGGCGCAGGCTACTGGGCAACAAACTGCTAATGCTGCTAATGCACCTAGTGTGATCCGGGTATGTCTTACATCAAGTAGACTTACTGGGGGCTGAAAGTTCTACAGTTTACTTAAAAAGTGTCAAATTGTTGGTAGTTAAAAGAGTGTTAAGTTGCTAACAGTTACAATAGCATCAAGTCGTTGGCAAATACAATGGTTCCAACTCAATGGCACAATCAAAGGTGCTAAGTTGTGAGAGTTACAACAGTGTCGAGTTATCAACCTATACAATAGTTTCAAGTTATCGACACATATAATAGTTTTAAGTTGTTTAATATCATCTTTGAAACATACCAGTTTCAAGTTGTTGACTATAATAGAATAGTGCCAAGTTTTGAAAGTACCAATAGTGTTAAGTTGTTGAGAGTTACAATTGTGTCAGATTGTTGGGTCAGGGTCTGTCTTAGCCTATAGAACCGGGTCCGCCGGCCATTTTAAGTCACTGACTTTGGCCTGAAAATGAAGGAATTTTCATGACAAGATTGTTGTTTTTGTCTATGATTTTATGAGGAAAGTACTCACAACATGTCTCTTCTCCTTTCTATGATGTAAAATCCAGGCGTTTCCTTGCATTAGTGCCTCAAAATCCAAGTCCAAAATAAATGTATTTTTCCCTCTGAAATGCTATCCATAGACACCAGTGTTAAGAAAATCCTGTGTCCACTTTGGATCCCATAGGGTGTAATGCTTAAACTCCCCTTGAGACCACTTTTGCATCACCCTTCTGGGAATTTCTCTCCCGTATGGTCTGTATATATCTTGTGGGCAAAGCACCTCTGTTGATATACATATTGCACATGATAGTCTCCAAGCCTTAGTGGTTACTTCTTAGGACCTGACTGATGTAACATACGCACATAGTATAGTAGCCTCTCAGCCATAGTGGCTACTTCTTCAGGTCCTTACTTGGAGGTGTTAATTGGCCCAGGGACCTCACTGGGGTGTGGGGTGAAATGAATGAGATGTCGAGGGTATCCCTAATGTAAGTATGGAAGGATGACCTATGTGATATATGACATATAAGGTAGCAGACCCTGAGCCATCTGTGACAGCGTCACACTTACAATTGTTGACACCAGGTTCAAGTTGTTGTGTCCAGTTTGTGATAGATTCAGTAGTTCCAAGTTGTTGATGCATACAATATTAAGTCATCGGCAATTAAAAGGCTTGAGTTACAATATGGATAAAATGTGTTGTCTTGATGAAAGCTACGATATCAGCATTTCTTAGGGGAAAATTGCTATGGTCAGTTTTTTTCGCATTTGTATCTCCTATTCACTTTAGACACAATTTTCTCAGTGCAGGCACATGAGTATCCCTTTGATGAATTTATCCATATGTTTAACCTTATTGCTGTCGCAGATTGGAGGACACCAGATTCCTCCTGGTATTAGGATAATTAGGGCGCCGGTATGTCGCAAGTCTGATACATTGATAAGGGTTTTTAGTTGTTCGCTGGATATTCGCTAAGTATTTTACCATGTTATGCAAAGCACCTGTCTGATTACACCAAAAGATTTGTATCAATAGTTTCTGATACATATAATACTGTAAAACCTTGTCATTGAGCCTGAGCTTATATCCAAACCCCACTGGGGCATACAGGGGGCTTTCCAAAAGTGGCCTACATGTGAAAGGTTTTATGTTACTTGTTGTCTTTACCGTTCCTGACTTTTATTATGCCAGTTCTCAATGATAACATGTTCTTGATAGGATTTGATCTAAGCAATATACTTGTTCTTAATACTATGCATTTCACCAGCACCAGCTAATAATGATTTCACCTGGTCCTAAAGATGCATGCTAGAATAGACTACAGGGTTGTTTCCTCTAACACTACATGTATTTTAAACTCCATTTCCATACCAGTTTTTTTCCAGATTCTAACATGGTACATTTTATACATTACAGTATGGTATGCAGCAACAGATGATGGCTGGAGGACCAGAGCCAGGGGAAGTCACCTTCATGGGGTACGGCAACGACAAGGGCCGCGTGCAGGACACAGGGTCAGCCCTCTACTCCATGTTAAACGGCAGTAAGCAGCCCGAGTAGTAACGCCCCCTGCATCCAACATACCATCCTATACACCAGCCACTGTGACTCAAGTTTGCCAACACTGGGATGAAAGCCCTCAGGGTTTTCCTGGTTTTCAAAGACTTTTTAAGTTATACAGACATTTTCCCATAAAAATAAAGAACATACATGGAAAAGCAAGGAACCCTATTTTAAGATATCCAAGTTATTTTGGAATCATACCCTTTTCATCCCCTGCAAACTGGAACAAACCCCTATTTGTGGATGTGGTGCACTCTCTAGCATTGCAGGATCGTATTGACTTTGTATAAGTGTATCAACTCTGCTAGGTCCACGTGATCTTGCTGGGGCTGCATTCATATTGACGAATCAGTACCGTTGTGGAATATGTGGCGCAGGAATCGTTCACTGGTTTGGTGCTCCTTGATAAGCTGAGGGGAGATAATGCAACCAAATACGGATTTGGTGCATTAATGTTCGATACAATGCTGAGGAAAAACTTCTCTTGCTATTGAACATGCATGTCTCTTCATACTTGTGAATCAGACAAGGACTGTCATAAATGCGATAGGAAATTACTGAGATCTGAGTACTGCAGAACCTGTAGGATATGGTGAAAACTGGAAGCTGTGCTTCCAACGTGAGTATGACGAAATGTAGGATAATAACATTATTATTGTTGATACGAGCGACTTAGGATGTTAGCCTTGCAACATTGGCGAGAGCCAAGGCTATATTATTGTGATGTATACCATAATTATTTTGCGTGTGTGAGCGTGTGTTCGGAGTATGTTGTTATAGTGAGCTATATGATAAAATCTGTCTTTGATTGTTCATTGATTGTATCTATAACTATTTCCCTGCTTCATTGATCAGATTAACCATTTCAGTCCAGCATTATGCAGTAATGCGTTATGTTCCTTTCTCACCATTAGCATATTCAATAGGGTTGCATTCATGCCTCATGATTATGGATGGGCATAATGCATTAAAGCATTATGCGGTCCTGAAAGGGTTAATTGGTCAGGTAAAGTTGTGTAAATACAGATCTTCGCTGTATCTAAGTTCACCCTCCCACAGTCATTATGGAACAATTCCGAGGACAAGTTGTCCCCTCTTCAGGTGATGTGCGCAAATCATTTTATACATAGATTCCTAACATAATAATACAATGAGCCAGGTGAGACTTAGAACCAATAACAGTATGTGATGTTTTGTTTCATTTTGTATTTTTTATCCAGTGGAATAGTCTTTTCACAGTTATTTGACAGAGAACTAATATATTATAAGGTGATCAATTCCATAAGTACATACCCAAGGCGGGAAGGTTTACAATACCAGAACCCTGTCGTAGAGACGTTATACTCGTGCTTGTTCAGAGATGTCACATGTGCCTCGCGTGAGGCGCAACATGCCCAGTTTTGGTGGTTTGTAAAAACTGATATCAGTGTTTGTGCCTCGACATTATGACAATGTGTAAGTGTATTAATGATAAAAATCATAATGACAATTTCCAATCTTGTGCTCTGTACGTGATCAGGCTGGTATAATGTAATGTGTTCCCTGCCTCGATATAACAGGCGTGATAGGTGTGGGTCCAAACATACTATAACCATTGGAGAGAACATGTGTAAAGAGTGTCCTAGGGGGAATAAATTAAGTTAGGTATGATTATAATACAACTCTCAAATGGTAAATCAATGATGGCATGTAAGGAGATGCACAGGGTATATATGAATAATAGATGGTGCTTAGAACCAGTGAAATCTGCAATTAAGCGAATATCAGAAAAGTGAGTTTGGATAAAAGCATGGTGCCTCGTATTCCTCGCCAGGGCTGCATTCATGCATCATGACTACAAATATCAAGGGAGGTCCAAATGATATTGTGCTTTGGATAGTGCTGATTGAATTCATTGTCAAAAAGCTCCAGGGCTTGACTATATTTAACATGATTTAATTTGTGAGTTAATCAAGAAATACAGAACTATCTTAATAAGCTAAAGTACATACCACATCACCTAGACATGAACTGTAGCTTTCAGTAAAAGTGTGCCAAGAATCGACTTAACCCCGAGACAGCTTTACATTTTGTATACATCCAAGTATATGTGTATTTGTATTTTATCCAAGATACTCCGCCATGATCTGAGTTGTATCACAGGTGGTGAAACCCTGGTGGGTCACAAATGTATTGTCAAAGGGGAGAACCTGTTGTACGGTAATGAAACCTCTAATGACGGATAACTGAAATTTGTACCATTATTAGCTTGATTGGGGGTGAGAACTCCCCAGTGCTTCATTGGTTTATCATGCCAATTCTTGGGTATAAATACCCAAGATATTTGTCATACATGTCAAATCTGTAGAGGTGGAAAGATGCCTGAATGCTGTACAGGGGCTGAATTCAGGCATAATAAAGACTCTTTGGTATCTAAGGGTTAATAATTGTATTGAATTTATTGAGTATACATAATATATGTAGCTCTAATCGACCGCTGGTACCAATACAGTCGTGGCTTGACCAAAGCGATGTGTGTATCCATAGGGATGGGGGAAAAACTGCATTTTATTATCCTTTGAAAATGCAGAAAAAGAAGAGCAGCTGAAGATTAACTGGATATTTCCAGTTATCACTTTCTAACACTCTGAAAGCGGTGTGCTCTTAGTGCTTTGTGAATATGTATATGGATAGGTTATTTATACCCTCGGCCCACCCACATACTATAGTTTCCTGACGTGTGTGACATAAGAGGGGGCAAAGAGCCAGCAGGCTAAACCTGTATAATATATGGTGTGAGTGTGTAACTGGAGTTGTCTGTTGTCGTTTATCACGATAATGCACTGACATTGAGTGTATAGTACAAATGAATTATACATTGTATATCTTTTATATGTGATGATCATAATGGTGTGTAAAGGTTTGCGATATCAATACGCAGGCTTTGGGTATGGGGTATGTCTGTGGCCCTCTTTAGGGCTCATACGGAACAATGCAAAGTATCAATAGCTGACAGATTACTGATCATAGCTTAATATAAAGAGGAGTCAAGACATATAAGCATCCAGTTTGAACTTGAAGTGCATTTGTAAACTTGTCAGATTTATTGGTGATCAAATCAATGGGGTAAACTTTGCCAATATTCTCTTATTATATTATCATTCTTTTTCTTAATCGACAGTACCACGTTTCCTCAATGGTCGATCCTATGACCATTCGTCGGGATATTACCTCGGGCTATTTTCATGCTGTTCCCTTTTCCTGTTCTTGGTGTAACAGGCGATATTGTTCGATGGTTTTGGTCATTTTAGACGTGTTTGTAGGTTTTGTATTGAAACATAATTGTTGAATTCAAGAGGTTACTAAGGAGTGATTGCCTGTCTCTGGCACAATATACTGTGTCATGGATCGCGGTGCCAAATATGTGGTCATATTATGGAGCCGTGATGCTGTACCTTATACTGACGAATCGACATTTCATGAATGCACTTAAGTTGTTGACCAAACACCATATTGTCGCGTTTAAGTGCAAGGTTTTTAGTGTTGGTCTTGTTTTAGCATTGGGGAAGGGGGGCTCTTGAACATCTAAAAATAGACCCTGAATGAGCAACGGTCTTGTGAAGGACATGGGATAATCAGGTCTTTATATATATGCGCCAATGCGCTAAACGCGACAATACGGTTGGTGGATCCCATTCCCATATTTGTGGTATTATTAGAATTGCACTAATGGCAGTTCTTATATACAGAGTTTGATATCGGTGGTAACAGTACTGGAATTGTGTCCGTCAGAATGAAAGTTACACATTTTTATATACATATATATATTCCTCAGTCTTCAGACATTGAAAATGTGAATACTTTGGTTGAATAAGAGTTCAGATTGTGTGTATGTGTTTGAATACAATTCAGACAGTCGGTCATCGTGTAAGTGAATGCATTTCTGTATGGTATACTCCTCTAGACTTGGAAAACTAGGCCAATAAAAAATGTAAATATATATATAACAAAACCTGTCGCTTTCTTTCTTTCATGTCCTTTAGTATGCGTGCCATTTCATGAACTGTAATTTGGAACACCGACACTGAGCTTCTTGTGCTTGCAAATTACTCGCCGCAACTGCATTGGTGCATCATGAGTCACATTGAGAGAGTTGCAGCAAGTTGCTCGCTGCTGCTACATTTGCTGCATCATGATGTTAAACGAACCTGTAGTATGCCTTGAGGTAGATGGACAGCACCTAGATATTCCATAACTTTTTACTTAGAGTTAGGTATTCGCTATTACATGTAACAGAATCCATGTAGCACTTAGCGAATAAAGTTTAACATCACATCGCACAATGAGGATCTGCCTCTAACATGAAGTAAAACTGATTCAGGCCATGAAACTAGACACCTACTTCTTTGGAGTATTGTCTAAAGAGCCGCACAGAGTAACTCATTGCTGCATTAATACATTATAATGACCTAACATAGGAGAGAGATGCATCGAATCCTAAAGGGCCAACTTAATATTTTTTTATTTTCTTTTTGATTAGACTTCGTCATTTATTGTCACGTGAGTGATTTTCTATGACTGCATACAATTCTGGTATATTGTCAGCTATATCGCTTGCCATAAACACTAGGGAAAACAAGGTTAGAAACTATGTTATGTGGTAACTGGTTGTACTTAAACATGGGCTCTAAAATTTACTGGTAACACCTTATACTACCATAAAACCCCGAGTATAAGCCGCGGCTTATAGACCATTTCAGGCCCCTGATGCGGCTTATAGTTCCATCCTGATCTCAAGGTGCGGCTTATACGAGGGGTTTTGTTTATATAGACTACTAAGGATTGGGCACAATTTCAGACCCTACTTATAGTAAAGCCATGAACTCAGGGTGCGGCTTATACGCAGTTGCAGCTTATACACAAGGTTTTACGGCACCCGGGTATAAGTTTGACAGGCATGGGATTCTTCAGGATACATGTATATCCAAAATCGCGGATATTTGAAGGCTAAATTGGTCATCCCTGTGATTTGTACAGATCCAATGAGAAAAATACTTAACATTAATAAAGGGGGGTGGGTCTTGGACTTCTTCAAGCTTCCATCCTCTGAAATACTGCCCCAGGTAGGGAAAACCTAATCCCATGCCTGGTTTCACCCTCAACTTTGAATAATCCTATATACCATAAAATGGTTCTTGCTACTATAAGGCATCTAACAAAAACCATGTAGGCCTCACCCTATCTAGGCCTTTATCAAATCAAAGCTGGTATTGAGTATTTACATTGAATGTTTCATAACCAATCTCACATTTTCACAATCACTGATATTCTAAATTTTACATCACAATTACCGGGTATACCCTGATGTGCCATTAGATGAAATGAGTGAATAATTACATGTAATGAGTATAGCAGGATTTGGTGAATGATTTACCACTTATTCGATCTAATACTTTGATTTCTGTTTTTGATACCGTTCAATCGCGTCCACTTCATCATTCCACAGATTCATACGGACTGGTTCAAAATCAGCTGCCACTTTTGATGTCTCTTGCAACTGGAGATATTGCCGATTTCTGGGGTCATATTCAGGCCAATGTGGTAAACTGGTACCATTAGGGTTCCTGTAATATAATTTTTTTTTTATATGAAACAGAATAGCCCAAGTAAGCTACTATCAGATGGCCATTTGATTTACATAACAAAAAAAAGATGTTTTATGAAGACAGGAATGTGTCACAAGAAGGAGCTGGAAAACCATACAAAATTGAGTTTTGCAAAACGACAAAAACTTAAATTGTCTTAAAATGTACCAATTGATTCATGTGATTATTAAAGTTAATTATGAGCAATATAGACAACTATTATATCTGAACAAATAAACATATTTTACCCAGTTTTGGCAAAGTTTGCCCAGTAGGACATTATTGTCCTACTTAATGACTTGTCCTCATCTGACCATGCATCGGGGAACCTTGTTAACCATGGTTCACCGAACACAAGCGGGATCTCGTTACCATGGTCAGCGATCACCCATGATGGGTAGGAGGAGAGCGATAATCTGTGGTTAAACCGATACATGAATGTACGGCTTTGACCTGCAGGGAATGACAATATTTTGGTTTAATGTCAGGTAAAAAGTGTCTAAAAAAACAACAATTGATCTTTCCTTCTAGGATAAGTGCTCAATCTTATTTGCAATATTACAATTAGAGTTAGTTGAACATGTTCAATGTCTTGGGAAGTATAGTTCTTAGTAAATATTGATTGAAAGTACTAAGTTATAGACCAAATTATTGTTGAATAGGGTAATAGTAACGTGTACATATATATCAAAAGTTTTTCAGGGTCTAACCCACCAGGACTACAATTATGCTTCAAGTCAACCAGTTTTGGTGAGTTATGCTACTCACAAGCTCTTTCTTGGTGTATCATTTCAACACCTAAATGTTAAATTTCCTATGGAAGTTCTGCAACTCATAAATCAGTCAATAAATCTAATTCCATTAGAGACAGCCCTTGCTTTCTCAGATATGTAAAATGCTAGGAAAGATGTCTGAGGAAGCAAATCATCTGAGGATTCAAGTCCAAATATAATTGAAAACATGGAGGCAGTTGTAAATCCTCTGTCTGAGGTAATGCGGGAACTGAGGAATTGAAGGGTTAAGGAAGTGAGCGTTAACTGTACTTACTAGAATGTATATTGGCTGATTTTACAGATGGTGCTACAAACAACACATCTCCATATGCGTCACATACGGCTTCGGTGAGCTGCTCCGGGGTCATGACCTCTGCGTCCTTCAGGTACTCCTTCAAGGCCACCTTCAGGATCTTTGAACCTGCCGGAGACCCACGGAAAAACGTCTTAGAAACCATAATGTCAATAAGCATGCGTGCCTTTTCAATACTAGAAATCCTCTTTGTTTGGGCCAGTGCGAATATGAACTGTGCGCCTTCATGGCTATTGAAGCCTATCATGAGGTCCACTTTAGGGTCCTGTGTAGTGGTGTTGCAGAGTTCGGTTGGGGAAGCAGGGACAAAGTAGTTGTCGAAGACAGGGTTGAAGCCTCCACCTAATTTGTCCACCAAGTCCTTGCCTGAGAAACCATTGAGGAAGGTAATGATCTTCTTGGAGTCTGTTTCTTGGCAGCCTAGATCAGAATGAATAGATTTATATGTTACGACACAGTACAGAAATAGTATCCCAAGTTTGCCAGGAAATCATTTCTCTTTCTTTACATTTGAGCTCCCCGATGTGAGTTCAGATCAGAGGAACGATATTTACAGGGAAGACCATGGCGAGTTATTCGCCAGGGCTGCATCATGACGACCAATAGGCATGGCACATTAATACATTAGCTTCTCTTGATTGAGCTTTATAAGTCATGTGACACATCTCACCCATTGTTTGCACCTTTTTCAGCAGGTATTTCCGTGCATTATTTTGTGGCCATGGAGATCCTGGATGTAGTGCTGACCCACTCTGGCAGATGGCTCGTCTGAACAATCCTCGCGACAGTGGTGAGCATAGGTGGAACGATGTACTGATCGAACCTGAATGAAAATGTAAGAACTCAATTACTGGACTAGACTTCTGTTTTGAGGATATCTTATTTCTGGCTCTATCAAATTTTGATTGAATGCAACATGCCCTTTTAGGGCTAGAACGCCTTCATCATATCCTGCAGTTAAACCGGCGAGTAATTCACCAGGGCTGCAAATATGCGTTATAACTATTGGGTACCACATGGGATTGATGCACTCAAAGTTACCTACCAGCAATTCATTGGTGCCTCACAACAAATGCCACAAATGCCATTTAAGGTAATATGCCCAAAAATAATGTTGGTCAGAAATGTACCATTATAACCATCAATATTATGATTTTATTTCTAGAATCCAAAGAAAAAAAGGAAATGAACTGATTCTGACAAAAGGTTTAACTAATTCTATACTTGCCAGCACTCTCCCCAAATACTGTGATGTTTTCGGGATCTCCGTCAAACTTTGATATATGTTTCCGCACCCATTTCAGTGCTTCCAGCTGGTCCAGGAGCCCCGCATTACCAGGGACGACACTGTCACCTGTCGACAGAAAACCTGTAATGGAAAAGAGTTCAATTGAGGACGAGGAGTGAACTTTAATACCAAGAAATTAGCCCATTCTTACTCAAAGGAATGATACTACACTTACATTATATTATCATCCATCTAGGTACACATTAAAGGTGAGCAACTAGGTTAGTCTTATACTGTGTATCTTGGGGTTTGAATATGCCATTCTTTAGCATAGTTTACCATATTGTTTCATATAAGCGCAAGGTTTTGAACAAGCGCTGGGCTCATATAAGTACTGGGGAATGTGGTTCATTAAATATACCATATCCACTTCAAATAGACCTTGAAGTCTTGATTAAGGGCCGGGATAAACGCCCCTCGAAGTTATCAGCACTTATATGCGCCATGCACAGGGCAACTTTACTTCACTAAGACTCGATAAGCTTTTGTTTCACATGGAAGCTTTAGCTTAGTTATACAGCACAGTACTCACCGAAGGGTCCCACTCTGTAATTGATGGATACAACGATGACGTCATGCTGGGCGGCAAAGACGGTACCGTCATAGTAGTCACTGAATCCTGTCAGAAAAATAACAAGGATGATACAGCCCGGGTAATACAGCCATATATTGCACTGCATTTTTTAACCATGAGGATTTGACGACAAATGCGCCAAGATACACCAAAGCCACCGGGTGCTAAAATATCAAATCCTATCAAGGACACTATCTCAATGTTATTTCACACCTTAATTGGACCATTTTACCTGTACATATTTTTACAGATCATTTCTGATAACTGTAAATATATGAAAGACATTTATAAGCTGTTTGTATTCCCAAAGGATGCTATAGTTAAGGGGAAATTAATATTTTGGAAAAATTCAGAACTTTTCCATTTCAATCGTGACCCCCCATTTTCCTTTTATCAAAATGTTTGTATAGATATCCTCTTTCTATCAACAGAGTCTTGTAGAAACATCAGTAGAGAGGCATTTCCTATGAGACATTAAAATAGTTTCCCCATTCGCTTGAGGTATTTTACACTTAAATTGTCATACTATAAAAGTAAGCACGATGACCTATGGATTATTTTGCATTTTCTTAATGTAAGTGCATCATACTAATGTACTCCAGAGTTATATGAGATAATCAGCAGCAGAACCAAATCCTGGGATGTGGCATTTGTCTTTAAGGTAAGTCACTTTCCAGAACGGCTTCAGTAATTATGTCGAAAGGTGAACATGTACATTGATCACTATGATCTATTGCATTGATAATACTCTAAAGCCCTGTGTATAAGAATAATTAGAGGAAATCTAATATGTCATTATAACTAATAAAATTTAATGGATAATAAGCTACAGCTTATATATGCAGGGATTGACTCTTTACTTTTACAGGTTAAACTTTGTCCTTTTCTAATTTTAGCCCGGTAGTTGTAACGCATACCTTGTATGAAGGATCCTCCATATATCCAGAACATAACTGCCCTCTTCTGAGAATTAGCAGCTGGTTTAGTACTGGGTGTCCACACGTTTAGGTACAGGCAATCCTCACTGACCGACTCAGGCATTGGGAATGGGTGGTGCGTCTTAGCCGATGCCACCATATCCTGGGGGCAGATGGGGCCTGGGTGAAATATAAGCAAGGGATTTCTTGATTTGAGAAACCTGACTTTCTTGTAAGTCACTAAGAGCTTAAGACCTATTGAAATAAAAGCCCATCAATAAACAAAGAGTTATTCCAGTGAAGGATGGTAAGCTGATATTGACCATGGGGTTTCATTGTATGTTATACATTACCATATTGAGTAGCGTTTCTCTCCCCGTCCCATAATTCAACTGGTTGCGGAGCTTGGAACCTGCGGTCTCCTACAGGCGGTTTGGCATAGGGGATTCCTAGGAAGG
Source organism: Acholoe squamosa (assembly GCA_949317995.1). NCBI lineage: Eukaryota > Metazoa > Annelida > Polychaeta > Phyllodocida > Polynoidae > Acholoe > Acholoe squamosa. The sequence goes on from OX439042.1 coordinate 63,505,656, forward strand.
CGTTGACTGCTTGCGTACTGCCCCGTGCGTACACTGTCTTCCCAACAAGTCTGGCATGTTTTGTGAGGTGTACTACTGCTGCCATTGAAGGGAATTCTTTCTGTCCTTGTAACTGGGTAAAAACAATATGTTGATATTTTACCCCATTTTATTGTTGAAAGGGAGAAGAGGCATCACGTCATAACTGTAATATTACTGATTTTATATTTTGGAGATGAAAAGAAATCTATAATAATGTATTGAAAACAATCTATGATGAACTATCTTTGATTTTTTTTTTTTCATGAAACTAAACTACCACTATAGATTAACCATTTAAGTGCTATATAATCCAATGAGTCTGAAATGTATGTGCATTTGCTGTCATGATGCATGAATGCAGCCCTGGTGAATGACTTGCCAGTGCTGCTGGCCCTCATGGCAGGCCCTCATGATGTACATTTAGTACAGGCCTAATGGGTTGGTGCAATGCAGTGCTGGCAAGTTCATTAGTTCTCCCACCATGTTGGCGGTCCCTATGTATCATCCATATAGGTTTGGCATCATGTAGGAATGCAGTCCTAATCATTTTAATCGTCAGAGCTGCAAAAATGGCAATGTGCTGAATGCAGTATGAAACACTAGATAGTAAGAAATACTTGCCATTTCACTGTAATCTCCTGCGTATAAGGCGCGTCTAATGCATGAATCAGAGCCCCTCTGTGCCTTCTAGGATCAGTCAAAAGACTGGGTGCGCCTTATAGGTGGGGTAATTTTACTATAGAACAGTATTAACCATTAGAAAATCAGGGCACCAAAATCAGACCCCAAATGAGTCTTATAGGTTTTCCTTCAAATCAGGGTGCGCCTTATACGCGGGAGTTTACGGCAGTTTGAAAGGTTAGCTATCCTTAATCTAGGAGCCTATACAGACAAGTCCCATACATACTATACTTTTAGTCTCCAACTTGACTTCTACACCCTGGTTCAATTTGTATACAACCCATTGGACTTTGGTGTCTGCTTGGGGTCATCTATTAAATGAGTGAAAAAAATGTCACCCACTGAAACTGACTGTATCTATAGCCTCTCTCACAAGATGGCTTCACCAGATTTTACTATGCTGTCACCTAGTGGAGGCCAAGAATACTAGATCCAAAAGGAGTGGGGGGGGGGGGGGACATATATCTAATTTAGTAGCAATGACACTGGGATACTCCACTCAATATTTCTACTTCTATACCGGTAGTCAAAATTGTTAATACTTGGTGGAAGCTGGGTTTTCAGGGGTGAGATTGTTTTTCTTCAAAAAGAAAATTCCTGAGATCTGTGTTGATATTTTACCATTATATGGGGGGGGGGGGTCGGACATAGCATTTCTCATACTGATCCCTTTGAAAATTGTGGACATTTCATTATCCCAATGTCAAATTTAAACCCTGGACACCAAAAGATTGTTATTAAATTGATCAATGGACCCCTTTTGATAACACTATAATGTTGTATAACACTATCTAGACATGTCATACAATATAAATGAAGGGAGAACAAACAAGGAACGAACAAACAAAAAACGAGAGAACAAATGTCATGTCTGTTTGATTCATTTATTGTATTTTCTTCGGATGCATTTAGCTATGTGTATCCGACAGCGAAATAGGCCAATAAAGGGAAAAAACAGTGCCTGCAACGGAAAAGGGGCTAGAAACAACTAGAATCACAATGTATAGAATCCACTTAGCTAGCTTTGCCTTAATGATAACTTTTACAGCCTTGCAGGGAGTAAACCAGTCAAATCTTTGTTCAACATATCAATTTTCAAACAAAGGCAATTAAATATAACATCTTGGGGCAGTCGCAAAACCTCCTTTTGTCTAGAAATCTATCTGCTCACGATGAGCAATCTTGGGGGACAATGTTACAATCGACTTGATTTAACCCTTCAAGGGCCGCGTAATGCTTAACCGCTTCGTATCAATGATGATGCATGAATGCAGTGCTGACAATCCTCCCCAGTGCTGCATGCATGCATTGGGCTAACCACACAGGGTTGATGCACTCCTAAAGGGTCATCTTGATGCACTTCTAAAGGGTCATCGTGATGCACTCCTAAAGGGTCATCTTGATGCACTCCTAAAGGGTCATCTTGATGCACCAAAGCAGTGATGGCTAATAGACTTGCCAGCACAGCTTTGGTGCCTCATTAAGACCCAGGAACATGGACCTTGAGGCATCATGCATCCCTTTAATGGATAAAGCAGCAATGTCACCAAAAGCCTGCAAGTCACTATACAATGACTTAAGACGATGTGACTCTTGGGTCTGAGGCCCGCTTTCACAAGTCAGGTTAAATGTATATGTCCTCCTTTATTCACTGCAAGTGCTTGGGCTGACAAAGTAAGGAAATTTAACTGTTACAGCTCTAATAGTCTTTATGTCCATTTGTTATTCATCATGATGCATCAATGCAGCAGGGATGGCTCGCAGTAGCATGATGACCCCGCGCGGAGGAGTGTATCTATCTTGCAGGGTCGCCATGATGCATTCATGCATCACCAGTAGGTTAAACACCAGGGCTGCATTCTTACATAATGAGAACAATTTTTTTTTTTTTTTTTTTTTTGGGGGGGGGGCAGAATATTAAAGCGCTATTCTGCCATTAAGTGTTGATAAGCCAGACTCTACAGACTGTTCAACCTCCCCCCCCCAAGCATCTTCAGTGAAAAAAGAGGACCTATGATGCCCGGCCAAAGTTGCAAACTAATCACCAACTTGTAGGTTTTACAATTAGAGTGGATGGGCCTATTGAATCATTATATTAACCCTTTAAGGGCTGCATAATGATCAATGCATCATGCCATTTTCTATGATTTTTTCATGATGCAAGAATGCAGCCCTGGTGAGTGACTCCCCAAGGCTGCATCCTTACATCATGCCAACCCTTTGGAATTGATACACTCCCATCTTGTTGGTATGATGCACTGATGCTGTGCTGGTGAGCAGGATCACTAACATTAAATCGGTGCATCATGACCACAAAGGGACGTAAACCTGGAGGCATCATGCGGCCCTTTAAAGGATAGAATTTCTCATCACAGTTTGTGGGCAAAACACGCAGAATCCCTTTAAATAGGTTAAGTAAACATGTACTCCTTGTATAATAATAATAATAATCACAATACAACATTACAACCAATGTACAACTAAGGCAATTTCTTAGTAACAAATCACATACAAAAGTAATTATAATGATAATAATATATGCAACGCTTTGGCAATACTTTTCGTGGCAGTTAGAACACGCATCGATTAATATCGCTACACAAATGAACGGGGTATTCGTTAGTAGGCACTCAAAGCAATTTCTGTGTTAACATCATTAACATATCCCTAGTAAAGAATATTCATCTTTTCTACCAAGGTTCGACTATTTTTATGCAGGATAATATATTCTTGTCCAGATGAGAAATACAAACATTTTTGGACATTTTTTTAAAAAGAAATAATGCAAAATGAATCTGACAAATGAATGCGAATATTGTTATGAAATATTGATCCTCTTTAGCTCACTTCAATGGCAGATAAAACCGGAGAGGTAAAAAGGCATTGGTAGCATTCAATACCCTACATACGTGTAAAAGTAGACAAAATACTAATAGATTATACCGGGTATAGCATTTTCTTGACTAACGTGAGGGATAAAAAAAATTCTTCCAGGACTGGGAGAGTAAACGACAGTACAATCTTTCTCATAAAATTAATTGATCAAAAAAATGTGATCCACCCAAAAAATACATCATTTTTTTCATGCCAAATAAAAAAGGTTGAGAATAAGAGATTTCTCATTGGAAACAACTTCCCTTCTATAATGATCTCTTAAAGTGTAATTCACAGGGTAAGTAGGCTTGGAGATTAGATTATTGGAAAGGTGCATAAATGAAGACCCCAAGTTGACAAAACATTCATTTTTTACACAATTTTCTGCCAAATGGGGTCATTCACACTACGCTAGTCTTGCAGCGAAAGTGCTGATACTGGGTCAAATTTGGCATATTTGGCTCTGACCTCAACCTCTTTCTGGATAAGTTTACCGCTTAATCCTATAAGGGTTGCTCATGCATTGTAACCCTTGGTCGTCATGATGCATGAATGCAGCTTTGGTGAGCAACTCACCAGGACTTCATTCATACGTAATACCGAGGCTAGAGGGTTCGTTCACTCCTAAAGGGTCAGCAAGATGTATCTATGCAAGACTGGTGAGTTTGACTCACCAGCACTGCAAAGGTGCATCAAGACGACCAAGGAACATGAACCTCGAGGAGGCACCCTTAGAGGATTAAAGCCATAGAACACTAGGGATACAGCTCTGTGGCTTAGATTTAGATATGTTCACCAATATACACACCTCACGTGTTGGGTCTGAAGACGTTATACAGTATTTAGATATAGTAGGTTACATATAGTCATCGACTACATAAACCTTTCCAAGTAAGGGTGTGGGAGTGGGGTTTAGGCTAAGGCTTATAGTAAAATCAATACGGTAAGGTGGTGCTAATAACATTGGCTTATGGACATGGGTGATGTGTAAGGTGTACAAAGAGTTCTATATCAATTTTCAATGGTTCTAATTCACATATTCACAGTTTGTTTTGAACATATGATTTGAGGAAATACCAAGGATTACCTTATCGGTACAACATATTACAAATTAAACAGTATCTCTATTGAGATACATGAAATCATATAATATTATGTGTATCCTGGCGACCTCATTGTAATGCCCTTTTTTTGTAAATAAAATGCCCTTTTTTGTAAATAAAATATTACAAAACATATACTGATAGTCTCAATGGGTGTTTGGCTAGACATTCTTGGTGCAGTAGTTGTTAAACATCATGATTTATGCAATTTCAACATTCAAGGATTGAATTAGTTAAAGTTTGGAAATCTTTTGTGATAACAGAGTTTTGCTAAAGCTTATTGTCAGTGGTTTCCAACTTGAGTCATTAACTGTGCCTTCAGTGCTGTCCATAACACATTTATATAAATCTGTCGTATACATGTATATGTAGAATATAAATGCATTGTTGGCTAAATTCAATCCAATCTGCAGGGTTTTTGTATACACAAGGTATATAAAGGACTACTTCTATCACTACTGAATCGAGTGTGGGCAACTTGAAACCATAAACCATAGCTCATTTACCACCCTTAAAGTGCCGCACGGTGTTTAAATGCACAACCGCATTTGCTTGTTTAAACGCAGGTCTCAAACAAACGCAGGTCTTATTTGAGTACCTGTAGGGTATGGGATCCCTCTGAAATCCAAAGTCTCTCTTTAGTTGACCTCAAAAGAGCGAAAGCCCTTTTTTAAGCACAGGGGCAAAAAGCAGTTCAAGCGCAGATCAGCTTAAACAGCAAACGATAGCATATACCAATTTGTCGCAATGGTGTATTAAGTCTACTCGCCAAGGCAGCATTCAGGTATCATAATGCCTGAAAGCAGCCCTGGTGACATGATGCATTAGCGCACCATGCCACACTAAAAGGGTTAATTAATCGGGTAATTTTTATATTGACAATTATACCGAGGTAGGTGTGAAGCTAAGAGGTCAATGTGGGTATTCTAAGCCTAAACTATAATTTCAACAAGTAAAAGAGCATAAGACGAAGACTGATAGTCCGCTGTGTTTGATATAAAACAAGTGTTCGCGCAGCATCCTAAATATACTGCGACGATAAAAAGTGCCCCTATTAAACTACGATCACTTGCAAAATACTAAAGACTTTTCCCGTAGTACAATCCTTTTCCACCTATATCACATCATCTACATTATATAATGTATAATAGCTTGGATGAGTCATTTTGATTTAAGCCGTAAGAAAACAAAAAAAAAAATACGATTATTGTATGAGTAGGATTGTGCCAAAGACAATAACCATTAGGAGTATTTAATACATGTACATGTATAAGAAATTATAGGCAAACGTTTGCATGAGGCACCGTGAACTGACATAAACCGACCCTAGTCATAATGAAGAACCGCTTTTGACATACTTTGCATATTGTTTTATGACCAGGGTTTTAAAGCTACTGAGAAATGTGCGATTTAGACAAAATAATTCTGTCAACCCATTAAAATAGCTTTAACATGTATTTGTAGTACAGAGAAATTAAAATGGAATTCTATTTGGCAATGCATTCTATTTGTCAATGCATTCATACCATCCTAGCATCTAATTTGATTCAATACTTAACTTGGTTTAGCCTACACTTCGTTGTAGCTACAATAAGCAATGACTTAAAGAATATTTCATGTCAGTGTGCAATAAGCTACTACTGTAGCCTTCCCTACCTTGAGCAGTTTTGAGACGCTATACGACACAAAAAGTTATATTGGAGTCCTAAGTGTCTTGTCAGATGCATATGTACATTTTATATTTTACATTGTGTGATTTAAATATTTCCTATCAACCATTGCCCTTCAAGAGCCACACAGTGCTAATAAATCCTACCCTAAGTTTAGGGCCTGATGGAGGAATACAACCCTGTGGAATTGCCCATCAGTGCTGCATTCATGCATCATGCCATATCTAGGGCCTGATGCACTCTCCAAGGGTTGGCATGATGCACCAAAGCAGTGATGCAAGTCACTTGCCAGTGCTACATTGGTGCATCATGACAACAAAAGAACGAGAATGACTGATGCTTATTCAGCCTTTAAGGGTTAATTCTATGAATTAAGCACAAACTCACCTATGCCTAAGCATTACAAGATCATGATTATGAACTGTTCATAACAGACAAAGTTGTGATATGACTTTGAGGATACTTAACCCTTTAAGGGCCGCATAGAACCTCCAGATTCATGGTCATTCAGCATCATGATGCACCAATGCAGCATTGGCAAGTTACTCGCCAGTACTTCATTGGTGCATCATGACAACCCTTTGGTAATACATTGACCCCGAAGGGTTGGACTGATATATGGATGCAGCCTAGGCGACTACCTCACCAGTGCTGCATTCATACATCGCGGCAACAACAGGAGATCCGCGGCTCTTAAGGGGTCAGCTGCAGGCAGGCACATGGGCCACAGTTTGCTCTTAGATGAAATACCGGGTAAATCTTCACGATCAGAAGATAATGCGTTGACTGGCAATCCATATCCTTTGAGCTACATTGCTATTGGCGCAGCATAATTGTCTTCATTAACTGATTAATACTGTACATGTAAACTATTACAGGGACTGTGGGTTAGCTAACTGTGGTAAATTGATTGACCCTTTAATGGCCACATAATGCTTTAATACAGGCACCATACACCATTTGGTTTTCATGATGCACGGAGGCGGTCTTGGTGATGAATCCACCAGGGCTGCATTCGTACATCATTCCAAACCTGTAGCTGCATTGGTGCAACCCTACAGGCTGCCATGTTGTACATTGTATGACTACAGCCCTGGTACACCAATGCATCACTGGCACTTCACTCACCAGGGCTGCATTGGTGCATTATCACTCAAATGAATGAGAACTCTGAGACATTGTGCAGACGATTCAGGTCTACTTGGCAGCACTCCATTGTTTCATGCTAACCCTTTGTGTCAATGTGTCAATCCTGTAGGGTGAGCATCATCATTGAATGCAGTCCTGGCGAAAAGACGCGCCAGGACTGCATTCTCGACAACCAAAGGACGTATTAACGCCTCGATTACAGCACTATGTATACCTTAATGAGTTTTCTATACATCTGGGACATTAGCATCAATATGTGAGCGCACATACCCTTCTCTACCCCTTTAGTGGGTAACAATGGACTAGAATATATTACTATTTGGTTTAAAACAAGCAGGCGGCTTGGTTATCAAACCCTCCTGAAGGTAGACACGAATGTACAGCGGAGACAACAAGACTAATGTTATAGTGTAAAAACTAATTTTGACACAATTTTTTCAAATTGTAATATAGAATATATATTTTCATTCATAAACCATTTTACCAGTATATCATTCATCTTTTGTCTCAAGCCCGCACCATTGCTCTACCTACCTTTGTTAAACTTAATCATGTGATACGTTAAACTTTAACAAACCACCTGTACAATGCCATTATGTAAATTCTACCTATACAAAAAGTCCACAATTCTAAAACTATATATCAGTGAAAAGCAAGGCGGTGTTCACTCAAGTAAACTCTCCAAATTTTCTCTGCGAGGCAAACCCTCCATGAGGCAAATCTGTGGGATTTGTCTGCGAGGCTTGTAAAGCCCTTTATCTCAAGTCATGTTAACCCTATATTACAAGAATCACATTATTGATTTTAACACTGCCAGAGGCCCTGTCCATTAGAGTTAATAGTATTTACAACTACTGGATGGCTAGTGACTAACTGAATGTGTTATATATACATCTGCATTGGTGTGCATCTGTAATGATGTTTTTGTGTGAACAGGTGAATGTGGGTAGATTGTATTCGTATAAGCTGCATTGAATTTAACCCTTTAAGGACGGCATAGCACTTATAAGTGCGCTAAATCTATTTTTCGCTTGGGCGTGTAACATACCAGTGCTACATTAATGCTGATCCTGAAGGATTGATACGCTCCTTAAGGGTTGGAACGAGGCTCAAATTTGGTGCGCGCTGATGAGTTATTCACCAGCACTGCTTTAGTACATCATGGCAACAAATGAACATGGCCCTGAAGACACCATGCTGTCCTTAAAGTGTTAATAATGCAGGTTGTGTAGTAATTCAATTGAGAAGTCGTAACTGTAGTATATCCTACATAACAGAAGTATGAGAAGTAATAGTTGGAAAAATGTAGATTTTGTTGCCACGATTCCATTATCTGGCGATTAATAGACGAAAGCGATCCCACTCCACCACATGCTTTCTTTGATCAGTATGTTTCGTCCCGTGGAAACTGATGACTGGGTGATATCTTTCATAATTGATACATGATTCATGCAAGATGTACCGGCCTGAAGGCTGCAGGACTTTAAAAACAACAAGTTGCAGGGACTGCATCATAAATGACAAATCAACATGTACCTTGGAGGAATTATGCCATACTTAAAGAGTTAAAACTTTCCCCCACAAAGCACTGCAGAATTTAGTCATCAGCGCCTATATATGGCAGGTTGACCCCGGGCAGGTTGATGGCAGCGTGCGTCAAGTCAGTCTGTCTGCCTGTGCAATAACACTCTGGCTGTTGGGGTTGGCAGGCGGGTAACAAAGTTAACGGGGGATGAAGTGTTCATAGGTGGGTGGCAACCATCATCTGGCCAGTTTGGACACACTAAGTAGGAGGGCTCTAGTCTGTGGGGTGCCCTCTATGGGGGTATTCCTCCTACTGTTATCATTCACACCCCCTGCAACCATCCCCTGCTGCTCACTGCTTGCTGGGCAGCATCCCGACTCCTGCCATTCTGCACCCCTGAGACCGCTCACTTGACAGTTTGGCCCGCGTCACGACGACCCTGACTCTGTGGTACCACCATGTGCTGCCACCTTCTGGGTCGGTCCTGAACCAGAACTCGATTTACCGGCCTTTTCCCGGGACTGCGGCATTAATGACTGAGTTTCATTGCTGTCCGACTCTGTAGACCGGATGCTTTCTAGACTGTCACTTGGAGCTATTGTGGCTAAGGCTCTAGAGCCCTTTTTCACAGGTAACATAGGGAGAGCCACTGTGAGCCCTATGAGCTCTGATCCTGGTGGGCTCATCCCACCTGGAGTGTCCCCATGTGGCGATTCGTGATATTCAACCTGTGCTGGTTGATAGCGAATCACTTCCACTGCAGCGCCACCATGTATGTCGTCACCCATCGTTACCGAGCTGAGCGGGTCACGAATGATGTCACTCCGCCCAATGGATGTGCTGCCCAGGTCCATCTCAATGTTACCAACACTTTCATGACTGCCGTGTATCTGAAAACAGAGATGAGTTACTAGATGTAGTTTTGAAGTTACTTGTCTCATCTTGAGTTGTCATATTTAAGGGTATGGATGGTGTTTCATGTCTAAATCATGACACCTGAATGTAGACCTAGGGAGTAACTCAGCATGGCTACATTCAAGCTTCTTGCTGAATTTGCTGGGTTGATATTCTCCAAAGCAGTGCTTACGAGTAGACTCACATTAGTGTAGACTTGCTTGAGTCTTCTGATTTTAATTCAAATGAATAAAATACAATTTTGGAAAACATTGGTGCATCATGACAACCAAGGTCATTAAACTATGTACAGTAAGGTTTTACTCACCTGTCTAACCTGGAGTCCATATGCCTTTAGGATGTCCAACTTACACATGGGACAACTCCGCTGCTCGATCAGCCACGGGTCCACGCACGACTTGTGGAACACATGTCTGTAAACAAAGGGATTTCTAATGTCATTCTCTGGGGCCACTTGATGTGTTAATGTATCATACCCTTTGGTCGCCATGATTACATATATGAAAAGTCGCCATGATTACATACATATATTAGAGCAGAGGGGAAAAACGAGATAAAACCCTTTCAACATGGGACTAAGAAACGCTTGCACCAAATGGAATAACGCTAAGTTATATGCTACTAAGCCGGCACAACAGTAGATTTAGTCTAAGTCTAAACCTATTACTACCAGATTATCATCACAATGAAAGAAACATGACTTACTTGCATGGAAGGATCCGAATAACATCCGATGACTTGTAACCCTCGATACAAACTGCGCACTGGTCAAAGTCAGAATCTGTCTCCTGGGAAGATAAGGTTTGTTATTACTTTAAGATATGGAAACGACTTCGAGGCTGTAGAGCAAACTATAAACTTGGCTCTACATCAGTTTAATATTTGCTGACAAATACTGACCAAGTGCTGTCAGATATTAAATAAATCACTGACATCGACTAACTAGCTGCTGACACAGAGTGACTAAGATATTTACTAAATCACTGACGAATAGTGGTTAAGTGCTGACATATACTAAGGTATTAAGTTTACAGTACTAATTAGAGCGAAATTCTCTCAAATAAGTCACATAATATGTCCCCTCTCGCATATAAACCACCTCCATGTTAGAATTTACACAACTGGGTACTGGGCCCTATTAGCTGTCTGCTGAGTCCTATCTGCCACAGTAACCTTCATTTTCACTGGTTCAAGCTATCATTCTACAGTCACGTTTTGGGGAACATTTCTCTTTGTGTTCACACTGACGTCAAGAGGACACCATGTACACACTTTGACAGAGCATGTTGTGGACGTCTTGAATAATTCACCCTTTAATGGTCACAGTGGGTATTAAACCATTAAATCTATTTGTCATCAAGATGCAAGAATTTAACCTTGGTGGATAACTTGTCAGGGCTGCATCCATGTGTCATCAAGCTCCTACAGGGTCGATATAATATATCTAAAGGGTCGGCATGATGCCCAACTCTGGTGGTATCTTTGTATTCATCAGCACTGCATTGGTTGACAACTTGTCATTCCTGACTATAACCCCATATACATGCCCTACTAGTATACCTCACATATATACATACAGACCCTATAGGCCCCAGTAAATCTCTGAAACGGTCTATAAACTGCAGCTTTTATGCAGGGTTCAACGGTAGTCACCGAATGTCAGCAGCACTATCTGACATTCTGTAAGGCTGAGGAAAATGGGGGATTCTACCTGTTACGACATGGTACTTTTACATTCTTTCGTCTAAAACGGTTAAGTTATAAAGTTTTGGCATGACACCTTTATGCAGCAATTACAGTTACTTGCTGGTGCTGCATTGATGCACTGTGCACGGTGCAAATGCAAATGCAAAAAAAAACCCCAAAAAACTGTAGCAGTTTCATTCATATCATTGAGTTGGTTGATTTTACCTCCACTAATTGTTATAAAAAGTTAGCAGAGAGGCTGTGGTTTCCAGACATCAAGATCTTCCTTTTCTCCATTTGGACAGATAATTAAAAGCTGATTGTCCAAACAGCTACACAGGTAGTCATGATGCTACTTGGCCGATGTAGCAGTGATCGCATCTACGGATGACTGAATCTATGAGATCAATGATCAAATCTATGAGGAGGGGCGAGGGAGAAAACCGCTAACAGGATAAGATATCAAAAGAAAGGTCTTGGTGTCCCCCTACTCTTCAGATTCTTGAAGGATAGCAAGTGTTTTTTTTTCATTTGCCTGGTACCATAGGTAGGGCCAGACAAATCATGGCCTTTGATCACTCAAGACATATTTCACTGAGGGGGAATCCCATGCCACAGTGAGTGAGTGAGTAAGAGATGTTTAACGCCATTTCGACAGCTAAGGGCATATTCATGGCGAGAACTGCATTACACATTTTCACAGAGGAATGTGTCAGTGCCCGCGCACATGTGCACCACACACATCCAAGGGGATAGGAAAGAGGAGAAATAGACCCTTTTAAGTGGGATAGGGAAGCCCGCCCATGCCACAAGACAAGCATGAAAGCCTGGGACCGTGTATATGGACACCATCTGCCCACATGCTCACCTTTATGAATCTGGTATTCCCACTGTTAGTATGGTAGGGGACTGCTCCTCCGTGGATTCCCAATGAAGTAATTCATCATCCTACCTCTCTACACCATGATTATCCCTTCCTTTTTTCCTATATGACAATTGCACCTATTATTTTTTCTGGCAATCACATCTATTCATTTGTCCATAGGGGAAGGCAGCCATATTGCCGCTGCACAAACATGAACCTACAGGCATCACAAGTTCCTTTATGGGTTAGAGATCTTCATATCAACACTTCATCTAAAAGTACAAAAAAAAAACAAAAAAAAAAAACAACAACAACATATATCCATTATTGCAGGTGTGCCCGTCTTACATGTCAGGACTTCTTGTAGTGACTGTAGTCTAATAGAACAATGGCCTATTCTGAATGCATTGGTTTTTTTTAATGTAACTTGACCAGAGTCTAGTGTCCTGAGATAAGGTGACTAAGGGAGTGGGCAAGGGTTTGAAATGGAAGGAGCCTGGTGTTCAACTTTCTTTCAGAAACCGGGTGAACCTTTTTGCATCAGTCAGTGGAAATGTATCTACCAGAAAGGACTCTTAGATAATTAAAATAGATATCTGGGCATTTGGGTAGATATCAGCTTGTCAATTTTCTTTCTGTGACTAATCAAAGTCACCCGGTCAAGGAAGCTTCAAAAGTAGCATACATAATCACAAATTCTATGTGTCCAAAGATTCTAAAGTTTGGCAAAATAGGGGTTTGATTTACAAGAAATGTCAGCTAAGTTAAAGGCTTAACAATAGATATGTTGCTCATACCAAGGTGACCCTATTCGCTACTGGTTCAAATGTCATTGTGAATACCCTCAAAATGTAAATCCTTTTTGAAAGAAAAAATCTTGAAAGCTGGCTAATTCAATCACTCTTCTTGGCTTAAATTAGAGGCCCTGCTTTCCAGAAGAGGAGTAGGTACCCCTCCCCTCCCCCCGATCATGTTGGTACACAATGTCCACTCCCAGGAATGTAGTCCACCCATACAGTGTGTAATAGTGTACAATCTTCAACTCCTTGAGGCCTGTTTTACTGCACTGTAAGTGAGGGACAAGTAGACAGACCCTCCACATCATGCGATTATACAAGCAAGATGATAAGGTGTCTTGTTAACCCATCAATGTCTTCACAGTGCATTAATGTACTATGTCACCTTGTCAGCCTGTTACATGATACATGAAGGTCTTGGTGAGTACCGCATCCTTGTGAAAAACCGCCCTGGCCCTTACAGATTTGCAGGGGCTATTATCCCTAGCCCTTATACAAGACAGGCGCTCATTCAAAGTCTAGTGTTCAGTGTTAATGATCCCATACCTGCCAGCGTTTATACAAGACCGGCGCTCATTCAAAACCCGATGCTGAAACGTGACAATATGGTATGCGTCACATCTACTCTACCGGGTTAATATACTCTCAAAGATTTGGGCATGTTACACCCATGTAGTGCTGGTCAAGTTATGATTCAAGGACGGCAAAATGCCTTGAAGGTTCATCATGGTACACCGATGCAGCCCTCAGTGTTATTTGCTGGAGCTGCATTGTTGCATCATGCTGACCTTTAGGGAAAATATCAGCAATATCAGGAAAGGAGCCCTGGGGAGTTACTCACCATGGCTCCGGGGTGAGATTCCTTGGTCATTATGACATACTAATTCAGTGCTGGGGAGTCTACTTTTCAGCTCTGCTTTCGTGCAGCACACCAGCCGCCCTTTGGCACGTAACCGGCCTGTCCTACTTTTACGCTTCAACCCTAAGCTATGGGGTTGAAATGAACCTAAATCGTCAGCATGATGTACCTTTTATGCAAGAAAGGCTTGAGGTCTGCATTGGTGCATGACGAATTTGAATTTTGAGGCATTTTTGTGGTCCTTTATTGTTAACTCCTGGCACTACATGAACACAACATCTCGACTTCTTGCGAGTGTATCAATCCGTTCGGCACGCCATGTTGAACTATTCAGCCCTTAGAGGGTTAAGTGACCTCTGTTATGCTATCAGGTATAGGATACTTGTCATAGTTTGTCTACAGGCCTAAAAATAACACTCTTTCTTATCTTGTAGTTGTACCCTGTAGCCAAGTCAGACACTCAACACTCACTAACCGAACCAGGATGTGACACTAACTCACATATAAGATACTGCCTTTGTTTATACGGGGAAGGTGCAGTGCAATTACATCAGATTAGTAGCAAAATCTTCAAAATCGGGCCCCAGATGCACTTAACAGCAGGTGTATCTTAACCCTTTAAGGGCCGCTCATGTATTAATGTATCATGCCCATTACCGTAATCTCCCGCATAGAAGACGCACTGCACGTATAAGACGCACCCCAAACTCAGCACATGCATTTTCGCGTATAAGACGCACATTTTAATGCTGAAATTTGTAAGATTAGTACATTTCTATAGAAAAATTACCCCTCGTATAAGACGCACCCCCAACTTGAGAGAAAGCTATAAGACTACCCAGCATTTTGTTTGGCGTAGAGGACGCGTCTTATACGCAGGAGTTTACGGTAGTCATCAGGGCTTTTGACAGGGCTGCGCAGTGCGCAATACACGCATTTGATGCTTAAATGTCGCATTTAAATGGCTAGAATGGCCATTCATTTACAGAATGGCGCATTGTATTTGCTAAAAAGTGTGCAATTGGCGCATTGCAAAAAATCCTGTCAAAAGCCCTGAGTCATCAGCGGATTAACTTAAACATAGTGCACTAATTAGTACCTTCGTGCTTTGGGACGTGTAAATTGTATATCATGGGCAAAACCCTGAACTAGTTAACTACCTGGTATTGTTTTTCAGCCCACTTTGAGTGATGTTATAGAGTGATAGAATGTTACTGTAGCGTGATGCATAAATTTCAGCCCAACTCGTGAGAATCGACTGGGGTGACTAGATGCTATAATATACCTAGATATACCTGATAGATTTAGGTGTTCACAAGTAGAAGTAGATAGTCCGACTCAACACAGCTATTGTTAAGATCTGATTAGCTTCATGGTGCCTTGAGGTTCAAATTGGTTGTCATCCTAATCCTCCTATACGGGACAGAGCCATTGCTAGTACCAAACAAATTAGCTAGGTGGCTTATGTAGTTGGGGGCTAGATCAGCAGTTGGCCTCTTTGTACAGTTTACTTTGGTTGGCCCTTACTGATTGTCTATATGAAGCTATATTCTAAAAATATATACCTTTGGATAGCAAATACTTTAAACTTAAACAATATAAGCTTTACATAAATTGAGTACTTAAAATACGAGAGAAATTAAACTTTAAAAGTTTTCTTAGAGGGCACATATAATCCAGGCTGAGTAAAACCAAGCCATTATCTCTCTATCAGGCTAATCCCCTCCATTCACACCTAAAACAATGGACAGGTACTTAAGGTGATTAAGATAGAGGCAGGGGCAGCTTATCAGTCTTATCAAATCCCATTGTTTTCTGTTGGTGGAGGAGAAGATAAGAGATTAACCCATAATCCTCTGCCAGATCCAAGATGGCCATCGGGGGCCAGTTACATAACTGATTTCAAGATGGCCACCTCCATACAGGAATGGCTCTGTTCCCTATACTGTAGTAGCACCTTAACCACAGTGGCGGATTTAGAGGGGGGCGCCCCCCCCCTTTTGCTAGTACTTAAGAGTTTAATTACATTTTTTCAACCCAAAAATTTGCTAAAAAGTCAAGGGATGCGCCCTCTCCTTTTCAAAATCCTGGATCTGCCACTGAACCAACACTGAAAACTAGACCATGACTAAGTGGCTGTTATCCCCCGCCCCCCCCCCAAATCTGTAACCCCTGTTTATAAGGGGGTTATTTACACAATATCTTAATCTAAAAAATGAAGCTACACCGAGGCCCAGAATATGTCAGATTCCACAGCTTGCACACAAGAGTGGTTGAGTATGCCAGAAATGGCCCAGAATTAGGGGACATATACGGTACCTTGTTTGTGAGCCCGTGGAACCTGACATTTCATATTTCGCACCTGAGGCTTTAAAAGTTAGGATATGGTACTGTTTTTAAGTTATAATAGTACCCGCGAAAAGGCCGCACCCTTTGTTTGGGTTATTCCTAATGGCCACAATACACCTCTGGTTTGTGTATCGGCTGCGTCTTATCTATGGGAGTTTACAGTACTTGAAACCACCTCTATATTTCACAACACTCCATTCATTGTGTGTATATACATAAAGAACATAGGGCATGTCATTTTGGGAAAATCCAACTGGGAGTTTTTAAGTAATTCATATATGTATTTGAAAATAATTCAACCTACCTTATCTCCATTCTTTACTGTTCGCATGGGCATTTTTGTGATTGCTTTCTTGGCAGCATTCATTAAACGTTTCTGGAATAGGACAAAGACACATGTGAGAATGACAGCTTTTAGAGAACATATTAATTCTCATATAATTAGGGACGATGGTTTTGTTCCTTGAGGTGTGTAGCTTAAGTATTTTCAGTCAACATCATAAGTCTCGATAAATTGATCTTCAATAAGTCGATTGATTCACTTAAATCGGCCACCTATTCCACCTAGCAGATTTGATTACAGCCATTGACTTCTATTGTAATCATGATTCAGAGAACCAGTCGATTCAAGAACCAGCCAAAATTGATCTGAAACAGAGGTGACTGCCTTATAGAGACATAGGCAAATGTTCACGAGTGGGGAGAATTTTTGAGGGTTATCTCACGCGCCGATCAGGTGCCGTATCGCACGACGCCCGCAGGGCGGAGTGCGATGCGGCACCTGATCGGCAAGTGAGATAACCCTCAAAAATTCTCCCCACGAGTGTTCATTTACATTTATTTCATGTAATTTTGATCTAAAACAGCTGAATTACAATAGAATTTACCAGAATTACTCCCCGTGCGCATTGTTTACATCGCCATCTTGGAGCTATGACGTCACTAAGTAGTCACGTGACCTCGGCGTGTGATATTTTCGCGGGTTATCGCACGGGGGGTGTGCGATACGGCCGATCGAGTGCTAGAGCTATGGGCTGTCAATATCTCGGGCGTATCAACATGAAATAAATGACTGTATACCACTGCAGTGCATCTCTTGTGAAGGTATAAATTCCACACGGTCGGCACGATACTTGAATGAAGACCTGGTGAGTCTGTATTCAAGTATCATGAAAACCAATGGACCTAACCCATTTTAAGTACTATGTGACTGTGATAGGGTTAAACACCACACCTGTAGTAGTCATTTGTTCATGTCAGGCAGTGAGAAACTTTGTCTTACTATATGAAGGTCCACTTCGGTAATAACCGTTTCCATTAATATGTACAAATCAACCAGGGTTCTCAGGCTAATTACAAAATATGATTAACACTCAAAGGGCCGCATGGGGCCTCTAGGGCTTCTTTGTCTTGATGATGCAATGATGTAGAGCTGGAGAGTCTATTTACCAGAACTACATTGGCCGTAATGCCAAGCCATGTGGGGTTAGTATAATGCATCAATGTAGTCTAAGTATATGTATTTCTCGGGACTACATTCCTGCATCATAATGACAAATAGTCTTGAGGGACTACTATGCGGCCCTTAAAGGACTGAGGTACAAAAGAAATGGTTATTTCCGCTGTTTGTTTTTAATAAACTCTCAGCAGGGGGTATGGGATAAAATGGCAGGCCTATTTCATCGAATAACAAGAAGTACCCAGGTGTACAGCTGAAACTGGTCTTACTGGTAATTTGACACCTATAAAATTACAAAAATAACACTAATTTGATCAAATATAAGACACTGAACGAAGCTTAAAGTGGAAAAGTTACAATCAAAGAAAAAACTTTCATCCCTGAAGACCCTTATCTCATAGTATATAAAATTTCAAGCTTACTGAGAGGCGTTCCTTGGCATGCGCGTAACGGAATCGCTGAATGTAGTAGAAGACGAGCCAGGCAAGCGAGATGATCATAAGCACGATGAAGGAAATTGAGACGAATAGCACAGAGGTCTTGTTGATGTGCGCTATGTTGTCTGTGTATTGGGTGCCCACTGTTATCTGCATCATTACCCGTGTCCCGTTATCGACGAGCTTTGCGATATGCATACCCTGTTTCTTTGTGATGAAGATGCAGACTTTGTCTTTAACTGCAATACAAAGGACACCATAATTACTTATCCATAGATTAGTTACTTTTTCTTTTAAAACTCAACATTATATTTTAAATGCTTTTTTTTTTAAAGTTCGTTTTTAGTTTGACAGATATATTAAGGGGATATTCATCACAACATCAAATGACAACAGATTTGTTTTCATGCACATCACATTGTTTCAAAAGATGAAATTATCAATATAATTGAAAAGAAGTTCAATCTTATTTGTAAATTACTAAACGAATGTATTAAACGGATGGAATAAAAAGCATAATCATGCATATCTCTTTAGCTCTATGAACACTGATAGTGCATTTATGCATCATGACAACCCTAGAGGGTTGATATACTGCATCATGACAACCCTAGAGGGTTGATATACTGCATCATGACAACCCTAGAGGGTTGATATACTGCATCATGACAACCCTAGAGGGTTGATATACTGCATCATGACAACCCTAGAGGGTTGATATACTGCATCATGACAACCCTAGAGGGTTGATATACTGCATCATGACAACCCTAGAGGGTTGATATACTTCGGGTCGATCTGCATGAGGCACCCATGAAGTATGGCTGATTAAAATAATTGACATGATGCCTTAATACATTTGTGGCCCTTAAAGGGTTAAGGGCAGGGTAATGCCTCCCTGTTCATGTTCACCTGCTGTGCTGCATTGCCATTGATGCATCCTGATAACCAATCAGAAGCATGATGCAAGAATGCAGCACTGGCAAGCTTTTTCATTGAAGTAAGCATTTAAGTAGGCTCACAACCAAGGCGGCCTTGCGTACAAGGTGCACACTAATTTGATTCCATGCCTATAAGCCACAAAAAATATTTTTTTTTGCTATTTTAATACTGTTGTCTACACCACACACCCTGCCTCTTGTAAGGAGCACCCTGAGTTTAGGGTGATTCTAAAAGGCTTGTGGTATTAGTTTCATGTACAATGTATATCAAACCGTGCATTTATGTAAGGCATCATGAAATTTAAGAAAGAGACCTACAAATGTACTTATCTTCTGAGATAAAACCAAAACCGATTTCAGTGCACAACAAGCCTGTAAAATAAGGCGATTTGAGTTTATGTTAATGTTTTAGTTTGTGTGTTCTCACCCTGCTATTATAACATAAGGCCACACCAAAAAAATAAGTTGGTCTACGGATTTCCCTCTCCATACTTTTGGAAATGCAATTTTTTTTTTCTCTCTTTGTGATGTTTGGCAAAAAAATTTTTGTTTCACTCGCCTCACTTTTCCAGCAAGGAATCCATTGGACATAAAAAAATTCTTAAATAAAAAAAAAAAAAATTTCGTAGACCAACTTATTTTTTTGGTGTGGCCTAAGGGGGAGAATATATTAAAGTGTACTCAAATCATATCCTCTATAATGTACCATACCATCGCAATTAAGCACCCAGGCGCTCAATGATATGGAGGCATGATTTCTCCTGGCCCTTATACAAGACAAGCTTATATTCAATGTCATTTTAATGCTCATTTCGAGGTTCCCATATCCCCCACTTTAATACAAAACAGCGGTTATTCAAAACCCAGTGCTTAAACGTGACAGTATGATAGACAGAGGAGTGAGGAAATAAAGATAGACTTTGAGGCGGAAATACAACAATAACCATTGCAGTGCACGATGTTAAATGAACAAGACTACATCTACAAAAAACTCCATTCATCAAGAAAAAGCTAAACTTGTAATGATATATCAAACTATAACCAATCAATATATTCACTGATATGAAAAATAATTATACAAGAACCTCACATATTAACCATAGCTCAGGCCCGGCGGGGGGGGGGGATGCCTTAACACAGCCCCACTGTTTCCCTAACTCTACTGCACAAGGAGCTAAATTAAGACTTATTGATCAAATTTAAAACAACAATGAAATTACTAAATTCAATTTGCAATATATACGGGATGGTTGAGATTGGATCAGGAAGATCCTACTGTATCTTTATGATGACCAATAACAGAAAATAGAAAAAAAAGACTCAGTTAGGTGCTGCTTATAGCTGCAAGTTATAGCAAATCCACTAAGTAGGAATGTGAAATCTCAGAGGACGGGTGTAAGACCCATCCACACCTCAACACTACCTTGCTTCTTCTGGCATGGTTGCCATGCTCGCCTCACCCTATCAACTTCCGTTGATAAGGGGGTCTCCAGGGTGATCATTGTCATCAGTAAACAATAATGCATCATCACCTAGGACACCCTGTATCCCCAGGGTCCTGGAGAAGTGTACACTCTCCAGGCCCTAGACATCAACTCCAAACATTTATTTTGAGTATATTGAATTCTTTTTCAATATGGGTGGTATTAACAAAGTTTAGATCCCATGAGATCTCATCAGGTGTTAACTGAGGTATACAAGGCATGTGACAATGTCACAGTTCTACCTTAATTAAACAATTGAGTAATTAGGTTTTAATTTTTTGATAGGACCATAGAGGTAATCCTGCCAAAATAGAGTGCTTGAGACTAATTCAGTGTTTATACTTTTCTATAGACAAAATTAGGAGTTTGGAATGGGGTACCAGATTTATCTATGTAGGGTATAGAACACTATAAACCTAGGGGCTAGAGGCTTCTAGATTGAAATTTTCTCAGATCTAATTTTCCTCTATTCTTCCTGCCCATACTGGAATGTGGATGATATGACAGTCCATGTGCAGCTAATATGCCTGGTTTAATAGAAACACAAATTAATTCAGCTAAATTCAGATATTGATGCGCAAATGATTACCGTAATCTCCCGCGTATAAGACGCATCCTCTAGGCCAAACAAATGCATTGTGAGTCTTATAGGATTTCTTCAAGTTGGGGGTGCGTCTTATACGAGGGGTAATTTTACTATAGAAATGTACTAATCTTACAAATTCCATCCTTAAAATGTGCGTCTTATACGCGAAAATGCATGTGCTGAGTTTGGGGTGCGTCTTATACGCGCAGCGCGTCTTATACGCGGGAGATTACGGTACTCATGTACAGCAACATTGCAGACAATAAAAATAAAGACACCATCAAAGCAAACAATGCTTCAAATGACATAAAGCAAAGTTTCTAATCGCCTGTCAGTATTAAAAAGGTTTACCATCTTTACTAACGAGATATTTCTATGAGGAAAGAAAAAGAGAAAAATCAAAAAGGAAATCAGGGTTTCTATCTAACTAACCATTATGTGACTTTGAACTGACTGATTGGAGACACAAATTTCACTGACTTTCTTTCTCAAGATATCAAACTGACCTTCAAAGTGAAAGAGCTTTAACAGACTTCTAACTTAGCTTTAGCTGAACGAAGATAGGATAGGGACCTCCTTTCCCTTGCCAGAGCTTTTAACTTCTAACTGATCAGAAGGAAACCTGACACTTACAGGGTCAGCTTGGGCCATCATCTTATACTATGTCCTTTATCGACACCTCCACCTTAAAGTCCGACACATATGGAGAGATATTCTTGGTGTCCTCCATGGGGCTTTGTGATTACTATATTCTCATCCATGGAGGGGCTTAACCTCACGATGTCCCAACAATTGTTAAACAGAAGTTGAGGACACCAGACGAACCATGGGGTATGCTCACCTGGTTAATCCAGGTGAAAGGATTATTGTCAACCCCCCGCCCCCCCCCCCAAGGATGCATGGCTGGACATGGCAAACGAAGAAAATTTAACATGTGATATATATCACATATGGCCCAGGGTCTACTACCCCCCCCCCAATATAAAAAGAAATAGTTGGAGTGTCCATGACCTACCGTAGGTGACTGGCACTATAGTGACAGTGTGTCGAAGTCGTCAATGCTTAAGGCTATGGAGGATGCACCCATTAATGCTTGCATGTTTCATTGGCGAATAACTCCTCTCCTGGCGAGTTAAGCATTGCACAATACCAGCAAGTCTTGAATAAGGATCCATATTAACCAAACAAACGCATGAGACAATGTAATTCTCCTCCATTTTGTTATAATCCAGCAGTTTCAATAGCACCGTAAGGCGTTCGTCTCACTGTCCGCCATTTTGGATTTTGATGTTCCATGCGCATGCGCGACCCACTCCTTGCCGGAAGTCGCATTTTCGACGGAGAAATGATAGATTCTATCAATTTAACTTGAAATTAATGGCTTTTGAATATAATCCATGCATATTTGACACTATTAAACGAATTGAATCGAATACATTGCCTCAATTTACTTAAAAATAAAAAAGCTTACATCGGACCACTCTGTGCGCATGTGCGAACTCGCACGAGGATGTTCTGCCTCGGGGGGAAGAGTGTAAAGACTAGTACATATATAGTATGTCAGAGGGCGCATGCAGTAGCCGGTGTAAAGGCTAAGACATAGAAATCATAACAGCCTGCGTCCTCTGTCTATACTACTACGTACATAGTCCTACACTCGCCTTGCCGGAAATGCGATAGCCATAACAAAAATATGGCGGTCTGATTTACAGGGTCGGTCTACAAACGTTCTTAACCGGTCTTATACGAAACTTTTCCTGCATCTATCGCCTTACATACTGAAAAAAAGCATCTTAATTGGACAATTCCCATAGGAGCCCATGTGTTATGTCTATCGCGAAAATCTACTGCACAATGCTATCCTATGGAGCCTTGTTTTCGTGAGAAAGTAGGTAAAATATGTCAGGTTTTTTCTTCAGCTATTTTCATAGCTAAAGAATTTTTTTTTTCCAGGAATTGTGCATGTACAATGAAAGACAAGATCCTAAAGAATATGTTTCCATGATTTTTTGTTTAATTATCACCCAATTTCGATGAGCAATTCCCATATAAAGTTTCAATTCATGACCATCATTTTTCCGACCGAAAAGGCACCGCCAATGACCCAGCAGGGGCTGGGCCAATAAACTCCAAACTGGTTCTCAAATATCTATGGCATAGGCGATAGGGGTTCTTTCAAAACCAAAATTGTGTTGTAGGAATGAAGGGGATGTCTACTGCTATCCATAGATTCGTGAATTTTGAAAATCCAATGATTGGATCACATTTCAAAAACCAACTTGTGGCTGAGAGCAAATCTCGATGCACAGATTCAAAGGCTCAGGGCAGGGCTTAGGGTTACTGAGGGTAATTTCTGTCTCTCTCTCCATTCCTTTTTTTTTAAAGGTAAAATGGTGGTTCTGTTTAGTTTTTTCCCCCCAGTTTTTTTGGTGTCAGATGGATACAATCGCATCTTGTTCATCCATCTGCATATGTTTTTATAAGCTTTCTTCTTTTTCTGTTGAAATTTTGAATGAAAATTGAGATTGGTATTTGGATGTCTGCTTCTTGGAAAACGGCACTGCCAACCCGTCCGTATAGAATCAGGAGATACCCTGAGCCAATAACATGAGAGCACCTGCAAATAATCCAATATTATATTATGTCTTTTAGTGGGCGTAATGCATGAATGCATCAGGATGACAAACGGTTATGATATATGAATACAATATGCTGATGAAGCCTGGCCACTAAATATTGAAAAAAGGACACCCCTGATTCACTCTTTCATTTCGGCCTACTGCTGGCCAGTAATAATTGAATTCCGGGAAGGCTCTTCATTTCCTGGTTGATAACCTTTTCACATGATTTTTCAACATGCTCATATTAAAGGAATTACCTGTACCGTTTATTTGTTCATGCTTTGGACATCTATCTTATAAAAGAGGCCTAAGGTAACTTCTAGAGCTCTGTGGTCTTCTGGAGTTAATGGCTGCAAATGAATTTATAGGGCGATTTAGTCTTCTGAGAAATGATGTGAAATTGAATGTTAATCTTTGCAGGCAAGAGCCCGGGTTTTAAAGATATATCTGAGATGGTGCCTAATCCTTATACTGGGTGATATGGTTGTTATGGCTTTGTTGTAAATTTTTTTAGGAGCGATTAAGGGACAAGGGTAATTGCACAGGTTCTTCAAGCTTGTTACAGGTGAAAATAGAGGAGCCTGAGCACTTCCGACATGTGACACGCCTATGGGTGTTGGCCGCTCTGTGAACTGTTCCTGTCCAATTTGCGTTTAATTAACAGCCTGAGGCGGTGTTGAATCACAAATTTATATTTATCGTCAGAGCAGTCTGAGAAACTACAGCCAGACTGGACTGGCCCTTACATTTTCTGATGATTGACCGTTATTATTGACTGCCAGTATCCTAATAAATTCATAACAGGAGAAGATCCTACGGCTGACTATTTTACCTACACGTTTTGTTTACATCGGTATTACTATATTCATTCTTATTAGCAAAATACCCTTGGAATTGTCTCAAAACAAAAGCAAAAATGTATTCCAATTACAACAGACTCCAAAGGCCCTCGAGACAAAAGCTGTTATGATTATGGGAGTCTTTCAGGTGACCCCATCCTACTGATATGGGCCGAGGGTACTGGTACAGAGAGGGTGTGCATTTATAAGAGCATTTAAGCTTACTGTCATTGATTAATGTCGCTTAGTGGGAACGCACTGGCGCTTTGTCCAATAGAGAGCTAGAGTGCTGATGTAAAACCTTGCAATTAAGCTGCACCTTTGTCTCTTCATTAGACATAGAAAAGACTACCGGTATATAAGGCACACCTGATAATCGAATCAGCTATTGTTAGACAGAGATACCCTGTCCCGGCCCTCCTCTCGTCGTACAGAGTGATCTTGGAGCGCAGACGGTGTGGAATACCCACACTAGCTATTGTATGCTCAGAAATCTCCTGTGTACGCTGCACCCTATCGAGATATGTTTGGGGTCAATTCAAAGCTACGGTAGTATCTCGAATAAAGGAGTATCCTGCTTTATCCGGAATTGAAAGAAAAGCTATAAGGTGCACCCGGGGCTTGACTTTTTAAGCAAATGTATAACTTAAACCTGGCTATACATTGCTGCCCCTCTTTTGGGAGGCCTCGCATATGAGCCATGGGATATTTACGGTGCATCAGTGAAAGCTGTCTTTATCTTTGCCATGCCAATGTAGATTAAGATAACACATACAAAGATATGTGGTGGATTAATGTATGTGTAAGAGGATCACCGAGAAAAGGGTAGATCACAAAGTATGTATATCATTATATGGATCCCGCTAATTTAAAACCGCATAATGCTTTAAAGCATTACACCCTTTGCGTATTATGATCCATGATTTTCGCCCTTAGGGTCAGTCAGTGGGAAACCCATCAACTTCCCCTCTTTTGATTCTTCACATATTTTCCAATATTTGTTCATTTTCACGGACACGCTGTGTACTTTACATGTACAATTTGTAAACCGTAGATCTGTGTGAAAAGGTGTCCCAGTTCTTACTACACCGCATCATAGCTGGTCACGTAGGCAGGCTTACAGTCCCCACTGTCTTAAGAGTTTGAATGGTAGGACTTTCATTCACTCCTTTGTAACTATCATTTCCTGGCATTACATCATAATTATTTATCAAATTTGGCTACTTAGGCAAGTCTTCTGGCCATAGTCTTAGCTTTCGTGAATAGAAAGATCTGGTATATTAAATGCCTACTGTATTACCAAGGATAGTACAATATACTGCAATCGGTGCTCAGGGCTTTTTATATGTGAGGTGCGGAGTATCTACAAGCATCTAGTGTAGTTTATAACATGCAGGTCACAGTACTACAGTCCCATAAATTATGGTGGGAGAAACAAACAATTGAGACTACAAGTACATGTATAATGATACATATTTATGTAACCTATTTATTGCTGCACGTACAACACTACTTGTAATTGTATTGTTGAGTCCATAGTTTTTTTCCCCTCATCTACTAACTTTTAGCCCTTTAATGACTGTCAATGCATAAAGGCCTCATGCCAGTTGATCATATGATACATGAATGCAACCTAGTGAGGCTTACTAAACATTATGATGACCCTTCGAGAGTACCTATATCGTGCCAGCATGATGAATCATGCACCCCTGGTGAGTCGACTCGCCAGGGCTGCATTCAATCGTGCATTATGGCGACCAATGAGCATGATGCATTTATGAACCATGCGGCCAATGAAAGATGATGACATGTGACCTACGTCTGAGGACACCATGGGGTAACATAGTACTTCGCATATGAGTCGCGGCGAATGAGTGAATCTGAGGCGTACAGTTTGTCGCCTCAGTGCCACAAGGTTGTATCTGCATATTTCAAGTTTTGCAGGAGAGGCAAAAGAAGTGTTGCAATTACTATAGCACACAGTTGACACCTCATTGCATTGAAACCTATAGACCCATACATCACACAGAGCTTAAAAACTCAATTTTGTCAAAATGCCAGTTACAACCTTGTTGCACTGAGGCGGCAAGTTGTTTAATTATCGTAGTTATATATATATATATATTCTAAACATGTAATGACGTCATCACCTTGCGTTGGTCCACTTCCAAATGCATCAACGTTTGTACATTGTTCTCTCTGAGCTCACTGACCAGGATAGAACTAGCTTCAACATTTGTTGTCATGATGCGAGTTACTCGCTAGCACTGCATTGGGGCATCACGCTGACCCAGAGGGTCGGCATGATGCATAAATGCAGTGACGGTGAGTTATTCCCCAAGGCTGTGTTGAAGCATCATGAATACACGGGGCAATAAAGAACCTGGCTTCTTTAAAGGGTTGATTATGACTCAGTATTAATTGTTTCCTATAGCTCCGCTGATCGGTGCTATTCATTTATTACATGGCCCAAATACCTAAAATTGCACATCGACTTCTACGTCACCACAGCTTATGGAATACAGCAAAATGAGCTCCCATACATGTAATTACCAGCAGTAAATATTGTTGTACTAAATACTTAATCCCACTTACAGTCGAAACCCTGTTTATGATGCACCCATTATTTAATCTGCCAAGAAATTTTAAAATGATATAACCTCTGTTCTGATCAGTGTAGGTTGAGTGAGAATTCATGGGTGGTGTTCATGCAAGTCCCTCCTCCTTCCAAGTTTAGGCCTGCTCATAAGCGAGGTACAAAAGGCAAAGAACAATAAGAGGGCCCTGCAAGTATAAACTGCTATAAAATCAAGTTTTTGACTCATAGTATGTGTCCAACTCGTGGTAAATCTACCGCTATATTAGCATGTGATATGGCATGTGTCGTAGAAATCAATGAAACTGAACTTGTACAGATGTAAACAGGTAGAAGCGTGAGTGCTGCACATATGTTACTGTATTTGTTATAGGTTATTTAAACATACTTCGGTAAACAGGCATACTGTACCAAATTGTCTGTGTCCCTATGCCTATGGGGATAATATTTGTCCTAGAGGAGACCATCTTGATATCATACGGAACTTACCATCTGGGTGGGGGTGTTTAACCGCCCTAGCGCTTACAGATTTTAATACCTTTCTTACAGGTGGCTTATTTGACATATATTTTTGGAGCTTAATGTCTATCCCAATGCCCCTGTAGAGTGAAACCCTAAACTACTCTTATTCTAGCCCGGCGCTTATTTGGGACCCAACACTTGTAGTAGAGACCAGTGTGGTAATACCGTTACGGTCTGTGAACGGTATATAGGGATTACTTCATTATTTGTTTATGAATGTGAATGGCATACTGGGAATATTAAAGCAGGATTCTGAGGAAATCATAACCTCTGACGCCTCCACATGGATGATATAGCGATACTTCGGGATGATTGTTGTGTGCGGCCATTTGTCCTGCCATCTCAGAAAATAACGTTTACCAGCTTGTGCGACTTTCCATATAAGATATTGGGGGCAAACTTACAGAGATTACAAGAACGCAATCATTGGAAGTTGCTTTTTACAGCGATTCACACAAAGGGCATGGACTAGCTTTTTGCGTGCGCATCCCAAATTATTGCGACTTTTCTATGCTATGTAATTGCGTTGATGAATGAATGCAGCACCAGTTGGTAATACTTATTTATTGGTGCTACATTCATAAACTATGGCACCCCTAGATGACTAATACACTTTTGCTCAAATCACCAGCATAATCAACCAATATAACAGTGGTGAGTAACGCATCAGTGCTTCTTGGTGCATCATGATGACAACTGAACATACACCCTTGAGCCTATACCGCCCTTAAAAGCTCAACTCAACACATGTGCATGGACCTGCCCCTTAGCCTATCATCAAAATCTGCCCAATATCTATTAAGATTACGGTTAACAAAATTACAAATACATAAGTAACCATACACAAAAACACAAGAATAGGGGAAGAAACATCTAACAAGTCCAGCCAGACAACATGCATTACATCCTTTACGTGCCGCAAAGTGCATTAATGTATCATGTCCATTTGTCCTCATGATGCATGAATGCAGCCCTGCTGTGTAACCGGCCAGGGCTGCCTTCATGTCTGATACCGACCCTAGTATGGGACTGGTACACTCCTGAAGGGTAGGTATGGAGTGTCAATGCACTGCTGGTGAGCAGACTCGCCAGTACTGCATTGGCGCATCATGACGACAAAAGAAACACGGACCCGAAAGGCATGTTGCGGTACTTCAAGGGTTGATGTATCCCAAGTGTGTGAACCAGAGATATCTCAATCATCAGCTCTGAAAACAAATCCGTTAGTTTATCATACATTTGGCACCAATTTTACCATACTTGGGAAAAAATTAAATCTGTAACTAAAATGAAAAACTCCATTTGGTCAACTAAGCTGGGTTTAGTGTTTAAAAAATATATATGTAATAATATACTACAAAACAAACTACTGTGCAAACATACAGAGAAGCTCCCTCGAACAAATGAGGGGCGTTCATTCATTGGTTGCTTTATCTTCAGATCAAAATGTTATAATTAATTGAGCTGAAGATGTATTGATTTTCGCTGATATATACACCCCTTCTCCTCCTCCTCTCCTTTTTCATACTTTACCTATGATTGTACTTTCACCATACTCCAACTGTGTGCCTGAAATGCAAGGTACATGTACTCCAACACAAGTGCTATACAACTGTGACACGTTCAGCTGGGCCCTGCTTGATAAAGTTTAGTTTTATTTTATCTCTTTTTTTTAAAAGATAAAATGTTACGATGTTAAAACGTATAAGTAATAATAATAATAGAAACAATAAGTAAAAGTATGTTAACCCTTTAAGTGCCATTTTGTGCTAATATGCCCAATTTTTTTGTCATAATACATGAATGCAGCTCTGACGAGTCGACTCATGCTGGAGGGTCGGGATAGATGCACTTAAAAGAGGTCAGATTGGTGCACCTTTCCAGCACTGCATTGGTGCATCATGACGACAAAGGAGCATGAGTCTGGAGGCAGCATGTGGCCATTAAAGGGTTGAAGTAAAGGTGAGTTGTGGTTGTGCGAATGTTTGGTGGGATAGGAGACATTCTACCACTGAGGGAACTCATTAGTTAAAGTACCGGGTAGGTGAAATCTTCCTCCCTTCCTTGTAAATTGCATAATATGGCATCCATGATGTAATTTATAAGGATATTCATTTGGACCATCCTAATATCAATAGTTTAACCATGAGGAATTCCTGCCGCAAAACCAGAACATAATTCTGTGCAGCCACGCGGAAAGAATAGCTTGTGGGCCGCACATATGGATCAGAGATGCCACTCGCTGGCAGACAAAGACCAGGAAAACTGGACTTTTGGACACATTTTCCCCGGTATTTAACATAATTTAATACAGGAATCTTGGAATGAAAACCAGGAATTCCTGGTAAACCAGGAAAAGTGGCATCATTGATGGATGGAAGTGGCTGAGCACAAAATGGCTGAAATCTTCCAAGTACAATCCTTGAACTTTGAAATTGTATAGGAAAGTATTGGTCTTTGGAACTTGAAAATTCATGAAATCAAGGAAAACTCTATAGCCTTCCATTCCTGCGCCCAGTACAATTTTTTTTTTGCTTGCCTGTTCAAAATTTTCCTCGCTTATCCCGTGAAGTACCCGCATATGCTTTGAAACATCGTGCCTACTGGTATTTTTATCTGACACTTGAACCACACTGACCTTACAGAGAGGATACCCTACAGTCTCTATAGATCAGCATGATGCACCAATGCAGTTTAGTTGAGTTAACTGTTATGTACTACCCTGGATACATCAAGTGGTGCGTTTTGACCCAACCCAGCCTGATTACCATACCCCCATGTGTATAAGCCAACTGCAGTTTGTAGACTCTTCCATAGATCAGGCAGCGTTTTCAAGGAAAGATTTTAAATTTATGGAACATAACTTGACCTTTAAAACCCAATGTACGGCTTAGAGCTTTCTCTGAGAAGCCCATGAGTGGATTCCATGCAAGGCTTTGTGGTACATGTGTCATAATAATATGGCTGCAGAGCTCCATGACTGCATGAGCTCTGCCGTGTTGGATGTGATCTACCTTGCCTCGCTTCCCATTTGTTAATTTATGACCAGCCTCTTGTTAAATCAACACATCTAGTGAACATAACTGACAAATTCTGTGACTTTTGAAATTTTTATTTCGCCTACGCCTATGGATAATCTTACATACCGGTTACTGCTTATTCTGAATGGGCCATCACGCCTATGCTATAGCTCACATAGCCATTATCAGCTGGGGGCCGCCATTAGACCCCGACTCCACTATGACTAACACCTTCAGCCCCCGACTCCGCAGTTTATGCCAAGGGTGCCTCCCATTGGTCAATAATACAATAGCCATGTGCCGTATAGAGGTGTGAAGTACATGTACTAAACTTCAGGTGTTCTCTACTTTTAGTTTATCCATTTGTTAGTATGTTGGACCCGTGTTATGGAGATATCTCTTAGACTCTACCTCACTTAATTTCCCCTAACATTTTTTTCTAGTCTTTGTACCAGCTTGTTGTAGCTAAGGGAGTGGTCATTTTTTAACAACAGGGGGGGGGGTAGGTGGGTTTGGGGGGGGGCAAAAAAATGTCAGACCCCTCTTGGGGGGGGGGGACAACAAAAACTTTGCCCCTTTTCAGCGAAAAAGTCTGCGCGCGACTATAGAATAAAACACTTTAAAAGGGCAGATGAACAAATTTTCAGAAAAAATTTCACCGACCCCCCCTGTTGATAAAAAATAACCACTCCCTAATTATAATACCATTGCAACTCCTATCATTTACACAAAGATAATAAGGCTATTTAGTGCGCAATAATAAAGGTTCAGGAATAAGTGCTTATTAATGGGCACATAGATCTATATGTGACAGGATCTGCGAAAAAGGCCCTTAGTGTAGAGTGCAATAAGGTCCCTATTCCCAGCACATGTCACATATGGTGCAATAGTTTTGGCAAGACTGCAAGTGTGAACTAACAATAGGATCAATGCCAAACTATAGTAGGAAAGGGGCGTGGCAACAACTTACAAGGTAAATGGTGGGAGGATCAACTGAAGGGTAGAGGATAGACTATATCATGTTTTAGTTGTGTATTTATATCCAGGAATAAAACCACTGACATTAGTGTCACAGAGATTATTGCTTAAAGTAGAATAACACTGGCTTATTACTTGACTACCTAGAGTAGCTTAGTGTCTACTCTAGTGTAAAGTGTGGTGTGGATATTTACTATAAAAAATAGTTTGACAGCTGTCATTCCCTTATACTTAGACTAGTGTTAGTCGACCCTTACCTTTATGATCCATCGTGATCAGGTTGTTGACGCTGTCATCATTATTGTACACCACTACGGCGGAGGCATTGCTGTGAATGGCAGCGTTCATGATTTTCTTATGGAATTTGCAGCCTCCCCTTTCTATAAGAGCAATCCATTTCTCTCCTGGAGCATTCATTGGTGGTTCGCAGCCATCCCGTTTTTGGCTGTCAACACTGCGAACGTGCACCACCAAGCCACTCTCACTCTCTGGCTTTTCAGTGGTTCCATATCGCCCGATCTCCTCCTTTTCTGACCTTGTCTCCCCTGTCTCTAGGTCCTTGTAAGTTATATTAACGACAGCCCCATAAAATACTTTCTCTGGGTGGCCAAGCCCATCGCTACAAGTCGTGCAAAAGCAAAACAAACCGAGGACGAGAAAGGCTTTCCTCCATCTTGAATCTGTTCCTGCGCTCATGAAAGTCAACATTCCGTGGATGATTTCGCTCATTTTCCCGCTAGATCGTCATATGAGAGCTACTTGACAACCTTGTCATTGTTTTCTCCTCATGTCTGGTGAAAAATCAGAGTCGTCTACTGCTTGGATGACATAAAAACGTCATTATGATTGGGGACAAGTCCGTGATCTCCTTTATCAGAAATCTCTCTGCACATTACGTAGCTAATTTTAGTGGAGACTACGAGTTCGTAAACACACCCCCAGAATCTCTGACGTAATACACATTATAGTACTTAATTTACTCGCTAGATGGCCACTCTATGGCCAATTTAGTTTGGCTCATACTCACGAGGTGATGTTACAACTTAATTTCTAACCACTGGCTTTTAGGCGTGGTGACGGTGGTCATTGTTTGTTAACAACGCCAATAGGATTGGGAGGGTGGGCTTGGGGGTTGGGGGACACAAAAAATACCCCTATTTAATAACAGGGGGACAAAAAAGCCAGTATACTACCGGTACCGGTACTAAAGGAGTCATTTATTGCCAGGTGGGAGAGGGGCTTATTTTTAAAAAGAGCACCTTAGTGGCGGGGCCAAAACCCAATTAAACCTTCACACTTATTTTGCGTTTTTTTTTTGCGCCCCCCCCCCACCCCCGTGCTGGAGGCCCGGAGAATTTTGACGCCCCTCTTTGATCTATAGTAGTGCATGGGCTATTTTGCTAGAAAAAAAAGGGAAAAAAAGGGGTAAATTTTCCATTCCCCCCTGAAGAGGGGTCACAATTTTTTACACCCCCCCCCAGTAGGGTTCTGAAATTTTTACACTCCCTAAGGGACTAGGGGTAGACACTAACTTTTCCGGCTACTGGCCACCCGGGCCCGTAGCTTTAGAATTCTATGGGCCCAGACCTAAAACTTTGGGCCCAGAGCAATAGTTTTATTAGTTTTTTAAGATGAAATCATAGGTATCCTATATAAATACACATCATGAATTAGTTAATATGGTCAGATTTCTGCTGATTTTCTCTTTCCAAGGATATATAACATGCCTATAGTCAGATAAATTACCCTTGATAGAGGTCTCTCAGTCTACTTCTATGTGCCATCCTGGGCCCACTGGAAGGCATATTTTGAGAAATCTATGGGCCCACACCCAAACTACGGGCCATTGGCTCCCGGGCCAGCGTTAGTGTCTACCCCTGGGGACAATGTAAAAGCTTTCATTTCATGCACGAATAATCCACCCCCCCCCCCGCATTGATGAAAAAAATCATCACTCCCCAAGCATCAACTAGGCTACAGTGTTTTACCATTTTCTCTCTTGTGAAAAGTAGGCCTAGAGATAGTCTATACCAATTTTTGAAATAATAAATATATTTGTGCATTCATAGGGCCCTATAGCCTTATTACCGGTGAACCGGAGGTGACTGATCTAATAAGTAATAGAGATAATACAAGGGGCACTTTTTCACCAAAATGCCTCCTAAAAGGGTCATTTTTTTTTCAGGTTTATTTTTTAAGATAATCCTTCACCACATCATTTTACATGAAATTCCCAAAACAGCGTCGATTTCTGACAGAAATCCCTTTCAACGATTACTTTTGAACAAAATCTTTGCCTTGGGGCTATAAGAGTGGTGATTATTTATCAACAAGGGGAAGGGTGGTGGTTTTTCGCATGGGCACGCACAGTTTTTTTTTGTGGAGAATATTTGCACCCCTCTTTGATCAATATTTTTACACCCTCCCTTTGGAGGTGTAAAAAGGTTTTGAACCCCCAACCCTCACCCCCCCCCCCCACCCCGTTGATAAATAATGACCACTTCCTAAATGACGAGTCATATATTGCCAGGTGGTGGGGAGGGGGGATTTTAGATATAGGGAGAGGGGGGCGTTTTGAAAAAAAAGAGCCCTTTGGGAGGCAAAACCAAAAATGGGCAACTCAAATACCCATCACGACGTGCCATTCCAGTTCTACGCATCTATCCGATTTTTTTTTTTTTTTGGGCAGGGGGGGCATTTTGCAAAATAAGTTCTTAGTTGGGGAGGTCGTGATCATTTTTGTCATAGTGTTGGGGGGGTCGGAAAAAATCTGCCGATCCGCCAAAATCCGTCAAGTCCCCCCCCCCCCCCCCCCCCAGTTGGAAATAAATGACTCATCCCTAAATCCTACTCCCTTGACCCGTCTCTGAGACTGTAGCGCGGGAAGTTATCCGGGACACGGACGCTCTGACGTCATAGTGTTTAGCGCAATGCATGCTGGACGTTGTTGGCAAGGAACATCATGGCGGTCGAAGTAGCCCAAACAGCAGCGCCCAAACTATAAACACCATGGTACTTCTTGGATTTGTACACAATCTATAGAATATCAAGTGAAAGGAGTGAATGGATACGTTCAATTCGAGCAGTGCATTGATCTAATGAGTAAGTTACTTTTATATCCAAGAAACCATTGCCGAATGCTTCGGGTGCTACTGTAGTCTGTAAATGTCGGTGGTGAATGACGCTAACTTGGTTGCCGTGCACCTGTAGACCCGCTGCCCTATTATTGACCCAACCAACGCCTTCGGCGTTGGGATAGTGGATGGACTACCGCAGGGGTGGCAGCTCTCGCCATGTGATCCGCCATGTAGCCAAAAAGTGGCGACAGTTGCCTTGAAATTGGCAACAGATAGATTTGGATTCATCTCCAGATCTCAGGCTTTCCAAAACTGAAATGATTTTTCAGAAATTCCTACTAGAACCAAAGTTATGAAGTCATTCCCAGAAGTCACCAAATAAATAATTTGTCATTGAACTTTTCAAAATTTGTCCATTTTCCTAAGTCCCACCCTAAGTATCCACTGCTTACCCCTCCATCTTCTTTTTCCTCCTTCTTCAATCTCTATCACTGATGTCCTTTTGCACTGCCCCCCTCCCAGAAGATGGTTGTGGAGTGCACACTCAGTTTACTGCTAGAGTAGAGGCTCCTATTATCGGCAGGGCCCTATTATCAGCAGTTTTGATCAATCTGAGGTCCTAAACAAATGTTACTAAGTCCTGGGAGAATGTACCAAAGGTAAAAAGCTAATTGATTGCATCCAGCACACATATAAATAGCTGTTTCACTTAAATCACATGTAAAGCAGACTTTTTCTTCTTTGAGAATTATCTGGGTCAAACCCCTTACAGCCTAATTGTCTCAATTAACAAGATAATTAATATTTCATGAATGTTTAGAACATATTTTTGTGCAGAAATGTGCTAAACTATGAGTTAGAAAAGGGTATGGACACATATTTATGGCCTCTTTTAACATATTTAAAGGTCTGTTTTGAAGTCTATGTCTTAATTCCATTTATTTGAAAGGGGTGCTGATAATAGGTTCCAAAATAGACCAAAGGACCCTATTATCAGCATATGTGAATAAATATTCTTCCCAAAATCTTGAAATCATAAAAAGAGAGGCATTAGTGCATGTAGAATGAAGGAAAACTCATTCCATGTCCCTCCCAATGAAGAGCTTTTGTAATGAAACACCTAGCACAAAATATATTCTATTTCACATTTTTCTTTGTAAGAATCCCTTAGTTTCCTATCTCATTATTTATAGAAAAATTGATTTTAATCATGTCTATTTTTGAAGTCATGTGTTTTAGTTAATACAATGTGATTAGTCAATAAAAATCATGTGAGATTGTGAAATTACACATATATTTTGTAATCTGTACACTGGAAAACATAAACAATAGCCTACTATTTTATTAATGAGCCAAATTTAAAGGAATGTAGGTCAATGTGCTGATAATAGGAGACAGGTGCTGATAATAGGTGCTCAGAATTAGAATAGGTCAGAAAAAATAAAAAATGCTGACTGAACAGTTATGATATCTCAAGGCCACGGAGTAGAACAATTTCGAAAATTACCACTCTCCATGTTTGGCATCTATTAGATTTCATATATCTAAAACCTAACATCTGCTTGAGGATTCACCCTTAAGGTGCCGATAATAGGGTCCAATACTCTAGGTGTTGGTAGCAGGGGGATGGCCGATGGGGTATTATGGGAAAATGGGCTGAAGTTGGAAGAGAGAGGTAAAAAAACTTTTGGATGTATGGATTCATGAATTCATGGGGTAGGAGATAGTAAAGGTCATTCACCAATACAGTGGCAGTGGAACTTGGGGGCAGGGGGAGGCATATACCCCCCTTCCCCCAACTTTTCTGTTGGGGGAGGACTATGTTTATGCCCTCCCCCCTCCCAACTTTTCCCAGACAATTGTGATATTTCAGGACAATACTACTGTGCCTTTATATAGCCAAAAGTTTCAATTCAATATAATATTTTTATGTTCATAGAACTCCCAAAAATGAAGCAATTTACTTCCAAAATTTCACAATTCTCCAAGTTGGGTGGGAGAGAAACTAAAATTGAAGGCTCTATGAGAGTAAGACCAGAGATGTCAGACCTTCAGAGGTCTGTCTATTTTCAGATGTTCAAACTTTCCCAAAAGTCAGACATCTCAGAGGCTTCTTCCATCTTGTGGTCATAATATAGATAGAGGGAATTACATTAATCATAGATACCCTTACAACATGCCCTTTTTACTTCTAGGGAGCATAAGGCTGAGCATAGTTAAGGCTTCAGCACCCAGCTTCAGCAGGGGAAATTAAGCATGCCTTGTGCTGCCCTCTAGCCTTGTCTAGACAAACCACCCTTCAGAGATCAGAGGATATCTGAAATCTCATATCAGAGGACATGAATCTAAGCTGGCTTCTGATTGGCTGAAATTCTGATGCAGTCTTTTAATTGTTTTTCTATGACCATTCAATCTAGAGATGGTTTTGAATGAGGGGAACAGGTTGAAATGAAGATGAGATGGGGTGCTTTTAATTAGTATGATAAATTGAGGGAAATGTGTGCTTTGCTAACACCCAAAAATTTCAGAGGTTGAGCCCATACCCATCTGACATCTCTGGACTAAGATCCACATAGTAAATGTTCCTGAGGGAAAGGCAAGTATAGTCTTTTGGAAAACTGGGGTGACATAGAGAAATCCTGTTTAAAGTTGCTTGAGAATGCACCAGTCTAGATTTTCAGTTGTTTAGGAGTCTCCATTCTGAGATTTTTTAAATATCCTTCAAAGGAATCTTCTGACTTTCTTCACTTATCTGAGGGGGATTAAGTAGGATTTATAGAATATGTAATCTCTCCTCAATAATCACCAGAATGCACCTTTTGGCCTCACAATTATCAAAATCTTACAGGGGGGGATACCCCAATGCCAATGACCTTCCATTACCACTACCATGGGCTCAAATACTTCAATATGGCATTCCTTCATACCCATTTTCCTCCTGTTCTCACCCAGTCCTACCATTTCCTTACTGCCATTGTCCTCCTGCCCTCACCCCCAGTCTCACTATTCCTTTTCTGCCTCTCTCCTCCTACCTTTGCACCAGCCCTACCAGTACCCTACTGCCTTTCTCTTTCTCCCCTAACCCCAAGTCCCACTCTTCCCCTATTGCCAGTCTCCTCCTGCCCTCATCCCTAGTCCACCTAGCCAGCCAAGCCTAACGCTACGTCCTCCTGTAACCCGTCTGTACGCATCTCTCTGCTTTGTATCCGTCAGGCACGTATGACTATAGTCCACCAGTCTCCCACTGCCAGTCTCCTACTTCCCTCACCTTCTACCCTACCATTTTCCACTGCTTCTCTTCTCCTGGCCTCACCCCTGACCCACCAATCCTCCACCCTCAGCCTTACTCACAGTCTCAATTTCTGAATTTTGTAGTAAAGTAGACTACAGTAGCCTCTGAATTTGAGGTCTAAAAATGCACCAAATTACCTCCAGAAATCAAAATCCTCCTGGGGGGTATGCCCCCAGACCCCCTACCATGTTTGCTTCACTGACCACACAATTTATCGCATTTCCCTTAGCAGGGGTCCATCAACCCATTCAACTACATCTCCTGACCAAAGTCTGCCCCACTCCCTTTCTCAAAATACTCAAATAGATTTGCCCACCCATGTATTACCGGTATGAGAACTTAGTGGGAATAGTTATTATTTGGGGGGGGGGGGGTGAAACGTTATATTCCAGCGAGCAAACATGCAATTTCTATTACTTTTACATGATCTCTATGTCTCTATCAACCCCCCCCCCCCCCATGCACTCATCCCATTTCATATATGTAAGCCCATCACCCTCCACCCTCCCTTTTGCGACCCTAGACCCTCCCCCATCTGGCATGTGACCTCCGCCAGCCCTATGTGTGACCCTTGCACCCTCTGCCAGCCCTGTGTGTGACCCTGGCACCCTCCGCCAGCCCTGCGTGTAACCCTGGCACCCTCCGCCAGCCCTGTGTGTAACCCTGGCACCCTCCGCCAGCCCTGTGTGTAACACTGCCATCTTCTGCCAGCCCTGCGTGTAACCCTGGCACCCTCCGCCACCCCTGTGTGTAACACCGCCATCCTCCACCAGCCCTGCGTGTAACCCTGGCACCCTCTGCCAGCCCTGCATGTGACCCTGGCACCCTCCGCCAGCCCTGTGTGTAACCCTGGCACCCTCTGCCAGCCCTGTGTGTGACACTGCCACCCTCCGCCAGCCCTGAGTGCAATCCTTGCATCCTCCACCCAACCCTGCATGTGACCCTGGCATCCTTCCCCGACCCTGTATGTGACCCAGGACACCTAAAAGATTTTGTGCCCTGCCTCTCAAGGCTTACCCGCTTGGAGGTCTGAAAATCGCTTACCAATTTAACCTTTACCGATAGTCATGTGCAAGATCTCTTTCTGAAACAGGTTAAATTATTCTGCCCATCTCTATTAAAGCAGAAAAGTATTTGCCCCCCCTCCCTACTACGGTTGTTAAAAAATGATCATTCCTTAGGGAGTGCTCATTCTCTATCAACAGGGGGTAGTGGGTTTTCAAACGGACGCGCGAAATCTTTTACAATCCACCCCTCAAAATGTTTTGTGCCCCCCGTGAGGGAGAATCGGACGATTTTTTTTGCTAAAAAGTGGGTGAAATTTTGTACGTTACCCCCTCACGAGGGGTCCAAATTTATTACAAGAGGTTGGTCATTCTTAGCAAAGGGGGGGGGGGGGGGTCGAAAGCAAAAAGAATTTGCGTTACAATAGAATTTGTAAGAGGGGCGCAAAAAAATTTGGACCTTTCGAAGGGGGACAGAAAAAATCTTGTGGAAATCCATTATGCCCAACAGGTGACTCATCATGATGGACTAGCAAAGGCCTGACTTGTACATTAAGATGCATTGTCAAACCAGACCGTAGAAATTTTAAAGAAATGGCCCTTTAATGGGCACTTACATAAAATGCTCAAAGTGTTTCGAAATACACAGTTGAGCTGGATAGTGAGATATTGACCACTGTGATCACAGCCTACTGCACAGGCAGGCAGTGCAGTCATTGTTTACCCTACCAGAGGCCTACTCATATGCAAAAATAGAGTATTTCATGTCTCTTTGGGCAATGCTCCTCATTCACCTACATTTAAGCCCTTTGTAGGGTCAGTTTACAACATAATATCCACAACCCACAAGTTCTAAATTTGTCCAAATCATGGCAAATCACATTATTTCCTTTTGTCCTGTAACATGTCTGTAGATACCAAAAAGAAGAGTACAGTTTATATAACTCTCCTCAAGTATAATTATACTCAGATTGACCATCATTCTCTTTTGGTGAAAATAAGACCCCAACCACCCCTCTAGCCCAACTATTAAGGACAGGACAGCCCTCATAGTGGGAGAGGATCCCTGGAGGACCTGAGAGAATGCATAACAAAACTGGGACCTATGCGAGAGAGCGGCGCACAGATACCTGCCTACCTGTAATGGTGAGAAGCATTTGGCAAAAATGACCCTTCGACAGGCTTCGTGAGAGTATAATTTCACAATCAATGGGAGTTATGAAAACCAACACCTATTTTGCTTTAAAAAAAGTAACTTTTGGCATTTGGTGAGAGTGCTTTTGGCAAAAATCAGATCAGTGGTTGGACCGATTTCGGCCAAATAATGGCCTTGCTGGATGTTCACTTTGTCTCCAACATAATCTTGAGGGCCACCCAAGTCCTCGGTGTGTGCTACAGCCACAAGCTAAAAACGAAATAGCCCAGGCTATAAAGACCTGCCAGCCACAGGTCCCTGTGCATGCATACAAGATAAATTTGATAGGCAGCGCTTTAGGCTAGTCTTGACTGCGTCTTTCACTCTTTGGACTGGTACTTTGAAGATGGATCCTCGGCTCTTTGACCTTGGCTTGGTTTTGTGGTTTTCCTGAACCAAGCCTAAGGCCAAAAAAAAAAAAAAAGTTGTGTTCAGGTATCCCGACCTACCCTAACTTTTTTGCCCGACCCTAATTTTTTTTAGAAATTTTTGGTAAATATGACCCAAAATTCAAGAAAAATGTGAAAAAAGTCAATATACAGGCATGTTTGGTATCAAATTAAAGCCCACGGTCTCACAAATGCTACGAGCTTGAAATAACCAACATTTTTTATAGTTTTTTTAAGTTGGTTAATCTTTTGAACCATGTTTAATATTATTTTGGCAGTTTTCGGCATCCAGGAACTTAAAAGAAAATCTAAAAAAAAAAAAAAAAAAAAAATCTGACCTACCTACCCTAATTTTTTGGGCTATGTTACCTGAACACAAGAATTTTTTTTAGGCCTAATCATAATGTAGTAAAATCTTGTATTTCGGTTTGTATTGTTATTGTTATGGGATGGGGGGGGGGAGATACCCCGCCCCCCTGCGCGCTGCCTTGCAGTTGAATAATGATCACCAGCTAATGATATATTGGTTCCCAAATTGGTTCTTATGATGCTGTGACTCACAGAACAGACCCCAGGAACAGAGCAGTACTCCCTTCCACACTCCCTTATCAAACTTTGAGGAACGCACATCTCCCCCCCCCCATCTCCCAGTACAGTAAAAAATACTTGACATCCCTAGCTAAATAAACGTAACTGTCCTAAGAAGTGGATGTGCAGAGGCTTTTAGGGGGCGGGGGCATAAACAATTTTGACCCCTCTTGAAAGGGGGGTGGCGTAAAAAATGTTGCCTCTTTTTAAAAGGGGCTGTGCCTGATCACTGAGACCAGGGCTGAGACCACACCCCCTGAGAGCCGTAAGGGGACACCGCCATATCACGGGGATGGGGAGAGGTGCTCCAGAGCCACTCCAGACACAGATCTCACTGACTGATTTAGATGTGTGAGGGCGTGGTCATTATTTATCGGGGGCGGGGTGGGGGGGGATGTGATTCCGCAAATGACTTACCCCACACACTGAATCGTTTACATGCAGAATTCCAGAAAGAAAGTTTATTATTTTTTATTGTGTTTTGTTGTTGTTGTTGTTGTTGTTGTTGTTGTTGTTTTGCATTTATGTTTGCCCCCCTCAATTCATTGCCATCGGTTGTCACCCAGGGCCGGGTTTAATACCAACATAAAGTATCCCTAAAGTGTCCTTCACTTGGTTAATTGCCAGTTAGGGCTAGACCGAGTATAGTACCCCCCCCCCCCCAACACACACGCACAAGCAAGTAGCAGTCAATCAGTCACCCAGGAGCAGAAGGTACACGAGTGACGTGTGTGTGTATACATGCCTCCTCCTCCGAGGGACTACAGACCCCGGACTACAGACCCACTCCTCCAGTGTCCTTCAGTGA
Source organism: Acholoe squamosa (assembly GCA_949317995.1). Lineage (NCBI taxonomy): Eukaryota > Metazoa > Annelida > Polychaeta > Phyllodocida > Polynoidae > Acholoe > Acholoe squamosa. The sequence continues at coordinate 63,547,986 of OX439042.1, forward strand.
GTGACAGTAGACAGGGGTAGTACACCCCACACCGGGAGGACCAGACACATATTGGCTCGTTATTAACAGCAAGGCTTTTATTAAGGTGAGCAGCTCAAGCAGGTAATTCATAAGGTAACAAGGTATACATGTGCAGCACGAAGAGTAGAAGCAGATTTTTTAATGCTAGCAGTGTAAAGCAGACAGTCGGGAGTATCCCCCGCCCGGGGGGGGGGCACTGACTCTTTGATTAGTAGTACCAACTGCGAAACTACAGCCCCCTTTTTTTGCCATTTTACAGCCCCTTAAAAAAGAGCCCACTTTTTACAGCCCCCTTTTTTTTGAAGAAGTCTGCTAACAACCCACCCTTTTTGGGGCCCTCTTCCATGGAAATTAGGGTTCTTTGACAGTCCTATTCAAGGATTTAACCACCCTGGAGTGATAGCATAGAATATTCAAGTCACTTTCCTTCTATGCAAGTTATAATAGACATAAACAGCCCCCTAATCTCAAGATATAATTGAGTCAACAGCCCCCCCCTTTTTCCCCCCTTTGACGCATCGACAGCCACCGCTCCGCGGGGTCAGTACCACAGTTGGTACCCTAGCCGAGGGTCAGTGCCCCCCCCCCCCCGGGATCCCCCGGGAGTATCTTTCTCTATACACCACGAGGGCTACCGGGGTAGAGTCTGGCCCTGGAGTCAAGTACAGCTCAGATATTGGGTGAGTACGGGGTGAGTATCTTATGGAGTAACTCATGAAGCTCACAAAGTAAGTAGCACCCCTCACCCCCCTGCCCCACCCCCTTTACACATGCAGTGAGCAGTTTACCTGCGGCCTCACCTGCTCACAGCTGCTCATTCCCCCCAGGGACGCTGAGTAGACGCTGAACAGCTCACCACCCACTAACACCAGTAATAGTAGACATTCCCTAAGGAGGAGACTAGCACACGAACAGCTTACCATAGGCCTAGCCGCGGGGTCTACACAAGGGCCATCAAATCTAGTGTAAAGAGCAGCTCGAATAGGGCACCACTTTATACTGGATTTGTGCTCTTCTCACCCCATCCCAGCCCTCCACCTCAGATCAAGTCTACATACAGCTAGAATTTTGGACTATAGGTAAGGCGCATTGGTAAGCCACCGATGGGAATATTGTTCCGTAAGGTAACAATACATAATGGGGAAGTTGAGTAGGTTTGGCAAGTTAAATAGAGTAATAGAGTAGAGCGGCTGAGAGAGCAGCACAGTAGGAAGTAGGTTAGGAGAGAGGAGCTGCTCCCAATTTTTATACAAAACCACATTGTCTAATAACTCACACACAGACACAGCGGAACAGCTCCAAAGTCCTCCCTGGTCAATTTACTAAAACCCTTTCTTTTGTGTCACAAACCGCACGCTTTAAGGCATCTGATATGTTGTTTGGTCCTTTGAAGGCCACAAATGGCATTAATATGTATACATACAGCACTGCTACATCTCGCCAGCTCTACATTCATGCCTACCCTTCGGGGGTGTATCAACTTTTATGATAAGGTTGGCATCACCAAGGTTGGCATCACCCACTGGCGAGTATTACTTACCACGGCTGCTTAAATGCATCATGCTCGGCGATTGTGTCACTTGAATGATTAACTACAACTTACTGTACTCTTCATTGGGCGAGTCAGTCAGTGAGCAGTTCAAGGTGGGAGTTTGTTGTTATTTTTGGACTCAAGGACGTACTGAGTCACTCACTTTGTCTAGGCTCGCGCTAGCCATTCGCCAGATCGCCAGTGGCGAATCTAATCACAATCTGGCTAACACTTTTCTAATTTGATTAGCCAGACTGGCTAATCCTCCTTCCAGAAGTCCCAACTGGGAATATGATATACAGAGTGTAGCATACCGTTGGAGAGTTTATAACATGACAAAAAATAAGCACACTGTCTCTATTCATATGCAATGAACCTTTATATGTTCCTATGAGTAGCTGGTCCTGTCACTTTTCAGAAACATGAAAAAAGAATTGGAATAGTGGAGGGAAATGCCAACACCTTTGTCAACCCCTTTAACCAAACTACTGCATAGGTCTATAGTCCACTGATTAAGACCTTATTTTCAACAGATATAAGAAGGGGAATTAAAACTGTCCTTTTATATTTAAAGCCAACTCCTACTCCACCTCAAATCTTAGCTGGAAGATGAAAGTGTATGTATGTCCTTTGATCACCTGGAAATTAAGTGTCTTTTATTGCATTGTCCATTGGTTCTTTTAGCTAATCAGAATTGATACAAATTTGCCAGACTGGCTACCTGAAATTATTTACTAGCACTAGCCTAGTTTGTAATGTACACAGGGTGGGATACCTGAGTAAATACCCTGAATATGGTATTATAAAGATGTTGTGCTTACATGTATTACACATTGTTATGTTGATACGTGAATGTTGCCCTGGCGCATAACTCGCCAAAGCAAAACCCATGCATTGTGCCGACTGTGTGTGTGGGATTGGTGGCATTGGTGCTCTGCTCAAGAGTCGTCATGCACTGGTGCGACAACAACAAACATTGCTTTGCTATATATACATTGTACACATGCACTTGTAAAAAAAAGGGTTCTCTACAACAAAGTATATTTTCTCTTTGCCAGTAAAATATTTCACAGAAGTCCCTGTTGTTGAAGGCTATCTGTTTTTCTAGTTTACCGATAGAGAAGAGTGACTAGAGATGACTATAATAGATTGTTTGAAAGAACCTCCACAAACCAAATGTCCACGACCAGAAGATTGAGTTTCCAATTTTTATTCCTTTTGGTGAGTGTAGTCAAGATGGTACAGACAAGGATCAAAATCAGTTATTTTCTCCAAATATAATATAATAGACAAACACAGACACAGGCTTGATGAACACATGTTGAGCGTGGAGCTAGATGAGGAGTTTACAAGGCTCATATGGCACCGCTCTCTGTGCGGTGGTGGTGCGGGTGGGGCTGTCTATTTCATACAGCAAGCATCATCTTTATAGTACGCAGGTGCCACCTCCTGACAGTAAAGCCATATCTTATCCACCTTATCAGTTACTGTATAGATCTAAACACTTAATCTTACTTTAAGATTCATTCAGTATCGTATAAGGCGCCATCTGACTTTGATAGAAAGCATACATATGGCTTGATTTTGACCACGTTAGGGAGTGACCCCGGGGGGAGTGATCATTCCCCGGGGATCATTCAGACTTATGCTTTAACAAATTCCCTAGTATAAGCTGCGCCCTCATAAAAACTACACCCTGAGTTTGAGGGAAAGCTATAAGCAGCAAAGGGGCTTAAAAATATGCTCATTAGTACTGTCCTATGGTGTCAAAGAGCCTCGTATAAGCCGCATCCTAAGTAGAGGTGGACCTTATAAGCCGCACCTGTAAGTTGGTTCTCATATAAGCCGCGGCTATAGATAGATACGAGAGAATTTACGGTAGTCGTTCTGATACACAAAATACAGTACTGGCGAGTGACGCATCAATGCTGCCTTCATTATGCTGTCTCTAGGCTGGAAGATGTGTACCTCTTCCGGTGTTCGCAAAGGCGAATACTTGCACTTCCATTCCACAAGTCAGGTAAATACCTTTGGTAACTTGATCATCTACTAAACGTGTGGCACTAACAGGCCTGTACACACAACATGTAGAAAGTAAAAAGGGCAGAGCTTTAGGTTTCTTCTCTAGCAGTACCATATTCCCGGTACTGTAATACTCACACAGAATAGACTCTGGGAGAATGTGCTAGAGGGCACCTCAGGGTTTGAAATTTGCTAAATCAAATACTGTAGTATCCATATAAGAACCCTCGCGCTATGAATCCTTGCATATAAGGAATACCCCCGCTAACTTTAATATCTGTGGGCTGTGGCTTATATGCAGGCCTCGGTATGTGGGCTGGCATGGTGCCATAGACTTGCTCAAGTCTCCTGATTTTAATATAAAAAAAATCGAAATAATTGAAATGAATTAAAGTCTCAAGGAGCATGATTTAATCCAGAGCATACCCAGGAATTAACGTGTGTCTGTGTGTGTGTGTGTGGGGGGGGGAGATTTGGGTCAGCGAAATGGATAAAAAGGCACCAATCCCCACGCTACTCTTCATTTAGGACGACTCCTTTCTAGAAGGAATTTATGAATGCCACCCTGAGACTCTCAGATCTGGTATGTAGATGGCCTGACATACTATAGAGGGTTTGCGAGGTAGCAGTAAAGAGTTGGGGGGGGGGGTGAAGAAGTGAGGTCTTGACCTCTATTCACCCCTTACTGTGGGGGTACTCTCCATACAACCCCCGGGCTTCCCAACCCACTTAAATGGGTCTATATCTCCTCTTTCCTATCCCCTCGGATGTGTGTGGTGCACATATGCACGGGCACCAACACATTCCTCTGTGAAATTGCGTAATATAGTTCTCGCCATGAATATGACCTTAGCTGTCGAAATGGCGTTAAACATCTATTACTCACTCACTCACTCATACAACCCTATACTGTACCCTAGCTCAAATGTGTCTTAATAATATAGACCTGTCTTGTGCATAAAAGCATCGCTCGAGATCCAGTGTACACTCTCAGGATCTCTCAGGATGTACATATGCACACTTTCAGGCTGAAACCTGTATTTGCATAGGGTTTGTATGGCTTTCACATGACATCTCCAAATAAACAAATTCCTTCGACTTTTCTGGCAAAAGTAGTTCTACGGCATAGGGACAGTATCACTAGGGTTGTTGTCCTTTCAAATTCTATAAGAAGAGAGGGATGTTACCATGGTTTGATCATTTCCCATAGTACTACTGCCTTTATGACTACGCAATCCTGAAAGTGTACACTCTGAGAGTGTACACTCGATCTCGAGCGATGGTCCTATCGTCTTGTGTAGCTCTACAAATCTATTAGCCTATCGCTGGGTAACTTTAATATGACCATACAGTACTCCGCTTACTTGTAGCTAAAGAAGAGTAAAGAATGTGGTTCTAAGGTCTTAGTAACCCCCGTCCAGGAGGACATGGATTGGAGACGGGTGATTCGCCGGGTGATTCAATCTTAGCCTTGGGAGGGGGTAGGGTATGAAGTGGGGGGGGGGGGGGGGGCGTATGGTGGATCAGTCAGGATACAGCTTGATAAGACGGGGTCAAGGTATCTGGTATACCTATGAAGGGTTCTACCTTATCAGACACTATATAGGGTTACACATTCCCCACGTGAGCAGACAGACTGACCGGGGGTAGGCTCTGCTACTGCTGCTCAGGTCAAGTCAAGAGGCAGGGGAGGAGTCCGGAGGATCAGAAATCTGGAAATCTTTCTGAATTGACCTGGATATATGTTAAACTTGAAGCAGGATTTTTCTTAAAATTCTGGTTATTACCCCTCCCCATTCAATGTACTAGAATCCTCACATTAGGCGAGGGGTGGGTATTTGAGGGTGGTGGAAGTTGGGGGCGGGGGTGGTCATCGTAGCTTGCAGAGATAGCGTGGTGGGTGATAGCTATGTACCCCGGCTATGTACATACCATGCACGTGCATCATCAATGTGCCACTTGCCCCCCCCCCCCTTACCACCACAACATATTCATCCCCGCACACATGCAGACATACCCCGGGACATACCTTATCAATGGGTTATATTGTGATATGCAGGGTATGACATGCATGTACATGTAGCAAACATACTTGCATATAGATGTGCACCCGCACAGGGATGGTGTGCTACAATCAGGCCAAGGAAATTATAAGAAATATTACAGAGTTGCCACTCTTCCTAGCTCTTCCTGGGGGGGGGGGGGTGTGCCCCTCCAACTTCCATGTTGGGGTTATGGGGGGGAGGCACCCCCCCCACCTTAGAAATAGATTGACATTAAGGACATCTTCAAAGATTTCCTGGGGACTCAATTTGTTTGATATACCCGGGTCGGCGTGATGCACCAATTGAATGTGTATATAAGCAGAGTTGTGCATCGTAACAACCCAGGATGATCACCCTATGAGTGAATCGTGGAACATGTGTGGGTGATAACCTTAACACCTGGAGATAAGACCACCAGGTGTAGATACCATGGTGTGTGGCGCCCAGGGTAATCTCTCCCACTCTCTGCTATCCTAGCACCGGCCACTTAGTCCACACTCACTTAGGGTAGATTAACCATGAGTAGGATACACAATTTTAGGTGGGGATTCGGTTTTTTTTTGTGGGTGCATATGCCTCTATGAAAAAAATTACAGGTCTAAATTACAGTAAAAGGTAATTCTCACCCCCGACACCAGACTGCCCCATATTCAGAGTTTCACAGGTATTTCATTCAAATGCCAGGTGCGGCTCATACTAGTTGCTACAAACCATGTGTATGGCTTTATACATTAAGTTTGACAGTGTGCATGAATACATGCAAATTGCAAATTAATGTGTTTGACCATGGTTTGACTCAATATAATATGTCAAAATAAGGGTCGACTGAATGTGAATCTACCCTAGGCCTCATCCCCGAAGTAACCAAGTGTACTGGATTCTCGGAACGTGCTCCTAAACTCCTGAATTTACCACGCCTAGGCTTTTAAAGTAATAAGCTGCACATGAAGCTTCTCTCAGATGTCAGAGGAAGTTTTACAGTAGGCCAAAATGACACTGCTCAGTGAGGCTCACGCCTCCTGTTCAAGAGTCTGAATGATAAATCTTAAATCGCATATACATTTCCTAAAGGGGGTCTATGCTTCAACAGTTACAATATACAGTGCTGTATGATGATATGATATGATAACTGGTTATGTCATGGGTAAAGTGGCTGTCGGGTGTAAAACGCATTATGTATGTAGTTAGGATGCTTATCACCACCACTCTTATCACCTGATATGTTATATTGGTCAGCTATTTTAGACAACTAGGTTGCACAGATATTGAGTAGGAATGACGTGTAGCTAATAATTATATTCTCCAAAAAGTAAGTTTTCTTAGAGTTTGCATTCATTTTACAGCTCGACATTCAATGTACAGAAAGGCTAATTTTATTTTATTTTTTTCCTTATTTTTTTTCTTTTGGACCAAAAGTGGCTCCTAGCATTTTTCTCATGGTCACATCCCGTCTTATATCTATGGTCAGCTTATGGGCGATCTCAGTAAGGTTTCACATTGAATATATATGAAAATCAATATTCACGGTATTTTCTCACAATTGAATTTTTGGGGAAAATATGAAACTAGAATGACAGCGGAGGGGGAATAGGTTCAATAGGTCAACACTGTTATAGATTACAGGGTTACCTTGCTGAACTTGCTGTTATAGGCACCACGTTTCCCCCCACGAACTGTGCCTTAATTCCCTGACTGATTTAACAATGTAAGGGCCGCTGTTACTGCATTAACGCATCATGACGTCCCTACGGGGTTGATACACTTCCAGACGGTCGGCGTGATGCACTTATGAAGGGCTTCTTATGGCCACAAAATGGTTTAGTACCAGAGATGTCAGAGTTTCAGATTTTCTCTGATTTCAGAGGTTCAAAGGTGATACTTTACTACAGAAATAATAAGAATTTTTTGTTAAATGAATATTTTATAATTCTGATATTTCTTAAAGATACACCCAACCCTAAGTGATTAATTTTGAAGGTATTTGTCACTCTGATTAGGGTATAACCCTCCTTTTGAAGTGCCCCAAAATAATTTTCAGAGTTTCGCCAAATATCGAACTGACATCTCTGTAGTACACAATGCCCATATTCATGATGTATGTGTGCAGCCACTTTGTTGATTTCACCCTGTATCATGGTTAAGATCATATTACTGGCGAAAAGTCTATATTAGACATTACTTTGACAGATGAATGTATCCTGGTCAACAGAAAAACGTTATACAACGTTTCAGAACGTTTCCCTATGGCTCTTTATCATGGCAAAACGTGTTAAAACGTTAAAAACGTTTTTTTTTTTTTTTTGTTGTTGAGTGGGATGTCTGTGCTCACATGTGGAGAGAAATAAAGAAAATTGAATTTGAATTGAATTTATTGCACAGAATCGTCCCAAAGGGACGTTTTTCAGCGCGCACATCTGTTACATTACAGTTGTTCAGGGATGTGCCGTGGTCCAGTGGGTTTAGATAATTCCAGTGTTTTGGAAATCGCATATAAATATATTCATTAGATAAACATTAATGCACGAGTAAAGTGAGGAACAGGACAAGATACAATTCCATAGTGAGGCAATGCGATACGAAAGGGTTACTCAGACGGGACTATTTACGTAGAAATTTATCAGCAGCATTTTTGAATCGGGACCTAGTATTCAGGCGCTGTGTTACATGATCAAGAGAGTCCCAGAGTGTTACAGCACGATAGTATGGAGACTTCTGATAAAAACTAGTTTTTGCACGCCGTTTGGCGAATTTAATTTTCCTGTCCCCGCGAGTTCTCACCTCTCTATTAACGATGGCCTCACTATTGACAGATTTCTTCACATAATTAATAGCAATTGGAGATTCCTTCTATGCTCTAGAGTGTCAATTGAACATTGTTTATGTAGCTCAATAGTGGAAATCTGTCGGATCCTAACACCTAGACAGATTCGCAGGGCATGATTTTGAAGTCTTTGTATTTTTGTCAGTTCGTATCTGTGTGCACTCCCTACATAAAATGAGCAATATTCAATACTGGGGAGTATCATCACTTTGTAGACTCGGAGGCTAATGTCTTTAGACATGCATTTACGTAATTTACACAATTTATATAACTTGTTACCTAGTGATTTCTACACCTTAGCCATATGAAGGTTAAGACTTAAGTTACAGTCTAAGTCCACACCCAGGTATGAGTAGCTATGACAGCTTGGAAGTCTGGAGCCATTTAACATGATATTGGGGACGTCTAGGTGGCTAAGCCTAGGTTTGGAACCAAAGAACATAGTCATACTTTTGTCTGTGTTTAAGAGGAGATAAAAGCTGGGGGACTACAATATATCAGGTATTCTACCTTTAAAATGTCAAAAGTAAGGTTTTTTCTAACATTCGACATGCCTATTGTATTTGCAACACCCTAAATCAACACAAGGAAACGACTGGGTACAAGAAAGGAAATTGGTTTGGAAAAAGATGTCAAGTGTAAAAACGGTACAAGCAGCACCCTGCTTGGTAACCCTTCATGGGTCACAAATATAGTATATCAATTCTGCAACTACCCACTACTTCATCGGTGCATAATGACGACAAAGAACACGAATTTTTATTTTTTTTTATGCATTATGCCGCCGCTGTGAAAGGGTTAGTTATTCAACACCAATACAAATTCATCGCTAGTCATACTCGTGTGTACCAAACACGTCATACCATTGGAATTTGTTTATTCACACTCCCACAAACATCTACTGGTGTTACCGATAAGTCCAGCCAAAATTTGTCTGAAAATAAAGTATAGAATGTTCTTAAATGTTTCTAGCGCTGCTAGGTGTACGTCATGGATCAAGTATGAGGCACTCTAAACTATTTGATTCCCCGTTGTCCAATGTGTGTGGCCGCAATATAACTTACAGTAGCAGTTCTGCGGTTATTTTGGGCCAGACTCATGAAACTGAACCACACGCACATTTCCTCATTCAGCACCATTCCACATCGATCAGCCTGTTTCTTGCCGGGTTCCTTGACCCCCTTTTCTGTCTGTCCCTTTCTCAACCTCCCACTCCCCACCAACCAGACTACAAGAGATCCATCTCTTTGCCCCTCCCCCTGGCGTGCTGGAGAGTCTCCCACCACTCACAAGATTTATGTTCAACCCTACACCATTAAATAGAAGAAAGATCTCAGAGCAGAAGAAAGAAAAGAACATTTGACAAAAGAGTGAAAAAAGACACCGACCAACAGCTCGTCCCAGGTAAAAGAACATGACTCCATACAAGCAGAGAATAACCCCTTCAGGCCCGCATGATGCTGCAGATTCATGTTTTATTCCTGCCATGATGCACCACTGCATTGCCAGTTGTGCATCATGTTGACCATTTGGGTATGTATAAATCCTGTAAGGTCGGCATAATACCGTAAACTCCCGCGTATAAGACGCGTCCTCTACGCCAAACAAATCCCTACTGCGTCTTATAGGATTTCCTCAAGTTGGGGGTGCGTCTTATACGCGGGGTTTTCCAACATCTCATTTGGGAAAATGCGCTGATGACAGCTTGAACTCATATAGCCAGCACCGCGGCAGACCGGTGGCTGTAGATTTGCTCGGCGGGTTTGACGCCGACCGTGTGCCGATGACAGCTTGAACTCATAGAGCCTGCACCGCGGCAGACCAGTCGGTGTAGATTTGCTCGGCGGGTTTGACGCCGACCGTGTGCCGATGACAGCTTGAACTCATATAGCCTGCACCGCGGCAGACCGGGAGGTGTCGACGGGCGCTCGGCGGGTTTGACGCCGACCGTGTGCCGGTGACAGCTTGAACTCATAGCGCCAAGCGCGACAGCCCGGTCGCTGTAGATTTGCTCGGCGGGTTTGACGCCGACTGTGTGCCAATGACAGCTTGAACTCATAGCGCTAGCGCCGCGGCAGACCGGGGGAATGGTCCGCACGCCTGCCGGGGTGTAGGGAATGTATGGGCCGATGACAGCATAGACTCATAGAGGGGTGGGGGGGTGGGGGATGCGTCTTATACGCGAACCCCACCTGCTGAGTTGGGGGGGCGTCTTGTACGGGGGTTTTTTTACAAATCGATTCAGGGGGGTTGGATGCGTCCTCTATGCGAACCAGCCTACCGTGAGTTTGGGGAGCGTCTTCTACGCGCACCACGTCTTCTATGCGGGAGATTACGGTATATCAATGCACTTTGCATCATCAAATGGTTAATGTAGGGTTAGTGTGAGATTTCTGAGAGTTTTCAATTCTACATACGGTACTCACTGGAAACATTTTTACCCGGTAGCTTTTGGATGGATAGATTCTACACTCCTGAAGGGTCAGCATGATGCACCAGATTAGTTCTGGCGAGTAAACTGCAATAGTTGATACTGTCCTCTTTGTTGTGATTTTCTTATTAACTCGAAAAGCGAGTTATAAGGAGACACCCTGGGGCCCTGCACTTTCAGTCATTTTGGTGGTGCGAATAAGTTTAAAAAAAGATGGAAATTTTATATATAAGAGGCAGAATTACTTAATGAATTTGTAGCGCCATTAAAGGAGGAGATGTAGGGGTCTTGCAGGAAAAGTTGGTTGGCAGCCATAAGACGCTTTTTGCCTCCAATGGTGAAGGTAAATGATGTTGATCCATGTATCAACTTTCCCACCTTTTTTGGCAATGTGCGAATAGCACAGTTTTGGCGGGAGTTATGGGAATAGTGGCTTGGTGGTGCAAATAACCTGGGTGAGGGAGTGTTTGACTCCATGGTGTCCCCTTTAAAGGACGGTGTGACAGTCAAAGGGTGTGCTGATGCAACAGGATGAGTGCACAACTCATGGGAGCCAATCACAGGCTTTTCACTTTTCGAGTTATCAGCAATTTACATTGCTGCATTATATTTGATACAAAGAGTCAATACCAGACAAAATGTATATTCTATTCAACAAGCTGGCCAAAAACTATCAGCAGAATGACAATGGGCTTTGTTAGTTTGGTTTTCACTGGCTTCACTCACATTATCTAAAGCTGTTTGGCATTGAAGCCTGTGTCTGGTGATTTATGTTTGCAGTTTCCCCCTCATTGCAATGATCACAATCCAAAAAGTTTAGTTTATCATTCTAATGGTCACACATCACTTTGATACACTAAGCCTGTATGTTTAATATCATGATTCATACCGTTAATTGTAGCCTATGTGAGTAAGTCGTATTCATGCTTCATGCCGGCCCGATGAGCTGGGTTGATACATTCAGTCATGAAGGGTCGGCATAGTGCATTGATGCAGCACTATCGACTTATTTCGTGACTCAACAGTGCATCATTCGTGCATCACGACAAGAAGCGAATAGGAACGGCTGTGAAAGAGTCAACCACAATATCAATTCCTGGCGGGTGATTGGTATAGATTTTCATGTCGAGTAGGTTTTCATAAAAAAACACTTTTAAACTGCTGTATTTTAAAATTTTTGATGGCTTGGTATTTGCTATTGATTCAATGAGGCATGTGTCGATTAAACCGTATTCTCTCCCCCACTGATTTCTGATATAAACATGAGGTGCAGACCCCGGGGGGGACACTTCATATATTTTGCTAACACTTGTGTGCGGCTGGCAAGGGCACTTTTTCATCAAAATCCCCCTAACAAGGGTCCGATTTCTAGGCCAAAATCCCCCTAACAAGGGTCAACTTTGACCAAAATCCTCCTAACAAGGGTTCACTTTTGACCTAGGTGTGAAATATCCCCTAAAAATACCCACATTTTGACCATAATTCCCTAGTTTTCAGGAGATATTTTCACATCTAGGGAATTCTAATGGTTTATGAGTGAGATATTTCTTTAAAAACATAGGGGTTTTTTTGTTTGTTTTTTAAAGTGCCCTAAGAAGGGTACGGTTTTTGAGGTAAAATCCCCCTAACAAGGATAAGGGTTGTTGTAGCTCCAGCCGCACACCTGTGTTAGAATAAATGTGAGTGTCCCCCCCGGGGTGCAGACCTTCTGACTTGGGAACTGTACCCAGGGTACAAACCGTTTAGTTTACTCTAGTCCTTTGTGCTTAAGCCCACTGTTTGTTTATTTTGTTAACTATTGTGTGTGTTTACCATGAAGTATATGCTCGTTTGTTAACATGCAAACCATGCAACATATACTACTCTATATCACGACTTGTAGTGCAGAGAGGATTAGTGTTTGAGACCCGGGGTTTGAGAGCATGTCCTTTGTGACTTACGAATTAACAGAAGCGGCCAAGGAGATACGGTATGCCGCTTTTCCTTGAAACATTTCTAAATTCTTTTGGGGAATTCAAGATGTTTGGTTGGGATTTACAATCAAACACTATCAATGTGTATGAACGATTTCTTCAGAAAGACGGTGGAGGAGGGGGGAGGGGTAGCTGATAGTAAAAGGCTGATAAGCAGGGGCGTTAGAAGCAGTTTCAGAGTGTAGAGACCCTGCTTTCTGTCATATTTGACCTCTTTTGGCTTGACCATGTAGATTCCCATGCAAAGGGCTGACATGTTGGGGCAGCACAGCTTTACCTATCTCGAACCCTATACAAGTAAACTGTTACAGAGAAGGAAACACCTTAAAGCTAGCATTGTGTTTTAATGTTTCCCAATAATTAATATCTGTGTATGTTTCATCCCAATGCGATAGGGTTCATGCGCATTCAATTTCATGATGCGATGAACCAATGCAATGTCAGAGAGATGCCGAATGATTACCCAGTAGCCAAAGAAATGAAAATGAATTCTCCAGACACTGCACCGCCCTAAAAGAATTATCCCCAACAAACGCTGTGCGTATGTGTGACAGGTTTCCTATCGCGGTTGAGGTACATTGTAAATATTTGATTCAAAGAAAATATACAACAAGAATCCCCACAAGAGAAAGCCATAGCAGAAACATTATTTTTCTTAAATGATGAATACAGATTATTGACTGGGAGGTTCATCCATTGGTGTGGCGAAAAAACTACTTCGAGATCTGAGAGTTTAATTCACATTTCACACGAATTGACAACTTGTGGGGGAAGAAACATTTAAACATAGATTTTATCATTTATAGGCCCTTGTATATGTATGTGTAGGATTTCATCCAAAGGCATAGACCTTGTAACGAATCTTCCTAAACCTCAAGACCCAATCCTATAAATTGTAGCTGATAAAGTCATTTATGAATTTATGTTTCTATGACAGAAAACTTGTGAAGTTTACACATCATATTATGCCTAGCCATGTATAAAACTGTCACATAACATGAGTAATTCATTAGGTAGGATATTACCCTGATAATACTCTTTATATCTACAAGTACATACATGTTTGTATATATACATGTTCATGGCATGGTCTGTACACCACTGCAAGCTATAGCTCTTTAACGGTAGCTCATTGTGCAAAAGGCAAGTGTTCACTTTTCCTCGTGCATGAATGTGGCCCTTGGTGAGTAACTCGCCAGGACTGCATACAAAAGACTGTAAAGGATTGACACTTTCAAATTGCTAACATGATATGCAAATGATGTCTTAATTCACTTGCTCTGGGTGGACTGGTGCATCATTATGGCCAATACCTCACTCTCAAAGGGCTGAGCTTATCATTGCCAGCCACTTATAAAGGCCACACCAATCTGTAGATGTATATAAAGGAACAAGAACATGCAACATAGCATTATCATTGCCATGAACTATTTCTGCATTTTTTACTAAAAGAGACGTCAGTAATGATGTCTTAATTTGCTGCTTGACAGTTGATACATGTATCAGAATTAATGTAATGCGAGTTATGGCATATTCCCAATATTAGGGTGTAATTCATACTCGATATTCATTTCTTATATTGAGTATTTTATGCTGCTGAAGAATATACAAATATATTCGATGGCAATACATTTTCATCGTTTTAAAGGTAGGCCTTAATCATCTGACCTTGTTGGCCCAGGGTATCCCCTGGGCTATTGGAGCCAGGTTTTCAGTCAGATCCACAAATTTGTAATCACCAACTTTAGGGTGTAATCATTCAGTGATATACTGTTAGTTTACACATTTTTCAAAAGCCAAAGGAAAGTTTCAAATCTCACCTATCAGACAACATTTTGTCCTTTATGGTGAGTGATGTCTTTCTCTACGAAAAAAGCTGCTGTACTTACGCCATGTTTTTGGGAGCTATACTGACTACAAGTTCTTTAACCATTGGGTCTATGGGTCAGATAGATTTTGGCGATGAAATTAGCACATGGAGTCCTATGGGTAATCACCAAGTGAGACACTTTTTTTTCAGCCGGCAATGTTTACAGTATCCAAGCTATACACATAACACATTGGGGACTGAGCGATAAACTAAGCATGCTAAGGATAAAGTTTTCTGTGGGGGCTAGGTGTCCAGGGGCCAGGTTTCCAGGGGGCCAGGTGTCCAGGGCTAGGTGTCCAGGGACCAGGTGTCCAGGGGCCAAGTGTCCGGGGGCCAAGTGTCCAGGGGGCCAGGTGTCCAGGGGCCAGGTGTCCGGAGGCCAGGTGTCCGGGGGCCAAGTGTCCAGGGGCCAGGTGTCCAGGGGCCAGGTGTCCAGGGGCCAGGTGTCCAGGGGGCCAGCACACCAGGGGGCCAGCGGTCCAAGGGGTTTAGTAAGAGAAGATTATGCCAGACTGGTGTCAGTACATGTATAGATAATAGTCTCTATTTCTAAGTAATTAGTCAATATTTCGCAAATGCTGATTCCTGTGACCCTACAGGGTTGATAGAGGGTTTTTATGGTAGTAGACCCTGGGCCATATGTGATATATATCACACGTAAAATCTTTCCACCTGAATATATTTATAGGAAATATTGAAGGAAAAATAAAAGACAGCATTCTGAGACCACTTACTGTCATTCACACTGCGGGAGTCCACCAGGTGGCAGCTGCACCGTGTTATCATGAGTGGCGCCCATTTGTATTCCGTTACCATGGTTACCCACAACAAAGATGGCCTCTGACACTGGGAAGGGGTGCAAAGAACGTGAGTAATTCAAGGTGCAACCAGCCTCCAGGTGGACTGTGGGTTTGGGTGTAAGTGTGTCGGGATGGGAGCTCAGATGAATATGTACATTGTATAGCGTATCATTTCGTTAGGCACCGGGTTTTGAATAATCCCTGATCTTCTATGAGTGCTGGGGGTATGGGGTTCATGGTATACCTTGAACAAGAGCCTGTCTGATAGGCAAAGGGTCTTGTATAAAGGCTGGGGGTAATGGCACCTTCACATCTGTAAGTGATATGGCATTTACCATATCTTGGTGTTTTAGCACCGGATTTTGGATATGTGCGTTTAAGTGTGATGGTAAGGGGTATTGAAATTTTTAACGACTGATAATAACTATGGACCTGAGATAAGTGCCTGTTCTTTTATCAGGTCGGGTAAATTATATTTCCTAATTTATTCACACTGGGGCACTAAAGCTCGATGGTACATTGCCCTCAAGTTTGCATATATTGTGAGTTTGACCTTTTTAAGATTTATGAGAATTGAAGCAGTTGGATAGAAATGAACTTAAGATGAGTACCGCAGCAGTATAATGAGTATTGCCATGATGCAACATGTTAGCCCTTTGGCCAAAAGCAGCCCTGGTGAGTTACTTGTCAGGGATGCTTACATGCATGATGACAGCAATGTGGCATAAGGCATTGAGCACAGGTAGACCTGTTGTGAAGTGGGTCTAACATCTGATGCTGTACACCTATTGTGAACTCATTAAGGGATCCCTTACAGTTTAGCCCCACATGCCAGTCTTACATTAGACATAGCAGTCTAACAATAGGGAATGATAAGTTAGTTACATAACTACAAGTACTATTGATTCAGGTGTCTAGCCTATCTCACACTAATCAGGTTGATAACATTTTAAGGGCTGCACAGTGTTTTAATGCACGGTGTTTCTTTATTGGTCAGCCTGATGCATGAGTGTGGCCCTGATGAGTAAAGCTTTCATGTTGACCATCCACAATCGAAACACTTTGTTATTCATAAAAAGGTCAGAACAATGCACAGATGCCCTGCTGGCGATTTACTCGTCGGTATGTGCTTTGGTGCATCATGGCGACCAGTGAGCATGGACCTTGGGGAATCATGCAGCCCTTAAAGAGTTAATGGATGATGAGTCATCTGCATGAGAGTACTAATAGTGTTACAGTTAGTGAGTTAGCAGTTAGAGGTAGATAGGTCTATGCATGGCATGATACTACCAAACTACCTGAGTGGGAATGGCCTCCAGGGAGCTGAACCCCGCAGCTGGCACAGTAGCCACTATCCAGGCACCCATGGAAGTAGAGCAGGCTACACAGCCCTGAACTTGTAATGAGTTGTTAACATTCAAATATTCTATCATGTATGTATCTAAATTTGGCACGGAGCTATACCGATTTAGCTGGTTTGATTATCAGCCAATGAAATAATCCCAACTATTCAGTGCGGTCCTCTCGGGGGGCAGTTGGTACCCATCTGATAGCTGTTATCAGTGATAACCGCTGGTAATCAGCTTCAGCAATGGCAGCGCCTATAGGACAATCCGCTACCTTGGTAGCAAGTATCATAGAACCGCGTTGATAAGCCACTGGTTAGTAATTTTCTAATATTATGTTACCCCTGCGCTCTGAGCTCAGGAACATCCTGTGAGCTGCAATAAGCCCAAGTTACTACAGTATTTAAACCTACATAGTGGATTCATGAATTCACATTGTTACTCGAGTGGAATTATTTGAAATGTTAGCTTTTTGTATTATAAATATGTAACAAAGTATTGAGAGCGCAGGGCAGGTTGCGGAAGGGGGTCCTGGTATAGCAGCTTGTTATAATGGTCTAGAGCCAAGATTCAGTAAAATTTAACAGCATGTGTTTACATAAAATATTTTATACAGTATTCATTCAGCTTGTTTAGGCATGTAGAGCAATTCCCAGGGGGTTATTAATTTGTCATAGGTTTATATCACAATTACTCCCTTCATCTTTTATGAAAAGCTGTAGGTTGTGTAACAGTTTCAGCCCCCACCTCTACCTATGAACACCTTCTAAGGTGCCACCCATGTTTATTTGTTGAATTAAGACTTATGGCTAACTCAGAGTCCACAGGGAGGGCCCCAAGCTGGTCCAAACTCTTTGCTGTAAATGTGCTCACGTGTAAAGGCTATTATACAGGCTATTAGAAGATTGACAGTGGTGTGAGACTGGGTGGTGGGGGCAATACTGCAGGTTTTGACCTGTGCCCAGCAGTTTGGCCTTTTATTGATTCATGCTGGCACCCTGTGCCATAACCTTTATTACACCGGTGCCTTTCTGTGCTACAGCTCTGTTTGTGTAGTGTACACATGTACACCATTGTATAACTATTTTACTGTATGGGATAGAGATAGTTCATACCATCTTCTCATGAATAAGGAAAAGTGGTCTAAACCCACATGTCACTATGATAAATAGATCCATCATGACGACACTAAATTATGTACTACAGGATTGCCACACTCTCAAAGGCAAGGGTCAACATGATTTCTAATGCTGTGCTGGAAAGTGGCGAAATTACAACCTCTAAACCTTTATATATTCAGGTTAATGTTCCTTGGTGTTCACGATGCAGCAATGCACCAGCACTACATTTGGGCATCTGAGTGATCATTTTAAGAGTGTGTCAACCCTGTTTCCATCATGATGATGTACGAATTTATCACTGGCAAATCAATCATCCCGGCCATACAAATGCATCACGAGCAGAGTGTATACGATCCTTGATTAAAGTGTTAAAAGCTGACAAGGTTCTTCTTTTTCTCTAAACACTACCTATGTATACATATATACCCATACAGCATGTAACATACATTGTGGGTTGTAAATATCATGTCTAGAGTAGAGTGTGTATGATTGTACATAATACAGTGTACAGGATCAAGGTCTGGGTGCTCCATTACCAAACTGAAGTGGTTGACTGGCGGTGCCAATATACAGGTTAATTCCTACTGTGAAGGATTAACTGGAATATCCATCGTATATATGTTCTTTGTGTTGGCCAGTGTGAGCCTTATGGTCGACTCAGTATGCAAAGGTACATGTCAGAGGGGAGTCTACGTATAAAACTTTGGAAGTGTAAATTCACATGCCGTACTGCGGATAAGAAGGTTTTCCAGCGCTTTAGTTGTTGTATATATGCGATATATGTTTGTATTTTTTACACTATAGAACAGTACTAACAACTGTATTAACAATTTTCAAGTCCTACGCATTGGCTATTATAGCTTTGTTCCTAAATGAGGGTATGCCCCCGGGGTATGACGTATACGTGAATGTGACTTATGCATGGGGTTTTTACAGTGGGAGTTTTGTTTTTAAATGCAGAAAGGCAATTGCTGTACTGTTAAAATGAATACACATATTTTCAGTATTTCCCATCTTTATCGGCAGTTGTGATATGCAATTGAGTGCCAGCCTTCTAGCCAGCCTTGTGTTTTCACTTCAGTACTTGGTTTACCTCTTGTTATTGATAGTCCATAACCACAAAACAGATGTTACAAAGACTAATCTGGCACGGCTCCAGGAATTGAAAAAAAAGAGAGAGGCAGAAAAAGAAGGGGGGAAAAGAGAAATAAATAAAAAGGCAGCAGTCAGTTAGATGTAGTCAGGAAGTAAAAACACTTGCACAGGAAATATTACACGCACTGCTTGTTATTTCTTACAATTGATTTGTATTCTGATAGACTCTGCCTTCTTACAGTGTTGCTTTCCAGCCACAAATCGACTAGTTCAATACATATACAATGCGACTATTTGTACCTATGAAATATAGATCGATTAACTCTTTATGGACCGCATACTGCTTAAAACTAAGTGCTTTTTACTAAATTATCATTATGCATTAATGCAGACGTGGTTGCGTCTACTTACCAGAACTACATAAAGGCATTTATGACTGTTGAGGGATTAATACACTCCTGAAGAGAAGCCTTATATACTGCACCATTAGATCACTTCAAGGGTGAATTCTAAGATAAACTCTGTCCTTTCACTCCCTATATAATATTTAGATATCATGGTTTTTCCATATTCATAAGTTTCCTTTTATCCATTGCAGGTGTAGTGCCTGAGACCGTGCGGCTGGTGAGCGCCTCGCCCGGGTCAGGATAATATGTGATGAACAAGTACGAAGTGCTCGGGGTAGTTGGTGAAGGTGAGTAATTCACTTGTCTATAAGTATCTATAGCAACCCACCAAGGAACTCTTTAATGCTCAATGGCCTTTGGTCGTCATCATGATGCATGAATGCAACGCTGGTGAGTCTACTGACGCTGCATTCAATCATCCATTTTTGCTGGTGTTGATGAACTCGCTGCAATTTTCAAGACCTAGGTGCAGCTTATAGCTTTCTCTCAAAATCCAGGTCCAGCTTAATTAAGTGTGTGGCATATACGTGAGGTTTTGTAGCACATATAGCACATCGAATCTATATAGTAATCTCCCACGTAGAAGACGCGCTGCGCGTATAAGACGCACCCCAAACTTAGCAAATACATTTTCGTGTATAAGACGCACATTTTAATGCTGATATTTGTAAGATAAATACATTTCTATAGTAAAAGTACCCCTCGTATAAGACGCACCCCAAACTTGAAAAAATCCTATAAGACTCCCCAGCAATTTGTTTGGCGTAGAGGACGCGTCTTATACGCGGGAGTTTACGGTATTGACCAATAGAGAATAAATCAGTAAAAAAGAGCTCTGATATCAGTTGATAAGGGAGAATTCCTGATAAGGCTCTGTAAGTTGGGGAGGGTCCCACACCTCTTGATCTGCATATTACAATCACTAAGGATTAAAGAGTTCCCCTATCAAATTCAGACATGCCAGGTACTGAAGTGGTATTAAAGTTGACGTTTACATGTGATGGCATACGGAAAGGAATGTATGTCTCTTGTAGACTTAAATACTGTTAAGTTACATTGGCCACCGTGACTTTAAAATACACAAACGAGAGACTTGAACTGAGGTTTAAGGCATAGAGCAAGAAACCACCCCGGTGTTTCTTTGCATTTTCTAAGTTTGTTGAAAACTGTAGAGCAGATATGAAGTCACAATGCTGTTCTGTGATATAGATTCGTTTTAAGAATAATCAAGGTCAAAAGGGTTAAAGGCATCAATCGAAATTGCAGATGCTTCGTGTTATCAGTTGCAGTTCTAGTGGGGTCATGGAACTAGATCATAAAATTAGGGTATTCATGAGATAAGTTGTATTAAATTTGGATTGATTAGCTCTTATTAAGCTCTTCCAAGATAATAGTTCTCACAGTATGATCGACACGACACTCTGACTCACCTAAGCCATTTACCTCTGGAAGCTTCTGTGATCTTTAGAAAGACTGATATACTTCTATTGATAGCCAATAGTAAACCCAAAATAAAAGATTAAAGACAAGGGCAGATATTCTTTCACTGAACAGGAAGGTGCTTCAGCATTATTATGACCTTTGGGATGCTTCACTGGAGAGTGATTTGACCCGGGGATTTAACAATACATAAGCAAATTTCAATGACCAAGGAATATTTTTGCATCATATTCACCGAGGTGAGGCTGTCCATATTCAATGACGCCCTATAAGCAGAGTTGAATGAGGACAGGCCCCACAGAGGTGAATATGATGCAAAAATATTCCAGGGGAATTGACATTTGCATTTATGTCATGGCTACACAGGTTTGAAATCTTTTAAATGAAGAAATTCAACTATATTTAGCTGTGTTGATTGTAGCAGGTCATGTGATCATCAGCCATTGAATACAGACACATTGTATTCCATCCCCCCATTGAATATGGCATGTCCAGTACTGTTCTATAGTAACAATCGTATCTGCTATGACATATTGAGACTGATACTGTCCCCACCGATTGGCAGAATGCATGACCTGTTGACAGCTAACTTGCTAATGTTGCATCGGTGCATCATAATGACAATAGAACGTGAATATATGGAGGTATCATGCGGCATAATTCACGAAAGCATTTCTGGTGGGTTCCTCACTTCTGATCTGTTGATGCATCAAAAAGACAAATGAACATGAACCTTAAGGCATCATTTGACCCTCTCAAAAGCTGCCATGTACTTCTACTAATTATAGCCAGGGTATAATAAGTGGGTATCATTAGTCATTCACACATGATTCTACACATTGACCCACTCCTTGTAAGAGTTGTCTACATCTGTGCTTTGTTGCTATAGTCCATGCCCAGTACAAGTTTAGACCCAACTTAATGCGATTATAATCATTAGTAGGCCGAATGTATAAGTAATGACCAGTAAAGGGCCGCATAGCACCATAATGCACTCTACTCTTTAGGCACCATTGATGCAGTTATGCTGCCCTGGCATGCAGACTCATCATGATTCCATCCATGCATCTTGTCAACATTTGGACCCAATTAGGGCAGCATGATACATAAATCATTGAATGTAACACTGAGCACACCTGTCAGGGCTCCTAACAAGACGCACGGGTACATGCATCATGGTCAGAAACATCCAAGTTTGGCTTCTAGATTTTCTTGGTGCAGAGGTTTTAAAGTACCGTAAACCCCCATGGCCATTAGGAGCTTAGACCCATATCCAGTGGATCCACCATGTTGAATTTCGATGGTTATGCCAAAGGTGGCAAAACACACTGATAAGGCATTGTCATGATGGGTACCTTGTCCCTGGATAACATCTACTTCCAGGGACATGCTGGTTCCTATCTTATCAGCTTATCAGTGCATGTCGCCAGAACCAGCTCCACTCCCGCTTACACCCAATAGACAATTCATAGTACATGTAACATAAAACCTGCGCTATTAGGTATGGCCTATCAACAATACAACAATATAGTCCAGCACTAAACCAGCAACTACCAAACTTTAGTTGCGGCTAATTGCCTTTTCCAAGGTTGGGGGCCTTTTACTGTATACATAACACACTGGTACTTTCAAGGGCTTAACCGTTTGTAGGCCGAATGGACTTTTAATGGTATCCTAATCTGATCTGACATATGCCACAATGGCCCACATGACATGCTCATCAATTTTGGCCTGTATAACCATTCAAACTTTTGAAATTATTATACAACAAATGGGCATGTCATTGTACCAAGTAGTTGGCTAGTAGTTTCAATGATGCATAATCACTGCTGCGTCAATCAAAATTGACTTTGTGTACTGCTGATCAATACTGAAATATGAATAAAAATCGATCAATACAAATTTCCATATTTGAATGCTGGTGTTTTTAATGAAGGCAGAGTATTAGCTCTGTTTAGCGGTGAGAGTCGCGGATAATGGCAACTGGCAATCATAATTTTTGCTCTTGAATAATCTATATTGTGCGTTGTTGCTTTTGGTAAAAAGTACATTATGACTGGAGGCTGTTTTTATATGGGCTGTATGCCTGCATTTACTCATCTGGAAATGATCCAGGTGGTACACTCATACACTAAACATAGAACTCAATATGTCTCAATTTCCTATGGACTTGAAGAGAAAGCAAATATATAAACTCATACTTTTTTTTTAGCTGCACTCTGAGTTGAGGAAAACCTGTTATGAGCACTATTTAAGTGATATGAGGTCTCTAACTTGCCAGCAATATATAGTCAGTGGGATAATATAGCTAAGGTTTTCTGACATTCTGACAATTATCTCATAAATGCCCACCTAACGTTGATTTATTGTAATGAATAAGTTATTTTGATGAATAGTTGTGGAACTATCAAAATGAATAAGCATGGACAATCAGGGGTCAACTACAAATTATGAATATTGGTAAATCACTGATATCAAACATAATAAGATGCTCAGTCATCAGGGATCCCAAAAGAAGAATACGTAAGAGTCAATGTCTATTTGTTTTACCCTTGAGACTATCTGAATGTGCTCCTCTGCAGATGCTCAAAGATAAACTGTTGTAAGTTGCCTGGCAACAAAACATTGCCTCGCTGTTTGTTGTCTCATCACATGTTTTCAGCCAGATCTATAGGATGGCATCATGTAAATATTGGCTCTTTGAAAACCAGGGGTGGTCTCTCTGCGGTCTTCGACAATCGTTCTCTCAAATATTTGGTTTAGATTTGAATGATCGATTACTGACATTTGCTCTCCTATTTGCAGGTGCCTACGGAGTGGTGCTGAAATGTAAAACGAAGGTAAGCGAGCACTATTCTCACTTTCAGTTTATTACATAAGAAATTAATAAGCAAAGAAAATGAGGAAAGGAAAAAAAAGAAGAAAATGCATAACGATTTGTATTGCAGTAGACATAAATAGAGTAGTCACTACGATACAAGGAGAGCTTTTCATCCAATTTATTTACCCTTTTAAAAAGCCGCATAATGCTTTAAAGTGACCTTTCCATTGGTCATCGCGATACATTAATGCAGCCCTGGTGGGTAACTTTCCAGTATCGCATTCCCAAATTATGTATACCTATTCACAGATAGACTTTATCAATTCCAAAGCAGCCTTAATCTTTTAACAAGAAGGGCAGGCTATGAATTGTCTCCAAGACATGTGAAAAGATTTCGTCCTACATGGTCATGCTCAAGCGAACAAAATTAATGATCCCCCCCAATAACAAATTCCAAGTGATGATACCTTCGTAAGTTCTCAGATAGTGTAACTCTTGTGTTCTCATCTTTTATTCTAAAGTCAAGCAGATTGAACTTTTTGTGGTTGTTGCTGAAGCTGGTCATTGGTTTGTTAGTACTCAAGGAGAACCAGGATGAACTTTCAGCTTGAATGGTAGGCTGTGAGCATTCCACCTGATTTAACGATTCCCACCTAACGATAGTTAACCCTTTTAAGTCTGAGAAGTGCTTCAATGCACCCTTGTTCATTGGCCATTATGATGCATCAATGTAGCCTTGGCGAGTATACTCACCAAAGCGGCATTCATCAATCAAGCCTATACGGACTTAGCAGGATTATTTATTAGCCAATGAGATAAGCCCAACGATTCACTGCGGTCCTCTCGGGGGCCGACTGGTACCCATCTGATAGGTTTTATCAGTAGAACTCGCTGGTAACAAGCTCCAGTAATGGCGGCGCCCATGGGGCGACCTGCTAACTCAGAATTGCATTGATGCCGTTCCCAAGGGTCGTCATGATGCAGCAATACAGCACTGGGGAAGTGAATAGACTCAACTGCCCTGCAATGGTGCATCATAACGACCAAGGTACCTGAAGTTGGAGGCACCAAGCTGCCCTTAATTGGTTATAAGAGTGAGTGTAGGCACTATAGGCTCATGTTTAAGTAAAGCCACACCTCAGTGTACCGGGTCCTCCAGAACTCGAGTATAGATTTTTTTAGATGAATTAGTTCAACATAGTGCATTGCAGCAAAGACTTTCACTGAAAGGGGCATCAAAGTCAGTGTTAAAGTTGGCCTCTATTGTTGCTTTCTTTAACTCAAGTAAGCGAATTAGATGTGGTTGATCTTATATCAAAGGAGTCTATGTTACATCAGGTATTCCATGCGGGTTCTCCTTAGCATATCTTGAATCACACTAGATCATGTCATTGTGATAACTTTGATCGATCAATCCCCGATTATGGAGATACCTCATCTAGTCTTAATAGCTCCCCCAATGTTTGGAAAGGTCTAGTGGATTCATTCAGTCATTTCTGATTTTAAATACTGTCTAAGAATCCAAGTTTGCTTCCATATTTACACGACAGCAGTGCCCCTTTTGAAACTTATCATAATACCCAATAATTGTACAAGCAGGGACACTTGAATGATTATAAAACCAGGCACAGGTTATAGAGTGTATTGATAGAACACGGCTGTAAGTTGTTGTGTGGTCAACAAGGGTGTGAATAATAGATAGGAACTGACAGGTGAGTCAGTATGGATTGATCAGACAAGGAAGTGTTAGCGGTCAGTCGGCTTACCTCCCTATGTCACATCTGTACTTACGGTATTAGCCCCGTTTCAACACTGGGTTTTGAATAAGTGTCGGCATTGAATATAAGAACAGGGGTAAGGGGTTTTGAAATAAAATGTATCTCATAATCGCTGAAAATGGACGTTGTTGAATAAGTGCCTGTTTTGTATGAGGGTCAGAGGTAATCACTCCTCCAAATCTATAACCACTGGGGCAGTAAAACGTGGCAATATGGTATACCATTGAAAAAAAAAGAATTGTTTCTCATCTTTGAGCCATGAAATATGACATGATGGAAGATGCGTCTTGTGTTAAGTCCTCCACCTGTTTTAATGGCCACACCCACTATAAGGATCAATATTTCTACTGAAACATTTAGCACAGAATTGATCTTTATGCACTCACCCTTTTAGCCATTTCAATACAGTAAACCCTAGCCTGCATGTACTGTATAATTTAGTACCTTGTATATATCGAGGTAGCGGATTGTTCAGTGGGCGCCACCATTGCTGAAGCTGGCTACTAGCGGTTATAACTGATAACAGCTATCGAGGCGAATACTTGGTGTTACTTCATTGGCTGATAATTAAATCAGCTAAGTCGGTATAAAGGTACAGCAAGATCTCTGGTCCATACAGCTCCCCAAGGCTCCCCCAACCTCTGTAGCGAAAGAGGGTTGGGGAGTTATTAGCTACCAAGGGATGTTTGAATTTGATAAGTGCAAGGTATTTTGATTATTTGTAAGGTCAAACATATGCATGTTTCTGAGGTCTTATAACATGGATGTTAAGATTCCGTTATTTGCTGGTTGCAATGAAATGCCCTCAGCCATTCTAGAATCAGCAAATCCTGCAGAGCAACTGGTTACAGCACTAGCTGACCCGGGATACATTATCAACCAATGAGATGACTCCCTGCATTCACTGCAGAATTTTTTGGGTACATCAAGCAATAGTGAACACACTGGACCTCATTACTAAGCCCTATTAGGGAGTGGTCATTATTTATCAACAGGGGGGGGGTGGTGGGTTTGAGGGGGGGGCGTAAAATATTCAGACCCCTCCCCTCCCGAGGAGGGGCTAAAAACATTTTGACCCCTCTTGAGGGGGGGGGGCTAAAAAAATTCACCCTCTTTTTAGCAAAAAAAGCCAGCGCGCTACTATAGATCAAAGAGGGGCGGGAAAACTCTCCGTGCCTCAGGCATGGGGGGGCGCAAAAAATTTTGACTGCCGTCCAGGGGGGCATAAATTTTTTTTCGTGCCTCCGCACGAAAACCCACCACCCCCCTGTTGATAAATAATGACCACTCCCTTAGGTCAAGCCCATTGTGTGATTTGCGGGCCTTTCACTTTAGCAGATTACGGCGAGATCAGCATAGATAACAGTGGTGTATATATACGAGTAAGGTGCCCGTTGCACTATAAGAAAATTGCCTTGGTATTTTGTGGGTGTAAAATAAAACTTGCTCGACCCCTATTGGCCACTAGCTGGTCTGGAGCTGGTTCCTGTGACCCACCCTGATGACCAGCATGTCCCTGGAAGTGGGTGTTAACCAGGGACAAGGTACCCATCATGGTATGTCTTATCAGTGGGTTTTAGCTCAACCAGCGAAATTCAAGATACCGTAATCTCCCGCGTATAAGGTGCGTCTTACACGGGGGTTTTAGTTCTCATTGGATCCACAAGGGGGACACCAAGACCTTTCTTTTGATATCTTACATGCCCCCTTGGTCATAATAGGAAAAAATGGGGCCCAGGAGGGCCCAAGGTGGCCCAAGCTACCCATAGGTTTTTGAATTTTGAAAATTCATTCAGTAGAACCAAAGTTATGAATTTATCTTTTTTTTGAAAATTTTCCAAAACTCTAGGTATCATGTGGAGGCATCATGGGTCACCAATCACCCCTCTACTTTGTAGAGGGGTGATTGGTGACCCCAGTCAGGGTAGTGATAAGGTGTAATCAGGGTCTGGGGGGTGTGAGTACAACAGGCTGCAGCATTTATTAACCCTTTAAGCTCCACATGATGCCTCCAGGTCCATGTCCCTTTCTCATCATGATACACACAGGTAGTGCCAGTTTACTTGCCACTAGTGCATGCATTTTACCAACCCTTTGGGAGTGTTTCAGCCCTCTCGGGCAGACATAATGCATTTCAGCACTATAGAGTCCATAAAGTGTTATGCCCATTGGCCATCAGGCTAGATATATGTAGCTCTGGCAGTTTTACTCAACAGTGCTGCATTCCTGCATTATAGCAACCCTAAGACTTTGAGAGCCAGTACTATCCACTAAAAGAAAATTAAGGACAAAAAAGAAGTATTTAGTGGGTTTTATATTGGTATCCCTCCCCCCAACCAAATTAAGTGTGTAAATATTCACGATGGACATACATTCGCGGAAAATTCGCGAAAATATGTACAGCGTGAAATTAAATATGTTTACAGGTTTACAGTAATCACCAGCAGTACATTGCTGCACCATGCCGCCAAATGATCATGAATATGGAGCCATTATCCAGCCCTTAATGGGTTTAAGACAACCAGCAGCAGCTGGTATGGAGGTAGCAGGCCCTGCCCACACTCATTTATCTGGGTTTTTAACCTGGAGGAGGATACCTCGGTCACCAAGGAACTCGCACATCAGGTGTGGAATGTACCTCTATCTGTTCTCATTTCTCTCTCTGCTCTCTCTCTCTCTCTCTCTCTCTCTCTCTCTCTCTCTCTCTCTCTCTCTCTCTCTCTCTCTCTCTCCTTTTTTTTGTGGTGCTCCTCACACCAATATATTTCTGCCACTCCCTTGCCTTCTTGTCCATAACTATAAGTTGCTGTTTGAATGTGGACCCCCGGTGCATTGTAGATTTTTTCAAAAGTCAGGATGCTTTTTAATTGGATGTAACGTATGAACGGGGCAGTAGGTAATGCTCAATCACAAATTATGATTTAGACATCCTAAATGACCACTTTACAGACTGAGTATGCAAAGAGTATACAGTACTCATTGAGAGAACACCTGACCAGGGCTAGGTCAGAGTAAATGGTATTAAAAGTTCAGCTACTCCCTGTGTGGTATACCTGCCCCCACCACAGTGTCAATGTTGGTATATATACATACACCAGGTATTAATCTCACCAGGCTCCAGGTTAGCATGCCTTTCTACCCATCTAAGTGTTGCGCAGTGTTTGAGTGTACTACTATAATTGCACGTGTGAATACAGGAGTCTCAAATCAGCACAGGTCTCACTCTAGCACAGCAGTAGGACCCCTCTGAAACCCAAAATATATTTTTGGTTGACCTCAAACGAGCAGAGGTCCAGTATAGCTACATGGAGTGAGTGAGTGAGTGAGTGAGTGAGTGAGTGAGTGAGTGAGTGAGTGAGTGAGTGAGTGAGTGAGTGAGTGAGTGAGTGATGGCTAAGGTCATAATCATGGCAAGAACTACATTGCATAATTTCACAGAGGAATGTGTCGGTGCCCGCGCATATGTGCTAAGGAAGCCCGTATAGCTACATGGACAAAAGGGGACTTTAATATGCACAGGTGTACTTTAAAGGGCTATTATAGTATTCACCACGCATGTAAATGAGAATTTTCTAGATGCCATGGCAAGAACCTTTCTAGTTCTACATTCAAGTATGGGCCTTTAGATAAGATATGTTCAATGAAGATGCTATAACTAAATTTTTGGCATGGTAGTGTAAGGTAGTGTTGGTGAGTTACTCACTTTGCTGTCCCTAAAGTACCCTGTTTGGCCTCTGAAGGACTGGTCTTAGCGGCCAAGAAATAGTTTAAATGAGCTGGGACAGGCCTGGAGCAGACTAAATCCTCTCACTATGAAAGCTGTGGGGTAAGAATGGCCCAGTTGTTTGACCATATGTAATGTGTTTCTTTAGGCCACACCAAAAAAATAAGTTGGTCTACGGATTTTGGTTTTGAAAAAATGGTGCGAGCGAGTGAATTTTTTTTAAAAATTTTTTTGGCATCCAATGGATTCCTTGCTGGAAAAGTAAGGCGAGTGAGAAAATTGTATTTAAAAAAAAAATTGACAAACATCACAAGGAGAAAACTTGTAGAAAGTGAAGCGAGCGAGGTCCATAGACGAGATTTTTTTCAAAGAAAAAAAGAATTTGTATTTCCGAAAATATGGAGAGGGAAATCCGTAGACCAACTTATTTTTTTGGTGTGGCCTTATGAGATGGTGTACATAACTTTGAAGGTCTGCCTATACCATTGGTACCACGGGAAACATGTATAACTATTATACCGGGGCTATATGGCTTATTTTCTTCCCTTGTTAGCTTACACATTAAACCAATAGTACTCTGTTTGGCCTCTGTTAAGGGATCATATTTGAGGAACAGCAGAAGTGAAACAAACAAGGCTAAATGTGATAATGGTTCAGTGTAACAAAGGATTAATGTAAAGCCAAACCCCTAGACCAACTTAGAGAGCAGGTTGACTACAGCGTCATCCTTGGAAACAATAGCAGCGGCTGTTTATGGAACTACTACCAAACCATAGGTATAAGCTACGTGCTACACATGGGATTTGGAATATTTTCAATCAAATTCATTGTAAAGTCTATCTCCCGTCTATGCCACATCCTAAGCTCTGACTTACACTGTAAGCCGCACCTCGAGTCTAGCTCATATATGCAGCAGCTACTGATCATGGTTCTAAGGCATGACTGAGATGGTATTTTTTCCCTGGTTTAAAACCACAAACCAGCACCTTGATACCAAAATACTAAATCAACAGTCGCTGAGTCAGCAGTTTACCAAAACCAGCGAAGTCCCAAGGGGACAAGATGACCGCCTACATTAGATAAAGCATGGCCAGGTATTGTGGTTACTAGCTGAGGCGTTAATGTGAATAACATATATAAATAATGAACTAACTTAATCAAGGGCCCCATGATCGCTAACCCTCCGAGGGTCGCATAGCGCCTTAATGCATTGTTACAATATCATGTAAATTCAGCCCTGGCGAGTTACTTCTTAGGCCTACATGTAGGCGTCATATTTGCCCTGCAATTGTGAATCACTCCTGGAAGTGCTGGCATGATGCATCCGCCAATCCAGCGAGTCTACTCTATAAAAACATGAGCCCAGAGGCATTAAGCAGCGCTTACAGAGTTACAAGATTAATCAGTGTATTATCAGTGTTGCCAGCAACTACTGAATAATACAAGTGTATGTTAAAGTGGAGGTGGGCTGTATATTAAAGAAATAGCTATAACATGATAAAGGTTGGAATATATTCCCTAAACCCTCTTCGGGTTTTAGCTACTGTAAGAAATCACAAACTCAGCTATTCAGTTTTCTGGTCGACGTTTGCAGCTATAACCTTCATTATAATTACCTTAGTAGTCATATTTATGGTAAATGGTGTTTGACTGGAACCAACAACTTTAGGTCATTTTTGATTATCCTCCATGAATCACCGCTTCTGGTTTCGGATACTAGGATTCTGTCAAAATCAATTAAAAGATGATTAATGGCTTATGCCAGCCATTTGTATTCTGGGTAATTCAACCTCAGCCAGTGAAAGTGATATCTAATTACTGAATTCACACTCTTGTTTTCCACCATTATTATTTATTCTCTTTCTTTTTTTTTGTGCCTCTAGACGTGTGTGTGGTTATGTTTGTAAACCGTAAATACTTAATTCTAGGAGTTTTTCGAAATGAAAAAAAAAAAATCCATGGATGGCGTCCAGAAATAGGTGAGTGGGTGAAAACAACAGGTAGTGGTGCCAAATGTGAACACATTAAGTATTAACACCCTTGTGGTGGTTTCCACTATTGTGCCGTTACAACCATGTACATTGTACTTGTATTGTAAAGGTATGTCTAAACACATGGTGTCTTAGACATTTCTGTCTATTATTCCTTCTTTTTCACCTGGGAGACTCTACTATACAATCCTACACATCTCACAACTTAAGGAGTACCGTATACCGAGGTAGCGTATTGTCCTATAGACGCGGCCATTGCTGAAGCTGATTACCAGCGTTTATCACTGATAACAGCTATCAGATGGGTACCAGCTGCCCTCCAAGAGGACCGCAGTGAAAAGTTGGGATTATTTCATTGGCTGATAATCAAACCAGCTATAGCTCGAGGCAGCAAGTTGGGAACCTGAGTGTTTTCCAGTTTTGGAGGCAGCTGTGCATGTAAAATGCCTTCATTCAAGCGACTTTTTGCATATGCTGCAGAAGACAAGTCTTGTGTATGATTCTATCTCAAAAATCATAACAAATTATGAAAATAGAATCATTTGCTATGCATTATTCCCTCATAATACATGTCAGACTAGACAAAATGCCCTCTGTAGGGTCCATATGGGCTGGAAAAGCACCATTTTTGTAAATGTCTTCATCATTTTCAAGATAAGAATATCTGAAGACCTGAACAATATGAACAGGTCCATGGTGCAAAACCCTTTTGTTTCTATTAAATTCCATCATCAATTGTTGTTTTGACCTGATGACCCATTGAAAACCATATTGAAATGCTATTAGAACCCCATATTAGGCATGTGAGGCCTATTATGATGCACTATTGAGCTATTTAGCAACAAAAGCATTGTCGGCACCAAAGACTAGAATCATAAGATGTGGCTAATTCTTCTCACACTTATTGTATCACTTAGATATTTCACATGCCTTTAAAGATGATCAAGTAGAACATAAAAATGGATAATTCTGGTATCAGTGGGTGATCACATGTCCATATATGGTGATCTATATGGTCCCACATCAAAAACCAAGCAGAAATTTTGCTGAAAATCACAGTTTTTGCAAACTAACAAAAATCACATGTTCCCCATAGTATTATGAGCCACCATAGAGGTAGGAAAAAAAGCATACACATTCATAAACTTGATGGGTCAGTATTATGCACTATCTATGAAAAACTGTTGGTTAGAATATTTTTTCACAAAATATATAGGGCCAAACTTTGAAAAACAGCATTTTTTTTTTTTAAACTAATGATTTTTAAATTTATAATTTGTACTTCAGTGGTAAACTTTGCACTATATTAATGTAATACCATCTACCCTGGCCTGAAAGCAATGAGTTTCATCTTTCACTTGCTGCAAATATTGTGTAAATCGGATAATTTTTGGCTAAACTACAGCATTTCTTAGTGAAAATTCAGGAAAAGCTAAGTTTTACGTTCCCAACTTGCTGCATCGAGCTTTAGTTGGTATTGGCCACTAGCTGGTCTGGAGCTGGTCCCGGCGACACACACTGATAAGATGGGACCAGTATGTCCCTGGAAGTTGTTGTTAACCAGGGGCAAGGTACCCATCATGGTATGTGTTATCAGTGGGTTTTACCTCAACCAGCGAAATTCAAAATGGCGGCTCCACTAGGCCTCCATACTGAGTCCTATAAGACACACATGATGAGGTGACTTGATTCCCATTTATCAAAGCCTAGTTCCTGTAAAATGAGACAGAGAGAAAACAAAAGGTTACCATTTTTTGTATTCAGCCTGGAAATGAGTGTTAGGTCGATTTAGCTATATAGCTACCCCCTACACCCTGATTTTGCAAATTTGCCCTAAGCCACACCATTGATTTGACTTTGTGCAATTGTAGCTGCATGTGCTCTCTTAGTATTAGTATCGTGAAAAACCTCACGTACAAGACACAGAAACTCTGGGGAAAAAAGTATAAACTGCTCCCAGTGCGTGTACTGTTTTATCGAGGTCTTCCATTAGGAAGTTTTCTCAGGTAACACTGTAAACAGGTACGAGAAAACCCTGACTTGATTGAACTCCCTGTGTATAAATCCAGGCCTTAGGTTAACCTATTAAGGGACATACAACGCCTCTGGGTTCATATTCCTTTGCCGTCATGACGCAGCACGATGCAGTGTCGGTAAGTGATTCACCAGCACTTCATTGGTGCATCATGCCAACCCTTTGGGAGTGTATCAAACTGGTATGTGAACCAGGGCTGCATTCATGCATCATGACGACCACAGGGCACGATGCATTTAAGCACCATGCGGTCCTTAAAGGTTTCAGCGTCTGCCCTACCTGGCCTACTCAGGGTCAATGACCCATCGGCTGACGTAGTGATATACATCCTAGTGAGCAGGCACTTGTAGTTCTTGCAGGCAGCGGATGTACACAGCTGTTGTTGTTTGGTCTATGACTACAAGAAACCTCATCTATTTGTGTTTCTGTCCAAGAAGGGCCAAGGAGGAAAGTGTGCAGATTTTGACCCTGAGCCAAGGGCAGGCTTAACCCTATACGGGCTTCATAGTTCATTGTTTCAATATGCCCTTTGATTTATAGTATTTAATACGTGTGAATGCAGCATTGGTAAATAACTTGGTAGGCCTACAGTTGCAAATTATCTTATACAATGTATGCGGGTTAGGGAGTGGTCATTATTTATCAACAGATGGCGGGTGGTGGGTTTCCGCGCGGCCGCGCGAAAATTTTTTACGCCCCCCTAGACGACAGTCAAAATTTTTTGTGCCCCCCCCCAAAACAGCAGGCGCAGAGAATTTTCGCGCCCCTCTTTGAGCTATAGTAGTGCGCTGGCTTTTTTGCTCAAAACAGGGTAATTTTTTTTAGCCCCCCCTCAAGAGGGGTCAAAATTTTGTTAGCCCCCCCTCGGGAGGGGTCTGAACTTTTTACGCCCCCCCCTTCAAACCCACCATCCCCTCCTGTTGATAAATAATGACCACTCCCTTATACGCCAGTGAGTATTTATAGTATCTACAACCCTGCATATTAGTTGCACTGTCAGTACTAATTAAAGGACTGTAAGCCATAATAGGCCCTCGGAACACATAAAGCTGTGGCTTATACGTGACCTTATATATCTGCTATCTATTTCTGACAATAGTGAGCAAGTTACCGGGGAGCTCATATCCCCAAGGACAACAGCAAATACCCACCCTCACCCCAAACTCCTCGCCTTTGAAGGAGCTAATCGATGAATGTGCAGGCACGCATACAGTACCACGGCAGCAACAAGATGGTGATTTGTGTCGGCTATCAATGTATGATGAAGACATTCAATACGAATAGTGGCCGGGGAAATAATTGAGGCGTGTTTAGCTCAGGTAGACTGTGTAGATTCACCCCTGTATCACCATAAGAAATGGATAAGCCAGCTAATATAGACCCAGCTCAGAGCCAGAGGCCTATATGAAGCATTTTGCTGAACTCTGGGTGCTGGGCGGGGTTTGACAATATAGAGTACTGTACTACCTGGTAAAAATTAATGATGATTTTCATGTCAGGTCTGGCTTAAAGTTTCCTCCCCAACTGATCAGGATGTGAGTTATATTTAGGGTCTTACAGTCCAATGTAGCACTTGTTAGTAAAAATGGCAAGATTGCATTGATGCAATGAATTGAATCATGAAAATCTTTATATAAATTAATCTAATGTGTCTTTTATTTTTCCAGGAGAGTGGAGAATTAGTTGCCATAAAGAAGTTCAAAGACAGTGAAGGTAAGTTGAGTTGATTATAGCAAATCTCCAAAGCAGCTCTATCTACAGAGAGCTATTCACACCTCCCTAACCAAACTAAGTCCATACTTTGATATTTCTCCAAATCCTAACCCCTTTGAATTAAAGGCCGTTTGTTGCGCATGTCCATACTCCTTGCACTAAATGCATCATGCTAGCCCATCAGGAGGATATTGTCCCTGTAGGGTCGATACAATGTATGAATGTGGCCTTGGCGAGTCACTCGTAAGGGCTGTATTCTTTCTTACGAAGGGGCCTGCACACAAACTGATTCCTGTTATAGATTTCTCACCAACTTGACAATATGACAATAGCTGTCGAAATGCTATTGAGCAGCTACTGCTGGTACATTGTGTACAACTCACTCCAAACAGATCCAAAGGCGCATCCATGTACCTATAAAACCTCCCAAAAACCCCTATGGTTTTGTTTCATTTGAGTACATGTATTAGCTCAAATGGTACACAGTATTTGGTGGTTACCAACTGCCAGTTTGGTTATCGACCCAACATAATTAGCAATTGCCATTATGATCTGATAACGGCTATAAGCTGCTTACTCCCTAACCAACCCAGTTATGTGTATAGGGTTAGAAGGACTGACTCACATGCCAACCACTGATATATTTTGTAGGGGTTGCGACTCCAAATATACCTTATATTATCAGGTAAAGTTGGAGGTGTGCCATCCATATACGCATGGTGGGCCTTATGCAGGGAAAACTTCTCTATAATAGTACACCACATATAAATTAAAGCCTAAACATGGTTCTTGATTACAATGTGTGATATTCATGAAATCTGTGAATTCCTAACAATATTGCAACAACTTTCTACTTCTCCCACTGCACCCTACATAAAGATGAAACACTCCCAAAGGGTTAACATGATACACAACTCCTACCGACTTGCTCATACTACATTGGTGAATCAAGAAACAGGGTATCAATGTGGTGACCAAATGACATAAAGCATTATGCGGCCTTCTAAGGGCTACTATCAGTTCTGCATGGTATGAGGCCTAGAATCACAACCATACATGAGCTTACATGTCCACTACAGATACTGCTAATAAGCTGGACTTTAGCCCATGATAAGTGGTTGAGGACCACAAACCACAGGTACAGCAGGATTTCAATAGGGGTGTAACAGCTTAGTATAACCACAGTGGCTGAAACAGTTCCCGTTTAGATCTTTACCTAAAATCAACCCAATATGGTCTGCATCGTACATGAGGCATTAATGCCGTATCAGCCCTTACCGTGTATAGGGAGTTGAAGGGTCCAACATTATGCCCATCCGTTGTAGTATAAATGCATTAATGCAACACCCATGCCTAGGTTGTATTGGTGCATCAGTGTACCCCTGCAAGATCGCTACACTGCCATATGATCACCATGCTAAACTGAGCTCCCCAGCGCTGCTTTGGTGCATCATGGGGATATAACTTTCAGGGATGAAAGTCTTCAGGGAATTCCCTGATTTCAGGGATTTTGAAGTTCCAGGGCCCTATACATTCATATAGAAACCCAGGTTTTTCGGGGCGAATATTGGACCATTTCAGGGGTTTTTGTGCTCTGTGACTTTCATCCCTGAACTTTATAAAGGCATTGTGTAGCCAATAAAGGGTTAAGAGGCAGCATCATGCTATGTTCCTATCTACCTTTCACTGTCTAACTGTACCACTAATAGCACAATCATGCAGCACACTCATTACACATCAACCCCTTATTAGGGGCTGTTTGATGTCCCGAACTTTAGCTACAAAGGGGCAAGAATCTGGAGGGATCAGAAGGAGCATGAAAACGTTAATTGATTGTGCAGGAACCAGCTACATCCTTTGGGGAGGGGGGACAATATGGCAGCCACCATTGGGTGACCAGGTAGAGTTCTATATCTACACAAACCATTTATTTCCCCACTACCTGGTTAGCGATATCACACTATTGCATGTTGCAGATAATGTGTCCCTGCTGCATGAGAGGGGAAGGGTAGACACCTGCACTCCAAGCTGATGTTTAAACTCTTGACCATTCTCCATACATATAGCAATGCCTGGAATAGATCATACCAAAGAAAATTAAACCCCTAATTAAATTTCAGTAATAATTCTCCCGTTGTTGCCAAATTGGATTAAGATTCAAGATAAGCGAAAGGAATTTCGATGCATATGCTCCCAAACTTAAAGGCGCCTTAAAACGAATATAGGGAATCATTACTATGTAAAGGGTAACGTTTTACATATTTTACCGATACCAATTGATTCACGGTGGCTAAAGAACATAGTGCATTGAACAATGGAAGATTTAGCGGGCTTTATTTTCTGTACTAGAGTTTACTTATATCTTCAACTTAGGGAGTGGTCATTATTTATCAACAGGGGGGGAGGATGGGTTTGAGGGGGGGCATAAAATTTTCAGACCCCTCCCGAGGGGGGGGGGCTTAAAAAAATTTTGACCCCTCTTGAGGGGGGGGCTAAAAAAATTCAACCTCTTTTTAGCAAAAAAGCCCGCGTGCTACTATAGATCAAAGAGGGGCGCGAAAACTCTCCGCGCCTCCGGCGCGGGGGGGGCGCAAAAAATTTTGACTGCCGTCGAGGGGGGGGCCGTAAAAAAATTTCCGCGCGTCCGCGCGAAAACCCACCACCCCCCCTGTTGATAAATAATGACCACTCCCTTATAACTTAACTTAAAAATAGGGAGTGTGGCACCCCCCCCCTTTGGCTACCCCCATCCCCTCCTTTTTTAAGTCCTGGATCCGGCACTGTTGAAGCGGAATGAAACCCTTAAAGAGTTATCATACTGCCAGTTACCAATGCAAGTGCCATAGAGAACTTGTACAGAGCGTGGGTAACCTTACAAGGATTGCCTGATGCCTCCCGGTGTATGTTACTTTGTAACCAGACCATGCACTAATGAAGGAGTAGTCTACTTGCCAGCACTTCATTGCTGCATCATGCCAACCTTCTAGGAGTGTATCACCCCCATAAGGTCGTCATGATGCATTAATGCACTATCCACCCTTAAAGGCTTAATGCACTATTCGGCACTTAATGGGTTAGTACCACACTCTGGATATGGGTTAAGGGGTATGTACACCCACCTTTTGTGGCTGCCCCTTGTATTGTACCTCACACAAACACCAGCCTTAGTAACAAGACTCCAGCCATAATAGTTACAGCCTCACACCACCATGCCTTAGTCTACGAGAACTGCCCCCATTGTCGCCCAGTATGTGTAAGCCAGATTAGTACATGGGGGTCAGACAAAGGGAACTGTTGCTGTTGATGTTTTGGTTGAAAAGTAGTCCTAATTGTTGTCATGAAGGAGATGTGAATGAAATTGCCATATTAAAAAAGTAAATAAACTGAAGGAAAGTGCCGTTATCTCAAAGAGGAGAAATCAGAAAGCTGTAAATGTTTGTGTACCTATAGACATAACATTTTCTTAAATTTTCCTAAATACATAATCTCTAAGTTCGTTTTCCCTTATCGTCAACTCATTGTCGCTCCAATGCACTTCTGGAGAGTGAGCTGCCACAGGCTTTTTAATCGATAATGGGACCAATTTGTTTTCCTAGGAAAGTATAGATCGTTACAATACTAAAGTTTGCCATTGTACCCGTTCAAGGTCAAAATGATAACTAGGATGATCCTTTTTTTTAGCCGAGCCATGACCATAGCATCCTGGAAATACTTATGAATCTATATCCTTTAATGCAATGGGTATGTCCTTAGGGCAAATAGCTTTAGCATCTTGTTTTCTGTCGTACTCTCGATATAACCACATAAATCACCTGGTTCGATACAAGGAAAGGGTTTTAAGAACTGTCAGTTATCGAGTACCCATAAAGCGCAAACCTAATCTGTCATATAGATGAGGGCTGGCTTCCTCTTCAAAATCAATTCTGAGTGATCGACAGGACAGGGAACCCGTTATTTTTGGGTGACCTTTTATGTCTCTATTACCCTGATTCAAAATGGTGAGTAATGTTAATGGTGAAATTGGTACATGGCTTTCATGTATTCAGTGGTGTTAAAATTACATGAAATTAGTCAGATAAAGATATATGTTAGAGTAGTAAAATGGGGTTATGAGCTCACCAATCTCTCGATCCTGACCACCAACTTTTAAAGTGCTGTGAAAGCCTGAGTACAAGTAAAATCATCATTGCTATAACAACGTACACTTATGGCATATTATTAAAATAAAGAATTCGTAGAGTTGACATACCGTAAGGTTGAAAATACTATGTCTTTAGAGGGATCAGAGTATTATCAGTTTTGTCATAGCTAGGTCATGGTTTGTTTGCATGGGCGATTTCACGTTAACTTGACAGCTTTTAATGAATAATTTACATAACACTGACACTGAATTTAGCTGACTAATAAACAAGAAGATCAATGGTGTAGTATTTACAATGCTAAGTCATAATGAGGGTAGTGTTGACCCTCCTCCATGGTGTAAGTATCCAGTAAACTACTTGGCAAGGTTTAATCCTCTGGGTCCAGTTTCTCACCTACAGGGCACAGAAAGGTGGTTGGGAGTCTAATCATGATCTGGATCTCGACCCTGCTCATATGTTTTTCCCAAGGACATTATCTTGTGAATGCAAGTTGATTCTAAACAGATAAATAACCAGTGTGATTCAAATTTCTCTGACACAAGCCAAAATCCATTCAGAATACAATAATTTAGTGTTAAAACTCAAAAAAAAAAAAAGAAAAAAAAATTAAAAGGTCCCAAGATGAAAATCCAAATCTCCAACAAACTATCGCCCCTAAATTTCTTGGCCCGCGCCCCACCCAAATTCACAAAGATTCTGCTCCGGGATTCTGCTGGCCCTGACTATGCACATGCTGTATATTGAGTATTGTAGATAAGTATGCCTGATACGTGTGTAGGATATAATTTTGTATGGAGCAGTAGGTGGATTACCAGCTCAAAGCCTGGGGGTGTCTGGGATTAGGTTTACCAATAGGAAAGTCTGGTATTATGAGTGCACGCCATGCCCTTAGGTTAAGCTATATGTTACCGTGCCTCGCCACTATACTAGCCTATCCCCTCACTGGTGCTTCTGGCGCTTAAATGCACTCAGGCCTTTGGTCGTCATAATGCATGAGTGCAGTCCTGGTGAGGCCATTCACCAGGGCTGCATTTATGCATCACATCTACAGGGCTAATAGACGCGTGATGACTCCTCATAATGCACCAATGCTGTGTTGGCGACTGTTGTATCATGACAGCAGAATATAGGGGCACCATGACAGGTTTCACTCCACCAGCATTGCTTAGGAAGATCGGGCTGACCCATGTAAAACATATTGGATCGGTCAATACTTGCTTTTCCAAGCACTGAACTGATTTTTAATTTATTTGTAGAGGTAATAATTTAAGGTAAAAACAAACCTTTCTTTAACGCCAGCAGCAAAATTTTTCCTGCAATACAATCCACAGCAATATCTTTGACCATTTTACCTGACGCGCACCTTTATTTAGTTGTTGGCCTTACACACTTGTGCCAACTCAGCAAGTATTGTGTCAGGTATTACAGGCTTGGTCGGTGTTTTACTTGGGATCAGCCGGCAGCGTCTTAACTATTTACCAACAACAGCCTTAGGGTGCTCCTACACCGAGCACATGGCTCGCTTAGACCCATCTCAGTGTATTATACCATAGGGTTTATTTTAGCCAAATCTCCCCAATTAATGAGTTTAGGATAGGTTGGGGCAGATCTGATACCTGGTTTCTGATGCTCGGAACGATATTTTGCTGGCAATCATAGACTACTCACATATGTCATTATTGTTACAAATTGTTTTCATTTAGTTGATGATACATTCCACTTTCTTAGAATTTCCAAGGCAACTTCAAAATTGTAAATATAGGCCAGGGAATTTCAGGAAATGAAAAGTGGACAGAGAAAGTAAGGGTAAGAGATTTCGACAATAGGGCAGGGCATGAGAAGGGAACGGTGGGGGGAGGGGGGTCGGCCAAAAAAAATCAAAGGATTATTCAAGATGCCAAATTCCTCTAAAATACGCCACTCCTTATCACTGTTGGCCTCCCTGGATGGACTTAAAGGGAGACAGAGTAGAAGTAGGGGCGTTCCTACTATATGACTCATAGAAGCCTCTCCCAGTATGATAACTTACCGGGTTATAAATGTAGTTTTTAAGTCAGAATAAACAATGGTCTTCTGTAAGACCTCACGTTTCAGATTCATGTTGCACCTTAATAGGCAAAACATAATTATGTATCATTAAGTTAGATTTAAAGTAAGATTTAAAATCGTTAAAAACAGGCTCCAGTTATACAATAAGTTTGAGTGTTTCTGATGCTCGTGGTGTGCCTAAAACACAAAGTTTTACGGTAGATATATATGACTGTCACAGGTGAACAAAAAGGTTCCCTATAAACCAGCTCACAATATGCAGCACCTGTTTCTTATGTCAATCATATCAGGGAGGGAAGAAGATGAAGGACAAGAAAGTAGACTATGACAACAAAACTACGATCACACCCACTTATGTTTCTGATATGTTACAATGGAGTGGTTAGTATTGTTAGACATCATAGAGAAATTTGAAAGGGATTATGTCAGTGGACTTCTCTCTTCAGTTGGGACCCTAATGCACCTTATAGCATCAGCAAAAGTTGGGGGTGCGCCTTATGGGTGAGGACAGTACTAAAGTAAATTGTTAAAATAAAATAAAAAAAGCCCAAGATGTGCCTTATAGCTTTCTGTCAAGTTGGGGTGTGCCTTATAATGTGGGATGCACGAATTATTATGGTAATATTCATAGAAGTTAGGGAGTAAAAGTGTCCTTACAATATGATAGATGTTTATTGGGAATAAATGAGTCATTTTCCTTGACCTTGCATCAATGTTAGGGTGTTTGTAAATCTGACTGTTGAGGGATGTTTAATGTTTTCTTGAAGCGCAATTATTTGAGTAGAGGAGAGATAGCAGGTCATGTCTTTCATGGAAACTTGTTAGACTTTCTTTGAAATGCTATGATCTTAGACATTTAAACAAGTAGCCTCGACTTGGCCTTAGCAGAAGGAAGGGTCATTCAGGAGCACGTTACATTTCAAAACACTAGATAATAACGTTTTATCCCCTTGTGCTTATAGATCTAGAGAAATGATTGATATTACTAGTGGCCCTTAAACAAAATGGCGCATATAAAGTCTTTTTTCACTGTCAATTATAAATAGAAGGTGCTTATTCAAAATCTAATGATAAAACGTTTTGATAAAGACTGTATTTAAAACTAGAGGTGAGCAGATATAGCCATATTCAAAGTGTGAATACTAAATGAGCAAAATATATTAGATCTTTAGATAAATTAAAGTTGGCTAGGGATAGTTAACTGAAATGTGTAACAAGTGGGTGGGTGGGTTGAAATATAATCAATTAAAATGGACTAAGTACAGTACCATAAGTTCCCCACTGAGTGCAATATATTTAATTCATTTATTCATCCAGTTCTAGATCTAACGTTAGGTAATCGACACAGACCCTTGGAAGTGCTCCAAGTGAGAAGCTTAGACGGTGCCTTTTTAAGTCTGAGATCTTTTGGACTGAGTGTAAACAGCAGAACAAATGAGTTGTAAAGTGCTCTGTGAGTGCTTCTTGGTTTACTGCTGTCACACTTAACCCTTTAAAAGCGGCATGGTGTGTTATTGCACTTTGGTCATCATGATGCATTGACGTAGCCCTGGCAAATAACTCACTAGGGTTATAAATACATATATTGGTGAGTCATCCTGAACCTACATGGTTCATACACTTCCAAAGGGTCACCAATGCAGTGCTAGCTAGGTCTGTCTGCATTTCCCCTCTCAAGTTGATTCCCCCCCCCCTCTCAATATCAGACACCAGTGCATCTATACTATTTCTTTGATTAGGGTCTGTAGCAGAAGTTAATGAGCTGTAATATTAACTTCCAGGCCAAGTGATATAAAGTGATATTAAAAGATGAAACTACTGAAGAGCAAGAAATGCACATCAGAAGTAATGGGTTTCTTGTATCTATATTCATAGCTAGCACCAGCAAACAAGTTCAACCTGTGAGCTAAATCAACACCGACCACATTTGGTGCAAGGGGTCCAATTTTGTCGTTTATTTGGTCACTCTAAATAATGAAAGAACTCCCAGTGCCTATCTTTCAAAATGTGGGCAGAGCATACAAGGGTCTATGCTAACCCTCTAAGATTCACATAATGTCTTTAGATGTAAGTGGTAGGTTATTCCCAACCACTGTGTATTACGCTGACATTTCAGGGATGAAAGTCTTCAGGGAATTCCCTGATTTCAGGGATTTTGAAGTTCCAGGGCCCTATACATTCATATAGAAACCCAGGTTTTTAGGGCGAATATTGGACCGTTTCAGGGATTTTTGTGCTCTGTGACTTTCATCCCTGGACATTTCAGGAGTGTATCAGCCTCATAGGATAAGCATTAAAGCGATAAAATGTGGGCAAAGACTTCAGAGAGTTCTGTGTTAAGTCGTTAATATCATGGGGCGAGCTACCCTAGAAACAAATTTGCTCATCAATATTTCTTTATTCATTACAGAAAATGATGATGTACACAGAACGACGTTGCGAGAGCTCAAAGTTCTCCGGATGCTCAAGCAGGAGAACATTGTGGAGCTCCGCGAGGCCTTCCGTCGCCGCGGAAAACTCTACCTCGTCTTTGAGTATGTCGAGAGGGTAAGTATATTTTCTAGATATCATTAACATTATTCTCATAACGTTCCAATGTGAAGAGAAAAACTCCTATTAAAACCTGCCTTTAAGTCATAGCTAATTCATCAAGAGACTTATGTTGATCAAGCTTCCTATCTATTTCAAACCATGGAAAAGGCATTATGTTAGGCAAAAAGAATAATTTAAATGGAGAAAAAAACCACCTTAATTAACCTTTCTCATGGATGAACAATCAGCGATATTGGTGAAAGAAAGTTGATGACTGCATAAGGATAACAATTATAACCATTTGTAACAATGCATGGTTTTTGCTCCTATAGAATATGCTGGAGTTGTTGGAGGAGATGCCAAACGGTGTGCCGATTGAGAAGGCACGCAGCTACATACACCAACTCGCTAAGGCCATCTTCTGGTGCCACAGTAACGAGATCATTCATAGAGGTGAGTATGGCTCGTCTTATTGAATGCACATGTTCCAATTACATGTAGTTCCTTTCAACTGTTCTTTTAAAGGAATATTTACATGACAGGGGAAATATAGAATGTCGAATACGTTGTTGATCATAACATTAAAATCATATTTGATTCTAGCTTTAAAACTTAAATTACAAAGTTGATTACAAAGTTGATGCAATAAGAAAACTAGGCAAGTTGATTCTATGAATACTGAATAATTATTAATGCTTATTCACCGTGTATAACCATGCTTCTATTGCAGATATTAAACCAGAGAACCTCCTCATTAGTAAAGACGACACTCTTAAATTATGTGACTTTGGTGAGTATAAAAGTAACCAAGCCTTGAAAATGAAAATCACATAGATTTTCCCATCCACTGTCAATTAGAATCTTATGGCCTGTGACTAAGAATTTGTTCCACCATCTATCCATTTTGAGTTAGAAAATAAACCAAAACCTCTACAGTGTTCCAGGTATATCGATATAGGCATTTTCTTTATGGTATACTTCATACTTATATCATTACTCATTTTATGTGTTGCCTTCCAAGGCAGAACAATGAAATTCCCATGATTTTTATTTCACAGGATTTGCCCGAAGCACAACCGGTCCCGGCAATGCCGTGTACACTGACTACGTAGCAACTCGTTGGTACAGGTCCCCAGAACTCTTGCTTGGGTAAATATGATTACCATATTGTGAATTTCTGCTGGTATTTAGCACACTATACCTTCAATGCAAATCATTTGAAAGT
This sequence comes from Acholoe squamosa, assembly GCA_949317995.1. Classification (NCBI taxonomy): domain Eukaryota; kingdom Metazoa; phylum Annelida; class Polychaeta; order Phyllodocida; family Polynoidae; genus Acholoe; species Acholoe squamosa. The sequence goes on from OX439042.1 coordinate 63,592,919, forward strand.
CAGTTTCTATATGTAGTAAGAAATTAAGAGCTGTTGTTACCAATACACTTTGTTTTTACAAAGGCATGAATAAATACCAGAAAATGTATCAAAACTATAATCATATATTTAAGATAATATCAAGAATGGTTACAAGAAAACCCCTATCACAATCAAATAACTTAAGAAAAGTGATCTCATGCGTCTCCTCACCTTACAGTGCTCCATATGGCAAGACGGTCGACATTTGGTCAATCGGGTGTATACTAGGGGAGTTGAGTGATGGTCAGGCGCTGTTCCCCGGAGAGAGTGAGATTGACCAACTGTACACAATACAAAAGGTGCTGGGACCCCTACCGCCTGACCAGATGCAGATGTTTTACAGCAACCCGCGGTTCCAGGGTCTCAAGGTGAACCAACTTTTGTTTTTTTTTATATTTATTCTTTTATTCTTTTCTTACAAGGCCACACCAAAAAAATAAGTTGGTCTACGGATTTCCCTCTCCATGTTTTTGGAAATACAAATTTATTTTTCTTTGCAAAATATCTCGTCTACGGATTTCGCTCGCTTCTTTTTCTATAAGTTTTCTCTTTGTGATGTTTGGCAATTTTTTTTTTTAAAATAAAATTTTTTTCACTCGCCTCACTTTTCCAGCAAGGAATCCATTGGACGCCAAAAAAATTCTTAAAAAAAAAAAAAAAATTTCGTTCGCTTGCACCTTTTTTTTTTTGGTGTTGCCCAATGTATGTGAAAATCCTAAAAATGTGCTGCAGAAGTGATACACTTGAAATTTGGTGAAATACATGTACTTGCATAATTAGAAAGGAAAATGCTGCACTGAAAATTTAAAGGTAAAAATAATGATGTGTGCCAATAATTGAATCAAAAACTTGCACAGATAGATGTGAGACAGGTAGGCGCTTATGCAAAATGTGTGAAAATGTAAATACTCAACATTATTGGCACACAGTAAAATACCTTCAATTTATTTCTAGGAAGTGAATGATGCATTAAACCTGTGTATAGCCATAAATCTGTTAAATCGTTTAATACAAATTTTGTCCACCATTATAGTTCCCGGCCGTGACAAACCCACAGACACTTAAGGCTCGGTACCAGGGTATTCTCAGTGGCACTCTGATTGACTTCATGCAAGTAAGTGATCACCAACTTCCTCCTTGTTGATGCCATTGGAAAACCAACTTGAATTTTTTTTTTCGATCTAGCTTCCCATTCTCCTTCCACCCCCTTTCTTTGACTCATAGTTTGTACCATCAAACTTAACGTGTGAGCTATAACTGATACATTAATCAGATGGTTAGTGAAGTATGTAGCACCTTACAGGGTCATTGCACTTAGGTTAGCAAATTGGACTATTACTGGTTATACCGTAAATTCAAAATTAGGCTTATAGAATGGGCCCAAAGTGAGGGTGCAGCTTATATGGGGGCATTTGACACTATAGAATAGTACTAAATTTCCAATTTTCAACCCTTAGTTGTGGCTTATAGCTTATTCAAAAGTCAGGGGTGCGGCTTATACGAGGGATGCGGCTTATACAAAAGAATTTACGGTAATCAAGTTTTAAATGCACCAGTCTTTTTTGTAGGAAATTGGATTGACAGCAGTTATAATCAAGTTTTAAATGAATCTTTTTTTGTTCAGGCACACCTTATAAATAAAATGTGCTTTCAATGGCAGGATTTGTCCTCAGAATTAAATATATATGTGTACAATTTTACAACACAGCACACGCTGGTTCTGGACCCACTAGGCCGCTTCACGATCGAGCAAGTCCTGGAGCATCGTGCCTTTCATACTGAGCAACTCCTCAACAAAAATCGGATGCCACTCAAAAAGCGGAAAAACGACACAAATAACCTCATCAATAAGTAAGTATATGATTATAGCATGCATGTACCTAGTAGCACATATTTCATTTCATAATGTGTTCTGCTTCGATTTTAATTCAGTGATCAAGTAAGATACATAATGCAGAGAGGCTAAAGTATAAATCTTGTGAAATTGAATGTTAATACTACCCCCAAAAAATGAATTAGCTCCCCCCCCCAAAAAAAAAATGATTATGCTCTTGAATCAGTAGTTAATTGGGGATAGGTATCATCCCAAACTATCATGAGTATTTGTAAAAGGTTGCATATGATCTTCCAAGTATGTACACTCCCAAGTATCAGTAGTCTTTTATTTCAAGTAAAGAAAAAAAAACCTCTAGAAACAAGCAAAAGATCTATAACTTGTTTCACCCTCCTGTATTCTGCTTTATAGAGGAACCCATAAGTTAGATACCATGTGAAAATAAAAGACAATTGAATATGATCTATCATCATATTTATTCACTTGATGCATGAGGAAAATATTTTATAACTTGTCATTGACTACCTGCATCTTTTTTTCTTTGGCATTAACATAAACATTTCAAGCATGTTTATCAACATATTCCCAGTAATGTGAATCTAAATAAACTCAATCCTGGTTCCAGTCGAAATGAAGAGGATGTCAAAGTGCAGGATATACCACAGCAAAATGGTCACCATGAAAACCGAGATACTGTGGATGGTGGCCGGACTGAACAATTGCCAAACAATAAATACCTCAAATCTCAAAAAGACAGGGACCGGGACAGAGAGCGGGAAGGGGAAAGAGACAGGGATCCCAATGTACCTTCTAAAGGACCTGAGGGCCAGATGGTAGTGAGGGTTAATCCCAAAGGGGGTAATGTAATGAATGGGGAATCCCGGCAAATTGTAGACCAGCGCACCCTCGAGCCAAAGCACTACGGCAGCACGTTCACAGACTTCCGCAATATGAGCCTTAGTGATCGGGACCTTAATGGCGGTGGCTTGGCTGAGGAGGAGGATCGCGGGCAATACCAGGAGCCCCCAGAAAGGACCTCAGAAATGTCTAAGTATCTCAAAAAAAGGACTAACGAAGTGACCAAACCAATCATAAATGGCAGGATAGAGCCATCATCAGGCGGTGGAACTGGCACTGGATATAACCAGTATGGGTCTCCTAGGCCCAATATTGACATTCCTAATAAGGAGAATGTAATAAATGCAGCCAAAAACACAACATATACTGTAAGCTTCACAGCAGCTGCCCACCAAGCACAGCAGGCAGAGCTTGCAAGTCAGAAACAGTCCCAACAACAACAGCACCAGCAACAGCCGCAACAAGCGCAGCCTGGAAGCCCCATTACTGACCGCAAAAATAATAAGGTAAATAATAGGCTTGATGCATTTCTATAATATAATGCATGTTGAATTCAAGAGGAAGTGACACATACTTTTTTATGTCTTGACAATTAATTTTTAAACAAAGGTATGACTAAATAAAAGGGGATTCTTGATATAAAGCCTTTTATTTTCTGATTGGCACTCAAAAGGTATGCCCAAGGGAGAAGTTGATACCTTACATTTTTCTCTGCCTTCTGTTCTCGGGCTTCCCTAGCCCACTTAAAAGGGTCTACCGTAATCTCCCGCGTAGAAGACGCGCTGCGCGTATAAGACGCACCCCAAACTCAGCACATGCATTTTCGCGTATAAGACGCACATTTTAATGCTGATATTTGTAAGATTAGTACTGTTCTATAGTAAAATTACCCCTCGTATAAGACGCACCCTGAACTTCAGAAAATCCTATAAGACTCCCCAGCATTTTGTTTGGCGTAGAGGACGCGTCTTATACGCGGGAGTTTACAGTATATCTCCTCTTTCCTATCCCCTCGGATGTGTGTGGTGCACATATGCACAGGCATTGACACATTCCTCTGTGAAATTGTGTAATATAGTTCTCGCCATGAATATGACCTTAGCTGTCAAAATGGCGTTTAACATCTATTACTCACTCACCTTCTGTTCTGTCGTGGTTTCATTTGTGTATAGGTCACAGGGTTTGTTTATTCATTTATATTAGCCTCATGGTCATTTATTACGCCTAATCTTTTAAAAATTTCTACTGGCAGTTCCTAAGTCAGGCTCATCAAGATGAGCTTCAGAAGATCCGGTCCAGTATACGGCGTAAGAACAGGGAGGGGTCTGCCCCCAACAAAACGTTTGCTGACCGACTTGCAGAAGCAAAGGTAGATATGTAACTTACTTAAAAGATTTTATAACTTGTCAATATTTTGCATGATATTAGAGAGTCATTACTTGAAATGAAAATCTATCAAATTTTTTCTACTTTTAGTATACATTAATCAGAAGAAAGTTTCATGAATTCCTGATTTCAGGGATGTAAGTTTTAAGAATTTTGCCTGATTTCAGAATTTTCCCAGTCCAAAATGCCTGTCCATTTACCCAAATATCCTTTCTTGCATAAAAGATTCGTAGTAATGTAATAGGAATTCAGAACTTGTAATATGTATCTTCAGAATGTTTCATACAGTATGACTTACATCCCTGTAATATATCTTAAAATCATACACGTCCTTTAGGGGTATCTAACTATTGCCACCTACCCCCCCCCCCCCCCACCCCAATTGTTCTAACAGTTGACTTACAAAAAAGTCACTTTTCCAACAGAACCATGCACAGAATGAGGCGAGCGACGGTCCAAACTCAGTTGGAAAGTACAAAGATAAAAACTTCCAGGGACTTGCATATCCAAGGGAGCGACGTGCAAAAAGTCAGTACTATGGTAAGACCGAAGCGCATGCTTCCTGCTTGGTAGATGTGCATTTGGTCTGTCATGTAGAATATAGTGTTAGAGCTGTAAGGATATGAAAAGAATTTGATGGTTGTTTTGTAATATAGAACAACCAAAGCATGCCCTTCTGTGTATTATATAGTATGTAGGTTTTGCTGTGATATAATAAGAGTATGAAAAAGGAAGTAGTGTATCATTCTTGTTGTGACATGCCCTTTCTCTCAAAAACTTATGAATTTCACTATTTTAACCTCATAAAGTGCAGGACCTGAGCCTATTGAACAATCCTCCTTCTGTGGCTATGTTGATACCAACAGATCCCATACTAAGTTTTGCTAAATGGCCATTTTCTTGTGTTCTAATGGGTCAATGATTTGCCTATCAGCAGAATAATTCTCCTATCAGGTGCATGAAAGGCCATCAGACAGTTCTTCCCTTGACCAAATTATGCAGTTCTAAAGGATGCAAGCCAAAAATTATAAATCATCCTAGGTGTGGTTGAAATGCTTGCAAACATTTCCAGAATGATTCCAGATACAGAGGATTAAAAAAAAACATTGCTTACACTTGGTAATGTGCAGAACAGCTGCTATGTTATTTCCTGATGCTTAATCCAGTTCCAAAAATAGACTTTTCACCAAAATATGCTAGACAGAAAATGCAATAGGTGTCAAATAGAGAATGATGCATGTGTAATGGTGTATTAGTAGTCATAGAATTCTGTCCATTTTTTTTTGTGGATGTATGTTTAGCAATAGCTATAACCTGATAGAGGCAGTTTTCATCTACTTTATTGATAAGATATCCTCAAATGTGGTACAAAAAGAACTATATTAAGTATTGATAAGTCCATGGTACTGATGAGTAGACATGTCCCCTGTCTATCTCGGTTAAAGTTAAAGTACCTGCGCATACTTGCTTTGAAGACAAAGCATTGCAGATTTTTGTAAAGTAATACCTATTTCACAGAAACAGGGATGGAAACTCAACTTAGTCCTTCTTTTTAAAGTTAATAGGGTTCCTCCTTTTTATGAGCGTTCGCTTCTCATTTTAACTACATATAGGTTAAGTATGCTCTTTAAATTTTAAAGGAAACTTGCGTTGGGATAGGCTTCGCCTTCGTATAGGTATACAAACAAAGTTTTGATAATTGATCAGTGGTGTAATCTGTAGTGAGACACAGCAGCTTATTATTTATTGAGTTCTACCAGACTGAAATTACATATAGCATTTCCTGCTTAGATAATAAAGCATGTAAGAGAAGAGATACAACAAAATGGACTACTAGTACTTACATTGTCTACTTCTAAGTAGGAAAGTTAAAAAAACTATGGTATAAATCTTTAGCCGTTTACCGGGTATTTGTTAAGTAATCTGAACATGGCCTATAGGACTCAATATGGAGGCCTAGTGGAGCCGCCATTTTGAATTTCGCTGGTTGAGGTAAAACCCACTGATAAGACATACCATGATGGGTACCTTGTCCTTGGTTAACACCCACTTCCAGGGACATGCTGGTCCCATCTTAACAGTTCTTATCAGTGTGTGTCACCGAAACCAGCTCCAGACCAACTACCGTAAACTCCCGCGTATAAGACGCGTCCTCTACGTCAAACAAAATGCTGGGCAGTCTTATAGGATGTACTGAAATTGGGGGTGCGTCTTATACAAGGGGTAATTTTACTATAGAAATGTACTGAATTTACAAAATTCAACCCTAAGAGGTGCGTCTTATACGCGAAAATGCATGTGCTGAGTTTGGGGTGCGTCTTATATGCGCAGCGCGTCTTCTACGTGGGAGATTACGATAGTGGCCAATATGGTTTCTTGATATATTTTAAAGAAAGCAATGTAATAGAAGTCTGGTAGGAATCTCAGATTAGACCACCTGCCGCAAACCCCCAATTTTTGTAATAAGGCACTTAGTTTACAAGTGTAAAAGGTTATGGTTCAGGATCAGTTTTCTTGTATAAGTAGACAATTTGTGAATACCCACAAAGATAGTGGTCCTCCCCATCCCAAAGCACAACCAGATTCTTTTCTATCAGTATCTTTTAATTAAGCATTTAGCTGACGTAGGACTTGCCTTAGAATTCCATTTCTATTGTCTCACATTTTAAGTCTTTCAAAATTACAATTTTGATATTTTTGGTAAATGACACAATGATGAACGAATTAACGGTGGCAGGGTATTTGAATACACACTGTCCTCCGTCGTTATGAATGTAGGGGTGGCAAGGAACTTGCCAATTCTGCTGCATCATGCAGATCCTTCGGGAGCATATCAACCACCATGTAGTTCCAGAACAATATACTAATCCCGCATCGAAGAGTTACTTGACTGGGTGACATTTATGCATTATGATGACAAAGGACATGGTTCATTAACCATTTAAGGGATACAAAGTGTATTAATCTGCATTAATCTCTGCTAAATTTTGGTTACTATTTTATTAGTGGAGGTAAAATCAACCAAATTAACGAGCATGCCTGTTGGTTGTCTTGTCATTATGCATAAATGAACTCTGAAAAGTAACTTTCCGTGGCTATGCTCATACAGTATGCCAGTCCTATGAATTTGATGTGCTCTCAAAGGGTCAGCATGGTGTAGGATTGGAGCCCTTGTCTGAATTTATAGAGCTCCATTTATATGCCTTGGCGACCAATCAAAGCACTAGTGGCCCTTGAAGGGTTTAAATAACTTGCTGCCTTATAAGGGTTAAGTTTAATTAAGCACACTGAGCTGAGTCACCAGAAACCATCCTGTTATTTCTCCTTGCCTCGATGTCTCATGACATACTAACCCTTGATTTCCTATAATGATAGTAACCCTAGACAAATGAATTATACATTGTCATGGGAGAAGGCAATTTTGACATTTCTGCATTTTGAACGAAGTATAGACTGGATGCTTGTACCAGTGGTTATTGCTATCAGCTTGCATTTTACATTGCTTGTGACAAAAAGTAGAATATCATTTCTAATGTTGCTTGATTTTAAAGTTGCAGTTTTTGTAAGTTAGGCTTCAAAACCTTTTTTTTTCTGTATGAATCATGCAAACTAAAAAAAAAGTAATGATATCTAATAAATTATATATCTTAGATTTCTATATCATTGGTGATGATTTAATCTTTGATAAATAAAAGCAATAAAAAAGATAGAAAATTTGAATAGTTTAACAAAAGAAAGTAGACTTACCCTTATTTTCCCCTATGAACAAATGAAGTGCACAGTAGACACTATTAAAACCTCTCATATACATTTCATAACTCAGAAAAAATCAAGAATTTGGTACTCAGGTAACAAAGTTTTAACCGCTCAAGTAAATTAGAGAAATAACCATAATATGGCATAAACCAGCTGTATAAGAGAGTATATTGCATTACAATAAAAATAAGTTTTGATTTATTTTGCATCAAAATCATAGTTTTAGTTCTGAGCAGAGTTTAAAGAAATCTTGCCCCTCATAGCTATAAAAATATGATATGGAATCTTATTTCATTATGGAAACTTCCTTCTTTGCCACCCACAGTGTTTCACTCATTCACCAATCTACAGTCCCACATCTTTTGTTTCTATCACTGATCAGGTCCCTTGGACATGGTATGTACACCGCGGCTCCAGTCAGTGAGCCAGGACCAACCCATGGTGAATGAAAAGCTTAGAATCCGAGTCAGGGGTCGGCTCTCCCATCAGGTTTTCCCCAGTGCGTGTTCATATGTCCACATGCTGGTATTATGTGATAGATAATAGCTGTAGCTATTGGTGGTGGCAATTCCAAATGGTGGAAATTTGCATCAATTATGTGATGAATGATACAGAACTCTGTCAACAGTTTTTCCTTTCATAATTTGGACCTTTTATGAACACAAATTACAGTTACACCTCATGGACTTAGACTTTATGACCTTTTCTTGAAACACCTTTCATGTTTAGAAATCTTGTATCAAAATGTTTGATACTCACTAGTAATACCTTTTGGCAGTGCACACATATCAGTCTTTGAGGTAATTACTTCCAATGGATTCTCACTGTACCGTTTCCTGTACAACTCTAAATCATATGAAGTAAATTACACCCCTTATTTCTTGTTATGTGACTGTTCATAGTTGTGTTATTCATCAACATATCTGCTTTGTACACCAACCAGCTTAGGACTAATATGCAGACCAACTTTTTACAAATGTACTTAAATCTGTAGCATTAGCTTTGGTTTGTGCTTCTGCAGCTGTTATGTAACTAACCTGGTTCATAGCATGCACCTAGTACAGACCCCTCCCCCTCTCCAAATCTACATTGGTGTATATTGTATATGAACCTCCATCAGGACTCTGGGTGACTTTATCTCATGTGCTGTTTTAAAGGGTTTCTTTTTATTTATTCAGGTGCTGTATTCTATTTCTTGACTTGAGTAGCTCAGAGCTAGTTGACTTATCCTTTTTTTCTGATAGTGGGATAGTTATTTGTAATACCTTTGTTATTTTATACTTCCTAGGGCACACTTAGTATCCCTTTGTGATTGATTCAAATCTAGATTTTCAAACAAAGGTAGCCTATGGTGATATACCAATTACCATAGTCCCCTGCATATAAGTCATGGTATATACATCAGGGGTGTGAAATTTCCGCGGAAACGCGGAAATCTGCGTTTTTGATGCTCAGAAAGACCATTCTTGAGATCTATGCAAATCCACTGAGAAAAGAATTTACCATTTGTAGAGGGTGGGGGTCTGACTTAGAATGTCTGCCAATACCATTCCAGATTGAAAAATGTGGGCATCCCAATGGTAGTTCCAAACATATTTGTACAACAGAGTGTGTTATATTCTGCCCAAAGAACATTTAGATCACTTTTATCCAACATTAAAACATAGCTAGCAAGCCGTATATTACGCTTCAGATTAAATAGGTTTTGGGATTTCACACCCCTGATACATGGAAGCAAACCCCACTGTATCTTAAAAGATGAGAAATTATGTGGCATTAGTATACAACTGCTCAAAATTAGCCCCAGGTGCATCTAATAGGCCTGGCATCTCAGGGAGTGTTTTATTAACAAGGTAACCTTATATGCGAGGGACTGGATTAAAATGTTTTTTTTTCTCACTAAAAATTGTACTCCTTGGAAAGAATAAATTTCTTACAGTGTCATACTTGAGTAAGATAGTTATAAGTTTGTTAAACTTATGTGAACAGAGATGCCACTTTTCCTGGTTTACCAAGAAGTCCTGGTTTTGATTCCAAGATTTCTGTATTAAGTTATGTTGAATTCCTGGGGAAATGTGTCCAAAGTCCAGTTTTCCTGGTTTCTGTCTGCCAGTGAGTGGCATCTCTGACTGTGAACCAGAATTCCATCATAAATTTTGGGAGTGGGGAATGTATTGAAAATAAGATATTGGTAACTCTCGGATGAAATTTTGGAATGTTAATCAGACAATAGCTGCACTCAAGGATTATTTCGCGTCATTCTGGACTTGTGCACTGAGCACTTAGCTAGACATTCTGTATCATCACTTGGTTCACGGACCGCTTGTCATTACCTTTCTCATACACAAGATGGTGTGCATGGTCTATTATGTTAAATATCAATTGGTCCTCTTACAGACCAAAATACGACTCTCGACTGCACTTCCCCAACCCCAGGTAAAAGTCGCACTGGCCTTGGCTCACCCTGCTTTTCCGTTTCCTCTGTGCTTAGCTTAATGTTTAATGTTCTTGAAGTGATTTCACAGTGATGGGGACACCCTGGATCAGTTTTAGATACAGGAAGAGAAAGACTTTGACAAATTCAGCCAATGAAAAACCTCCTAATGTTGTTTTAATCAATCCAAAATTTGAATCTTGCATACCGTAATCTCCCGCGTAGAAGGCGCAGCTCGCGTAGAAGGCGCCCCCCCTAACTCAGAGAAGGCCTTTTCACATAGAAGGCGCACGTACCTCTTCTGGATCGATTTCCGGAAAAACCCGCGTATAAGGCACCCCCCCAACTCACAGGGGGGCTGTTTCGCGTAGAAGGCGCCCCCCCCACCCCCCCTTCCCACCCCCTATTCTACAGCGACCGGTCTGCCGCGCTGCTGGCTATATGAGTTCAAGCTGTCATCGGCACATGGTCGGCGTCAAACCCGCCGAGCAAATCTACAGTGACCGCGCTGCTGGCGCTATGAGTTCAAGCTGTCATCGGCACATGGTGTGACGGTCGGTTTCAAACCCGCCGAGCAAATCTACACCGACCGGGCTGCCGCGCTGCTGGCTATATGAGTTCAAGCTGTCATCGGCGCATGGTGGGCCTTATCCCCGTCGAGCGCCCGTCGACACCTCCCGGTCTGCCGCGCTGCTGGCTATATGAGTTCAAGCTGTCATCGGCACACAGTCAGCGTCAAACCCGCCGAGCAAATCTACAGTGACCGCGCTGCTGGCGCTATGAGTTCAAGCTGTCATCGGCACATGGTGTGACGGTCGGTTTCAAACCCGCCGAGCAAATCTACACCGACCGGGCTGCCGCGCTGCTGGCTATATGAGTTCAAGCTGTCATCGGCGCATGGTGGGCCTTATCCCCGTCGAGCGCCCGTCGACACCTCCCGGTCTGCCGCGCTGCTGGCTATATGAGTTCAAGCTGTCATCGGCACACAGTCAGCGTCAAACCCGCCGAGCAAATCTACAGCGACCGCGCTGCTGGCGCTATGAGTTCAAGCTGTCATCGGCACACGGTGTGACGGTCGGCGTCAAACCCGCCGAGCAAATCTACACCGACCGGGCTGCCGCACTGCTGGCTATATGAGTTCAAGCTGTCATCGGCGCATGGTGGGCCTTATCCCCGGCGAGCGCGTCGACACCTCCCGGTCTGCCGCGGTGCTGGCGCTGTGAGTTCAAGCTGTCATCGGCGCATTTTCCCAAATGAGATGTTGGAAAAACCCGCGTATAAGGCGCACCCCCAACTCAAGGCAATTACCCTCCCGTGTATAAGACCCAGCAGCATTTTGTTTGGCGTAGAAGACGCGCCTTCTACGCGGGAGATTACGGTATTCTCCAAATGGCAGTTTTTGTCCGAACTCATTTACTTTTGCATGTATATGAACTATCATTTAGGCGATTGGGAGTTGTTAATATTGAGTTTAATATGGTGACCTGTACTGCAACGTGTACGTCTATTGCAATGCTGAAGGATAGGCTATACGTTGCCAAACATGTTACAATTAGGCAAATCTTAAATTGATGAAGCCAATTAGAAAGGATATATGATGTTTGTATACTGTTAACCCAAGATGACCCCATTCTGTGAAGTTGAGAGCAGCTTGTAAATAATAACATTCTTATGATAGTACTTTCTTCTCCTTTCACATGCTGTAGGATAAAAAAGGCTGACCAAACTCCCTTCATGAAAGGCATGGTCTATGTACTGAATTTGGATCAGTCTGCTGATATTACTTTGAAACAAAAAGGGTGAATAGTTTTTAAAAGCCCTGATCTGCAAAAGAGAATTTATATTCCATATCTTAAACAATATTTACTATGTCCACTTATATCCTGCAAAGCAAGGGCGAATAAAGCAGCTGGAATTGCTTTACTCTTTTGTTTTGACCTCTTAAGACATACAGCATTCACTGATGTCTGTTCTATACATTTTATTTTTGTTGTTTGCTTATTTTCTTTTCATCAATAAGCTTTTGCAAAATGCACTATTTGTATACTGTCATTTATGATGTTGCAATGTTTTGCATTTATGTTGAGACAAGCTGTCGCTTTATGTAACGCACCCATCCCTCCACCATTGATGCTTTAAATGTTCTCTTTATGTTTTTATATTGCGCCTGTTTATATCATACTGTATTTTAGAGTTTAAAATTTTGAATGAAATTGTTCTTGATTTGCATTGAATTGACATGTTTGAACTGCCCATAGATGTGTTGTTTTCTTTTTTCCATTTTTTTTTTTTTTTTTTTAATTTGTGACTGAGATGAGAAAATGGAGAAACAGACCCATTATCATTTGTTCCATCAAGCTTTGACTAAGTTTGTATGACTGAAAACAATACATATATTTGATCTTTGAATAATTATTTGTATCACTTTGTCATTATTGTCCTCACCTATTTTCTATGCAAATAGAGTCAAAGTGTAAGGCCCATTATTAAGTATATATCATTGATTTATCATTAACATACATGTATACTAATAAATCTATGATTGAATTTAGAGTATACTCAAGCATGTATTCTTTAATGTTTTCTGCAGACTCTGGTTTATCAAACACAGCACGGGGAAAGACACCATTACCACCACATCCGTCAGCGCTGGACAGTCAAGGTCGGGGAGCACAGGACCAGTAAGTGATCATAATTAGTCCTACTTTTAAACCTCTCACATAAGGCCACTCAAAAAAAAAACAAACTTGTTTCTCATCACCAAGTCATGAAAAAAGTGACGAGGGAGGATGCGTAAGAAAAACTGCATTTTAAAAGTAAAATCATCATTGACATTATAAAAGAGTAATAATGTCTATTATTGATAGCAAGCTGCATTCCCTGGACCATAAGCTGTTATTTGCTACCAAACTTGAGTTCTTTTGCTCTTTTTTTGGTACAATTTTCTCAGAAAAATCTCTTTAAAAAAAACAAAGCAAACTCAAATGATGATTTTTCTGACGAGGGCGGTGAATAGAAACAAGTTTTTTTTTTGGAGTTGCCTAAGCTGAAGATTTTTGAGATTTAAAGTCCAATTCGGTTTATCGATTCAGTTGAAATAGAGGAAAAGCTTAGAAGGTTATTTCAGTCATAACAGTTTAAATTAATCTAAATTGTCCAAAGGATCTCAAACTGCACCTCTAAGAGACATACGGTCACCAGATTCACTGACTTCTTCTATACCGTAATCTCCCGCATATAAGGCGCATCCCGCGTATAAGGCGCACCCAGAGTTTCAGAATATGGTCAAAAAAATAAAAAATTCATAACTTTTGTTCTAATGAATGGATTTTCAAAATTCAAAAAGCTATGTGCTGTTTGGACCCCCGTGACCCTTCTGGACCCCAAATACAGCAGATGAGCTTATATGGTAGTGTAACATATCAAAAGAAAGATCTTGGTGTCCCCCTTGTGGATCCAATTAGAACTAAAACCCCCCATATAAGACGCGCCTTATACGCGGGAGATTACGGTAGTATGGATTTGCAATTGTTCATTCATTTCATAAAAGGAATCAATTATCTATGGACCAACATTCTTTTACATCTTGTCACCATTCTTATGTAATCTAGTAGTATTCTGATTGGTCATACAGTAGTCTAAATATTTTGTACTTGGTAATTTATATGAAGAGTTTGTGTTTAGCCATTTGTCTCAAGGCTTTCATATGAAATGCAGCAGATTTCCTATTTAAGATACCAACTCTACTTTATTTCCAGGAGAATTTTAGATCCTAGTGTATGGCAAAGTAACACATATAAAAAGAAAAAGAAGAAAAAATCCAGCCAGGTAAGCAATGCAGAGTGGAACAGATGAAATTCTATGGTTTACTCACTAATAGGAAATTTGGCATTAGTTGTCGGATATCAATCGTATAAAAGTAGAGATAAAATACAGGTTCATAACTGAAAGAGAATTAATATTTCTTAAGGATTTATGTATCTCAATTACAAAGTTTTAAAGTTAGCGGTCTTTGTTTATTTGAATTACGATATATGTGATGATTTATAACCATTTCTCAATAAAATGATGTTGAATAATTTTCTTTCTCTTTTAGCAGGTGGATCAATCACATGGCATCAGACCACAACTTGTTCCATCCACCCCGAAAGCAACAAACTGGGACCATGGACAGGAGGCTTGGGACACCTCTGGAGGGCGTGAAGAAAATTATAAAGAGCCCTATCGGGATGGCTGGGACACCACTGGTCAGGGGACGGCCCCATCCTACACTGCACGCAACAATGGTGCCCTCAGGAAGACAGCAGCAACACCTGTAGATAAGGTAAGCAGGATTGAATTGGGTTCAAGTTTGGCAGTTTTTTATTATCAGTTGAACCTCTTTTACATATAAACTAAAGAGCTGCCTAAGGGATGGCTACAGCTTATTCATGAAACATTGATTAACAGTGAACAATACTATCTCTACAAAAAATCAAGTCAAACTTGATAGTACCCTTCCAAAGTCTTGCTCAAAAGCAAAGTGCAACTATATGGTAGGTGTATGTTTATAAAAGATATACTACATGTAAAAATCAGAGAAGTTTCTCCATATCCAGTTACTCAAATGTAAAGCTACCTTTCATGGGATATTGTTTGTTTTTTTTTTTGTTTACTTTTTTATTTTTGCTAGGGGATATTGTACACTAACTTTGCTTTCAGCTAGTTGTCCTGGGGTTTAACTTGCACCTGTAATTTGAATTCTTTACTTATCTGTTATTCAATATGTTCTGATTAACCTGAAAACCAAATGTATACAAGTTTGCCATTTTTGTTCATACACATAAGTATAAAAATATAGGACCATATAGTCTGATGTTAGTTTCCCCCTTTTTGCAGAATGCACGGTCGGAGAATGTGCTAGGAGTGCCTCAGGGTGGTGGTGTTGTCAGCGCCCCCCACCCCAAGTCCTCTCCCATCCAGTCCCCAACCGTGCCACGTAAGCATGGCCCGCCCGCAGGGGTCCCTGCTGCACCAGCTGGGAGTCCAACCCCACTGCCTACCCACCATACGCACACCCAACATGCTCAGCTGTCTGCCCCGCCACCCACAGCAACGGGTGACACATCCATAATCATACAACCAACCCCTACTGTGCGAATTCAACCCACTCCACTCTCAAGACCAGTGCACGGGTCACTTTCTACATCACAATCTCACCCAAACACATAACACAGTATGATCACAATCAGTCTTTAATTTTCATCTTTGTATTTACTGTTAAATAATTTGTTAGGAATTCTCCTTGAAAAATACTTCCTCATGTCCATGCACTCTTTCACCTTTTCTACGCTTGAAATTTTTTTATGGTTCTTGTGAATTTCATGTAGATATATTTACGAAATATATTTAAGAATTTGGACAAAAAAAAATAGGAGAAGAAAGAGCAAGTGCAACTTGTAACCTCTTAATTTCTTATTAATGATAAATATATATCTATATTTAATGAAAACAGATTAGTTTTTTTTATTAACGGATGTTGTAGACAATGTAGAAAATGATAGTACATACCCTAAAAGTTGTTAAATAAACTAACCAATTGCAAGGAGGTTTTGGCCAAATTTGCTGCATCTCAAAATTTATTGGGTCAGCTTATAAGGGAGAAGGGATATTCTGAGATTTATAGTAGTTATCTGCTAGATAAGATAGCATACTAACTATGCTAAGAGCTTCTTGGTTTGTTTCGTTCATATTTCAGATCTCGTTTAAAGCGTTTAGTTTCCAGGATGTAGATTAGAAACTTTTCTGACTCAAGATTGGTCCATGTATATATGAAATATTATTCATAATCCTATAATCTTATGGTCTTCATTGCAGTTATTTTCAACTGGGATGCATGCAATTATTGTTTGTTCTGCTTCCTTTGCCATAAATCTCTATTTTTGTGTTGTGTCTGTGTACCAAGCAAACTGTCCCTTCATACATATGACTTAATCAAATCAGTCAATAATCTTCATATACACTGAAGATGCTAGTGAACAGGGAGATTATATTGAGTCAGAAAATGTCCTAAAACTCTTTGAATTATAAGATTAACTTCATAGCTAGAGTTCACTTTTGCTGCATGTTTAATATTACTATGGAGCTTTCATAGTCATTAAGTATGTTAATTTCTGATTTGGTTAATGTCTAATGTTTGGAGTTCGTTTTGGTGCAGGTGTTTGTATTATGTAAGAGTATGCTTTTTTCATTTAAATCTAGACTTTCAATTCACATTCTAAACATGGTTCTGTTTCGTTATTTTACAGCGGCTACAGCCCTTGTCACACAAGCCCCTTTCTCTTACCCTCACAGCCACCGAACTCCAAGCCCATTCAACCACCCCAACACCTCGAAACCCCAATCCGTCTCACCCCGTTTACCCACACTCTGGGCTCCAACACCATGATCCTCGGTCAGTCATGTCCCGTTCTAACAACGATCTCCGTGCCCCTGGCTGGAGCTCACAGCCACAGCTGTCTCCAGCCTCCTCCGGGAACCACTTGGACTTCCGCCCTGAAAACACCTACCCTCAGAGAGCAGACCATGCCAATTCAAGATCAGAGCATATGCCTAGTAGGATAGACACACGATCAGACCATAGTCACCAGCGATCTGATTATAATTCCACCCGCTTAGACCCTTCCCACACCAGATCAGACCAAACCCATTTGAGGTCAGACCACACCCCATCAAGAACGGACCATGGTCAAACACGAGGAGGCAATTATGCACACATCCAAGAAGAGCGGAACTATGTAACACCCCAGATCACGCCCACACCGCGTGAAGGCCAGGGCGAACTGAGGTCTATCAAACCAACCAAAACAAAGACTTCCCATGCAGCGAGGAGATTGATACTAAAAGAAACCATCATTTAGCATATTATAGGTTCCTTGATGTACATGCACCATCTTTGTTGTGAAACTTTAAGAGGGTAAAGAGTGATAAACATGTTTGTATTTGATATGTTATGGGGTGCTAGGAGATGAAACATGTCTTCATAAATGAGGAGAAGATGCCACTTTTCTTGCTTTTTCAGGAATTCCCTTCTTTTTACTTATTGTAGATTTCCATCTTCACTTCCTGGGAAGAGGTCCCAAATCGAAGGTTTTCCTGTTGTTTTCTTCTTCTTTTTTTATTCCGGCTAGCGAGTGGCATCCCCAATGATGTCAGTGGCCCTCAATGCCTAATGTTTGCTGGAATGCTGAAGGGGTTATTATTTCAACAATTTTATGTTCTTACTTCTCTTTGCATGGAAATAGAGTGGAACTTTGTCTTGAATCAAGATTGATCAATTGATCTAGAGTGATATCCACTGCTGCCATAAGTAACATGAGATTAGTTGAATATCACATGATGAATTTGCATGTTTTTATGTTTTAATTGGATTCTCTTATAAAAGAAATGAGAAGTGACTTCAGTTTTGTGTTTATTAAAGGACTCACTAGCATATAGTAAAGGACTTAAGTCCTGTGATTACCTCCATATATTCATCGTAAAAATGATCTAAATTTGTACTGGAAGTTATAATGTAGATATTTAGGTAAGTTGCTGCCCTGGGCATGTTCAAAGTTGCCTGCTCACTTGCATGGTGCCATAGAACCATCTTGATGTTACTATGATTAGAGGGAGATTCCTCAGATGTTACAGTGTATTTTCATATCTATTTAGTATAATTGGAGTGGGCATTCACTATCAAGGTAATTGATTGGGTCATAGTGTCAATAGCAATTGAAAGGAGAAGAAATATTATGACTACTCTGAAACCCTGAATAACCGACAGCTCCCTACTGAGGAGCCCTTTATTTTGTTTCTATCATAATGTCATGTAACAAAGCTATATTCCAATTTTGAAGAAGATGAAAATAGAAAAGAAGGATTGATTTAAAAATTAATGGTTTTTATGGTATGAAATTATAAAAATGTTTTACTTCAGCTAGTTGTCAGTTTGTATTTAGGTTGAAGGCTCCATGTGAAAACTTACCTCGACATTTATAGTCTAAAAAGCCCTAGAGATATCCAGGTAAAGCATGTATATAAAAGTGTCTTAATATTATACTGAGTCAGTGAGAATGTGTTATTCATCAATAGCAATACATAAAGAGGAGGTTTTGACTTTGGTCTTAATAATTTAGGGTCGATTCATCTTTGTTAATGATATGTATGTTATATAATCAAAGTCAATTAACTCTCTTGTTCGCATACTATATTGCTGTCTCACATAGGAGTGTATCGTCGGGATTTTAAGGATAATATAAGATTGTATCTATCATTATTTTAATTGTACAAATGTGTAAGACTGGCAGGGGTTTGTTAGCTGAAAGTTATTCTGTACTTGCGGCTAACAATTTATTTGTTCTAAGTCATGATTTGTAATAAAAGGTGAGAATAAATTAGGCAATAAATTTTCAATGTTATGGACAAGATTGCTTTCTTTCATTTGCTATCACAGAGAATTACAAGTGCATACATGGATAAGAATATCATTTGAATATACAAAAGTACAAACTTTGAGTAATTTAAAGTTGATGGTTGATCGTTTATTCTTCCAACACAAGAGGCACAAAACAATAGCATAGTTGGGACTTGGGCTGTAAATGATGGGCCTATTTATTAACATTTGAACAAGTAAGCAAAGAGGGGCTTCCCTAGCCCTCTTTCCTATCCCCTCGGGATGTGTGTGGTGCACATATGCGCAGGCACTGACACATTCCCCTGTGAAATTGTGTAATGTAGATCTCGCCATGAATATGACCTTAGCTGTCGAAATGCCGTTAAACATCTATTACTCACTCACTCACTCACTCACTCACTCAGTAAGCAAAGAAAACGATTGTTGAAGCATGATAGATGGTGATGGGAAGCATGTTCAGAAGCAAGGAGGTCATCTATAATTCACGTCATGGCAAATTTGACCTTTTTTGAACGCCTCCCCCCTTCATCATGATTTTACCAATTTTGCAATGCTACGTATATCGAAGATCAATTCTATCAAGCTGAGTCTGACACCACCGCCACCCTCCGTCCTGCATTGGTAGACAAAGGACAGCACCAGGGATCCTCATGTTCCCGATAGCGTTGTTCTTAATTTACTCAATACGAAGCATATCCCCTCATCAGTGGTCTGGGGGCATATTTGTAGGAAACCTATGTCCAACTTGGTTGCCCTTCCCACTATGGGGAGGGGCATGCGTTATTTTGATAACTTATGGTCTGCCATCTGTCTTGAAAGTTAGAGTTTTCAGAATTTTGACTTCATGCTGCCATTGAGGATTACCGTTCTGCTCCCCAGTAACCTACATACGCTGAACAAACTTGTGACTGCGGTGAGCAAAATAAAAATACCTAGAAAAAAAATGATACATGTATTAACAATAGGTCTGTAATGTTAATTACAGCTGGAATGAAGAAGAATACATTCAGTATAGTCCGTCATGCAAAGTTCACTGAATTTGAAGGCATACTCAGGAAAGCATGCTCATGGTCATTGTAGTAGCTACCACAGGCCAAATTTATCTTTACGCCATACTACAGCATACTATACATCAATGGAAAGCTGGTAAAATAGGAAGTTCAAAAAAGTAGACTTTTGGCATATATGGTAATATTTGGATTGTTTGGGACCTATTTTATGGATTGAATTAAACTGATTATTTCTAAGAATATGAGAAAAAATTGCTAGGGGCACTTTTAATCCAACATATTAAAATCACTATTTCTCTTGCTCCTAATGTTTCTCACTTCCAGTCTATAACAAGAAACGTGTTTTTAAGGCTTGAAGGATTTTATTGAGGACCAGTTGTATCATTTACTTAATATTATTATTTGGTATTATTTGTTGGCCAGTCATAGGCCATTTGATGAGTTTCTAAAGTCCTCAAAAATGCTCCTGTGTGGTCATATACGGGGGTAGACACTAACTTTTTGGGTCAGCGGCCTCAGAAATCTATTGGCCCGCAGGTAAAGCTGTTGGCCCGGGATTTGAAGCAAGAAACCATATTTCATGTTAAAAAAGAAAGAAGTTAAATATTTGCAACTCTAATATAGACAATTTATTAGCAATATTCAGGGATGAAAGCTGGGGACTAGGAAAAAGCCTGAGAATTATCTATCACTATTTTCAAATATGCACATGAATTCCATAGACTTATTTACATGTATATTTCAAAACTACATCTATTGACTTTACGAATTATAGATAATTCTTTACCAGGTGGCGATGGAATCAATGGTGGAATATACCTTTAAAAGTAAAACAAGTCAAAACATGTACTCCAAAAACTTTTAATGATTTAAGGTTAAAACATATCGACATTTAGAAATGCAACTAACAAACATTCAGAAATATTTAGAATAATTGATGCTTTTATTAGATTAAATATACCTTTGAATAAGTTCTTTCAACATAGCAAAACATTTAACAAAACCTTTGCCAAATGTGTCCGAATGTAAAAAAAAAAAAAGACGTTTTTTAAAAACTGGTTTAGGAGGGGGAGAGCTCACTGGCCACCCGGGCCAGTAGAAGGTTGTTTTGAAAAAAATCACTGGCCACCAATCAAAACTACTAGCCATTGGCCACCGGGCCAGTGTTAGTGTCTACCCCTGCTGCCATATCTATTAGGTATAATATTGGGCATAGTAGATATACGGACTTAGCAGGATTAATTATTAGCCAATGAGATGATCCCAACTATTCACTGTTGTCCTCTCGGGGGCCAACTGGTACCCATCTGATAGCTCTTATCAGTAGGGCTCACTGGTAACAGGCTCCAGCAATGGCCATGCCCATGCCACAATCTGCTACCTCGGAATACAATTTTTAACCCGAAAGGGTTATAAGAGCCAGGTGGAAAAAGCACATTTTAAGACACTACTAACAGTGGGAAAAGTGGAGACACTTTTCTGTCCAATGCTAAATCCCATAGGAGGTGCGAATGGGATCAACATTCCCGCGCTTTTGTTGAGAAGTGGTGCGATTCAGTACAAAATTGCTCAGGCGTTGATTCAACCAGAGAGCCGTCACTTACGCGCATGACGCGGCCACCTGGCCGTAAGCAGCGCTGACAGGGGTGCCACCAAGTGGTGGGTGTAGAAGTAGTCTGCTGCTTAGGCAACTCTATGTCGCCACACTACGTTGGAGTAGCATAGTATGTATCGGAATGGGACTATAGTTAACTACAGGTTATTACTCACTCGGCATGCAGCCAATCAGAGGCCTCCATTTGGTCACGTTGCCATGGTAACGTGACCTACTTAGGGGATTAGCAACCATCTCTCAGCCAATCAGAGGCCAGCATTCTGGTAACCATGGTAACATGACCTACTTAGGGGATTAGCAACCACCGCTCAGCCAATCAGAGGCCAGCATTCTGGTAACCATGGTTACATGGCCTAATTAGGGGATTAGTGGGACCATGTGACCCCTTGTTTGTAAACAACAACACGTGGTGTAACCATGTGTCCCTATGTTTGTAAACAAAGGGGCGGGGCTAATTATGCAAATGAGTTACTCTTGAATTCTTTTGTGCGTGATGATAAGTCGACTGTTTTTTTTTTTTTTTTTTTTTTTAAATAAGTTATGAATGAAATAAAACAGAACAAAATAAATCTTTTTTTATTTTTTATTTTTATTTTCATGAATTATTTCAATCAATCATTTTTCCTTTCGTCCGAACAGTCCGCAAAGTCTCACTTTGCCAGTCTCACAGTCACTGACTCTCTCCATCATACATTGCACTAGCTTGGATAAATCCAATACTATTTCGGCCAGATATAGGACCTTCGTCTGCATGAATTGTAGACGCTTGCAGCACCCCTTTTCCTCTTTTTCCGATTTCTTCACATCATCATCATTGCCAGCCTCTGACTCACCGACCGGTCGCTCAGTTTTGGGTTTTTGCTCAACAGCATGACGCATTTCTTGGAGTTTTTTGTTCAACATGCTTCAATCAGGAAATGGACGCAATGAGGGCCACAGGTGTCAGCACTAGTGTATTGGAGTTGAACACGGTTTCTTTGCCACTTGAACGGAGCAGAACGCTTCAGAAAGCTAAGAACTCTGCGCTCAGCGGAGGTAAGCCGAATGAATCAAAGTAGTACACCTCTCCTTGTTCTCGACACGCAAAACGCCACCCAATGTTGACCTGGTAAATGCTGAGGATCCGTGTTACTTACGAAACAAGTGTTCTTGATAGGGTGCTCGGGGATAGTGTCACAAGAGAAAACACCTAGGAAATGGTGTTTTGTGTGAATGTTACCCTTCAACACTTTGTCTATTTCAAGTGTGTTCATACACTTTCTTCTTGTCTTCAGTTCATGTGGTAGTCTGTGATGGGATGTCGATCTCTGGTCATCTCGACGACGTTGTCATACACCAAGTAGAGTAGTACCGTTGTGGTCTCTGTCAGCGCCGCGCCAAAACTAAGCTCCACCCTCAGCTGACCCGCCTTTATAAGGTTCACTCTACACTCGTCGTGCGATCAGTCCGGAGTTAAATCCAGGGGGAACAGCGTGTAACCGTTCAGGAAATCGTCGTACGAATTGTTGCAGGAGCGTGAACCCTCGTACATCCCCATTTCCGTGTGTAGTGCTAGGTACTCCCTCACCGCTTCCCTTTTGGTAAAGTCGGGCATGTAGGTGTCGTTCAGCACCTTCTGGTCGTTCACTATCACTTGAAGGGAGTTGACATTGTAATGTTTCAGTTCGAACGGGTTCTTGGTGTAATTTCCGTTGAAGGCGTCGTGGTCTAGGAAACAAATCATTATAGACTTGGGTAGTTGACCTGTGTTGGAGTGTGTGTAGGTGTGATCTCTGATGCCCGCAGGGATGGTGTAGGTCGTCACCTCCACTCTGTTCACTGGGTAGTCGAAGGGACCCTGTTCTATCACTGCCTTTTCGTGCGTTTCCACCACAGAATTGGCTATAACCACTCGCCGCACGTAGAGCTTAGCTTTGTGGATCTTGAGTTTGTATGCGGTGGTGCCCGCGCTCATTAGATAGAAACCAGGGGCAGCTTGTTTCAGAGTGAGGTTGATTTCCGTCTCTCCAGCTATGAACTTTGGTTGATGAGCTAGGTCAAAGTGGAGTCTCGACATCAGCGAAAAGCGTCCTTTGGAGACAAGTTTCTGGCGAGCCTTGAACCCTGGGTTGTCGTTGTTCAAGGAGTCGAAGTGACTAGCCCAGTCTTGGTGCCAACCTTGGATGCTCATGATGTTCCTCTTGACGCCTTTGTCGTAGTTGAGTAAACCTTCCAGGTAAGCTCTGTAGGGGTAGGTCTCGGTGTTACCAGACACTTTGAAACCTCCGATGGAGATTTGGACATCCTTGAAGAGCGAGTGAGCCAAGTTGTTCACTGGAGCCACCACATCGGTGTCGTCCAGGCTGTCGGCGTTCGGTTTCAGCACCTCGCATTCCAGATGAAGGTAGTTTTCGTTCAGGTCCATGTACTCTTGGGACTTACTGATGGTAAAATTGATGTTGCTCCCGTCTCCCAAAGAGTTTTTGTTTCTAGTCCGACAAGGGTCGACTTTAGGATAGTAGTTGAGTTGGCGCTATGGCGTGCAGGTCGAGCTCAGAGAGCACGCACTCGCTGCTGTTTTCGTGTACGTAAGCAATTGTGCTCCTTCTTCACGTCGGTGGTAGACTGACGCCGGCGTCCTCTACTCCTTTTATTTACAGGACGCCTCCCTAGCGATCGAAAATGTCTCCCCGCTGTTTCTTGCAAGAACGGCTTCCCGTTTGAGGAGCTCGCCTCCAACGTTTGTCCCCCGCTTTCTTGGGCGTCGTTTTTTTCCCGGAGAGATCACTTTACCCGCCAGACTCTTCAGAGTGCCTACTCCTCTGTTTTTCACGCTGTTCTTGAAAGTACCTCCCTCCATCATGTCCTTGGCCACACCCACCCCAGCACGGAACAGAGTTTTCCCCACCATCTTCAAAAGGGGTGTGGCCGAGCGCATGAGTCCTAAGTGGGCGCCACCAAAACCGTGTCGATTCTGGAAAGATCGGCCGCTGTACATGTTGATTCCATTACCGAACTGAGCATTGTAGTAATCGCTGTACCTTTGTCCGGTGGTGCCCTTTGATGAAAAGTATGGCACTTGTTTACGTATCATGATTGCCTCTTTAACGTTCTATGGGTCTCAGATGAAGTGTCACCGTCACCTCTCCTCTCATGAATGGTATGGATCGGCCGGTTCTGTCTCTTAAGTAGATGCCGACCTTGTCCAACCTTTTGGACTTCAAGGGAAAATAATTCAAATGTGGAAAACTGATAGCTTGCATTCCCCCTTTCCGCCATCCGCTTCTGTTGACTGCGACGCAGCATAACAGAGGGACGTGCATTTCGCCCACTCGTCTTTCTTGAATGGCGTCGGTGTAAACGTACACAGAGTACACGTCTCCGAAGGGGTCCATGATGTAGACGCCGGTGGTCGTCGTCATGAAATGAGTCTTCGCCCCGAATCCTAGAATGTGCGCCAGATGTTCACTGACGAGCACGCCAGTGTGCTGGGGCACGTTGATGGTGACGCGTCTCATCAGTGAGTCGTACGAGAAGACGGCCTTCGAATTTTTCAGAAAGTTCTGATCTTCTAAATTATCTGTCAGGAGCAGGTTCAAGCGCTCGATGAACTGACCTTTGTTTCCCGTGAAAATGGGTGGCATGGGAAAAATGTTCGGCAGCAGCGTTCGCATGCACATTTCTCTCTCCATGTCTTGAACCATGGCATGTGCCATACTCCTCATTTTTCGCCTCTTTTTGGACGTCGTCAGGTATTCCTTGTACAGGGCAGAATTTTCTTGTGTCAACATGACGTTCTTTGACTTCTTCCCGGGTTTCAATATCTGTGCCTCCAACTCTTTTTCTAACAGCTCCGGTGTCATTTCGTTGACAAAGTTCTCCTCTGTTCTAGTCAGAGGGTTAGTGCTTTTGATGATTTTTTTCCAGGTTGAAGACACTGTCCACCGTCTTCCAGTCCAACTCGGGTTTTTTCTTGAAGGTTTTTCTTTCGTTGAAAACTCTTTTCGCCTCAGCCAGCGAGTTCTTTGTGCGCAGAGGGACGATCATGATCAAGTCGTCGTCTCGCACGTTGTTCCATATTGTCAGGAGAATGATTTTGCTGAGAGCCGCTTCGTGGTCCTCTGATAGGAGGAGGGGTGAGTCGAAGTGGGTCCGAAAAGAGGTCAGAGTGTTCTGAGTGAAATAGTCCATAGAACTGTTTTTTATTCTGTCATATTTCAGCTCAAACCCTCTGCTACCCAACGTTTTAGCAACGTTGAACACTTCCTCCTTCCAGTTTCCCTCGTAACCTTTGTCGAAGGGTCCTTTAGCCCTCAACATTCTCACTCTGTCGCCTGGAATGATGACGTCAGTGTCGGAGCGTCGAGGGTTCATCTTTATCCATATTTCCTGATTTGTTTCTTATGGGGAGGTCGTGTCTGTAAAAAAAAGTTTCGCTGTTTTCCGCGCTGACGTCAGCAGCCGACATGTTCAACGTCTTGTGGTGAGTGCGATTGTAAGAAGACACCACTTTGTCCAGTACGTCTAGGGAGCGATACGTACGCTTGTGTGTGAAAAAGCGCCACAGCTTCTTCTTCAGACTTCGATTCAAACGCTCCACTAGACTAGCTTTGATGTTGTCGTTTTCACTGGTGAAAAACTCTATTTCTTTACCCTTGAGGTGATCTTGGAAGGTCTTGTTGAGAAATTCTTACCCTTTGTCTGTTTGAACGGAGCGCGGGTGTCTCTCAGTAGTCATTTCCTCGAACGCCTCGGTGACAGCTGCGCCGCCTTTGGATTTGACGGGAGCCGCCCATGCGTACCTGGAGAAAACGTGGATTGCCGTGACTACATACCGGAACCCATCATTGTGAGGCGCTAAAGCTTGCATGTCCATCAGATCTAACTGCCACTGTTGATCGATTCCCCCGGTTATTGTCTTGTTCCTCGCGAATTTTCTCCAGATGGGTTTATGTTTAGTGTAGGCGTTTCTGATGTTTCTGGAGTTTGGTGATGCTGGTGAAACTAGAGGGTGCTTTGACGTCGGTGTACTTAGCCACTACTTGTCTCTTTTCTTTTTCCTTCTTGGTCAGTTTCTTAGACCTTGCCATCTTGGTGAGTCGGAGTCGGAGTACACTTGGCGACTGCGTCCTTTCTTTTTCTTGCTTTGATTTCTCCTCCTGACGGAGGAGGGACGAGGTGTAGCAGCGAATCTCCTGCTGGAAGTCGGAGTTTTGTAAATGTCGTAGTCGTCGTCTTTACGACGGGAGGTGGCGACGATAAAGAGTGGAGTGGCATGGTCGTAGAGGTAGGCATCGTCGTCATTGGCGTCTTCCTCTTCCTCGTTGGAAGGTAGGTAGGTATTCTGTCCGAAGGATTTTTAGAACCCCCTGCTTTTATAGACTTGGTTTCTGATCAAGGAACCAGTGGGATCTTCCATGCTCAGCACTAGCTTGACCGGCGTGTACCCCTCGGGTCTCGACGCTGTCTTCCTTAACCTGCTGGCGATGTTCAGTAAGTCCACTATGCTAATTCGACTGGCAGGATCCGTTTTTCGCCCCATCATCTCGCTCACCGAGCCGTTGTCATTCCACTTGACCAAGTCGGATTTTTGCAGTCTCTTAAACAGCTTATTGGTGGTGGCATTGTGTTTCCTGTGTGGAACTTGTTTAAGCAACACCGCAAGGAGGGAAGTTCGGGGGGTCAGTGGTCGTACAAGAGCGGATATAGGAATTGAGTGGTTGTTGGGATTTGCGAGAAAGAATTGTAACCTATTCAACAGTCTCTTGTATTTCAGCATTTTTTTGCGCGATTTCAAAGTGGGGTCGTTCAACACTAGGTCCAAGTCCCTGTAGATAAACTGTAGCACCTGGTGTAATGTGGCGTTGGGATGAAGACCTTGTTCTGCCTGTCTGTAGTAATAAGCCATATTGGAGGGTGGAGATACGGCAGTGGCGAAAAAGGAGGGGGTCTTGTTTTCACGCTCATTAGCAACAGCAGTACCACTAGCAGGAGCAGCACCAGCAGGAGCAGCACCAGCAGCACCAGCAGCAGCACCAGCTGTGGGGACATCAGGTGGTCCTCATAATTTTGAGAGCGACTTAGGATCTACGAGAGCCAAGCGCTTGTAGTGTTGCTCCTCGGGGTCCATCATCATCGAGGTAGCTGCGGTGGTGAGGTGTCGAATGAGAAGCTCTATATACGGAGAACGCTTTTTATAAGGGGTAAGGCCAGACCTATCAGAGCTGGAATGAGGAAACCCTCCTTTTGAACCAAGACATTTCTCTTTCTTTTGATGGTGGTAGCTTTTTTGCTCACCGTCCTCAACACGTCAGCAGATTCTCGAAGACTTTCCAGTTGGTTCTCGGTGAGCGGAATGTTTCCCTCCAGTAAATTCTGACAGATTTCGCTCAACGTCGTGATCAAATCTTCGCTTCCAGAACCTATAAAATGCTGACAATCCTCCGGCGAACACTTTGCCAAGTGTTTAAGGGTGCCGTAATGTCTTCTGAGTCGATGAGTAGCCATTACTTTCTCTTTTTGTCTAGCGCACAATCTGATCATCTATGGTCATCAGGAAGGAGCGTATGTCTGCTTGAAGTCCAGAAGGAGGTATGAGTGAGGACTCTTGAGTTCATGGGTAAATATACTGGAGAGGGCCGATGCCTTGGAGGGAAACACCTGACAAGACAGAGCGCCTATTTGTCCCATGTCGTGAGGGTTCTTAAAATGATCATGTATTGAGCGTTTAGACTCATAGTTCGAAATTCGGGTGATTTCTGGAATAGGTTCTGAGTGATATATATGACGCTCATGTTCCAGTGATGGGAATATTTGGTTAAGATGTCGGCTCCCACTTGCTGATTGGAACTGCTCATCAGATCGTCCAATATCAGTAGAGGCACTAGCCATACCATTGTATGCTGACCAGCCTGTCCACGCCCTAGTAAACAGAGACAGTTACAGGTCAGCAGAGGACCGCAAGGTGGAGCAGGTGTTCCAGAAGGCTCAACAGGCTCTGAGGCAAGCAGCTCACCACATGTCGACAAGCCAATATAGTGATCATAGTGCTTTGAGTCAAAGCACAGTGATTTACTCTCAGGAATCTGGCAGTTCAGGATGGTACTCTGACAACCACAGATCCAAGTCAGACAGATCCAGGGCCAGACCCTCAGTCAGATGAGAGGATGGACCCCCCATCAGGGGAGACCCCCCTCCCACAAATTTTAGACGCACCATGTAGCCAACGCCCACTCAGTGTTGTCCCGCGTGGCAGGACATGACAGCTGCTTGGGTGGCCACGAATGCCGCGACCTGTAGTGACCCACAGTGCAAACACAGAACCACAACACGGACACCGCCAACCAGAGGTGATGATACCAAACCAGTATGACTACCCAGCACTCACATGACTGCAGGATAATCAACAGCAGACAAACCCATTACCTGTATATAGGCCACAGCCATTTGACTACCCTCTAGCTGCAGTACAGCTTCCCTTCACAGAGAAAAAAAGATGCTGAAACCACTGACTCACCAGGGAAAGTGAAAACCTTAGTGGACGCCATATATATGAACCCCTCCACTAAGGATTAGCTCAAAGACCTCTACAAACCTACCCTAGACCCTCCAACCTGGAGGTCTTACACAAAAGGAGGCTTAATCAGGCTTGGAAAACTTTGGCAACCTTCCTCCGTAGGTGGAGGGAAAAACGTTGGTCCATCCCCCAACACCCCAGGTTGAATTTCATATGCTTTAAGGTTAACAATAAAAAAGTCAATTTGTGCAAGGCAATAATGATTTGTTCAAAGAAGTGAACCTGAATAGTGGTAGACCCTATAAGTAACCAGAAATATGTATGAACACAATAAAAACAAAGTTATGTATGACTCCATACCCCCTCCCTCACCTCCCCAGCTGCATTACTCCCACTGTTGGAGGATGGTCCAACACCTGCACTAATCTCTTATCTGCCATCACTATGGCAACCAACAGATAAAAACACTCACTGAGGGCCAGTGTCCAACAGTGGAGAGTTGTGCAACAGTGGCCCAACCCCCCCCTTGTCCAACAGTGGGGAGTTGTCCAACAGTGGCTCAGGCTCCACCAAATACAGTTTAATTAGTGTAGATATGGCCAACCTTTTTCCCCTGTCCACTGTTGGCATCATGTTACCTTTTCCCAAGCCTGTTAATGAGAACTTGTCTAGGCAGCTGGTAAAAAGAAATAGGAAAGCAGTGGTACAGAGAGACGACACCTTCAGATCGTTACAGTGGTGGCTCCAGTTTGCAGCCAGACCACTAGTGCAGGCGCTTGACCACCTAGGCAGTGGAGAAACACTCAACTCTAAGAAACTGGTCATATCTATGTCGGATTCACTAAAGCTAATAGCAAAATCCTCTTTGAAAACAAATGACATTAGACGCAATAATGTCTATGCAGGTCTGAAAGGTGTTGGCCTGGAAGTAGCACAGAAGCCGGAAAACAACAAAAGCTTTAAATATCTGCTGGGAGAAGATGCCAGAGAGCAGGTTGCGGTTAGGCAGAAAGAGGAAGAAGCCCTAAGAGATGTGGTATGTGCTCCTAGGTCCTGGAACCGCCGCCAGGGAAACTACAAGGGTGGCCAGACCCGCAGCCACCATACCAAGAGTGGGTCCAACCGCAAATACTCAGTGGGGCGCTCCAGGTCTAGTCTGGACTGCCACTGCCACCAGGGGGCGTCAAACCGCCAACAAGACTACCGGCCCAACAACAACACCTCCAGGGGTGGCAAGAGGGGCAAGTCAACCAGGCTGAACCAGTACAAGGGTGGCAACAACAACAACAAGGACAACAACAACAAATCAACGTAAGACACCCAGTTGTTCAATCATCTCCTCTTGGTCGACCGCCCAAAAACAACTGAAAAGTACACCAAAAATTCGCAGGTATTTTTAGCAGGTGGGTTGGGCAGACAGGCTGGAAAATGGCCAAAATTCACCATTGATAAATGGGTATTAGATCTGGTGAAAGGGTTAACCATAGACCTACACTCTATTCCGACGCAATCAGACATTCCTGACTCGGCATCCATTAACCCAGTTAAGGATGCCCAGCTGGACATGCAAATACAGGACATGCTGAACAAGGGCATCATAGAGCCAGCAATGCACAGTAAAAGGGCCTTTGTGTCTCACATGTTCTAAGACCAAAAACAGATGGCACCTTTAGACCTATTTTGAACCTCTCAGGACTAAATGAATTTACAATTTATAAACATTTCAAATTGGACCATCTCGCGGCAGTAATGCATATTCCACCTCAACACTCCTTCATGAGTTCTGTAGACATCACATCAGCCTACTTCGCCCTTCCCAGCAAAGAAAGAGACAGAGATTTCATACAATTTCAGTTTCATGGTGAACACTACCAATACTCTTCACACGTATCATGAAGGTGCTGCTGTCATACTTGAGGGTGCACTATGGAGTGCATCTTGTGTTTTACATCGACGACACACTAATCATTGTAGAGACTCCAGAGTCTGGCACAGACTGTAAAACACACCCTCAGGATCCTACAGGAAGCTGGCTTCACGATCAATTTTAAGAAATCAGTCATGAACCCGGCTTCACCATTGATTCTACCAAACTTACACTGCACGTTCCTGTTATAATATGTCAAAATATTATCTATATAATATTTCTAAAGACTTTGGTTACCTAGAATGATTATTTCTAGTCCTGTTAATATTGACCAATCAGAAGCCAGCACCATCTGTATGCTGCAGAGAGTTGTTTGTCCTTGACCTCACACTGAATACACTGTCATTGCCGACCAGTCTAGATCCCAGACCTGTGTTGTAGTTTCTATCTAAATACCTGACTCCCAAGTTGGTGACAGCGAATAATTTTGAGAGTATGTGGTAGATGGATATCTAGACAACACCTGGAGGTCAGGATTTTTGCCGGATGGTCAAATGGGAAAGGAGATGGAAACAGATTATGGTGTGGTATTTTCATATGAAATGTATACATGTGCCTAGGGCTACAGACCTAAGGTAAGACAAGCCTTTCTTTTATATTGCACACCCACCTGCTGTGTTGCCCAATGCCAAGTCAAGCTGAATTCACCAAGGCAACATAATTATTGACAGTTTCTGTTGTAAAGTGACTGGAGAGAGACTTTGTCAGTGTCACTGCTCCAGAGCATCCATACTCCATAGCCAGACCCATAGCCACCTGTCTCAGTGAAAGTGTCTCAGAGAAAGCCCCTATAGACTGCATTTCCTTTTGTTTTATTCTGAACCATGGCCAAGTTTAGTCCCCCTGACCCGTTCACCTTTGAGGAGCTCTCAAAGTGGCCAGAATGGAAGGAGAGGTACATGAGGTTCAGATCTGTCACTTAACAAAAGAATGAGGATGGGGATGTCCAAGTGTCATCACTGATTTATTGCATGGGTAGACAAGCTGAGAACATTTT
Organism: Acholoe squamosa; assembly: GCA_949317995.1. Classification (NCBI taxonomy): domain Eukaryota; kingdom Metazoa; phylum Annelida; class Polychaeta; order Phyllodocida; family Polynoidae; genus Acholoe; species Acholoe squamosa. The sequence goes on from OX439042.1 coordinate 63,624,686, forward strand.
TAAGTCATTCCGCTTCGACCCCATCGCACAGCCAACCGCTGCCGTACCACATCCGATAGACCCTAAAGACAACTTCGATGTAGTCATGAAAAAGTATGACGAGTACTTTATACCTAAAAAGAATACCATTCACGAGCGTACGAAGTTTTACCACAGAGTCCAAGAGTCAGGTGAGTCGATCGAGTGTTTTCTCCGAAGCTTACATGCGATAGCGCCGCATTGTCGGTTTGAAGATAAGGAGGATGAGCATATTCGTGACAGGTTCATCAGTGGCCTGAGCGACAAGACAATGTCGAAGAAGCTCCAGCTCGAACAGGACACTCACACCTTGGACAAAGCCATACAGCAAGCCCGACATAACGAGCTCGTCCAGATGCAGAACGAGCCATCAGCAGCCGTCAACGCCGTTAGGGATGGTGGAAGGAGAAGAAGGAAACAAGGGTCGTCAAAAGCTGAAGGTCAAAAGTCAAACGGCCAAGGTCATCGATCGAATGACCACAGTAAGAAGTCAAACACGAAGAAGTCGAAGCCGAAATGTGGTAACTGTGGTTATGTCCACCGATCGTCCGAACCAGATGCATGTCCAGCGATTGGTAAGATGTGCAAGAATTGCAACATGAAAGGTCATTTTCAAGCCGTATGTCGTCAGAAGGTCCAAGAAGTCTATGGAGATGACCAGCAGGACGATTACTTCTGCGGATCCATTGACTGTGACGATAGCGACCCAGCATGGAAAGTTACTCTATCCATCGGGGGTAGTCAGCCCGTAGACTTTAAGATTGACTCTGGTGCCGATGTCTATGTCATGTCATAATCCAAGTATCTAACGCTGAAGCCGAAACCGCCGCTCAGCGAGAGTACGTCAAACCTTTCAAGCCCTGGTGGTCCTTTGAGCTGTAAGGGAGACTTTACAGCCAAGATGCAGGTAAAAGGAATATGCTACAACTTCCGTGTCTTAGTCGTCGGAAATGAGGTCGAATGCCTTCTCGGGAGAGGAGTGGCATCACAAATGGTACTCATTTCTAAACTAGACAGTGTCAAGGAAGGCGTTGGTTGTCTGAACACCGATCCTGTCAAGATCGTCTTAAAGGAAGATTCACAGCCTTTTGCAGTAGCAGTTGCCAGAAGAGTACCCATTCCGGTTCTGCCTAAGGTAAAGGAGGAGTTAGATCGTCTCCTCACTTCCGGCTGATCCCTGAGATCACTAAGCCTACAGCATGGTGTGCACCCATGGTAGTTGCTGTGAAGAAGACAGGCAAAAAGCGCTTGTGTTTCGACCTGAAAAAGTTAAACGTCAGTGTCAGACGTGAGAGGTTTGTTCTACCGACTTTAGAAGACCTCACATCAAAACTGTCAGGAGCCACCATGTTTTCCTGCCTAGACGCCGCTAGTGGATTTTACCAAATCCCTCTGGCTGCAGAAAGCCAAGAATTGACAACGTTCCTGACGCCCTTCGGGAGGTACTGTTTTAGACGATTACCTTTCGGGATTACGTCGGCGCCAGAAATCTTTATGCGAAAGATGACGGATGTTCTAGATAGGCTTGAAGGTGTTTTCACCTACATGGACGACGTCCTCATCTATGGTAATACTCCAAAAGAGCATGACGAACAACTAGCTACAGTGCTAGCAACCCTAAAGAGGGCAGGATTGAAGCTGAACCAAGAGAAGTGCTCTTACAGAAAGACAGAGTTAAAGTTCTTGGGACATAGGTTCACAAAAGACGGAATTTCAGCCGACTCAGAGAAAGTGGAAGCAATTGTCAAGATGCCGCCACCATCATCTGTGACTCAATTGCGACAGATTCTCGGTATGGTCCACTATCTGGGGTCATACTTGCCGGATCTACATGTAGTCACTCGTCCTCTGAACGATCTGCTGAAGAGAGATGTGGAGTGGATCTGGGGTTCAGCCCAGAAAGAAGCCTTTGCAAAGATGAAGTCACTCATCTCGTCAACTCCCATATTGGCTTACTATGACGTCAACAAGCCAACCATAGTGAATGCAGACGCCAGTGCATATGGTCTAGGGGGAGTACTGTTACAAGACCATGGAGGTATTCCTAAACCCGTTGCCTTCTGTTCAAGAACACTAAGCCCTGCAGAACAGAAGTATGCACAAATCGAGAAGGAATGTTTAGCAAGTGTGTGGGCATGTGAAAAGTTTGACCGGTTCGTCTGTGGACTGGAGTCCCTCTCGCTGGAGACAGACCACAAGCCGCTCATTCCTCTTATCAACACCAAAGACTTGGATAGTGTGCCGATAAGATGCCAGAGACTCCTCATGAGACTAATGAGGTATAAGGCACAAGCAAAGTATGTCCCAGGAAAGCAAATGTATGTGTCAGATGCACTTTCCAGGAGTCCAATATCAACGAAGGCCGTCAGCAGCACAGCTGAGGAAGTTGACATGTATGTTCAGTCTATCGTAGCTGGGTTTCCTGCAACCCCTCAGAAGAGAGACGATCTGAGAGTGGCAATGCAGAATGACTCAGTGTTACAAGCAGCGATCTCGATAGTGTTCACCTTGACGGGTTGGCCTAAGTATGAGAAGGATGTACCGGATGGCTTGCGAGAGCTCTATGCTCATCGAGCAATGTTATCAGTTGTAGATGGACTACTGGTTTTTGGTAGCAGGATAGTCATTCCAGCGGCCAACAGAGCAGAGATTCTTCAAAGGATCCATGATGGACATCAGGGAGTGACCAAATCGTTAGAGAGAGCCCGTTTAGGAGTCTGGTGGCCTGGTTTGACGGCAGACATCAAAAGGGTCATTGGCTCTTGTGAACATTGCCAGATGCTGAGACCAACTCAGCGAAAAGAGCCATTGCTGCCGACACCTTTGCCACAAGGTCCCTGGCAGAGGATAGGAGTAGATCTCTGTCAGTTCAAAGGGAAAGACTACCTTGTGATGGCCGATTACTACTCAAGATGGATAGAGGTCTTACGCCTATACAAGACCACAGCCAAGTCAGTGAAATACCGTATGGAAGATGTATTTGCCAGGTGGGGTTCTCCGAGAGAAGTTGTGTCGGACAATGGTCCCCAATTCGTCTCGGCGGAATTCAAGTCCCTGATCGTAAAGCATCGGTTTAATCATGTTACTTCAAGTCCATATTTGCCCAATTCTAATGGAGAGGCGGAACGTGCAGTCCAGACTGCCAAGTGAATTCTGAGTCAAAGTGATCCTTGGTTAGGTCTGATGGTCTATAGAGACACCCCAATTGCCGCCACTGGATGTAGCCCGTCTCAGCTCATGATGGGTCGTCACATCTGCACAACATTGCCAGTCATTCCTTCTATGTTGGAGCCAAAGTGGCCTGACAGAGAGGCCATTCTGTCAAGAGACCAAGCTTATAAGGATTCATACACCGACTACTATAACAGTCAACATGGTGTTCGCCCTCTACAACCACTACAGGCGGGGGAAGAAGTTGTTATGAAGAGAGATGACCAGAAAGGTTGGAACCAGCCAGGAGTCATCAGTGGTGCCGCCAACGCTCCGAGATCCTACATCGTGCCTACATCAGGAGTCGTCCGGAGGAATAGACGTCATTTGGCACCGAAAGTATCTTCAAGCACAGCGCCAAGTACGCCAAAGAAACCAGGGAGCCCGCAGATTTAACCACCTCCTGCGAGTCCCATACAAATGTCAGATACCGCTGTGAGTGAAGCAGATGTTGAACCAGCAACAGCAGTAGCCGCTCCAGAGCCACGCCGGTCCTCGAGAGCCGTGAAGAAACCTGAGCGGTTTATTGAGACCTGTTAGATTAGCTGTATGAGTCATCCTCACATTGGTCAGAATAACACCAGAGGTTGACTTATGGGTATTGAGCAGTCTACTCTAATACTCAAGGGATCTTTCATATGTCATATTTCTCATTAAATATGTTCAGTCATATGGTCATATCAAAAGACTCAATAACAGTCATATTCAAAGACTTAGTCATGAGACATTTTGAACTTTCCTTAAAAGGGGGAGATGTTATAATATGTCAAAATATTATCTAAATAATATTTCTAAAGACGTTGGTTACCTAGAATGATTATTTCTAGTCCTGTTAATATTGACCAATCAGAAGCCAGCACCATCTGTATGCTGCAGAGAGTTGTTTGTCCTTGACCTCACACTGAATACACTGTCATGGCCGACCAGTCTAGATCCAAGACCTGTGTTGTAGTTTCTATCTAAATACCTGACTCCTAAGTATTCCTCCTAAAAAAGTGGGGAAACTGATGACTTTGGCACACAACCTTCTGAAGGTCAGGAGATTGTCAGTCAGACAGTTTGCAGGTGTCATAGGGAAACTGGCAGCTACTGAACCCGACAATGACAGAGCCAAGTTCCATATTAAACTGCTTCAAATAGTTAAATACTGGGCGCTTGCCAAGTCATTGGGTAAATATGATGAACGATGTACTTGAATGACACAGTACATGATTGTATCAAACAGTGGCTGTCACACCTCCCTATCGCATCCGCACTATATGCAGAAATCCGCCCACAAGTGTCAATCTACACAGATTCATCCAAAACAGGATGGGTTTGCTATTGGCAACAGGATGATTTTGAGTATGGTGAGGAATGGCTCATCGATGTCCAAGAACTGCATATCAATATTCTGGAATTGACGGCAGTCCTTACGGTGTTGAAAAAGCTCCAAAGTAGAGTGAAAAGCCAGTGTGTACACAACAGCCCTAAGTTGTATAAAAAAAGGTCGTTCTCTGGGATCCATACCTTGTGATGACGTCACACAGAGCATATACCTTTATGCATGGAAACATAGAATCACCTTCAAGCTATCCTACTGCCCTACAAAACGTAATATAGAAGCAGATAGGGCCTCAAGGGTGTTCATCATCAGCAGAATGGTCAATATCTCCCACAACACATAATTACATTTTCTCTGCCTTTCACAAACCCCAGGTGGACTTGTTCGCATCATACCAGAATACACTCTGCCCAAAAAACATGTCGCTACATTATGATGCCAATGCTATGGCAACTGATGCATTCACATGCACATGGAATGATGAGTCACTAATCTTCCCACCTTTCTTTCTTGTTGACAGGGTACTGAGGAAGATCAAACAAGACAAGACGACAGGCTTGCTAGTGGTACCCAACTAGCCCACCCAACCGCTCAAGAGGTACAACAAACTCTTAACCATCCCCACCACGCCTACGACCCTGTTGTGGCCAGGGGACCCCAACAAGAAGTTCCCATTGGCAGGCAGATCACAGCTACTGATTATCCCTATATGAAATCCATATGGTGTGATTTACTGGGCTTCTCATTCACAGCCTGGCAGGTTATGACCATGGCTTGGAACTCTAACACTGCAGCAGCCTATGAGAGCTGTGCCAAACAATGGATAACATTCACAAGCCTACAAGATGTTCACCCAACACAGCCCTCAGTCAAAGACTGCATACAGTTTCTCAGTGAATACCTGGACACAGTAGTAGGCCACAGCTCCATAAATACCTCCAGGTCTTTCTTATCCTGTTTTATTAATTTCAATGGGAAACCATCAGGTGAAGAGCCAACCATCTCAAGGTTTGTTCGAGAAACTAAAGTCAAGAAGCCCCCATCAAAATCGATGGATTTTGCATGGGACCCACAACCTGTTCTACAGACTCTACAGGAGGGGGTTACATACATGAACTAGACTTTGAGAAACTTACCAGAAAAACCATGTTACTCCTCTTATTAGCAATAGGCCAAAGGCTGCAGGCCATACAATAATGTTAAGAGGTGATTGTGAGTGGACAGAGTATTCAGTGAAAATCACATACTCTCTCTGTACTAAAACCAACAACCCCACAGATAAACCACTTATCATGTTCTTCCAGAGACGACCAGATGAAAGGTTCTGTGTCTACTCACACCTGAGGGCCTACATAGCAGACAACAGGTCACAATCGGCAGTGCCTTTTGTATTTGCAACAGTAAAACTAGGGCTAGTGCTAAGACTATATCAAGACAAGTCGGCACTAAACGATGCTTGGGTAGATGTACAGTACACTGCATACTCTGCCTGTCATGCATCTACCTCAGTGGCGGCAAGGGTGAGAGTACCGGTACAGGAAATCCTGAAATCGGCAGGGTGGTCAAATGAGACCAACTTTGATAGATTCTACAACAGACCACTATATTGGCCCACCCTTGTGCTCAAAAGAACTCATTTCCCACCACTTGTCACCTCTGAAATTAAAACTCGAATTATGTTAAAGTATGACGATAAGCTCAACATACCTGACCTGCCTCACATAGCCAATCCACTTCAGTGGTCAATAGGATACCCTGACAGTAATTACATTTATTTAGCATTTCATTAAAATAACTTATCAATTGTTATTCAGCTAGTCATAGGGACAGAAATGCAACGTTTTCTGTGCACAACTTAAAGGCCTAAATTCTCTTTTAATGTCATGTAGGTTAAAAAACGTAATTTTGACATTAGGTTAAAAAACCAATTTTGACATTAAAAGTCAGACATTTGCAACCGTTGAAAAAAATCTGTCTTAACTAAGACGGATAACGAGGCTACAAACTATACCGACTTAGCTGGTTTGATTATCAGCTAATGAACTGACCCCGTCTATTCACTGCAGTCCTGTCGGGGGGCAGTTGGTACCCATCTGATAGCCCTTATTAGTTTGTCCAGCCACACGGTAGGTGGCGACACAAGGCACACTCTCTATACTGTCTGTTACAGCCTATGGCGGCCATATTGAAAAGCAAGGGTTTCCATACCTACATTTATGGTAATCCGGAAGTCACGTGACAGACATGAGGCCCCTAATAATATATTCAATATGGCTGTTCATTTGCATATTAGGGTCAAAACAGTCTCAGTTTATTGTCATTTTGCTTAAATTCTTGCATAGACTCATTGCCAATACATGGTGTATTCCATATATACAGGTACTTTAACATATATATAGAACTCATTAAGAGTATGGTTGCCTCTAAGTATGTACTTTGGCACAATAACAAACCGACACACTGGGAGACTCCACTTGTTCTATTTATAGTATTTCCAATGAGAAAGCTTCCTCCACTCAGCCAACCAGCGACCATGGTTGGTAGCCTGTTCCTTACTGAGAATGACGCAATCTCGGTGAGCCCGCCTAACTAAGGGAGTGGTCATTTATTATCAACAAGGGGGGGTGGTGGGTTTGAGGGGGGGCATAAAAAATTCTGACCCCTCTCGAGGGGGGGGCTAAAAAAATTTTAACCCCTCTTGAGGGGGGGCTAAAAAAATTTACCCTCTTTTTAGCAAAAAAGCCCGCGCGCTACTATAGATCAAAGAGGGGGCGCGAAAACTCTTCCCTGTTGATAAATAATGACCACTCCCTAAGCCCTTATTAGTGGTAACTGCTTGTAATCAGCTTCAGCAATGGCCGCGCCCATAGGACAATCCGCTACATCGGTATATATAGCTTACAGATTTTTTTTGTTAAATAGAGTGTTGACAGTCTAGGATATAGTCTATGATCAGCGGGGGGTGGGGTGGGGGAGGGGTGACCCACCACCTAACCATGACCAAAATAACACAACAGGCTATAAAGGTTGGTTAAAGCTGACATTATGCAGTAAAGCTGGAATGTCTTCGTAAGTGACAACCCCCTGCACTTTGAAGACAGGCTATTTGTAGTATTTAAATACCTGGGTAATTACTCGGGGGTTATTACTACCACCCAGTGACCTTTTCTGTAGGCGTGAGTCCACAATCAGAGGGTTCAGTCACACTAGAAGGACGTCAGAGCCTGAGGTAAGATTGTACATAGACTCACCGTTTCATGTCATGGAAGGTGAGAGTTATCCCTTGTCGGTGGTTTGAGGAGAAAGATGGTCAACATGGGGCCTAAAAGCAGCTATAACACCTACAATAAGCCACAGGATGGACTTGGTAAAAGAAAAGGTAGGTTTACCTCTCTGTTTCTCCGCTTATTGGTATGTTCAACCTAATCTATACTACTCCTCAGTTTTTTTCTCAGTTTTTCTACGATCTGCCAGGGACACCCAAGACCTCTCCATTTTTTACTGCTTTATAAGCTTTTCACAGGAGAAATGTTATCACTTTTAACAGCTCAGTTTTTTTTCTCGCCCGGAGTTTGCATGTATGATATTCAGATTATACACCATTATAGTGTAAACTAAAAACTTGAACAAGCCTAACGTCTCGGTCTGTTACTTTATTATTATACCATATGTCAATTTATAAAGCATGGGCGTGAAATGCAGTTTCAGGGTGGGACTAGGGGACTGGGGCTATTTTTGCCCCTAAACTGTTTGGCCAAGCACTGCACCACTATTTAACATTGTCATTGGTATATCGGTGTGATCAATTTATCTTTGGCCACAGGCGGAAGAAACCCTATGATTGACGAGTGTAGCCCTCATTATAGTCGTTACATAACGGCCTGACACTAAGAAGTTCGGCCATTTTGTTTTCATTGTTCTCTAATAATAGAGCAATAGTCCAACAGACCAACATCTCCAAGCAGTTCCTTTGAGTATTGTGAGTTTGGCCATTCAAAAATTGAAGTTCATCTATTAAAAGTGAGGGTCAGCCCCCCCCTCCCAACTCAGACTCATTAATAGACTAGGCCTAGCATGTGTACATGTATAATGCCTTTTTCGCCTTCATTTATACTCCCATACCCTTGGCCATGCTTTTATTACAGTAGAGAGCGTGCTACTGGGGCATGTACACGTGTATATACTATACTCTATATTATATGTGTGCATGCTCCCATACAAAATAGTTGTATAGGTCTATGTGATCGGGGTCCATATCATATATATATATGTCTATTTTAAGAAAATGTCTTGACACATGTCACTAAAATTGTAATTTCCCATGTTCTTGTCGCCAAACTCCATGCCACATGTCACTTTAAAAAAAGGCAAAAGCTGTCACATGTCACTACCTTTCATTTCCACCATGCCCCTGTCACTAAGCTCCATGTCACATGTCGATTTTCAAAGTTTCTAATGGTACTCATAATTATGGATATTTGGATATTGTTGCAATTCTACACTGCACGTTCCCAGTGAGAGAGAAAACATATTGTGTGGTGCTTTCTTTGCGATTTAGGGAGTGGTCATTATTTATCAACAGGGGGGTGGTGGGTTTTCGCGCGGATGCGCGAACATTTTTTACGCCCCCCCCTCAACAGCAGTAAAAAAATTTGTGTCCCCCGCGCCGGAGGCGCGAAGAGTTTTCGCGCCCCCTCTTTGATCTATCGTCGCGCGGGGGCTTTTTTGCTAAAAAGAGGGTAAATTTTTTTAGCCCCCCGCCTCAAGAGGGGTCAAATTTTTTTTACCCTCCCCCTCAAACCCACCATGCCCCCTGTTGATAATAAATGACCACCCCCTTAGAAAACCAAAGTTTCGACTGTGTAATCAGGGAGTCAAAATTTGAAAATGATTCATTAGAGGGCCACCCTCCAGACCAGACATGACACAATTATTATGCTAGATCATATACATCCAATGTCCCATACTCCCATTAGATTCTAAAAGAAATGTTCATATCCATAGAGATAATCCATGCATTGTTACTAGCACATTATGTCTCCTGAGTGTTAGTACACATATATATGCAGAATTGAATGAGGCCTCAGAATTACAGGTATTATGGATAGGGGGGTCTATATAGTACATAAGAGAGACCAAATGCTACCAATGACAACAAATGGAATGTTTTGGTAACTATGGTTACCAAACCTTACCAATAAATTTAATGTCCTTAACTGAAAGTCTTCACTGAGTTATGAGTATTCAGGAAATGCAATACAGAGCCAATATCAAAAGATAAGATCAAAATAACACATGGGCTTATCAACAAAGTAATATAATTGTGAAATAATGTAAAACCTTCAAATAATTCTGGGCACCAAAAGGTTAACCAAGATAACCCTACTGTTCACACACACACACACACACACACACACACACACACACACACACACACACATATATATATATATATATATATATATATATATATATATATATATATATATATATATATATATACTATATAGGACAACTGGGTGACATATAAGAAGAGGTCTATATCCAGAAGTAAAATTAATAGATATGGAAGTAAAGTGTTGTGTCCTATGTAGGTCTTTTTAGATACTTCTATTACATAATTCTAAAACACATATCAGGCCTACATTGTACTTAAGACATTGCTACCAGTACAGATTTTGACCTTCACAGAGGGGACGTTATTTATCTCTCAATCCACTATAGGGAGAGCTCTGAAATTTCTTGTAGGACATAGTCATATGTAAGCCCATTTTCCAGTTTCCGGCACTCTCGCACAGGAAATGGCATTTCCATGGCAACCCGACATACTATAGGCCCATATACAGTGTAGGCCTGAAAGATATAAACTGTCCTACATGTTGGATGGTTAGACCCTCATATCTCTAGACATACCATGCTCCAAGTCTAATATTTTGTACAGGGCATGTTTGGTCATACATTAGAATTGTTATCGATTTCCAGCACTCTATTACAAGAATTGGTCATTCTAAATAGGTTATCTGGGTGACTCTTTTTCAGCCATGACTATAGAGGAGGTTATTGATGATATTGGTTTTGGATGGACACAGATAAAGATTGGAATAATCGGCAGCTTAGTATGGGTAAGACTTTAACCTTTTGTGATATCTTATCTGAAAAATATTTAGAAAAGGTTTAAGAAAAATCTAGGAATTCTGATGGCTTTTTTTGTGTGAAATAATATGAAATTTATCTGATCCTTTACCGAAATGTGAAAAATTTACCCAGAATGCAATACAATGGAGGTAAAAACGAAAACTCTCAGCAAATACCAATATTAGATCATTCATCATGTGAAGTTTCATATGTCTATGTTTGATGATCAATACAGAAAAAAATTCTCAAACTCGAGAGATTTTTTTCTAATTTTTAGGTGAATTCAAAATACCTTTATTTTTGAAAATTCAATATAAAAAAAGTAGCATGGGACCCCCTACTTTTCTTTTCAAACCCGTATTCTAGACGTTATAAAGTACAACTGACAAAAATGGAGGATTTCTAGGATCTTTTATTCAATGGTAGCGACCCACCTTAAAAGATTATCATCCCCTAAGAGTCGCATGGTGCATTTCTGTCCTTGTGTCGCTTTCCATGAATAGTACATGTTTTAACATCATTTTGATAGCTATAGGGCCATATTTACAATGAGAAAACTGCATATATGTACCATACGCATTAACCGAAGAACCGGTGCACCTATGAAAATAAAGACTCTGAACCCTTTAAGCTCAATCCCCAGGTGTTTTTGTTGTTGTTTTGTCGTGTTTTCTTTTGTTGATTTGTGGGGGGAAGAGGCATTTACTGCCCACAGGTAACATATGATCATCACCCATCCTAATGATGGGATATCGCCACGGTCTTTGGGGAAGATTCAAATGGGATTTAGAAAATCAAATTTAGAATATAATATTAGCTCTTATAACAATGTACATTTTGTGTCGTTCAGTTATCAGATGGCATGGAGATCATGGTGATTTCCATTCTGGGACCAACATTGGAATACGAATGGAAAATTACTCCAGGACAGCAAGCGCTTCTTTCTACGGTCAGTTGAATGCAGTCCTGAACATATAATTTTGATCCAGTGGCGGATTTAAATGGAGGCGGGGGGACGTACGCCCCCTTCTTTTTGCTAGTATACTTAAGAGTTTAATCACATATTTTGCACCCCAAAGTTTGCAGAAAAACAGGAGGTGCGCCCCCTCCTTTTGGGCTGCGCCCCCCTCCCTTTTCAAATCCTGGATCCGCCCCCCACTGGGGGCGGTCATGGTGATTTAAATACCATGTTGGTGAGTGAGTAATGGGTGTTTAAAGCCATTTTGACAGCTAAGGTCATATTCACGGCGATAACTACATTGCACAAATTCACAGAGGAATGTGTCAGTGCCTGCGCATATTATGTGCACCACACACATCGAGTAGGAAAGAGGAGATATCGACCCTTTTAATACCATATTGGTGAGGCTATAATACTTACCAGCACTGAGTACTGACATGCTGCATTATGCAGACCCTTGGGAATCAGCCAATCTCACAAAGTTGAAAAGACCATCCTATTGTAATGATGGCTTCTTTTGGTATGGTTTATGTTAAATAAAATAGAGATAGCACATCCTCTATTATAAGAGTTGGTAGCAGCCTTCTTTGATACATTTCATGATGTCACAATAGACCAAATGCATCCCAGGCTGAATTGTCTAAGCATGGGGGCTATTACAAAACATGCTTTTACTTGTAAAGGTTAAGTGGGCAACGCCATCAGCCTGAATAATAACTAAGTAAGGATATTTACTGCTATATAGTAGTTTAAAGAAATCTGAAGGCAGTGCCAAAAGACACCCATTACAGCATTGCAGCATTTATTTGACAGTGCTGTGTATATTTGGTCTATGGTGACGTCATAGACTGCATCAGAAAATTCTATCATCTGCCCCTATAAAACCAGATGTGCCAATAGACATGCCAGAAACTTAGATGTACAGACTAGCTTTCTTTTAAAGCAACGTGCGACCCTTGAAAGGTCCAACAGTTAGTGCCTTAACCTTTCTGTGGGAAATCAAAATCAATCCACCCATGACTCAAAGTCATTTTTTACATGGCTCATGCACCTTATTGTGTCTTATTTTTCAGTTTGTGTTTGTTGGCTTTATCATTGGAAGCCCGATCTTTGGATATATTTCTGACAAATACGGCCGAAAGACAGTAGGTGTCTTAAGATGTTTGAATTACATGTACCACCTCCCTTGGTAAACGTTATATTCAGGGCAATTGTATTAAAATTGACCAGTGGTCTGCACAGAGAAGCTCCAAATAATTCAAGCACTAGAGAAGAGAAGTCCACTATAATCTTGTTTATATCATGGGTGGGTTCATACTTGTAGCTAAAGGGAGTGCATTTAACCAGGCTAGAAAGAACGATGTTGACACCATGATATAAAGCCAATATGTGACACCTATTGACACACTTGTTGGTGTTAGTCCCTTGATATACATGTATCCACTCACCTGACGGCTCATGGACCTATCTGAGACTAACCCCAACATGTGCATCAATAGGTGTCATATCCCCTAAATAATTGCACACAGCCATAAGGTCTTAACCATACTTACTAGTATATGTTGAAACCCTTTTTTCTAAGTGTCAACTGTGGTCCTGGGACTGTGGTATAATATTCCATGTTTGATGTCCACTTTTCAGAGCCTTGTCTTTACCTCCTCGTGGACCCTTTTCTATGGATTATTGAATGCGGCAGCACCTAACTTCATATGGATGGTAATCCTCAGGATGCTGCTTGGTGTCGGTATAGCAGGAGGCATGCAGAGGTAAACGTTTCTTGATGTGATGCTTATAACAATATCCATATGCAGTTCTTTACTTAATTCGCCACCCCCCGTGGAATTGCATCTCTTGGTTCCTTAATGATAGCTTAATATGAAATAAGTACAGAGATGCATCCAATGCAATAGATTTATATTATATCGATCCACTCTTTGGGGGACCCAGCCCCTCGGATGGATCGATGTAAATATGTGGCCAGGAAAGCAAAAAACCCCTGCAGTGAAATTCATCATCAAAGTTCATCTCACGATCTTTAAAATGAGACATCATTGGCTTAAATATTCATATAGTAGTTATGACAGAACCCCTCCTTGAACATAGGTCGTTATTCATATCTGAAATCAATGATTAAGCTCTAAATACATTATAAACCATAACAATGTCTAAAAACACAATAAATCAGCCTTTTTCATAAAAATATATAACAGTATGGTGATTTTTATCATAGATTTTTATCTGGAAGGAATTTTCCATTTCTGTTTTCAGTTTTGGGTTTTGGTGAGCATCCCCAAAAATTGGCGGGCTTCCCTAGCCCACTTAAAAGGGTCTATATCTCATCTTTCCTATCCCCTCGGGATGTGCGTGGTGCACATATGTGCGGGCACTGACACATTCCTCTGTGAAATTGTGTAATGTCGTTCTCACCATGAATATGACCTTAGCTGTCGAAATTGCATTAAACATCTATTACTCACTCACTCACTCCAAACATTGGCATAAAAATCTGGAAATTTTGATTATTGGAATGGTTGCCATGGCAACCAGGAACAGGTATATAGGTTGATTTCTCATGAAAAATGTTCATTTTACCACCCAAATATGGGCCATTTCTACCAAAAATGGTGCATTTTAAATGAGACCAATGAATTCTGCATCAAAAATGAGCCTAATGTATTTTCATAATAATTTTAGAGCAATTTTGCCCCTCCAATGCCCCTGGTAGCCAAATGGGGAATTAAAAATCTCCCGCGGATGGTGTCACATATTGCATTGTCGTGCACCTCTGGCTGTTTAGTTTATGTTAAGAATGAACATTACTTTTGAATTTTTATGTCACCATACGGGCATGAAGAAACTCATGAAGAAAATCTAGTTTGAAGCAATCCTAGTTATCTGCCTGTTTTATTCCAGTGTTAGTTTCTATGCAGAATTTCTGCCGAGAAAGGTTCGAGGAAGAGTTGCCCTGGCTTCAGCAGTAAGTATTTGAGCATACGGAATTGACTACCACACATTTTTTTTAATGACAACAATCAACTCTACTCCTCTCCTCTCATCCCTAATTTCTGGCACTATACATGTATTGGGCTAGACAAGTATGGCTTAGATATCGATGCATGCATGGAGTACACACATCCATATGGGGATGATCTTGGATCTCAACTCTCAAAGGCCTTAGGGACCCATACATTGCTCCGAAATGGATGATGCCAATCGAAAGACACAGTAAAATCGCATTTATGATGGGAACTTTATTTGAACTATCTATAATCATGGGGCATTACCCTAACGGCCAATGTTATTGTCTTCGTAGGGTTTCAATTGTAATGTTACAAAGAAATCGTGCTATTTTTTTCTGACAGGCATCCTGGGGTGTTGGTGCTCTGCTGAACGTGGCTGTGGCAATGTGGTTGATACAGTACGATTGGCGGCACTGGCTTCTAGTATCATCACTACCAGGTCTCATCTTCCTACTATTTTCACCTGTGAGTAATCTTTGCACTCCTCAAAAATGAATGAATACAAAATTGTGGGGGGAAAATTTAAATCTCCTTTATCAAGTCCTGTATAATCAATGTTTTAATTCATAATCTTGGCAGCTAACAGATTTGATACCTTTTATCAAGGGCCGGCATCATGCATCAATGCTCTGCTGGCAAATTTTCTCACTAGGGTTATATTGGTGCATCCTGATGATCTGACACATGAATCCGGAGGCATCTATTAGAAAAAGGATCACATCCACAAGCAATACTCAAATTTTACAGTGCATATGCAAAATGTCTTTCAGATTTGGCTAAAACTAACTTGTATCCTCTCTGTTGTCCACATCATGATTACTCATATTATTGACATTAAAGCAAAGAAAAATGCAATATAGCTGATTAATATTATTTTGAGCATAATCTATTATCTCTCCAATCTCAATAGTTTATACCAGAGAGCCCACGGTTTGAGCTGGCCTGTGGCAGAAAAGAGAAGACCCTCAAAATTTTGGAGTCTCTAGCCGCGGGGAATGGGTGCACATTACCTGATGTTGATATTATCGAAGATGACATAAAGCCAAGAGCCAAGTTCAGTGACCTGTTCATCCCACAATATAGGAAAACATCAATACTTCTTGGAGGGATATTGTAAGTGTCAGTCATGATATTCTTGTATATTAGTCTTTTTTTCAAGGGTGGTTAAAAGTTCTAAAATTTACACATATATGTGTAAATTTCAGAACTTTTTAGCTAAGATAAACAACTTAACAAATTTGGACCTGAAACTTTAAATGCACCAAACTTGTGATCACCGGGCATATGAGGAAAAAGATAAATCACTACTGTGGATTCTTAATTTCACCTGGAAATAAAGAATAACCTTTCATCTGTCTATAACTTTCTTCTAGCTTCAGCGATGGTTTTCTATACTATGGCATTGTATTGATTTCCACATACCTCATTCAAGCAGGAAGTACATGCAGGTCATGTGAGTATAACGTTTTGAAAAAAAACATAAATCTCGCTTATAAATGCCTGCTATAAGTATAAGCCACACCTGGGGATCGACTTTTTTCCAATATGTATACATGTATATCTGATAAGCCATGCATACATAAGCCATGCATGCATAAGCACACATACCCCTAATAAGCGCACACCCCTTCTTTTGTGTGACAATTTAGACTATAAATGTCCCAATGTTTTCTGTTTTCGAAGCCCAATTAAACTATTAAGCACTGAACCAGTATTTTGGATATATTTTAAGTGCATATCATGCTAATTATATGGTGCTACAGTGCTTTATATTGTCAACCCTTTATCTTATTGTTATGAATCTTTAAAAATTCATTGTTTGCAGTTGCAGAAGTAGGTACAGAAACCTGGCATTGTAGTCTTCAGAGCCATCTACTGACTAATTCTGAATATGATAAACTACTTTGGACCACCTCTGCAGAGTTTCCAGGTAAACTGCACCTACTATTAGCTCATTAGGGTCGATTTATTGAACAGTGGTATGGGGGCATGGATTTGGCCATCAAATAACTTCTGTTATTCTGCTAAAGATGGTTTCTTCGATATACAGATTTCTTTTTCATTTTTTGCAGGCCTAGGGTTGAGTGTACTCCTCATAGACATCATAGGAAGAAAGTGGACACCGTTTGTTAATCTGAGCATAGTTGGGATTTCTATGGCATCTCTGTTCATATGTATGACAGGGTGAGTGTTGGATATTTCTTTAGCTTTACAGATTTTTACAGCATTATCTATTTCCTTTACCTACTTAGGACTTCCAGCTTCACGTACCTGGATGCACCAATAAACACCATGACAGCTCTGCTGGAGTATCAATGCTGTATTGTCTTTTTTTTGGAGTTGCTTGCCGCGTAGCGGCCGGGAGCGCAGCGACCGTAGCAACTTCATTATGTTTTCGGTTTTGTCAGTGACGTCACTGTCACCTTGTGACGCAAATTGTGACATCATACGTCAGCTGTGATGTCACACGTCCGCCACAGAGTGGCAAGTTGTGCAGGAGGGATAGGAGTGGCAACTCCTGTCCGTGGTCCTTGCCACAATTTTCTTGTTTAAAGTGTTTCAATAGGCAACGAATACATACAATTGTGCATGTGTCCCTAACCTGGCTTTGGAACATTGCTTCCCTCCGCCAGGGCCTCTTTATAGTGCCTGATGTTAAGGAGTTACATATTGTATAATACTTGACGCGCTCACCGTTATGTATATTACCTTTGACTTTTGGGAGAGAATATCCATACTCTTGGGTACAACTTATTGTTCTGATGAGATGAGATGAGATGAGTGAGTTTGGTATGTCAAATGATGATTCACCTTTGAGTACATTCACAGTGTCCTATAACATAATTGCCACGAGCAAGTCCCTCTTCAGGTAAACTATATATATTTATATATTTTACTTTTTACTGTCTAGTAGGACATTAAAACAAGCAGATGATAAAATTATATCATGTAAAATTGACTAGAGAAAAGTGTCTCAGATAAGAAGTATTTGAATTAGGAGGTGTAAGACCAATGACAATAAATGATAAAAAGTCAAATGATAAAATAACATTCAATCACAGTATAAAAGCATTCAATCCTTGAATGCAAGCATTACATCACATGAAACATTTAGCATATTCTTTTTTTCAAATGCCTTTTAAATTCATCAATATTATCAATGGTGGCATATTCAGCTTTCAGACAATTCCATCTTGTTATGGCCCTGCAAAAAGCTCTTCTTATCACAATTGGTTTCAAGCAATGTGGTACAGCTAGTCTGACTGCAGTGTTCTGCCTTGTGGGCAGATTCCTTTTGTCAGTATATCTATCATCCTTACTAAGCCTAAATGCATATATTAACACATGTATATCTCTTCTGTCTGCTAATTGTAGACAGTCACTCATTCTATGTAGCTCTTCTGTGGTATGTAAAGGATTTTTCAAGTTTTACCCCATATATCGTTCTTAATGTCATTGATTGTGATGTATGGGGGATGGACCCTTACTGAACCTTATAGCATTAGGGGTGCATTTCTCGTGGGATCATATCGTCGCCTTAGTGCAAGAAGGTTGTATCTACATTTTTCTTGTTTTGCAGGAGAGCTAAAAGAATGGTTCCAGTTACTAACGCACAAAGTGGATACGGCATCATTGCAATGGGGCATATAGGCATACCACGGACCGTGGGCATACATATGACAGCCACGGCTCCAGTACTTTCACAGTAGTTAGATAATGGTTACTAGATGTTAAAGCTGAAGAAAACTCAATTTTGCCAAAATGTCAGATACAACCTTCTTGCAGTAAGGCGATATAGTCCTCTATGGAGCCCATAAGAAATCCATAACCTATTCCCAAAAGCCATAGGTTTTTCCAGACGTTATTTTCCATAGCCGAGAAACGTGGTTTTGTGGTGGGGAAAAACGATGGGAATAAGCATTTTCTTTTTTAATTTCGTTTTTACAGAATTCCGTTGGTGGTCATTCTGTTTGTAGCACGTGGTCTAACTGTCAGTTCGTTTGAACTTATATTTGTCTATGTGAGTGAGGTATGTAACATGATTATATAAGATATGCAATTTGGGTATACAATGTATATAATAAACTGGGTTTATGCACCATAATGTTAAGCACAAATTCAGTATATTTCTATGACTGTGGCAAGCCTCCTGATATCAGAGTTTCTTTAGTTGATATCACAATTTTAGCACTTGATAATAGGGTTTTCTAACTCTCACAGTTTCCTAGTGTGATATCAGAGTTTTTCCAAAATATTGAAATATCATAGTGATATTGTGATTCCTTCATTTCCCCACTCTTTTTTTCATTTTCAATAGAAAACAAGCCTTTGTGTTGATTTTATCTGTAATTCCTCACATTCTGTAAACTCAAGTATCGGGGCGAAACATGAGTTTATCAAAAACTTCTATATCATTGATTGGTTTTCCTGCAAACCTTTTTGTCATGGCATATGGGTCACAATTGATACAAACCTTTAATTGCAGCTTTTTCCAACCGAGTTGCGAGCAACAGCAACTGGATTTGGAAGTGGAATGGCTCGACTGGGTGGAACTATGACACCCTTTATTGCTCAGGTAGGCAACATACTCACAGCTCTAGGCCTACATACAATCTGAGATGAGGTGTACAGGTGTGAGAGGGGCGGATCCAGAAGGGGTGGTCTGGGGGGGGGGAAGCAGCCAAGGAAATTCACTCTGGAGCACAACCAGGGTTTGATATCCGGGGGGAGGGTGTAGCGGGGGGGGGGCGTGCCCCCACTCCCTGAATCAGCCAGTTTGTGAAGGTATATGCAAGTGTGAATGGAAATTCAAAAGGAATATTGAAACAAGGGTGTTACAGTGTTGCCAAAACCTTTTCAAAGTGACATGCGTCTTGGCATCTTAAATACATGCAGGCTATATCAACTTTAATAAAAAGTTACATTTTTGTTCATAAAACAAAATTGACCATAACGTCGCTTTTGATTGGAATATTTGAGATGTTCATTCGCCATTAGAACGCTGAGATGATGACAAGCCGCTTATTGAGATATGCCTTCACTAATACCAGCAATGGTTCTACGTTGCAGGTTGTATACAACTATTCCGTGAAGCTGTGTCTGGCTGTCTATGTCGCCATTGCTTTTATTGATGTGCTGCTTCATTTCCTTCTCCCAGTAGAAACAAAGGGACGTGAGATGGGCGATGTAAGTATTTGTATCTTTTTGACATTTCACTCTGCTGTGTGTGAAAATTCTATAGACAAAGACGCACAAGAATTGGTCACCAACCCGAGTGTGATGACCCTCAGGGGTGACCAATTCAAGTGCTCCTTTGTATTTATATCAAGTGAATCTAGCCAGTTATAATTATTCAAAATTCCATTTATTTGGAATTAGAAATGAACTGATCATTAGTTATGTTTGACCATTTCGGATGCTGTAATTGGCAGTGTAATATGGGGTAGGGTAATATGTTATATTAGCACAGGCTATATTCATGCATCATGCTGTGTTGATGCACTCTCAAAAGCTCATAATGCACCAATGTAGACCTGCCAGCACTGTATTGGTGCATCATGACAACAATGTTATCCTCCAACAGATACAAGTATTATATTAGTATTCTGGAGCTGTTCCGCCATACTTAAAGTAATGTATCTGTAAAGATATGTCAATATAGTCTATAGTTGATAAAAGTAAAGTCCAGGTGATAAGACTAGGAACAGCCAATTCAGTGGCGGATTTATAGGGGGCAGGGGGTGCCCCCCCCCCTTTTCTCAGTACTTAAGGTGCCTGGCGGGGATAGCAAAGTGGTCCAATGAGTTGTTTTCTGTGCAGGTATTGAATGCAGTCCTCCCAATAACCAGACACAAAGGGCATATACGCTTTTATATATATATATATATATATATATATATATATATATATATATATATATATATATATATATATATATATATGGCATTGGTGGCATTCGATCCAAGCCAACATGTTACCACTGTACTACTGGTTCTAGTGGTAGACACACTCTCATGTCATAGCCACTCATACATTTTTTTACTCCCCAATCTCTGATTGTTTTTATTTTAATAATCCAAAACAATAGGAAAATGGCCGGGACGGGACTATATATCAGTTTTGCATATACTGCAAAGGTATCCGTTTAATATAAGTGCTGGGGAAGTTATAGAAAAATCTAATTACTTTTGGATATGAACCTAGAGATTTATGTGACAGATTGCTATATAATACAATGTAAGGTTGAAGGCTCTGTATCTCAGAAATATGCATGGGACCCCCACATTTTCTTTGCATACATGAAAAGAACATATCATTTTGAGATTCTGTTGAGAATATGGCAAAAATCTAATTACTTTTAGTCTATCCTTGCCAGCAACCTTAAGAGTTTAACTCCATACTTTGGACATTAAAAATTGTTTTTGCTCGAAAATAGGGGGCGCGCACACTCCTTTTGCGCCCCCTCCTATTCCAAATCCTGGATCCGCCACTGGGCCAACATTCAATAATGCCTGTAAAAAAATCGCGTTTACATGTCAAATTCACCAGCACTATACCCCTATGGAGTAATTTTCTTGATAAAAATTCAGGTCCATATTTGAGATATAAAATGCCATATTCTAGAATACATTTTATGTTTTACAGAGCTTCAAAAAATAATAAGTGTCCTACACAGCAAGCACTTCACAGAATGGAAGAGGAATGAGGACACGATTGCCTGAAGCAAGTCAATAAGTAAATACATGTACACTGGACTAATATTGCAGCTATAATCAATGTGCAATTCTGCATTTAATCATAATAAACCCAGTTATCAAAGGAATTACACTGTGCACTTGTTGTGTTTTATTGATAATATAAAGGAACATCATAGTGTATTTTACGTGACTGGCTGAAGTTGGGGTTGTCGATTTTAAGAAATTCCGATGTCACATTTCACTAAAATCTCCATATCCAGGAACCTCTCATGTCCCATGTCAAATTTAACTATATTGACATTTCTTTACAGATGCATTACTTTAATTTAATTTAATGTCATGTCACTAATAATGTTTTGCCTCATGTCACTGAGACATATATGTCACATGTTGATTTTAAGAAATGTATATGGTCCAGACACAATATGCAGGTAGCCTTATCAATCATATGTCAGACTTATATGGGGCATAGGGGTACTCTAGTTCCTTGAGTAATTCGAATTACCATAATTAAATGCACTGGAGTGTGTCCATGTCACTAAATTGAAAGATACCTAATGTATGGTAGGCCTACTTTAAAAGAGTTACTTTAAAAGAGTTTTAGGAGTTCTAAGCCATTGGATGCATGGATGCATCAGGGGTATTTTTTAACTATTGACAGAAAGCTCTAGATGAAAAATGCTATGATTTCTGTAAGATGTGATTTGAAAGCTTCCCTCGTGTATTAGGGTAATTCAAGAGGAGGTATTACAGTAATGGAGAACATGGAGAATGTAATTGTTATGGTGATTCTATGACAAATGTATAACGGTAATACACTGAAATGTATGTGTTCCCCTTCTGAGTTATTTTTGCTGTTGTTGTGACGTTGGTATTGATAAGAATAAGGTAGAATAGAATATTTAGTGCAGGCGTTAAAGATTAGCAAGTTGTAATTTGCTGATTCACTATAAATCATCAAATTACAGGGGTAGATACTTACACTGGCCCGGTGACCAATGGCCAGTACTTTCAGTTGTGGGAAAGTTTATTTTAGAAAATATTCACGAAGGAAAGAGACACAGCAATATAGTTGAAAAAGACACAGCAATATAGAAGTGAGGCATCTTACATTAAAGTCACAGAATTAAGGAAAACACAGATGATAGGCTATACATTAGAATTGCCATAATACCAGGATTTGAATTACTATAGTATTTGTGTTAAAGGGACAGTTCTGTATCCTGGCCTATAGGTTCCTGAGACCTTATTCACACCACCATATAGAGGACATCAACCTGATACCAGGTGTCACTAACTCACCCCTGATTTTCTGCGCCCTGCATTGTGGGATAGAGTCTGTACTGGCTAATTAGATGCACATATCATTGGGCAACACAAGAAGTAGACCCTATGTTTAGTACAGCCCAATACATGTATTGTGTCATACCTACAATATACTAGTAGGTGCAGTGGTACAGTTGTGCACTGTCCCAGCAGTATAGAGGTTTCACCTAGTATACTTACCTGATAACAACATATACCATACACAATCACCCTGTGACTAAGCATTCAGCTATGGGGGCATCTTCTATATTATTAGTAATACTAGAGTCTTACCCTGCGCTCATTTGGAAACCTGCGCTTCTTGATTTGGAGTTGCTTATTTGAGACCCCTGCACTTAATCGGGCCACTACAGTAGGCCCAATCCAAACTCCTTTGGACCTTGGTAGATAAGAAAACTCACTTTTGTCGTGGTTTTGTATATGGAATGTCCTAACACTCATTCTTGTCCTATGGCCTGGCCATATCCTTGTTTGGGTCCCATTTAAATTGTATGTAGTAGGAGCTGTGTCAGTCCTAGTTTGGGTCTTGTATTCCCTTGTACGGGCTGTATCATTATTGCCTCTACCCATTGTATAGGAATCGCCTGCACCTTTTATAAAAGCTGTGCTAGTCCTTCATGAGATACTACAGTAATTAGTTGCTTTCCTCTGACCTCGACAAACACTTGTTTAGGACCTTTGTCCCCTGTATAACCCATGCTTTGATGGTTATACCAGTCCCTTGTTCAGTATCTATGAGGCTGCACTGAATTCCATGGTCCCTTTATCTGGCACTAGCATATTAGGCTATGGATCTTTGGTCTAGAGTATTGCAGTTTGGATAGGCCCTGGTATCCACAGCAGTGCACAGGGTAACTTTTTGTAACAACACCCTGCCTACACCTATGAACAATGGCTATTGATAAAAATGTCTTTTAGTCTCTTTTAGCCAATGATCTCTTTGATAATCTCTATCCTAGTTTTAGATTTTGACTTTTTTCGCTTGGTTAACCTCTTTTACATGGTGCCTTGTTTAGCCTATGGGCACCCTTGTTGGAGGTTTTAGTCCCTTATATACCTCTAAAGTCCTTGTTGGCCTCTTTGGTCCCTTGCATGATCTCTGAAGCCAATCTTATGTGTTGTAAAAACCCTTGATGGGGATTGTATCTCCTCTATTAGCCCTTCATCAGTTCTAAGCCTCTAAGAGCCCTCACTAGGCTTTGTACAGCCTAAAAGAGCCCCTGGCAGACATTGTAAAAGCCTTTTTTAGCATCGCGGCCCTTTGTTTACCCTCTGTGAGCACTTTATTTTCCTTATGAGCCCTAGTTAAGGCCTTAGATTCCCTTTAACAGCCTCTAGTAGCACATTCTTAAATCACAGAACATGAATCGTATATATTGAAACTATAGAATGTGTGGGCACCTGATGTGGGAAAATGCTATTGCATCTTATTTGTAAATTGGCTTTGTGGAAGAGATCAATCTATGTAGATCTATATAATAAGCTAACGAAATCAACAACAACAGATATGCACTATGGATTGCTATCCTAATAAAGGTTGGAGGCACTTGAAATGTGGATCCTTTTTTAGCAGAAATGTCCAAAAACCCTCATGAAGAGTGATAATCCAAAAGTACCCTGCTAGCCCCAAGAATGGATCAAAAAGAAATATTAGGAAAAGGCAACTTAGAGATAAATCTACAGTGCACCTGAAAACACTGATTTTTTAAGCCATCATGATTGACTATTTAAAAGAGACCCCTATTCAAGGCCTGTGTGTAGGGCTATAGATATGATATTTAACATTGACAACTGGTATAAAAAGTTTGTATACCTAACCCACTTGACAAAAAAGCATTTTTTCAACCAATATTCAACCAAATAACCGATAGCGAAGCCAATAAAAACGTTTTGTTTTCTTTTAACATAAAAAAGCACGTTTTTATGCCAAGTGTGCACATATTATTCAATTGTTATTTTACTACTTGGTATGATCCAACGATTCTTGAAACCAAGTCATATATTCAGTTGCAGGTAAGGCTTGCTGCCTTCAATACTAGCCTCATCATAAGTGATTATAGGCTAAAAAGTGACCCCTCTTTGCTGCAAATAAGTGCCAGAAAGGATTCTGTGAAATAAAGACAAATTTGAAATAAATAACTGGAAAGCCCTGAAAGACGGACTTTAGCACCTTGTGTATCCCACATCTGGGGATAGATAGAGCAGTGTATCTAAAAAAGTATCTCCTGGGGGCAGTGAAGGTTCTGCCATCCTTAAAACTTCCCCCACATCTGTATATCCAAATTGTTGCTAAGGGGATGCTCAAAGATCCAAACACCCTTACTTGGCCCTTGGACTATCAACAACCTCCGGTGAAAATGAGTGGCCAAGCATGCCAATTCTATAAGTCATAAATCACAAGTTGAGGCGTTCGGGTAGCGGTTTTCTTACATTTTGCAGTGCATTGTGGGATGGGGTGCCCTCGAACACTAACTACATTAAAGGAGGGGGTCAGGACTAAAACTTACCCCAAACACCACTTATACAAACTTTTAGGTGTAATTCATCAAATTCTAACTTGTGAGGTGCCCTGTGAGCCCCTAAACTATAGACCATGGAGGTAATCGATGCCCTCGTAACCCTGGAAAATGGTCTCTTTTTCAGGCTGTTTTCACTCTCCGACACCCTATACATGTTTAACTTGATTTCTCAAGAAATATTCAACCCAGGACCCTGAAATTCAGCACAGATTTCGCCCAGGTGGTCTCCTACATGAAACAACTGCTTTTTCTAAGCTGAAAATAGAGATATTTTGACATTTTCTCTATTTTTCCTGGATTTATTCCTTATCCATGGCTGTTTTTATGTTATGTCCATATTCCCAGATATGTTAGGAATGACTCTGTAAAATATTGTGATAAAAGCTTTAATATTTACTGTTCTATGACTTGAGCAAGGGCTTGATATTAGACAATGGAGCTGTACACCGTCTATCGGCAAGTAGGGCCTGAGTGTCCTTCAATCCTACATTCTGTCAAATATGCATGTCATTAGGTTATTAAAGCCCAAAGAGGGAATTATTCAGCATTTTTGCCCACAAATCCTTGAATTGATCCATCCCTGTAACTCTAAAAATGTGGTAATGTGCATAGAAAGGCCTCTAAGTCAGAATCAATGAAGTCCGCAATAATACCAATAGCCCTACAGCCTGGATTTTCTCCATTTTCCGTACTTTTCATGCAAATTTCTACCTTTTTCAGCATTAATCTATCCAAACTAACCAAATCCAACTAAGAAAAAAGCTTTTTGAGCATTTCCAAGCTATTCTGGCTAACTGTCATATCACCACTTAAGGTCTCGGACCACCAAAACATTTCTCACTATAATCTATTATAGCTCAACCACCGATAAAACCCGCCTACAATGATTCAAATCGCCCAAAATGACCACAAATCTTTAGATACATCTTTTATCCTTAATCAGTTAATCTGAGATGAAAAAATATAGGTTTGACCAATCTATTTTTTTTCTATTGGCCTGCATGCGTACCCACCTACATTTTGACCTATTCTGCACCTAATAATTCAACAGTGCTCACTATTTTTTTAATGCCACCCACCAGTGCCTAACCAAAGGGCCAGTGTGTCACAATTTATATTCTATGAATCAGTACAGTTTAGTGATTTATTTGATGCCTTATAGCAAAGCTGACAATAATTTCCACACACTAATATAGACCAATCAGAGGCCACCATCTCTTAACTGCCTATTATTTACTGTATGATCGTCGTCACTGCGGACCTCTATGGTGGTCCGAGATCTACAGCTTGTTCCCTCCACCCCCTTCCATCCCAGCCAGGTCTGGCTAGGTACCAGTCCCTAACTATGCTTGGGAGGATAGTAAGTTGACTCAGGGATCAACATTGACCCACATGGGGAGGACCAATAGGGGGTGGCCTTACAAACCAGCATTGATCCCTCGGCCGTACTCGGAATGCCTTGAGTAAACATTGATTCAGGCCATAGATATGGGCATGGATTATTGAGGCTGAAGAAATGTCAGCTCATAACCTTTTAATGATTGGATAGTGTTTTTATCATCATGAATTTAGTCCTGGTAAATAACTCATCAGGGCTGCAATTATGTATTTTGCGCATTGGTTTTCATGATGCACCAATCCAGGTCTACCCATGTACTCATGCCCACAGTTTAACCAATTTACCCCTTACACCCCCTGATGCTTGAGTGCAGCCCTCTCTAGTCTAGTTTACCGTATATATCTGTGTGTTGTCACCAGGACCTACACACAGAAGGCTGGCAGTGTATAGCAGTAAGGCAGGTTTGCAGTGCTGAACTGAATAGGGACTGCATCTATCTTTAGGTCTCAGCCATGGAAATACTTTTTCACTATATTTTAATGTAGCATGCCATAACTAGTGTGCCCTGGAGGTATTGAGCAAAAAATCCCACGTATATCTTTAGGGGCAACCTCGATTTACGACATATAAAAAGAAAACCTGCGTATCGATCACAAAAACCTGGAATGCTGGCCATAAATGTACAGACACCTGCATAACTGGCATTTTATGCAGTGAATAAATTCAGTTCAGACCCAATCCAAACAAGCCCCAAAAATAAATGGGCATTGCTGCAATAATCATGTTTTATTTTATATCATATGAATAAGTACCTACTCAGGACCAGTTATGAATTTTTACAGAGTTCTACTAAATTAGCTAACTATTTTATCCACCCAGAACTCATGTAGTATTCAGTGCGGAGGTCTTCTGTCAGTAAGGATGCACTGAGTGACCCCGGGATTTCCCTCCGTGAGACCTTTAGACTGCTTGGGGTTACGTGGAACTAATTCCATTTCCTCTATGTTTCTATATAGCATAACACACAAAAACAGCCCCCTGTAATGTAATGATTAATATTAGGCCTATAATTAATCCCACTTTTTACAGATCATATCTTACCAGGGGATCATTTTTTAAGGCATGCCTTTTCTGTTACATGCATCAAGAATACCTGTTATCAATATTGTACTGATATGTGCACTGGGGGATAAATTACTACTGGTTAATTAGATAATTGCGCTCTCACTGAAACTTTGACAAAACACCTACATGGATATCTGTGCATCAATAACCCTAGGAAGATTAAAATGAGGCTAAAATGTCATTTTCTGCTGAAAATTTTCACCCTGCAGGTGGTTTATGTCAAGAAAAAGTTATGTTTTGGGAGATTCATAGAAACTGCAATATTTAGTGAATTACCCTACCTCCGCAAGCAAGGTTTTCCTATTTTTTTTTATTTACACACCATTTCTGTGACTAATTTGGCCAGATTCCTGTAAAACCATCCTTGCTGTAACAGAAAAATTAAGAGGGCATTTGAAATAGGCAGGTCAAATGTCCAATCATCCTATAGGTTACGTGGAACTAATTCCATTTCCTCTATGTTTCTATATAGCATAACACACAAAAACAGCCCCCCGTAATGTTCGTTGGTAATATTTTCGACCGTAGCAAGATTAAACCATCTCTCACACACAATGTGTTAGAATATAGGATAGGCTTAACCCTGAAAATCTTAACTAAGGGAGCGATATGTACAGCAAGTGCCATTCTACCCTATTTTGGGCCTCAAAACCTCCATTGGCCAGATGAACATTTGCAGACCTGATAAAATCCCCAAACCTTGGCATAATATAAAAACTCATCTACTGTTCCATTTAGGAACTATTTGGGGTCACTTGTGATTTTTTTCATAATTTTACCAATATTTCTTGCATATGATTTCTAAGCCAATCAGCATCCAGATCACCTTCAGTGCAGGCCTGAATACCATATGACTCACGAGAGGGCAGCATTTACGTCCATGTAACCTTGGGGACAAATAAACTCAAGCACTGAACTGACCTCCCAGTGTGTGTTGGACAAAATGGGACATGTAATACTGCTGACCTAGATCCTATTTCTGCACTCTCCAAGCTGAATTATTTGAATTTTCCATGAGGTGCAGGTTTGTGGTCCCCCCTGCCAGCAGTGTGCCACATAATCATACCTGTTTTGTTTCTTTAGATAACCCCTTTAAGTGTAAAATTACACACGAAGGAAGTTTCTTACAGAAATCGTAGCTTTTTTTTTACATCTGTCTGTTAATAGTTAGATGCATATAGGCCTACCTGTAATGCATTTAAATGCATCAATGTACCCTACAACTGTTTTAAAATACCCTAAATTGGGCTTCTTTCAATTTGGTGACATTGACACAGTCCACTGCATTTTATTGTGGTAATTCAAATTACCATATCAGGTTCCCAGACAGTGATTATGTAGGCCACACCCAGCTACGTGTACACAAGAACATTGTGACGAATCCAGAAAGCGACAGTTAGGGAGTGGTCATTATTTATCAACAGGGGGGTGGTTACTTTTGCACGGAAGCGCGGAAATCTTTTACGCCCCCTCCCCTCGATGGCAGTCAAAATTTTTTGCGCCTCCGGCGTGGAGAGTTTTTGCACCCCTCTTTGATCTATAGTAGCGCACAGGCTTTTTTGCTAAAAAGAGGGTGAATTTTTTAACCCCCCCTCAAGAGGGTTCAACATTTTCTTAGCCCCCCCCCTCGGGAGGGGTCTGAAAATTTTACGCCCCCCCCTCAAACCCACCACCCCCCTGTTGATAAATAATGACCACTCCCTTAACAGACCCCAGCAGGTAGCTAAGTAAGTGGAAGCTATTGCACAGCGAGATTGTGACACATTGTGTTTGCAATCACAACAAACATGACATCTAGAAACAAGTACCACACCTACGACAGGCCAGAAGATGCACCCAAAGGCAAAGGTAGGCTCATTTATACATGCACTAGGAACTCACTGTGATACATTTTCATTGATCTAACCTTTCGTGTGGGAGAGAGACCCCCTCGGGTGGATTGATGAAAATATATATCCCACATTCGATCACCTCTATGTCTATACATGTACCTGATTAAAAGGTGATGGAAGTGACTGACAGAGACAATTTCAGTGCATTGGTTTATATGCATAAACGCTCCATTATCCCTTCTAAAAAATAACCATTTTTATAGGTATAGACAGGTGTATGAGGATAAGAGTAAGGCCGTGGCTTTCATGCCTTAGTTAATGTAGTTATCACAATTGTACAGGCAGGATGTCCCACATAGTCAGCAAACCATTTCTCCAGCACTACCCATCGCCACTATCTCACGGAGTAGGGTAATTCAAATTACCTTAATAAAATGGAGTGGACCATTGTTCTTGTAACCAAATTGAAAGAAGCCTAAAAAAAGACTACATGTATATTATGGAAGACCAGCTTCAGAACTTTGTGTGTTACAGAACTTCAAGAGAGTATTTTGGGAACAAAATTATCATGGTAATTCTAAACACAAGTAAATTTCCTTTGACCCCTGATTCTTTTTTTTCTTTTTTGCCATTTCTAGTTCATTATAAATAGACAAATAGAGACAGTCAGCCCCCACAACTCAGATATGAAATAAGGATCGATATATACATTTGTAAAATTGAAAAAGAATTGCCATGAATAAATAGACGATTTGGATGAAAATCTATCTCATTCTTTTTCTACAATTCATGCACACACAATGCTTATTTCTGACCACATCTTTTACATTTTAGCCATGACAATAGGTGAGGTGATCGATAATATTGGCTTTGGTTGGGCACAGATCAAACTTGGTCTAATGATAGTTACAGTATGGGTAAGTGATCTTATTTTATACTGTTCTGTCAGAACATTATTTTGATTAATCAGAGAGAGAGAGAGAGAGAGAGAGAGAGAGAGAGAGAGAGAGAGAGAGAGAGAGAGGCTTTGAGGGGAACAGGGGAAGGGGCTAAAACGTTTTAACCACTTACGCCATCCTGTTTTTGTCTTGTATAATGTTGCCCTACAGAAGGACACTGGGCAACACCTATACAGCCTCAAATTATAGTGTAACACAATATAATATTGCCAATAGTGCACTCTACCCTACACTAATTAGTGCCTGTAGAGCTATGGCAGGTCTACCCAATCCTATATAATGCTCACATATAAAACACCTGTCATGGAGGGTGTTACTCTACAATCGCCTGCTATGATTTGGGGGTTTCAAAATCATTGGGGAGCTACTGTGGTTATGCTGTGTCCCTAAGGGTCAGTATAGTGCCTGTATGCATTGGTGCATTAAAAGGCCTTTAAAAAGGCTGCACAACTCTTTGATTTACTATGTACATTGTCATAATGCATCAATGCTGCGCTGCCAATACTATGTGCCAGAGCCACATTCATCATAATGAGCCCAACTGGGGGGGGGGGTCCAACCGCGCAATATAGAGGACATCTGGTGGCAAAATCAAGAACTAATACCAGCATGTCTGGGTCCAGCTGCATGGCCAGGGAAATCCCATAATGCAAATATACTACCAAATATTACAATCATTCAATGATACATCTACCTCAAAAACACTTCGGGCTTTGCGTTGGCTGCATTTAATGGGCTTGCCATTGTGTAAG
Organism: Acholoe squamosa; assembly: GCA_949317995.1. Lineage (NCBI taxonomy): Eukaryota > Metazoa > Annelida > Polychaeta > Phyllodocida > Polynoidae > Acholoe > Acholoe squamosa. The sequence continues at coordinate 63,655,904 of OX439042.1, forward strand.
AAGGAAGACATTTATCCCATCTGGCCTACTTTGAGTTCTTCTGAAAACCTAGAATTGACCAAATTTGTAAGTTCTCCATAAATCATTGAGTTGAGTTCCAACATAAAGACCATTGGTCAGATCTATATCAGTATGAAATGTACAAGAGAGTACAGTAGAGAACAATAGAGACCCACTTCTAGTGGGTGAAAAATATTCCTGAAAGAACCACTATTTTGGAGTCTGTGAAGTCAATCTGGTTTAGAGCTGAATGGTGGACAATGAAAACTAGTTCCCACATTACTCACACCATGTTCCCACATTACTCACACCATGGGTAGTTCTTTAATTTGACACCTGGTGGCAGGTAGCGGTTGACTCCCCCCCCTCGCAACTAGTCTACACAGAATTTCACTGCTTGGCAAGGAGGCTTCCATAAGGTATGTAAGTGGGTGGGGTCTATTTTTTTAAACATTGTGCATAAGGTAGATAAACCTAGACCTGCCCACCCCGCTTATCGGCCATAGGAAGAGATTTGGTGCTGTATTAAACCCTACCCAGCAAATTGGTGTCATTCTGAGTCACTGTGTGTGAGTACTCACACTGGTGCTGTATAGAAAAAAATGCTCCACCAGGTGTGACTGATGACCCATACTGACGCATACTGACACAAGTGTCATGACACATGCAAACCCATACTGACACCTTGGCTATAACACATACTGACTCAGGCCTGACACATGTGTCATGGCAAATCAACACTCATACTAACACCTGAGCTATAACGCATATTGACTCAGGCCTGACACGTGTGTCTTGGCACATGCACACTCATACTGACACCTGGGCTATAACACATACTGACTCATCCTGACACATGCGTCAGGTTTTTTCCCCTGGAATAGGGATGGGGGGAGGGGGTTTGGGAGGGAGGTGGCGTTATGACTTTATTCTGCATTCTTTTTTATTCTGAATCAATGTCATCAATTGAGCTGCATATCCATGTCCATGGAATGGTTTCCTGTAGATTTCTTTGTTCACTTTTTCCATTCCTCAAAATGCCTTCTTTGTGCCTGTCAAATAAAAGTTAAACATTTAAGTTCAATAATGCATTGCACAAATACCTTTAATATAATCAGCACAGCAAGATTTTTTACCCTCCTCACCTCCTCCCCTCCCCCCAAAATATGAGATATATATTTTCATCATGGAGGGGGGGGGGCTAGAATCTCCTCCTGAGCCAGGTACATACCCTCTCCCTGAATGAGTTGACCTTTAATGGGGGCAGGGGAAGATAAAATTATTTGGAGACAAAATTACCCCCCCCCCCGATACAAAAATGATATTCTTGCCCCTCAAACTGACCACGACCTAGTCCACCACTCTCCCAGGCCACCAAACCTGCAATTTACTGACATATGCTATATCAACTGTATCAATACTGACTGTAAGAGACTCTAAAGATTAAGGTGGGCACAAAAGAAGATACCATGATATATTACTGTAGGTTACTTGGAGTTCTGTAGGACTGTAGGATTACCCACCTTGTCTTCTCTCCTTGCTGTTCTGTCTCTGTGTGTTGTGAAATACTGAGAACAAAGAAACAAAGAAAAGAGCGGGAACTTTGAAATGGACCAACGAGGGACCAGGAGTTTGAAATCAACCAATCAGACATAATACTGATGCAGTACTGACGCATGGTCACACATGTGTCAGGTACTTCCTGGAGAGAAAATTTTAGGGTGGGTCACTATGAGTCAAGATGTGTGAATATGTGTGGGTATTGACACATAGTGACGCATACTGACACATGTGTCAGAACCTGTTGTGTTTGTTGAAGTGAGGCACTTTGCCCCTATTATCACCCAAAACAACATTTTAATTTACCTCATATTATGAATTTTTACCTGTTTCCCATGGTAATATGCCATCACCTTAGGCAGCATGCACCACACTTTCAAGGAATTATTACACCAAGACTAATCTAAGCCTGAATACCACATAGGATGTTGATAATTGAAACTCAGTGTTATCTCCCATAGACAAAGAAAATTGTCTTAAATACACCAAAAGAGAATCTGAACCCAGGTTTTCAGTCACCATTATATTCCCTATATACATATTGATAGATATCATCTATAAACACTTTGATTTATAAGGCAGCATCAATAGAAACAGCAATTCCCTAATTTGGCCCAAACCCAAAGTGCAAGTATATAGCGGAACTATACAATTTCCCCAGTCTCTTTATACTGACACTGATGCCATTTCGAGTCACTCCGGGTGAGTACTGACACATAGTGACCCATGTTCACTCAAGCGTCAACACCTATCTTTTGAAAGATGAGTCACTATGGGTCAGTCCGTGTGACTACTCACACAGACTGGCTCATGCTCACTCAGTGACACCTCACACAAATAAGGAAATGAGTCACTATGCATCACTTCCTGTGACTACTCACCCACACTGGCACATACTGATGCAATATTAGCTCAAATGGGTTAGGAAATGAGTCACTATGTGTCACACTGTGTGACTACTGACACAGACTGACACATGCTCACACTTGTGCCATTTTATGTCTTGTGGAGATGAGTCACTAAGTGTCATAATGAGTCAAACAGTGTGAATATTGACACCTTGTGACACGAGCTGACGCACTGGTGTTATAACTCAAAAGGTGCTCAAACACAGCGGCTCATTATGACTCACACTGACTCCAATTTGCTGGGTAAGATCTAGTCTATCAACATTGATTCAACTAGTTTGCAATGTTGGTACAGATCCAAACTGATTTTTATGGGTAATAAGTGGGGTATCTTAAGATATGTGGACAGTTCAAGGTTGATCTACCCTACCTACTCTATAGAATCCCCTAGCCAACCCATTGAACATAAACATGTCCATGAATCTCTAGAGATCTAAATGAACATTATCTCAAGGTAACAACTATGTAGATGTTCTGCGTAGAATCATATAAAAACGTGATGTCTTGAATACATCCCAGAATGTTTATTAAAGCAATTTAACTTGATTTTACATACATTGAAATATTAAAGAAAACATTTGATACATCTAAGCCAATTATGTTATAAAATGTTAATTTGCATTAGGTTTTTTCTAATGGGAAAAATAGAATGGCCATTTCCAAAACTCCTGACTTAGGATTTGATCCCACACAGTGGTAACCTTTGGATTTCAAGGCAGGAATCAAAGCTATGTGGACCTGAAGCCAACCTAGTTGGCAACTGTGATGGGAGGCACTTGTTAGGCAAGCCAGTATGACCTCCTTTGCTACTATTGATGTTTCTAATTGCAGATTCTAATGTAAGTCCACATATGAATCAAATCTAAAGAGAGGTATACATACACACAGGTATCTCAGTGGGGCCCTTCACGCACATTTACCCTGTCAGTCTAGATGTAGTCACAACCTTCTTACAATAAGGCAATGATATGTACTTGGATGCCTTATGCAGAGATTAAATTGTTAAATATCCTTATTATGGCAGGGAGCAGATGGTATGGAGATAATGGTAGTGGCTATCCTGGGACCAACATTAGAATACCACTGGAACATCAGTCCTGCACAACAAGCAGCCCTTTCTATGGTTAGTTCAATATGTCCCTTCAAAAGCCCTGATGGTGTATTATAATGTGTTGGCAAACCCAGAGGTTTCCGTTTACCAACCATGCAGAGTAAACCACACAATGCTTTCCGGAGTTGTTTGTACTATGGGAAACACTGTGACAGTGGAGGTTTAAGCCAGATTCAAATTAAGGCTCTTGTCTATTTTATCACAAGGCACATCAGTTATATTGTATGCATATATGTTAAAATATAATTGGAATAATCATATTTCATGAAATATTTGACAAAGTCATAATTAAGAATTGAGTAAACTACATAATGTGCATATCCTATATACCATAAACTCTCACATTATTAGCTACACCCCATGGTGCCAAAAGAAAGTCAAGTAATACAATATGAGTATTGAAACTGAAACACACTCTCATTGTTCAAGCTTGCTCTGATTTCATCACTTTTATTCCAGTTGGTGTTTGTTGGTTTTTTCATTGGAAGTCCCATCTTTGGACTCATTGCTGACAAATATGGCAGATGGACAGTAGGTACAACCCTCCGAGGGTTGCTTATTCATTAATCTATGGTGTCCATCAGTCTTCATGATGTATGAATGAAACACTTACCAGTTTACTTGCCTTGGAAGAGTCATGTTAATCCCATAGGGTTGGCATGATAGAACATGAATGTAGCCCTGGTGATTAACTTAGCCTCCTTGCAAATATCACTCTCTTTTAAGAAATTGAAGTAGCCCTAATCTAGCTTCAAGTTTGATGTCCACTTTACAGAGTCTTGTCTGCAGCTCTGTATGGACCTTGTTCTATGGAGTGCTAAATGCAGCAGCACCTAACTTCATATGGATGGTAATCCTCAGGATGCTGCTTGGTTTTGGTATTTCAGGAGGCATGCAGGCGTAGGCATCACCCTTTCAATAACCATTATTCTTTGAGGCCTCATGATCATTCAGATTCATGTTCCTTTAGATAAATACAGCAAGAAAGATGACTTTTCAGATAAATTGTTGATACATTTTCTCATTTACTCATATTACCCTGCATTTACAAATTCAGTGATGCAGTGAATGGATTATTTAATATGAATATCAATGTGCCTGTCTCTATCCTACTATTTCCAGGCTGACTATAAATAATTAAAAGATGGGCATGGTAACCTCTTGTTTTAAAGATTAATTCCCGTATCCATCATTCCTCCGATCTCTTCTGTATAAAGTGTTTGTATTAATAAATTCAATCTATGGTAAATTTGTCCTATATACTTTTTCCCTTTTCTGTATTTTTTTTCTTCATCAGATTTAACCAATTGCTACGAATATCATTTTATATACATGATTTAAAAAATATCACTTTTTGTTTCAGTGTTACCTTCTATACAGAATTTATACCAAGAAGAAATCGAGGAAAAATTGCGCTGGTTCTTATGGTAAGTTGTTCCGTGGATAATATTGGTCTACACAAGAGAGAAAGATACTTATAACAGTAACCCTTTAAACATTACACAGTGTATCTAAGTAACATACCCATTGATGGCGGGAATGGATTCTTGCAGCCCTGTGGAGACCCTTCAGGTTGATAAAGCGACATGAATCTGATTTAAACAGACTGCTCTTGAATATGTCCTTTTTCAGATGTTCTGGTCTATTGGAGGGCTGCTGAATGTGGCTGTGGCATTGTGGGTGATTCAATACAGCTGGCGCTTCTGGCTTGTATTATCCGCAGTACCAAGTCTAATCTTCTTACTATGTTCACCTGTGAGTAAAAATTCAGTCTCTTTCAAAATAGGTAGCAAAATTTCCATCCTACTTGAGAGGAGCAAACCCCCCCCCCCACTAATTTGGCAAATTTGAAAACCCTCTAAACTGTAGCTAAAAAAATGAATCTAATTTAAGTTAGTCAAAACCAAAACCCCTAGCTTACCTTAGTTAGTACATATGACTAACACAGGACTAACATTTTACTAACAATGGCCAGGTGCTTAGTAACATTGACTAACCTATTCAGGCAAGTTAGCTTGACTAAGTCGAGATAGAAAATCATTAAAAAGTTAGTAACTTTTCTAAGGTTAGTAGTTTTGTCTAAGGGTTAGTAGTTTTTTTCACACCAGGTGGCAGTGCAGTTTGTATGAGGATTTTCGGGTAGGTGCACACCATTGAATATTTAATGGATGTAAAATTAATGGTGATTTTCAATGACCTTTGATTAGAAAGTGTTTTGCAATGCTACCTGATATAACATTTAATCAAATGCACCTGACATATTGATAAGTTATTAAAGGAAGAAGAAAGAAAGATGGAAACACTTTTTGTGTGGATATTCAATATACACATTATCAACATTGTTAGTTCTCTGACTATGTATTAAACCCAGAGCAACTCAGGGGTTGTAAATGGAAATGATTTGAGGCATAGGACATGCTTCTTAAATGGAGAGGTTCTGTTGCAGGAGTCAAAGTCCTGATATAGAATCTAAGACTCAAAGCAGGTTTTGAATTCAATGTGGCTTACCTATAATAAAGGATTAGTTTCAAAGGGTTAGGGATTGTATCATATATTATTCAGTGATCTAAACTAAACTCTTCATGTATGTATGCGAGACTTCCCATGACATTGTTTTGATTTTTATAGTATTCAAATATAAATTTGTTTGCAGAAGCTTAAATTTGAAGGCCCTATCCCATATTACAAATAAATGGAAGTCTTAGTAAAACAGACTAACAAATTACTAATAATGTCAATCAAGTGCTAACATTTTACTAAGGTTAGTTCAAAAATGCTAAGATAGGATAGGAAGTTTGGACACATGCGTTTTGATAACATTTGCCAAAGAGTTAGTTCGACCTACTAACTTCTTACTAATATTTAAGAATCGTTTTTTTTTCAGTGTAGCAGCATACATATCTGTTTTATATTCTGGGAACAAATTGCTTAGATGGAAAATATTTATATTCTGTCCACTGCTTTGATGGGAACACTCATTCTTTTCTATTGACTGGGTCAAGGTAAGGTGGGTATTACACTGTGTCGGTTGTGTGTAGTACATACGACCAAAGTCACACTTTTACTATAAGAGGAGATCGTCGGATCAGCGTTTAGTTGTTCTTCTGGATTTCAGGCCAGTGGAATACATGCTTAGAAAGTTCTGGCCACTGGGGAGGTGAGGTGATACCAACACACCTGTATCACCTATGTGGTATCGTATAATGTGTAAAATAATTGTCCTGCATGTCTGATATTTTCATAGACTATCGCATCATCGATTCATCATCCAAAAAGCTAAAGTTTTGTAGCGGGGATACTACCTTTAATAGCTTTTATCCCACGACTACACCCATGATCTCCTTCTTGTCAGACAAACACTCTCCCTGCTCGTAAAGAAAATTACTACTGACACATACTGTGTTAAAGTTGATAATTGATAAAGACTTAATAAGGCGTATTGCAGATTTCTCGGTATTATGTGATTCTGTATTCTGCCTGCATGTACTTGCTCTAAACGGTTCATATATGAAAGTGTATGGATCTATCACAATATGATGAATTGTATGTATTGTACAAAGAGTGATCCATCCAGTTACCTAAATCAAACTGTCGTCTCCTTTTTTTATTGTATGTCATATAAAACAACAAGAAACCTTCTGAGCATATGCACAGGAATGTTCTGCATTAAAGGAAATAATTGTAGTTCCTATAAATTTCCATTCTAGTTCATACCTGAGAGCCCAAGGTTTGAATTGGCCTGTGGCAGAAAGAAAGAAGCTCTCAAGATTTTGCAGTCTATTGCTATAGGGAATGGATGCACATTGCCAGATATTGACATTATTGAAGCTGACATGAATTCAAGGGGGCAGATCAGCGACCTGCTTATCCCATCAATTAGGAAAACATCAATACTTGTTGGAATTTCATTGTAAGTACAGAATCATCACTTTTATGTTGAACAGAAGGTTACAATGCACCCTCACTTCAGGTAAATCCCAAAAGATGCACCTTATGGTGTCCCTTATAGTGTAAAAATATCAGCCAGGTGGTCAGGGCCCATCCATAATTGATTTAGCATTACCTAGTGTCTGTAAAGCATATGGTGGTCTACAAATAATTCACTATGAAAAGATTCCAATTTTCTTCCAGCTTTTGCTATGGTTTCCTATACTATGGCACAACTTTATTCTCCACATACCTCATGCAAGCAGGAAGTACATGCAGTTCATGTAAGTGGAATAGACTATAGATATATAAAAAAAAGTCCTTAGCCCTTCATTTCACCATTCAGACTGGCACTTAAAAATGTCAGCTAATTTCGTACTTTGGCCAAAACTGACAATTGGAACATAATCATGTAACTTTTAATGTATTACAGATAGTCAGCGTTGAGCTTCTCTAGCCCAACCTAAAACATAGCTAAGGAACCGTTATAATGACATTAAACAAGCATAGCCCACTCTCTTGCTCAGTCAACGATGGATAGACTTGAACAATAGGCCTAATACTTGTTGTGTTTTGTGTCACTTGGATAGAAGTGTAGAAAGTGGTGGCGTATTTATCTCTTCACCCATCCACTAACTGATAACTTAATGGCATAAAGATATCCCACTTGGCAAAAAGCGTTTTTCAACGTTTTCCCAACCGATCTTAAAAAAACACCCTTTTTTTAAGTACATGTTTCGACGGTTTTTTCTACATTTGAAATTCTTTGGCAAACTTTGGAACCAAATAAAAACGTGTTTTTTTTAAACGTTAAAAAAAATGTTTATCTGCCAAGTGGGATCATTCAGAAAATGAAAACTACCCAAAGCAAATTAAGGATACTATTCAATTGAAAGCAATGCAAAACTACCAAAGGGTACAAAGAAATGACTACAATTCATGACCGTGTGGGAGTACCTCTTTTTAAAGAGTAATAATATCATGCTATCAAATTCAACACAGCAACGTTAAACAAGGTCAGTCTCTGGACAATCCTTTGATTATAAAGCCTTCCTAATTAGATGCTTATATCCTTTTTGATAACCATCATGACTGACTTATATTTGTGGGGGTGAAATGTGTAAGTTAATGGATTACAGTTGCAGTAGATGAGGAGTCATTTCATTGTGGTCTTCAGAATCATCCCTTAAACACATCAGCATTTTACCAATTGCTATGGACAACTTCTGCAGAATTCCCAGGTAAGTCTCCTTTGTTGAAGGGGCAAAGCAAAAAGACCACTTTAATTAGGGGGCCCTTATCTCAACCCACATAGAGGATGCCTCATTGTTGTTGTTTTTTACATGACCCGTCTCAAACAAAGAAGCTGCAAAAATATGCTTACCTGGATACATTTAAATGGAATGTAGTATTCAGAGGAATAAGTAATTTCTATACACTTAAAGGAACCCCAAAAGGAACATCCAGTAAGGGTGCACTCAAAATTGAAATGCTTCTGGGTATGTCACTAACCGTTTAATGTTAACAATTTGGACCCTTCTCAATTTGTTTTTTCGTTTTGTTTTACAGGTTCAATTGTGACCATACTTATCATAGACCCACTGGGTAGGAAGAAAACAGGGTTTCTCATATGCCCCATAATTGGGTTCTGCATATTAGCACTTTACATCTGCATGAATGTGTAAGTGTTTTATTAATCAATACTGGGCTGAATCAGCTAGAATAAAGGAGGCTTACTTTCAAGAATATAATAAATGAATTGATGTATTTATGGGTGATAGTGATGGAAACACACTCAATATACAATTGCAATCTGAGAGACTGAAGACCCTAAAATATGGTATTAACCCCAGGGACACCTGCTACTTTGTACAATGTATATAACGGGTGATCCCCCAAGAAGCTATCCACATGATGCATATAGATGTGCCCATGGCAAACTGCAGCCCTTGCCCCATAAAAGCCTATAAATGCATTTATTTACCTTGCCTATGGATTGTTACTTGCCCATGGATTGTTTGCTGTCAAGGTGCTTGATTGCAGCCTTGGTGGGTTACTTGCTAGGGCTGTATCCAAACATGTGCTGACCAGACAGATACACACTTAGCAATGGCGGATTTAGATGGGGGGGGGGGCACGGGGGCACGCGCCCACTCCTTTTTTCCCTGCACTTAAGAGTTTATTTAACTCTTTTTACCCAAGAATTTAGCCAAAATTAGGGGCTAAATAAGGGGCGCCCCCCCCTTTTAAAAATCCTGGATCCGACCCCGCTCAGAGTGATGGACCAATGAAGTACTGATGAACAGACTTAGAAGTACTTCTTTGGTATTTCATGCTGAACAATGGGCATGATGTACTTGTTCACTAATAACCCTTAGGGTTAGATCACTGTCTATTTCAATCCTTTTAGGATACCGATGGTGATCTTATTATTTGTTGCACGTGGATTGGGAACAACACTTGCTAATATACTCTTTCTGTATTCCAGTGAGGTACGTAACACAATGCCATTCTGATTATTTCTCTCTGGTAATCATTTCTAGTGAGAGATAATATTTTAAGAACTCAACTTAATCAATATTTGAGATTATCAAAGAAACAATCCCAATCTATTTTATGAGACATCTTTACCTGAGGTTCAAGATGCATACAGTCATGTAATATTCTATGGATGGAATGGCAAAAGAAAGTTACTAAATTACTGTAACATTCTTATTCATCCTAATTATTGAAAATGATACCGCAGCTGTTAAACACGATATGAAACAGACTGCATATCCAACCATTCAACCTCAAACGTAAATTTTGCATGAAAAATAGATGTTGTGTATCATGGGCAGAACATTTATCAATTGCAGGTGTTTCCTACTGAATTGCGAGCAACAGCAGCTGGATTTGGAAGTGGAATGGCTCGACTGGGTGGAATTATGACACCATTATTTTCTCAGGTAGGCAAAATGCTAAGGTCATTTAGATGAGTATGAGCATTGCATTTTGTTTTGGTCAGATAAAAGGCTTGAATTCATCTATGGCTTCAGTCTATGCTGCAGATTATAGCACTCTTTTGGCATATAAGCTTTGCTGATGTTTGTTTTAAATCCAAAGAACTACCGTAATACAACACTCCATGGGATATAACTCATCGAGACTGCATCTTTTACAACTGCCCTGAACCTTTTATAGTTTTGTCTTTTGGAAATGAGGTCAAATATTTCTACACATTTGGCAGGTTTTTATTTTAGGTTAAAGTTTTAACACCCAATAACATAGCCTAAAACGTTTTTACAAAAGTTGAAAAAGCAACCATTGCGTCCTTAACATTTTTATCATTAATAATGTTCTTTTTAGGTTCCCAAGTTCCCCAAACGTCAAAACATTTTTTTTTTTAAGAAAAAAAAATGTGTACTCAGAAAACACGTTTTAACATTATAGAAAAACGTTTTAATCTTAGGTAAAAAAGCCACATTTTTATCGCAAAAAAAAGTAACTTAATAAACAAACGTTGAAAAACGTTTATGATATGTTAAAAACGTTTTTTTACGCAGGTCTAATCCAAACATTTGCATGGAAAAATTTATGTTTTCTGACAGTGGGCTGTTATACCTTATACTGCATTAGTGCATCATGATAACAAAGGCGTGTAGGCCTGGAGGTGCTTTGCATTCCTTTAATTTGTAAACAGCAATCTCTTCATAAATCTCTTAAATCATACTGATGGTTTCTTATTGTAGGTGCTATTCAGATATTCAAAAGAAATGGGACTGGCTACCTATGTCATGATTGCATTTCTAAATGCGCTTACCTACTATCTTCTTCCTATTGAAACAAAAGGACGTGAAATGGGCACTGTAAGTGAACAGCTTTATCTTAAGTTGAATAATGAAGTTCCATAGGTTTAACTAAGGATCTCTGTATTTCAATAACACTAGCCCATATTTCATGGCCAACTGCAGCATCCCAAGTAGCCAGATGACTGTGATTAAATCATTATTCTATTAGAAATAAATGGTGATTTAGACATATCTCATTAAAACAACATAAGATATGTGTGAATGTTCACTCTAATGTGTGTCATTGAGAGGAGAAACTTGCAAGGGGTCTGAGCCTTTTGCTTACCTATCAGTTCAAAAGAAAAAAATTTGCATTGCAAATCATTTCAGATGGTGAAAAGTCTCCTTTCAACAGGTTCTATGCATTGTACGATCAAGACATTTGCTGGTTTTCAAAGTGCATGGTCTTTATTTGAGTTTTATGATTGTAGTGGGGGCTGTTAAGCTCAATTTTGGCTGCGATTAAGTTATTACATGATCTTTTCTGCCCATAGATAAGGATTTTACTGTATGAAGTTGAAAATCTCTCTATGCCTATTTGGAAGCCATCTTGGATTTGTGGGATTCAGATAAAGGTTTGTATTGGCTCCCCCTCCAGAGTTATAGAGGTGATCAATACCTTCATTTTGAGGTACTACATGCCTAGTTGTGATGATGAATAAGAATTACAGTAAAAAGATGAAAATTTATGCCCGATTGGTTTGGATGGAAACTTATTTTGGCTCCCCATCTACTTTTAGAGAGGGAGCCAATACCATCATTTTGAGATATTGCATGATCACTTCTATTGATGAATAAGGATTTTAGAGAATTATATTGAAAATGTATGCCCAATTGTCCGCCATCTTGGATTTTTTGGGGTTTGGATGAAAATTCACATTGGCTCTCCATCTAGATTGAATGAGGGGGTGAAAATGAGCCTGTATGCCAAATTACAGAGAATTGTCCAGCAGGTTCACTTGGAATCCTTAACAGCCCCCACTGGTATGATTTATACATACAGTCGATGAAACCACTAAATATAATATTATGTTCTTATTGGCCATGGCATTAATATTGATGATAAAATGCATCCATGAATTGTGAGTATGAAGCAGGAATGCACTGTGACTGTGAGAAAAAATTCAATTGATTTTGCCAATTGTTGAGAATGCCTTAATATATTTCTCTTCATATTTTCCAGAGTATAGAATGATGATCTACATTGAAGACTGAGAGTTAGAGAATGACATGCCAAATAACTCCTGCTTTATATATATATATATATATATATATATATATATATATATATATATATATATATATATATATATATATAGTAGTCAATCACTAATTCTATGTATATCGGAGATAGTTATTTTGGAGTAACTGAGTTTGTCTATATGTATTATGGTTAATAAAAGACACAACTTCATCAACTTGAGTACCTTCTCTTTTATTCGGAGACTCACTGTTTTATCAGAGAACTCTGTACCATAGGAACATATAAAGATCATTCATCAGTATTCATCAGTATGCTTATCATGAGCCAAGTAATACATATATCTGTTTTATACACAGTTTCTGACCTTAGGAGTCTTCCATCCGCTTCTGGAGTCCGGAGGGGTCAACAATGTGAACTGTGTGAGTCTGTAGCACAGACTGAGGACACAGAGGACTTACTTTTATACTATACAAACCAGAAGTGCCTTCGAGTGGTGCCCGCTAGCAGCAGGCACCGGAACAAGTGTGGCCCTCCAAAGTCCGGATATCTCTGAGATCCCTCCGAGGAGGGATCTCAGAGATATCCTACTACTACCCTATATACTACTCCTGTAGGATGCGAGCCATCAACCCAGTGACATTTGTTGTTGTATGAATTTTGCCTTCATTCCCTCCCTTATGCACCCCAGTCACCTGCATTCTATGGGAGAGGACTCGTATGAAAAGCTTTCTGTTCTTAGGGCCTGGGCTGATGATAAGTCTGATCTCATCTGCACCATGCCTAGTTTTCTGTGATCTACACCCATATGAAAGTTTTCATTGTATGCTACCCACAGAAAATGTCTCTGCTCCTCACCATCCAGTTCTGTCTCCTCTCCTCCTCTCTCCTTTCTACCCTTTCTCCTCCCTCCTTCCCCTTTTCCTCCCTTCCCTTCTCCATCCTTCCCATGTCTCCTTATTCCTCCTCTGCCCACTCCCTCCCCTTCTCTCCCACCTCTTGTTTCCTCCCCTCCTTTTCACCCTTCTCTCCAGTCTCTTGTTTACATATAAGTAAGTCCCTGTTCTCAGCCGTACCCACTTCTCTCCCTTCCTGTCCTTTTTCCTGCTGCCTCTCCCCCTTTTGTCCCCTGTTCTTTCAGAAGACCAGACTACATGCGTACATACGTATATATATATATAAGTTATCTCGCTACCAGGGAATAATTATACCGGTAATAAATGGATAAGATAATAATAGATACCAGGGTGAACTGGTAATAAAAGGTATTAATATAATATACAAGTAATAAATAATCTATCACAGAACACATGAGTTTGGTGGGTTACTGACCTTGGGGCTATCAGCACCATACATGCCTTTATTAAAACAACTATAATAATTAGTTGACAATGGCATAGCCAGTAAAATGTATAATATCATAACAATGGTATAGTAATAAGAACAGTAATAACAATAGTAATAACAATAGTAAAAATTTAAAATCCAGGGAACACCCAGCGTGGTGTTACCTGTACAGGTGAATACGAGCCAATTGACGGTTACTTTGAACCCACCCCCTTATATACCAGTGGAGTTGTTGACCATGACGTCACACTATGACATCATTGGTATCCTTACGAGCTGCACATAGTCCCTAACCGTCCGCGGTTAATTATATAAATATACACAAGTGTATATAGTTCCATAAGTTATCTCGCTACCAGGGAATAATTATACCGGTAATAAATGGATAAGATAATAATAGATACCAGGGTGTACCGGTAATAAAAGGTATTAATATAATATACAAGTAATAAATGATCTATCACAGAACACATGAGTTTGGTGGGTTACTGACCTTGGGGCTATCAGCACCATACATGCCAAAAACACACGAAAACACGCCAAACACATGTGAAAACACATATCAATCAGCATTGTAAATGAGATTGACACACTCTATCCAACTCCAACAATTCATCTTTGTAATTATGTAGGTATTTAAAAACTGAGTTGGATTTCCAATTGACCCTCTTTTTGATAGACTCTATACTGAGTCCAGCATCTTTTAATAACGTGGCACCACCGTGCCTTAAGGAATGGGTAGAAACACAGCCTTCGATACCAGATTGAATCGATAAAGATTTTAACTTAGAGTTGACATACTGATACAGCAACGGACTACCATTTGATTTAAACACATATTCTTTACTACCCCTACCCATGCACAGCTTTTTCAAACCTCGGTGAGGACATAGTGGAGAACTGACATCCTTTGATAAATAGATATTAAAGGAGTTTTTACCAAGCTGATCGGTTTTAGATGTCCTGATACATATAGACAAATAATCCTGGTGAAATTTAATATCACCAACCTTTAAAGAATGTGGACACTTAACTACATGTCCCACACATAGAACACCCCTATAGCATGTTAAAATAGCCAACCAAAACTTCAAGTCTGCCCTGTTGGTTAGATCCAAATTTGATCTTAAACTCAACATGTCTTTTGGAGTAAGGGAATAAATTTCTTTAGGAGAACAGGTGGACCGCCTGTCAATGCCCTCTAGGGTCTTCTTTAACATGAAATTACTACTATAATCAGGATAGCCTTTAAGCTTTTGAAAATACCAAACTGCAGACAAGTAGTTCCTTACAGAAGATGGCTTCATAATATCAGATAAATACACAGCATAAATAGAACCTTGGGAGGGAGAACAAGGAAAGGATTGTAGACAGAATTTATTACAAAATTTTTTATACCTTCTAAGTTGTTGGTTCCTTGTCCTCCTCGTATTTTCTGACACACCCTGGGTTAAAAGTAACCTTTTTCTTTCTAGTAATTTCTCCCACTCTGGAATCGAAGCAACACATATTATTATCACGCAAAGATAGGACACATTTACCCAGTACAGGGCATTGTCTTCCGACCTAATATACGTAGCATATACCTCCACATTGTTTATAAAACAAAGCCAGAAAATTTCTCTTAACCACTCCATACATAACTTATTCCTGGATCTACCAGTATTTATCATTGCTAGTACTTGCATGTTATCAGTAATACAGTGGATTCTTTTATTTTTACAACCTGAAATCCAACGTTTCAGACCCACCATAACCGGATATAATTCATACACATTTATATTTCTATGGTGATTTTTTAATTTGTCCAAAATTGGAGGAGAAGTGAAATGACCTGTACCTAGGTTGAACCTATCATATGAAGTCCAGTCACCATATAGATAGTCCCTCCCCATCCATGCTCCAAAGCCCTTGATAGATGAATCGGAATACATAGGTGTATCAACCACATCGTTCAGAATTAACCTCTTACAGTTGAAAACTTTACAAAAATCAAGCCACCACTGCATATCCTGGCGAGTACAGGCCGATACCTTAATATAACCCCCTGGTCTAGCTCGCGCGCAGAGATAAAAAATTCTTCTGCTAAAGGTTCTACCACCCTTAACCACCTGCGAGCAGAAAGACATAAGGCCACCTATTCTTTCAAGATTCTTCCTAGAAATAAATTTCTTGTTAATATTCTCCATTAAAATACTTCTCATTTTAGTCACCTTATCCTCTGGTAGAGATAATTCCAGATTAACAGAGTCTATATTAATACCAAGAAATTTACATTTTTGTGAAGGTTCCGTTACCTTTTCCTTTGATACCACAAACCCCATATGCTGCATGCATTCAATGAGGATATTCCTTTGACGTAGACATTCACCATAAGTATCAGCAATTATGATAAAATCATCTAGATAATTAACCAATTTTTTAACACCATAACTCTTGGCCACCTCTACAATAAAATCAGAAATTCTATTGAATATATAGGGGGCACATTTAAGACCAAAGGTCAACCTGTTGCTTACATAGAAACCTTCACCTTGACCAAAATCCCACCTAAAGCCCTGCATACTAGTGTGAGGGCCATAAACATTGATGGTTCTATAGGCAGATTTCAAATCTACCACGCTCATAAAATCATTTTTATCTAACTGAGCTGTGACCGTACCAATATTATTGTAAGAGAAGGTAGAACTAGTTTTGTCCATATAGTTATTAATGGAAATTTTTTCCGGCATACTGCTATCCGTTATAGGCCTTAGCCTGCCATTCGATTTCTCAACACCACCTAGAGAATGAATGCACTTTGGTTTGTTTTCAACTTTGGACACAAGACCCGCCTCTAACTCCTCTAACAATATATCACAAAATTCCTTGTAAAAATTACCTTCAAGGATGGATTTATAATTTTTGCAATCGTAAGAAGTATTGCACTCAGGGTCAACTATCCTGAACCCCTCAACAAAACCTTGCCATAAGAATAATGCCTCTTTATCATCTATATTAATGATACCCTTCTGGGTTAAAAAAGGAGCAACTCTGCAAGGTAAAACTTGAGACCTTTTTCCATGAACATAATGTACACAATAACATACACCATTTATACAGCTATCATACACTTCGATGCTAGGTAAATTATTAATAGCGACAGTAAACAGTGGTTTAACCTCGCCCTGTACTGGGCCACTATATGATACATCCAAACCAACAGAGTTGGCATTAACATTAATATCATTTTCAACATCTATTTGTAGATTTGCCACACTGATATCACTCGGGGGGTCAATTTCTACCACTCCAGCCTTGTTTACACCAACACCCTGAGCTAGAGCAGTGGGTGGAGGCGAAACAGGATCTACCAAACCTACTATACATGATTTGGCATCGACACACTATCATATATAGGACCCCGCTCACCTGTACAATCCTATTCAGATTTGTTTACTTGACAATCCAACTTATTGTGGCCTGCTTTGGTACATGAACTACACACATGTCTATACTTGCATGGATCCCTAGAGCACCCCTCTGCCCTGTTGAATGCATAGCATGAGTTTGTAGAGACCTTAGATTTCCCAGAATTTTTTGGCTTAGTTGAATATGCCCTCTGGGCCTGTACTGTCCCATCATAGGACAAATGACGGAGGATATCAGAATTTTCAATCATTGCAAAGGCATCTAAACCATCGACATTAGCCCTGTCCCTAACAGACTTGTCATATGCAACCAAAGCCCTTACAGTGAATATCTTCGTATCAGATTTTTCAACCAACATCTGGAGATGTCTATAAGCATCCCCTCTACATCGTCTCCGTCCTTGTAATAATCTATGATGCACTTGATATTAACCAATACAAGCTTCTCAATGCTATCGACCTTATCACGTTTTTTAATGAATTGTTCATGGTCAAACTCACCAATTTTTTGTTTGGCATGATGGCGAGGGATTGACGAATCCATTGACGACCCTCTTGACGAGCTGGGGCTCCTATGACGAGCGGTATAAGACGATTTCGATCTCGTTTGACGACCTCTCCGTCCTGCTCTGGTCCACTCGCTGCCATCTTGGTTGCTATGGACGCTGTCGTCGTCATGCTCCCGCTGCAGACCACGCCCCCGTCGCCTTGGTTTCGCGTCTCTCGAATCTTGTTTGTATACAGTAGCACGTGCCTTCGCCGCCCCGCTGTCCGCTCCGCTCGAAGGATTCATCTCCTCTTTGCCGACCCCTTGGTTAGCAATAACATCGCGCAGCATTTTCTTTATATCCAAAAGGTCTTCCTCCAACAGGTCCAGCCTCGTCTGGTCAACAATCTCACTCTCTATAGCCTGTGGCGTATTAGGCTGTAAGGGCTCCAGACCCTCATCCAGAGAAGTAAGACTGCTGGAAAGTCCTAAATTGGCCGATTCTCTGTCCGTTTTAGCCGATTTTTTTGACGAACCTTTCTTCTTAGCACCTGCAGTAGTTCTTTTCCCCATGCTTGGGCCGATATCTAAGCACCAGTCCAGAAAAAAACACTTTAAAAATTTAAAATCCAGGGAACACCCAGCGTGGTGTTACCTGTACAGGTGAATACGAGCCAATTGACGGTTACTTTGAACCCACCCCCTTATATACCAGTGGAGTTGTTGACCATGACGTCACACTATGACATCATTGGTATCCTTACGAGCTGCAAATAGTCCCTAACCGTCCGCGGTTAATTATATAAATATACACGAGTGTATATAGTTCCATATATATATATATATATATATATATATATGATTAGGATGAAGTGTGGTAGTTAGCTAACAAGTTAATTCACAAGTCTAGGGTTAGGGTGAGGGGAAGGGTTAGTATTTCGGTCAATGTCAGGATAGATAAGGTGAGCAACACAGATCAACTGAATAGTTTCTTTGTCCAGCAAGAAGGATGAACCATCTCAAACCAATGCCATATGCTGAGTGTAGTGAGCTATCCCTCAGCATGATATATTTAGGAAGAGGGGAAGGGATATATACAACTGTGAACACCATATCCAAATAATAAACCATATATTGTACTGTCTGCAGCATAGCAAATTGTTCTGTAACAAGTTTGATTTATAAGTTATTATTATCTTTATTGTCAAAGACACAATACATTTCTTGGTGGGTGTTTTACCACAGAGATATGGGGGTCCACATAATTATGCCACATATGGCTGTCTGTTTCTGTTTCAGCTCACATTTCCATAAGTTAAAAGAAAACATATGTGACATGTACTGGGAAAAGGGGTCTTAGGAACCCCTGCACTAAGCCCCATTTTCGCAGATCGTGTCACATATGGAGGTCTAGATGTGTATACATATGGAAATTTACTTGTTTCAGCTCAACATATGGAAACAAAATATCACACATAAAGGCTGCAATATATAACTCTAAATACAAGGGGCTCCATTCCCTTGCCTTCCGATTCAATTTCCATACATCCCAATTATATTGCCCCCTATTATTTCCAGATTTCGTTGCTTCCCATTATATAACAAAAAAAACTGTCAGAACTTTTCCGCATGACTCCTTATCATGGCTACATGTTTTAAAATGCTAAAAAAAACATTTTTTGACATTGTATAACATATTTTTGTTGACTGGAAGGTTATAATGCTGCATGTTATATGATGTATACATATATTGTGTATAATATACGGAGAGGACACTGCCACCAATAAGAAACACTTTTTTATTGAAAAATATTTAAGCCACATAAGGGCCACATGTGAGCGCCATTTGTGAATACATCTTTACTTATGTGATGAAACACCCTCTTAGAGAAATATTCAAATGCTGTTTGATAATAAATGATTTGCTTTGGCTCACAGTGCCATCTACTGAGAAGCTTATTCATAAATGGATTTGATGAAAATGTTTTCATACAAAATCGCACAATGAAATATTCTCTAGGTAGATGAAAGTTTTTCATATGGTCGGAGTTCCTAAAAATATTTTCATATGACACAACTCAATGAAAAGGCTTATGTTTTTATGATAGTTTTTAATATGATGAGGGTCGCTGAAAATATTTTGATATAAAACAGATCAAAAAAAAAAGGATAAGAGTTTATGGAAATGGTCACTGAAAATATTTTCATACAAGACAGTTCGATGAAAAAGTTTATGAAAGTTTTTCATATGGGAAAGATCACTGAAAATATTTTTATATGAAAGAGCTCAATGAAAGGTTTTTGGATGTATGAAACATTTTCATATGGAAGAGCAGTTGAAAATATTTTTCATATGAGACAGTTTGATGAAAATGTTGATGACTGTACATGAAAGTTTTTCATATGGAAAGGGTCAATGAAAATAGTTTCGCATGAGCCAGCTGGATGAAAATATTTTCACATGAGCCAGCTTGATGAAAGGTTTTTGGCTCTTTGAAAGATTTTCATATCGGAAGGACCATAGAAAATATTTTCATGTGAGGACCCGCTGAAAATATTTTCATAAAATGAATGTTATAAATTCATTTTCATTATAACCTGAATTAAAAATGATTTAATGGTGGAGATGTGAAAACATAGTGAACACATAGTCTAGTACTGTCATTTGTGAGACGGATTTGGAGAAGGTGTCTTAGAACCCTTTGCACTAAGCCCCCTTTTCGCAGATCGTGTCACATTTAAAGGAGGTCTCAATCAGCGAAGTCATATACATGGAAAAGTCAAGTTAGGTCCTTGACTCAGTGGTCCTTTATTGTATGTGATATTGTTGCCTATGAAGTGGACCCCCAAATTTTGTTGATGATATATAACACAGGAAGGTAGGTAGAAACTTGAGGTAGAGTGGAGGGATTATACAGATAAGGTAGAAGATAGAGATAAAAACAGTTAGTGGGAGCAATTAGAAACATGTGAATGAGAGGGGAAGGCTAAGGAGGAAGAGAGGAGAGTGGAGAGAGAGGGGAATGGAGGAGAAATGGCATTTTCTTTGGGTAGCATACAATGAAAACTTTCATATGGGTGTAGATCACAGAAAACTAGGCATGGTGCAGATGAGATCAGACTTATCATCGACCCAGGCCCTAAGAACAGAGAGGTTTTCATATGAGTCCTCTCCGTAGAATACAGGCGTTGGGGCTGCCTCATCATAGTAAGGCCTAGTAAAAGTGTTGTTTTCAGGTAATGCTACCTGTCTAATTTTTTGGCCCTACCCTAACTTTTTTATGGGACCAGGGGGGGATCCAACCGCAGGACGCAACTTCTCGACCCGGACTATGCCCCCGGGGCATTCATGCGCTGCTCTACGCGTGACAGCAGTCCTAGTCCTGCCGCGGCCCCACTACCACAAGGGAACGCTGAGCCCCCAGCGTATCAATGGTATGGAAGATGCCCCAGGGGCATCAATGACTCTACTGATGCCCCTGGGGCATGCTATTGTCATTTCTAACCCAAAGAAGTAAAGGATGCCCTGGGGGCATTGGTAGCTCTATTAAAGGGGCCCTGGCACGGCGAATGCATGCCCGCATTAAAAGGTCACGTGACCACCCGTTGACCAATCAGATCTTCACAAAAATTTCCGCTGGGTCCCGCGGATTTGTGCATGATCTTTTGGTAGGTACCCATGTTAAAATTCGCCATGCCAGGGCCCCTTTAATGCCCTAGAGGCATGATGCTATTGTTTCTAACCCATAGGAGTAGAGGATGCCCCGAGGGCTTCACTGATGCCCCTAGGGCATATTGCTGTCCTTTCTAGGCCTAGCAGTAGAGGATGCTCCAGGGGCATTGACAATATAAGCAATGCACCTGGGGCATCCTGTAGCTGTTCCATGCAAGGAGGAGTAGGGAAGAAGCCCCGGGGGCATTGACGGCATCAGCAATGCCCCTAGGGCATCCTGTAGTTGTTCCAAGCATGGAGCAGTAGAGAAGAGGCCCGGGGGCATAGGCTGCATCAGCAATGCCCCTGGCGCATGCATTAGTCCTTCATATAGGATAGAGAAGTAAGGAAGAGACCCTGGGGGCATTGACGGCATCAGTAATGCCCCCGGGACATGCATTAGTACTTCATATAGCATAGCGTTAGAAGCATTTAATAGTACTTCATATAGCATATACTCCATTTATTCCACGACTTAACTACTTAACAAGTTTATAAGGAAAGGCCCCAGGGGCATTCTCGGGCCAGTGATGCCCCTGGGGTATACTTTAGTCGTTTCTTGTGTAGGAGTAACGAAAATGCCCTGGGGGCATTGATGGAATTGCTGATGCCCCCAGGGCATGCCATTGTAGATTTCAGATTATTTAAGAAAGGCTATGCCCCGGGGGCATTTGTGGTGTGTGTGATGCCCCCGGGACATAATAGTATTCAGTCTATAATATAGAAGTAGATGCTATGCCCTGGGGGCATTTGTGATGTTGTGATGCCCCCAGGACATGCCATAGTAGTCTTCAGTCATAGACTACAGCTGCAGGTTACAACTTGTTACATCGGTCTATGCCCTGGGGGCATTCAGTGCCGCCCCCTGTGGTGATGCGTATATTTTCGGGACTGCCGCGCGGAATTATGCATACCCTGAGGGCATATTGCTGGCCCTCTAGAAATCAGCAATTTACCAATGCTAGTCTATGCCCTCAGGGCATCGTGTACCGACCCTCAGCGAATATGCATACATAGGACCATTCCTGACCTCTGGATCTAGACGTTCTGGCATTGACCAGAAAAACATGCACATGCCCTGAGGGCAACATACCCTCAGGGCATATTTCTTGCTTCTTTAAAACATGATTGACCAAAGCATGCCCTCCAGGCATGTAGTACAATTCCACATGTTGTACTTGTAGGCTAGCTACAAGAAGGGCCTAAGTATGCATACCCCCCCAGGGCATATCTTCCTTCTCCCGGGTTCCTTATACAGTCTACAAATGTTACTCCTCAGGGCATAAAGTTGATGATAAATGAAGTGGTATTAAACAAGGGTATGTCCTTGGGACATCCATGCATGCCCTCAGGGAATATTGGACTTTAAGCTAATCAGGGGGGAATTAGGAGCCTACTAGGCTGGGGCACTCTCCAACCTTCGACTCATATGACTATCAGTGCATTCCCTGGCGCCATTCCCTGGGGGCATCATCACACATCATCCATATTATGGATGCCCCAGGGGCATGGTACAGAGAACAATGGGGACAATGCCCTCAGGGCATTCATAGTAAGGATAATCATACATGCATAAAAAAAATTGACGATGCCCTGGGGGCATCCATGTACTAAACGATGCCCCCAGGGCATAGTCCAATACCCTATATAGGCCTACATGTCCTGGGAGCATCATCCTTACCATGGATGCCCTGGGGGCATTTTCCCAGACTTGCCATGGGCAGTGTGGGAAAGGGCACGCCTCAGCCACTGCTGTGCGTAATTTTCGCATCACTCCCACGCGGCAGTCTGTAGGCCCCGGGGGCATAGTCCAGGTCAAGAAGTTGCGTCCTGCGATCCAACCGCGCAATATAGAGGACATCTGGTGGCAAATTCAAGAACTAATACCAGCATGTCTGGGTCCAGCTGCATGGCCAGGGAAATCCCATAGTGCAAATATACTACTAAATATGACAATCATTCAATGATACATCTACCTCAAAAACACTTCGGGCTTTGCGTTGGCTGCATTTAATGGGCTTGCCATTGTGTAAGGAAGACATTTATCCCATCGGGCTTACTTTGAGTTCTTCTGAAAACCTAGAATTGGCCAAATTTGTAAATTCTTCATAAATCATTGAGTTGAGTTCCAACATAAAGACCATTGGTCAGATCTATATCAGTATGGAATGTACAAGAGAGTACAGTAGAGAACATTAGAGACCCACTTCTAGTGGGTGAAAAATATTCCTAAAAGACCCACTATTTTGGAGTCAGTGAAGTCAATCTGGTATAGAGCTGAATGGTGGACAATGAAAACTAGTTCCCACATTACTCACACCAGAAAACAGGTCATGCATTGCTTGACAGCCTCAAATGACCTAAACCCTGCCTAGCCCTACCGTTCCACTGACACTTTGGCATAGGTGGCGAGACTAGATGTCCCCTATTCATTATTATATTGGGGGAGAGGGTTTAATGCCCATGTGCCACTCATTTCCCCATAAGCCTCTTCCCATCCATGTGGTACGTATATGATTGCAACCCTACCAAGTACTAATTATGTGACATGTCCCACCCCCTCATACTTACTAAGTGCTTGATAACTTTCTGTTACTAATCACTTACTATTTACTCAGTGCATCATGGGTAGACACCTGAAAGTAGTGCCTTGAATTTGAATAGTCAATTGTACATGAGTGTACGCAGAGGTATGGAACACCGACTATCAAATAGAGCAGTCAGAAGTTAATTACAGAGGTGATCCTATACCTACTCAGAGGTTAGGCACCCAATTGATAGCTTTTGCCTTTGTACAGTGTATTGTGATTATGTACAGAACTGGGTGTAGACATCAAGGAATGGGGTGTGGGGTGAACATGATTAGAGTGGCACATGACAGTGCATAGTTGGGTGCCTGGTGGCTGGGTGTCAGTGGTAGGTTGTTATGGTATTGTGACTGGGGGAACTACCTTCTTAGTCTAACCACACACCTGTATTATCTTGGCCAGCGCTGTGCAGTGATCCATGTATCTAATTAACCGCTACAGGTTAGCTACCCGAGATGCACTGAGTAAATAGTAAGTGATTAGTAACAGAAAGTTATCAAGCACTTAGTAAGTATGCCACCCCATCTGTCCATTATTCATTGAGTGATGAGTACTGTACAATGTAGACTGTACTTTAACGTTGCCTCTCCCACCTCCTTGGTTTTATAAATTAGGTATTGGCCCCTTAACAACAAGGGTGCCGTTTTATTTTAAATGCCCCCCCCACACACACACACAAACTTATTATACCCCCCCCCCCTCTAGCTGGTCCTGAATTCTGTAGGCACCAGGCGGTGTGTACACACCAACGAATGGGACAAATCCAGAAATAGATGGCTGCCAGTCACCTATAGATAGAACAGGTTCAGGATTATATACAAGGAGGTAGCTATGTAGGTAGAAGCTACTGCATTGTCGGATTGTGATGATTTGTGGTTGAAAATATGGGGTCTAAAAACAAGTACTACACCTACGACAAGACAGAAGATGCAACCCTGGGCAAAGGTAAGCTTATTTTATGTAGCACATTTATACTGTAGGGATGCTTGACATGTTTCTTGATGATGAGAGGAAGAGTGAGTGAGATATATTGGCCTGCCTCTGTCTCAAAGATAGGCACAGACCATACCAAGTATCTGTAGCTTATATCTTTTTATAGGGGAACGGTGTTAAATGGTTGGTGCTCTGTCACACGCCATTATGCCTTCTTACTATACATAATATAGGCATTATACACTATTATATACAAATCTACCAATATCAAGTGATATGTGAGTGAGTGAGTAATAGATGTTTTACGCCATTTCGACAGCTAAGGTCATATTCATGGCGAGAATGACATTACACAATTTCACAAGGGAATGTGTCAGTGCCCGCGCATATTTGCACCACACATTTCCGAGGGGATAGGAAAGATGAGAAGTATACCCTTTTAAGTGGGCTAGGGAAGCCCAACAAGTGATATGTGTACAAATCTTTCAATATCATGTAAATTACATACAAATCTATCAATATCATGTAAATTACATACAAATCTGTCAATACAATCATATATAAGTACAAATCATGAAAAGGTATATTTTATTGAACTATTATGTAACAAACTGTACAAAATACTATCATTATTGTCAATAGAACCGCACTAAGCATTCATCTAAGAAAGCCAAAGGATTGTACCCTTATAAGACGCCAAGCATTAAGATCTAACTTTTACCTTATTACCAAATATGGACATACATAAAACTGGTGGCAGAAAGCGACAACAGATTTCACACCTTAATTATTTATATACTTATCATATATGGGCATTTTTACATTTTATCAAAGAACCGACTGCTTTCACACCTTCAAGCTGTGAAAGCTTGGTTCAGCCAACCAGCATCAATGTAGCATTATTTACCTGCCAGTCACCATGGAGACACTGACTTCCTGTGTTGCCCCAGTACTTGGTGCTCTGTGCTGGTGACCTCTTATTTTACATTTTTAATGTATAATAAATCACTATGTAACCATCAACACATACGTTGACTTCATTTTTAGTAGTAGGTGGCACTTCCATGCCTACAGCTCCAATTATTGGGCGGGGAGTTTTAACCCCTGTCACCTTCCCAATTTCTTTGCCAAGGAAGTTTTGCTGAAAATAGTAGCCTTGCCTGGAGTACAGCTTCATAGGCCTACACTACAGCAAAATACGCTCATGCTATAATAGGCACACATTGTAAATGTAGGTGTGTAAAATAACCAACATGCACCTTTGCTCGCCAAATCCCTATTGCCTTTATTCAGAGCTGTTTGAGCAGCTGTACTATTTTATGTTTGGGAAGGTGGAGGGCATGGTCGAAGCACCCTTAATGTTTTGGGAATTATCATTTCCAAAAGGTTGTCATGGAGAACTAGATGTTTTGAGTGGATTCTCATGGATTTCATTCTCTTTTTTTCTATCATCCACTCACAAATAGTACTGATTTGTCACCATGTATTCTACATTTTTAGCCATGACAATAGACGAGGTGATTGATGTTATTGGTTTCGGTTGGACACAGGTCAAACTTGGTTTGATCACGGGTATAGTAAGGGTAAGTGCTCTTCTTTTATTTCATTCTGGTCACATTCCATGCTAAGTCGATCTTTTGAGGGTGGTATTTGAAGACACATTGCGCCATACAAGAAGAAATAAGGTACTTAACTTTACACACCCAATAATATAGTAATAATAATGAAAGGCAGAGATTATATCAACATCAGGTCCGCCTATGTGTCAGCTTTAATCTCGTACCACTACTGTTTTTGTGTATCATATATATTAATCGTTTTAGAGTTTACATCAGAAAAAGTATGATTTTGATAAGGTTTAATTAAAGTTCTGAAATGAACGTTCGGGAATGAAAATAAAAAAAAACTGCAATATAGTTATTCAAATGTCTCACTTCACCCTCTAATAATTTCTCAGGTTGATGGAAAGTCGTGTGACAATTATTTCATTCACTGAATAATTGCCTGTGCCTTAGATTAACTGTTTGGAATGAAGCCCTAAAAACTTTCACAACTTTGTTGAGTCATGAATTACATGGAATTGGAATTACTTCCAATGTGTGCTTGTATGTAATAGACCGTTAGGCAGTATCCTCTATGTATATTTATTCTATCGAAACACAAATAACTAATGGTAATCAGATCATATTTTTAAAGCATCTGATAATAAATCGTCTCAAAATAAACTGAAAACTGAGGACATTATAAATAAATTCCTAGAAAATTGTATGTTTGCAACAGGATATTCACATATGTTAGGTATTACTAACAAAGATCATTCTACAATTATACTTAAAAAATGAAAATTTGAGATGAGGAAACGCACTTTTGACTGCCTTTCCATCATTAAACATGCATGCTTCAGGCAAAATATAATATGAAAACATATTAATGCACATGAAAAGATGTCTCAATTTATGCCTCCCACAAATATTGAGGCATCTACCCCACCGTAGAAATCAAATTGATGCTGAATCGACTCCAAATCTGTACAAGTAGGGTGGACATCCCAAGGTAGGGCCTATGTGGACAGCTTCAGTTTAATTAACTCTACACACATAATGAAAATTGCCCAACCATGGAGTACATGAACGTTGAGACATTAGAGAGCCGTTTAATAGTGAAATATATTAATTATGGCAGGCAGCAGATGGTATGGAGATAATGGTAGTGGCTATCCTGGGACCAACATTAGAATACCATTGGAACATCAGTCCTGCACAACAAGCAGCCCTTTCTATGGTAAGTTAGATATAGCTATTCAAAGACCACATTGATTATTAGTGCATTCAATATACAGTGCAAACCACACACAGCTGCACAGTGCTTTTTGCATTAGCATGCGCTTGGGGAACCCTAATCCCTTCACTATACACATGGGTCAGTTAGATAATAGACTGAGACTGGGAGTTTTCCTCATCCCTATTTCCCATTCTCATCATAAACAGTCTTTTAGTCTTAGTATTCTTTGAAATTAAGCTGAATAGAGGTTTTAGCCAGCTTCAAAATAAAAATCTGTCATACTGGTTTGCATTTGTTAGAAAAGTATTCATATATTTTCATGCCTAAGCTTTGGATAAGCACTGATCTCAAGCACTGGGGGATGAGATGGACCTAAAATACATGTTAAGCTTTGGAACTAGACTGAGTAATAATAAGTGACTGCTTTGTTTAAGAGTGTGTTGTAATCAAAATCTATAACAACACAGTATTATAAAATAAACTCCCATATAAATAATGAGCTGAATCCCATGTCACCACAAGAAAGACCTGTAGTACCAGTTATATATCATTGGAAGCACTCTCATTGTTCAATATCAATCTTACCACTTTTCTTTATTTCAGTTGGTGTTTGTTGGTTTTATCATTGGATGTCCAGTCTTTGGATATGTTTCTGACAAATATGGCAGATGGATGGTAGATACTTTGACACTTAATTGTGATGTATGAATACAATATACAACATTAATCACTTTACTTGCCTACACTGCAAAAATGGTGTTTAGATCCTAAACACAATTCTAAACATATTCTTGCAACGTTTTTGTAATCATATTAATTTCCTACACATGTTTAGCCAAACAATGTGCTTAGCTCAAGTGTTTAGAAATCTAGGTGTTTAGGTTTAAACTTTGTGTTTAGATATCTATGAATTTTTGTGTTTAGATGTTTATGAATTTTTGTGTTTAGATGTCTAAATGCTTTGACGGAGAGTTAGGGTGTGCAGACATGTATCCTTAGCACAACCATAGCATACTGATGTGGGTAGTAAAAGTGGGCCTCAGAATTACCAGTAGTTTATGTCAGTGGGCCTCCAAAACATTGATGTGGGTAGTAAAAGTGGGCCTCCAAAATACCAGTACTTTCTGTCAGTGGCCCTCCAAAACGTATTGATGTGAGTAGTAAAAAGGGCCCCTCAAAATGCCAGTAATCTGGAGGCTAGGGAGCCCCAAATGCCAGGTATTTTTGCTTATTTAATGGATTTTAACATAGTATACCTGTCAAAGGGGATAACTTAAGAACAAAACACTTTTATATCTAAGATGTAACCTATTTTCTCTTTATGTTATCAAAAAATAATCTCTATCAATCATGTACATGCACTCATTAATTAGTCTTGAAATAGGGTAATTGACGAATTATTTCAAAAATGAAAAATCATGTCATATTCATGGCCAGGTAATGTGGTGATTCCTTTGATCAGGTTTGTCAATGAGGTCTTCATTAGATGGTGTAATACTTGAAATATTGTGAGAAAACTCAAAATAACCCAATTTTTCATGTTTTGAGCTAATTAATTAACTAATTGCTAATTTCTTTTAAATACGTTTTAGTAGGTTTTGGCTCATCTGTGCTGAGTTTGATATAAGGATAATTTCTAAAGAAGCTGCATTCCATAGCATATTAATGTGTAATGAAGAGGAGTTCCCATCATTGTAGAACATTTTGGAATGAGGCTTTCTTCAATGGGCATAATGTTTTAATGTGTAATAAAATGGAGTTCCCATCATTGTAAAATGTTTTAGAATGTTTTGGCATGAGGCTTTTTACAGCATCCATTATATATTAATGTTTTAGTAACATGGATCACAAAATGACATGTACTGGTACAGTCAGGTCAATACAATCCAGTCTTTGATAATCCAGTCCCACACTTTACAGTCAGAATTTACTGAGGATGTTTTTTCTCTCACTATGATTGTACTTGATAATCCAGTTGAGGTGAAACTTAGGTGAAATATCACCTGTAGACAACAAAGAAGATTTCATTGCTGCAAAACTACCAAGTCACACCTTGACTTATAAGTTTAGTACATGTCATATGGGGACCATGTATCCCCATATGACATTTAACTGTACCATATATTACTACTACTGTGTACTGTTACCATATAACTCATGCCATGTATATGACCTTATTTGCCGAGAGGTCGTTAAACATCTATTACTCACTATTCACTGCATATATAACAAAATGACGGGCTTCCCTAGCCCACTTAAAAGGGTCTATATCTCCTCTTTCCTATCCACTCAGGATGTGTGTGGTGCACATATGCGCGGGCACTGACACATTCTTCTGTTAAATTACCAACCTTTGAAGCACGGGATAGCCACTTAGTGCCGATAAAGTGCTGTAAAACTGAAATCAATCAATCATATAACAAAATGATGTGTGCTGGCACCATATACCACAATATGGCATGTATTGGTAATATCTATCATAATGTGACATACAATATAACGTGTACTCGTACCATATATCACACTATAACATGTACTAGGACCATATAACACAATATAATGCGTACTGGTACCCTGTATCATCATATGACATGTTCTGGCACCATATATCACAATATAATTTGTAATTGGACCATATACCACAATATGGTGTGCACTGGTACCATATATCACAATATGACATTTACTGGTAGTATTTACCACAAACTGACGTTTACTGGTATTTATCTCAAGTTGAATATGGCAGCCCCATAGGTTTAACCAAGAACCTCTGTATCACACCGACCAGTGTGATAACTCTTACATGACACATACATACCTGTAGATATACTATATGTATCGTATATGACACCTACACACCTGCAGATATACTACATGTATCATACATGACACCTACACACCTGTAGATATAATCTATGTACCATACATGACACCTACACATCTGTAGATATATTATATGTATTGTACATGACACCTACACATCTGTAGATATATTATATGTATAGTATATGATGTACATTGCCCTACACCTACACACCTGTAGATACAATCTATGTATCATACATGACACCTACACATCTGTAGATATATTATATGTATCATACATGACACCTACACATCTGTAGATATATTATATGTATCGCACATGACACCTTCACATCTGTAGATATATTATATGTATTGTACATGACACCTACACATCTGTAGATATACCATATATATCATACATGACACCTACACACCTGTAGATATACTACATGTATCAAAATGATTTATACATTTTATGTTTACTCCATACCCCCTGTCACACCTCCCCACCTACATTACCCCCAATGTTGGGAGATTGTCCAACACCTGCACTAACAGTTGTCCAACAGTGGTCTAGGCCGCCACCATCCAACAGTGGAGAGTTGTCCAACAAATAGCTAAGGCTCCTCCACATACAGGCTTATTAGTGGAGATATGGACAACATGCTTCTCCAGTCCACTGTTGGCATTATGTTACATTTTTCCCAGCCTGCCTATAGCTACGTTATCATGTACCTAAATGGTCCTATCCTACCTGTAGCTACGTTATCATGTACCTTCATGGTCCTATCTTACCTGTAGCTATGTTACCATGTACCTTCATGGTCCTATCCTACATGTAGTTACGTTACCTTGTACCTACATGGCCATATCCTACATGTAGAGCTCTACGTTATCATGTACATACATAGTCCTATCTTACCTATAGCTACGTTATCATGTACTTTCATGGTCCTATCCTACATGTAGCTACGTTACCATGTACCTACATGGCCATATCCTACATACATGTAGTGATGTTATCATATACCTACATGACCCTATCCTACATACATGTAGCTACATTATCATATACCTGAATGACCCTATCCTACCTGTAGCTATGTTAGCATGTACCTACATTACCCTATCCTACCTGTAGCTACGTTATCTTGTACATACATGGCCCTATCCTACCTGTAGCTACGTTATCATATACCTACATGACTTTAGAGGATATATGACATTTATTGATGCACGCCTGTAGCTATTTATCTCATACCTACATGACCCTATCTTACGTGGAAATATGCTATCATATGTATAACTAAATGATTGTATCCATCATGTAGATCTGTACATTATCATGTACATACATGCCATATTCCAGACAAAGCCACATTATCTTATCATGTACCTATGGAACTTTGCCCATTTCTGCCTGTTCATGTCCATTAGCTCATGTAGAGTCATGAAACAATACCTACATGTCCATTAGCTCATGTAGAGTCATGACACAATACCTACATGTCCATTAGCTCATGTAGGGTCATGACACGATACCTACATGTCCATTTGGAGACTTTAGCTGAATACCTTCTGCCAAATGTTACAAAACATTTTACTTTGAAGCCACTACCATTTCATTACACCTGAGTAAGTTTTGGCATTTCGAGACTATAGCTAAATGCCTTCTGCCAAAACGTTTCAAAACGTTTTACTTTGAAGCCACTACCATTTCATTACACCTGAGTACGTCTTGGCATTTGGAGACTATAGCTGAATGCCTTCTGTCAAAGCGTTTCAAAACGCTTTACTTTGAAGCCACTACCATTTCATTACACCTGAATACATTTTGGCATTTGTAGACTACAGCTGAATGCTTTCTGCTAAAATGTTTCAAAACATTTTACTTTAGATGATTGTTCAGTTCAAGTAGACTTCCCAAAACGTTTAGATGTGCTTTGTCCCTATCACTGGAAATTCCAGCTGAGGTCAATGTGTATTAGGCTGGGAAAATTAGATTAAAAATAGAGAGAATTCACTTAACTGAATACACATTATTACTGTATGGTTCTACAAAAATTGAAAAATCCATTGCGCATAATACGTTTTGGTTGTCCACTGACAGAAAGTACTGGTATTTTGGACCCCCACTTTTACTACCCACATTAATACGTTTTGGTTGTCCACTGACAGAAAGTATTGGTATTTTGGACCCCCACTTTTACTACCCACATTAATATGTTTTGGTTGTGCACTAACAGAAAATACTGGCAGTCCTAAGGATATACATTAAAAAAAGATGTCTTTTGTTTGTTTTCTCATTAACTGGGGGGGGGGGGGTATTTAAATCTCAAAGTCTCCAAAGATGTCAGCCACACATATTTACAAGTGCATGTATGTACACACTGCATCAGAATGAGAGACTTGAGAAAGTACAACAGCTTGGCAGGAAGGAAATTGCTTTGTCTATTCCAGAATAACATGAAATAGGTGTCAGTCATTGAGCTTATTGATTATTTCATGTTAATGATGGTGGTGTAAGGTGAATCTAGTCAACTTTTTATTGTCTGTTATATTCTCATGACATTTAATGAATAGAAACTATAATAAACATGGGATTTGGGTACATTTGTCACAAACATTGATTATAATTGTGTAAAGATAGTCCATTCAAAGGTAGTGCTGCTACCTGGTGTGGATTCAACATCCAAGTATCTAAACAGATTGATGTTTAAATCTAAACACCTATCATTCAACCGTTTAAACTATAAACATCTAAACATGCTTAGCAAAAATGTTTATGTAGTTAGAATAAAAGTGTTTATTTCCTAAATGTGTAGTCGATGAGACACCTAACTGACCTATATGTTTAGGTTTTAAACGTGTTTAGACCTAAACACGTTTAAAATCTAAACACCGTTTTTGCAGTGTAGTATCTAGATTAAGTCCATTGGGTTGGCAAGATCAATGAATGTAGTTCTGGTGAGTATCCCACAAGATTGGCAATCACCGTCATAAACACCATCATAATTCTTTCCTGCAAATTGGGTAACCTTCATACTTTCCTTGTTACAAAATGTACCTCTATCTAACGAAATTGAAGAGACATTGATTCATGTGATAATCATCAATCTCAATTCTTTTATTATGTCCACTTTACAGGGTCTTGTCTGCAGCTCCGTATGGACCTTTTTCTATGGAGTGCTAAATGCAGCAGCACCTAACTTCATATGGATGGTAATCCTCAGGATGCTGCTTGGTTTTGGTATTTCAGGAGGCATGCAGACGTAGGCATTATTTTCATCAACTATCATTTGATCATTTAAAGGCCTCATGATGCCTCAGTTTCATAATACTAAGTTGAGTGCAGTAGCCAGCACAGAATTGGTGCGTCATGTTGGCCCTTTGGGCATGCATTAACCCCCCTACCTGGAAGCAAGAATCAGCTAACCCTGCTGAGCTACTCACCAGGAAGAATTGTTTCAAAATGTGGATCAATATTAATGTGTCTATCTTTATCCTTGTTCAGGTCACAGATTAAAGAAAAGTACACTGCAAAAATGGTGTTTAGATCCTTAACACAATTCTGAACATATTCTTGTCCCGTTTTTGTTAATCACTTTAAGTTCCTAAACATGTTTAGCCAAACAATGTGTTTAGCTCAAGTGTTTAGAAATCTAGGTGTTCAGGTTTAAAGTCTTGTGTTTAGATATCTATGAAATTGTGTGTTAAGGTGTTTATAAGATTTTATGTTTAGATGTCTAAATGATTTGATGGAAATTCAGGGTTGTAGATAATTGCATTAAGAAAATAAAGGATTATATTTTACTTGTTTCATTTATCTTGTGGGGGAAATCAGCTATCAATAAGTCTCCAAAGGTGTCAGCCATGTGTATATGCATTCATGTACACACTTATGTGCATACTGCATTAGAATGAGAGACTTGAGAAAGTACAACTGTTTGGCAGGAAGGACATTGCTTTGGCCTGTACAAAATAACATGAAATAGGTGTCAGTCATGAAACCTATTGGTTATTTTATGCCAATGTTGGCAGTGTAAGGTGTATACAGTCATTTCTCTATTGCCATTTCTATTTTCTTGACATTCTATAAAATGAAACCAAGATCAATATGGAATTTGGGGACATTTGTCACAACAATTGATTGTGATTGTGTGCTTATAGTCCATTCACAGGTAGTGCTGCTACCTGGTGTGTATCTGACATACAAATGTCTAAACATATTGATGTATAAATCTAAACACCTAGTTTTCAAAGTGTTTAAACTCTAAACATCTTAACATGTTTAGCAAAAATGTTTATGTATTTAGAATAAAAATGTTTATTTCCTAAATGTGTAGTTAATGAGACACCTAACTGACCCATATGTTTAGGTTTTAAACATGTTTAGACCTAAACATGTTTAAAATCTTAACACCATTTTAGATGTAGTAAGGTTTTATAAGGCATCATAATTCCCTTATCCATCCTTCCTCCAAAATATCTACCACATCAAGTGTCCCCCAATATTATTTATCTGCATAATTCTAAAAATGTTCCCTTTTTATTTCAGCACTGCCTTCTATGCAGAATTTCTACCTACTAGAAATCGAGGAAAGATTATTATGATTTCAACAGTAAGTTAATATTGGCTACATTTAAAATGTGAATAGAGAAAGAGATTTTACATCAATCCTTTAAAAGCTACTTTCAGGGGCTGCATTCATGCACCCTCCTGAACACACAGATGTTTTTATCTCCAAAGTGTCAGCATGAGGCACATTCTCTTGAGAGAACTCTCAAACGTTGCACTGGTGCATCCTTTTGACAGAAGAAAATGAACATTCAAGGATCTTGTAATCTGTAAAGAATGGAGTAAAAAAAAATCAAAATATTTTTCAGATGACTTGGACTATCGGAGGGCTGCTGAATGTGGCTGTGGCAATGTGGCTAGTTCAGTACAGTTGGCGGTACTGGCTTGTATTATCTGCAATGCCAAGTCTAATCTTCTTGATATTTTCACCTGTAAGTAAAATGATTAAATAGTGCAAATATGTGACATTATCACACACCTCCTCAAGAATGAGCAGACCCCAACTCCATAAGATTTTTCATGTATCTTGCAATTTGAAATATAAGTTTTGCTGAAAGCAGGGAAAATCTTGGATCCCCCCCCCCACAATAATGAGAACTGTACCTATATAAATGTTTAGTGCCCCCACAACTATAAATGTAATTCAGAGTGTGATCTATTACAATAAGGTAAATTGCATACATAAAACAGGGGGAGCAATTCAAACTTGCTCCTCAGCTTTCCATTGTATGTCAGTTAAAACAGAGCACATGTACAGGAATTATCTGCAGTTAAAGTAACATACCCATGAAAAATTCCTATTCTAGTTCATGCCTGAGAGCCCAAGGTTTGAGTTGGCCTGTGGCAGGAGGAAAGATGCCCTCAAGATTCTACAGTCTGTTGCCAAAGGGAATGGATGCACATTGCCAGACATTGATATTATTCAAGCTGACATAAAGTTAAGGGGACAGATCAGTGACCTGTTTATCCCACCAATTAGAAAAACATCAATACTTGTTGGGATCTCATTGTAAGTATAGAGTCATACTATGAAATGCCTAAACGTGGTGCCCTGGACTAACTTTGCACCTCACTCGTATTTCTAAGTATATGTTTCACCCTGACTTCAGATGAATCCTATAAGGTGCACATTATAGCAGTCATTGTAGTGTAAAATGATCAACCAGATGGTCAGGGGCCATCCATAAAATGATTTTTGAGACCAACATATAATGCACCAGGGGTCTATAAAGCATTTATAAGAGTCTGTAAATAACTCATGATGAAACGGCTCCAACCTTTTAGCCACCCTTAATTTTCTTCCAGTTTCTGCTATGCATTCCTATACTATGGCATAGCTTTATTCTCTGCATACCTAATACAAGCAGGAAGTACTTGCAGCTCATGTAAGTAGAATAAACAATAAACGCTGGCAGATAGTACCAATCCTACACATTGAACATGGCAATGCCTTTTGGAAAGCTGCATTTCTGGGTAGCCCAATTCAATTGATCATTCAAATTGATACTTGAAAACTACTACTTCAATGCCTTTATCAAACCTTGAGGCTTCATTATTTAATTTAGATGAAGTTTTGTATCACATTTAATTGAAACATAGTTGGGTTTCTCAATTGCTTCACTCCTAGATGCATAGTATTGAGCCATAAAACTTTGTGGTTTGTATCAATTAGAAAGGAACATGTAGAATGTTACCTGTTGTATCTTCACATCCATCCACTTTTCAATATCTTATTAAAGGCTATAATTTATAGACATTATTTAATGAATAGAAATTACCCAAACAATGATTTGTTTCAATTGAAATTAATGCAAAAGTTGTACCCAAAATGGCAGCAGGCGAATAACTACAATTCATGACTGAATGGGAATATAATAGCACTTTGCTAATAATGATGATACCACAATAAAGAGTAGAGCACTGTTGAACGAGGACATCAGTCAGATGTTCACGATAACCTGTCCAAACTCACATTTCCTTCATGAGTGGGCCATAGGACCAGTGCGAGACAGCCTGACTCCCACAAGTGAAGAAACCCTTTGGATAGATTTGAGCGGATCTCTGTATTTATTTCATATAAAAAGCCCTAAAAGAATTACCTTTTTAGGCAATTTTGATTATATCACAGTGGAGAATGGTGCAAAGAAGAACGAAATCTAGTTGGTGGGGAACTGCTGTGCATATGCTTTACTATGGGAACTGCCATTTTCAACATGACATAATATGGGCAATCTCTTGAACGTAGAGCCTTTCTAGTTGGATGTTTTCATGCTTTGTGGTAGCCATATGACTTGTATTTGCGGTGTCTAACCATTTAAGTGATGGATTGCAGTTGGAGAAGATAAGAGTAACCTTCAGTGTAGTCTTCAGAGTCACCCCTTGACGACATCAATATTCAATCAACTGTTCTGGACAACCTTTGCAGAATTCCCAGGTAAGTATATCACCTTCTCTTAAGGGGATTAGTTGAAAGCTTCCATTAGAATATTATAATTAGGAGACCCTACCCCTGATCTAATTAAGAACAGGACCAAAAGCTATCTGGTAAGAGTGCACTTAAAAGTGAAATGATTGTGGATTTGTCACTTTTGATATTTTGACATGTGTGGATCTGTTTCTTTGTTATATTTTACAGGTTTCGTCATAATCATACTTGTGGTAGACTCCTTGGGCAGGAAGAGAACAGGATATATCTCATGTGTCATAGTTGGATTCTGCATATTAGGCCTTTACATATGTCAGACTGTGTAAGTGCCTTGAGAATTTACACTGGGGACTGACTCAGCTAGGGTAGAAAACTGGGATAACTATTGAAATGACAATCTGTGAATCTTTGCATTTTATAATAATGGAAATTCATTCAATATGCAAAGAGAGATTGAGTCTACTTTCATATTACCTTAAACACTGAGTGACATAATCTTTATCACATCATCACTTAAAATCTCTCAAAGACCCTCATCTTGGTCATCAGTATTTATGAATGCAGCCAGGTGCCTATTCATGCATTATGTAGACTTTGTAGCATTGATAAGCTCCTTGAGGGTTGGCACTATGCACTGATGTAATATATTAGTATCCCTTTAATGGTACAATCAAACCCTATTCAACCATTTCAGAACCCCAATGACGATCCTACTGTTTGTAGCACGTGGATTAGCAGCAGTTAATATACTCTATCTGTATTCCAGTGAGGTACACTGCAAAAACGGTGTTTAGATTTTAAACGTGTTTAGGTCTAAACACATTTAAAACCTAAACATATAGGTCAGTTAGGTGTCTCATCGACTACACATTTAGGAAATAAACACTTTTATTCTAACTACATAAACATTTTTGCTAAGCATGTTTAGATGTTTAGAGTTTAAACAGTTGAATGATAGGTGTTTAGATTTAAACATCAATCTGTTTAGATACTTGGATGTTGAATCCACACCAGGTAGCAGCACTACCTTTGAATGGACTATCTTTACACAATTATAATCAATGTTTGTGACAGATGTACCCAAATCCCATGTTTATTATAGTTTCTATTCATTAAATGTCATGAGAATATAACAGACAATAAAAAGTTGACTAGATTCACCTTACACCACCATCATTAACATGAAATAATCAATAAGCTCAATGACTGACACCTATTTCATGTTATTCTGGAATAGACAAAGCAATTTCCTTCCTGCCAAGCTGTTGTACTTTCTCAAGTCTCTCATTCTGATGCAGTGTGTAGATACATGCACTTGTAAATATGTGTGGCTGACATCTTTGGAGACTTTGAGATTTAAATACCCCCCCCCCCAGTAAATGAGAAAACAAACAAAAGACATCTTTTTTTAATGTATATCCTTAGGACTGCCAGTATTTTCTGTCAGTGCACAACCAAAACATATTAATGTGGGTAGTAAAAGTGGGGGTCCAAAATTCCAGTACTTTCTGTCAGTGGACAACCAAAACGTATTAATGTGGGTAGTAAAAGTGGGGGTCCAAAATACCAGTACTTTCTGTCAGTGGACAACCAAAACGTATTATGCGCAATGGATTTTTCAATTTTTGTAGAACCATACAGTAATAATGTGTATTCAGTTAAGGGAATTCTCTCTATTTTTAATCTAATTTTCCCAGCCTAATACACATTGACCTCAGCTGGAATTTCCAGTGATAGGGACAAAGCACATCTAAACGTTTTGGGAAGTCTACTTGAACTGAACAATCATCTAAAGTAAAATGTTTTGAAACATTTTGGCAGAAGGCATTCAGCTGTAGTCTACAAATGCCAAAATGTATTCAGGTGTAATGAAATGGTAGTGGCTTCAAAGTAAAGCGTTTTGAAACGCTTTGACAGAAGGCATTCAGCTATAGTCTCCAAATGCCAAGGCGTACTCAGGTGTAATGAAATGGTAGTGGCTTCAAAGTAAAACATTTTGAAACGTTTTGGCAGAAGGCATTTAGCTATAGTCTCGAAATGCCAAAACTTACTCAGGTGTAATGAAATGATAGTGGCTTCAAAGTAAAATGTTTTGTAACATTTGGCAGAAGGTATTCAGCTATAGTCTCCAAATGGACATGTAGGTATCGTGTCATGACCCTACATGAGCTAATGGACATGTAGGTATTGTGTCATGACTCTACATGAGCTAATGGACATGTAGGTATTGTTTCATGACTCTACATGAGCTAATGGACATGAACAGGCAGAAATGGGCAAAGTTCCATAGGTACATGATAAGATAATGTGGCTTTGTCTGGAATATGGCATGTATGTACATGATAATGTACAGATCTACATGATGGATACAATCATTTAGTTATACATATGATAGCATATTTCCACGTAAGATAGGGTCATGTAGGTATGAGATAAATAGCTACAGGCGTGCATCAATAAATGTCATATATCCTCTAAAGTCATGTAGGTATATGATAACGTAGCTACAGGTAGGATAGGGCCATGTATGTACAAGATAACGTAGCTACAGGTAGGATAGGGTAATGTAGGTACATGGTAACATAGCTACAGGTAGGATAGGGTCATTCAGGTATATGATAATGTAGCTACATGTATGTAGGATAGGGTCATGTAGGTATATGATAACATCACTACATGTATGTAGGATATGGCCATGTAGGTACATGGTAACGTAGCTACATGTAGGATAGGACCATGAAAGTACATGATAACGTAGCTATAGGTAAGATAGGACTATGTATGTACATGATAACGTAGAGCTCTACATGTAGGATATGGCCATGTAGGTACAAGGTAACGTAACTACATGTAGGATAGGACCATGAAGGTACATGATAACGTAGCTATAGTCAGGCTGGGAAAAATGTAACATAATGCCAACAGTGGACTGGAGAAGCATGTTGTCCATATCTCCACTAATAAGCCTGTATGTGGAGGAGCTTTAGCTATTTGTTGGACAACTCTCCACTGTTGGATGGTGGAGGCCTAGACCACTGTTGGACAACTGTTAGTGCAGGTGTTGGACAATCTCCCAACATTGGGGGTAATGCAGGTGGGGAGGTGTGACAGGGGGTATGGAGTAAACATAAAATGTATAAATCATTTTGATACATGTAGTATATCTACAGGTGTGTAGGTGTCATGTATGATATATATGGTATATCTACAGATGTGTAGGT
Source organism: Acholoe squamosa (assembly GCA_949317995.1). Classification (NCBI taxonomy): domain Eukaryota; kingdom Metazoa; phylum Annelida; class Polychaeta; order Phyllodocida; family Polynoidae; genus Acholoe; species Acholoe squamosa. Next base: position 63,696,732 of record OX439042.1, read on the forward strand.
GTCATGTACAATACATATAATATATCTACAGATGTGTAGGTGTCATGTGCGATGCATATAATATATCTACAGATGTGTAGGTGTCATGTATGATACATATAATATATCTACAGATGTGTAGGTGTCATGTATGATACATAGATTATATCTACAGGTGTGTAGGTGTAGGGCAATGTACATCATATACTATACATATAATATATCTACAGATGTGTAGGTGTCATGTACAATACATATAATATATCTACAGATGTGTAGGTGTCATGTATGGTATATAGATTATATCTACAGGTGTGTAGGTGTCATGTATGATACATGTAGTATATCTGCAGGTGTGTAGGTGTCATATACGATACATATAGTATATCTACAGGTATGTATGTGTCATGTAAGAGTTATCACACTGGTCGGTGTGATACAGAGGTTCTTGGTTAAACCTATGGGGCTGCCATATTCAACTTGAGATAAATACCAGTAAACGTCAGTTTGTGGTAAATACTACCAGTAAATGTCATATTGTGATATATGGTACCAGTGCACACCATATTGTGGTATATGGTCCAAGTACACATTATATTGTGATATATGGTGCCAGAACATGTCATATGATGATACAGGGTACCAGTACGCATTATATTGTGTTATATGGGCCTAGTACATGTTATAGTGTGATATATGGTACGAGTACACGTTATATTGTATGTCACATTATGATAGATATTACCAATACATGCCATATTGTGGTATATGGTGCCAGCACACATCATTTTGTTATATGATTGATTGATTTGTGTTTTACAGCACTTTAGCGGCACTAAGTGGCTATCCCGTGCTTCACAGGTTGGTAATTTAACAGAAGAATGTGTCAGTGCCCGTGCATATGTGCACCACACACATCCTGAGTGGATAGGAAAGAGGAGATATAGACCCTTTTAAGTGGGCTAGGGAAGCCCGTCATTTTGTTATATATGCAGTGAATAGTGAGTAATAGATGTTTAACGACCTCTCGGCACATAAGGTCATATACATGGCATGAGTTATATGGTAACAGTACACAGTAGTAGTAGTAATATATGGTACAGTTAAATGTCATATGGGGATACATGGTCCCCATATGACATGTACTAAACTTATAAGTCAAGGTGTGACTTGGTAGTTTTGCAGCAATGAAATCTTCTTTGTTGTCTACAGGTGATATTTCACCTAAGTTTCACCTCAACTGGATTATCAAGTACAATCATAGTGAGAGAAAAAACATCCCCAGTAAATTCTGACTGTAAAGTGTGGGACTGGATTATCAAAGACTGGATTGTATTGACCTGACTGTACCAGTACATGTCATTTTGTGATCCATGTTACTAAAATATTAATATATAATGGCTGCTGTAGAAAGCCTCATGCCAAAACATTCTAAAACATTTTACAATGATGGGAACTCCATTTTATTACACATTAAAACATTATGCCCATTGAAGAAAGCCTTATTCCAAAATGTTCTACAATGATGGGAACTCCTCTTCATTACACATTAATATGCTATGGAATGCAGCTTCTGTAGAAATTATCCTTATATCAAACTCAGCACAGATGAGCCAAAACCTACTAAAACGTATTCAAAAGAAATTAGCAATTAGTTAATTAATTAGCTCAAAACATGAAAAATTGGGTTATTTTGAGTTTTCTCACAATATTTCAAGTATTACTCCATCTAATGAAGACCTCATTGACAAACCTGATCAAAGGCATCACCACATTACCTGGCCATGAATATGACATGATTTTTCATTTTTGAAATAATTCGTCAATTACCCTATTTCAAGACTAATTAATGAGTGCATGTACATGATTGATAGAGATTATTTTTTGATAACATAAAGAGAAAATAGGTTACATCTTAGATATAAAAGTGTTTTGTTCTTAAGTTATCCCCTTTGACAGGTATACTATGTTAAAATCCATTAAATAAGCAAAAATACCTGGCATTTGGGGCTCCCTAGCCTCCAGATTACTGGCATTTTGAGGGGCCCTTTTTACTACCCACATCAATACGTTTTGGAGGGCCACTGACAGAAAGTACTGGTATTTTGGAGGCCCACTTTTACTACCCACATCAATATGTTTTGGAGGCCCACTGACATAAAGTACTGGTAATTCTGAGGCCCACTTTTACTACCCACATCAGTATGCTATGGTTGTGCTAAGGATACATGTCTGCACACCCTAACTCTCCGTCAAAGCATTTAGACATCTAAACACAAAAATTCATAAACATCTAAACACAAAAATTCATAGATATCTAAACACAAAGTTTAAACCTAAACACCTAGATTTCTAAACACTTGAGCTAAGCACATTGTTTGGCTAAACATGTGTAGGAAATTAATAAGATTACAAAAACGTTGCAAGAATATGTTTAGAATTGTGTTTAGGATCTAAACACCATTTTTGCAGTGTAGGATGCATGTTTGAATCATTTTTGTTTCGAATAATTGTTAGAGTAAGTTCACACCTCAATTACTCAAACTTGCAGAAAATACTGTTATCCACACCTTTGGTTGAGAATTATACTTTTTTGGAAAAAGTAAATTATAGATGACTTGCTAAAATATCTTTATTATGTTTCTCCATCCAGAAAATGTTTATCTAGCTGTTGACGAGAACATAGCTCAGACTGCATATCCAACCACACAACTTCAGATGATGTGTGTATCATTGGCAGAACAATTTATCAATTTCAGGTGTTTCCAACTGAATTACGAGCAACAGCTACTGGACTTGGAAGTGCAATGGCTCGACTGGGTGGAATTGTAACACCATTATTTGCTCAGGTAGGCAGATGCTATAAGAGTAAGACACTTTAGGTGTAGTATCTATATTGTGTATCATAATGCTGAGATCTAGGGCTTCCCTGAACCATTTTCAAATGGGTCTATAGCTTCAGTTTATTTTTTATTCCCCCAACCCCAAGTTGGCACATGCACAGGGTTGACAAGATGCAAGAAATTAGCCCTGGAGTCAGTAGAACAATGGGCATGATGTATTAATGCATCAGCAGCCCTTAAAGGGTTATATAATGATCTCTTCATGAATCTCTTAAATAATACCAATGTTTTACTTTTATAGGTGCTATTCAGATATTCAAAGGAAATGGGACTGGCTGCCTATGTTTTTATTGCATTTCTATATGCACTCGCCTTATATCTTCTTCCCATTGAAACAAAAGGACGTGAAATGGGTAATGTAAGTAAACAGTTTTATTTCAATTTATATCTTTTAAGTCATATCCAAGATAAATAAAGGAAATTTCAATTAAATTCAATTTCAAGTATGAAATTATCAGGTCCACAGAGAGGCTCGTTCCTTAAGGGCTGGTACCACAGCGGCAGCCGGGTCCATTTTCTGCCAATCTGACGCTGTGGAACCAGCCCTTTAAGGGTGTGTGCATAATAAGCAGGTATTCCACTGCCATCGGTCGGCCAAGATTTCGCTAATCCGCTTATTTTTGGTTATGTAAAAGTATAGAAAAAATCGGTCGGATTAGTGAAAAAACGGCCAGCCGACGGCAGTGGAATACCCGCTTAAAGTGGGTGTCATTCTCCCTGTCCCCATTCTCCACTGTGATAACATTGAAATAGCACATGAAATGAAGCTCAATCAGTATTTCATGAGGGGTAATGGTGTGGGACCTTGCTTCAAGGCTAACTCAGAAGAAACACTCAGAAGCAATCCTCATGAACTGTGCCCACCTTTACTATCCTGCAGAGGTAGACACCAATGCTGGACTGGGGGAAAATGGCTGGTAATTGTTGCTGCAGGCCCACCCTTATTTTAAAAATCATTCCCTCCTTGGGGTCTGGGTGGCCAAAGGGAATTCTTGAAGAGAAAGTTAATAGAATATTATGAGGAAAATTAATTGAGTGTAGACTACAGTGACTCATACTGCAAGAGACACCCTGTGTCACCTATTTTGAGTTTGTTTGGGGATTGAGGAGACTGCTCCGTGAGGGATGTTTTTTTTACCATTTTAAACCTATATCCAGAACAACCTTTTCCTTGCCATATAGTTTAGATATTTAAGAGGACATACCTACGCAGAAGGTTCTACCCATAACTATATCATACCGATGCAAAAGGATTAGAATTTAAAAAAAACAACAGATTTTCTGAGTGAACCTACACTGATATTATAGTAGGCCTAGATATTGTATGGTCTCTATTTGAGTGATATGATTGATATGTATACGGGTGATGCCACTAGATATGTTGCTATGGTGATAAGATGACATGATGCATTCATAATAACATCATTAGTATAAAGCAGGATTGCCCTATGCAGTCCTTAAAGGACTGTATTGTATAATAAACATAATATTATCAATAAGAACAAATTTAATTGATTTTGCCAATTGTTACAAATACCTTGATTTTCTGTTATTTTCTTTTTCAGAGTTTAGAATGATGATCTATTACAGCGAAAATTGGGAGTTAGGGGTCGATGTGTCAAGAAACTACCTGATTATTGAATCCATATATTGCCAGGAGAAAACCTTATGAATGGAAAGGAGATGGTATAAGGATATTCTATTTTGTAATAAATTATCATAAAAAAACAAGTTATTGAGTGAGTTATTAGGGCATGCTTTTGTTTATATAACTCTATATGTTAGAAACAAAAGTATGCCCTTTGGTAGTTGGGGTCGCTGCCATTCACCTCAGTGTTAAATCCTGAATATGTAACATTCTATATCCGTCTCCATCTACCTTTTCTCATCGATATATTGCCTAATCACTGCAATGCTGAATACTAGAGAGATAACCAGTTTCTATGCAGTTTCTATGCTGTTTTTTGTGTACACTTGTAGACATGCCCTCAGTCTTACTAAACAATGAACCCACAATTAGGCTGAATGTGACAGACCTGTTGATGGTATCAATTCAGCCTGCAAATAGCACAGTGTAGTATTCATCAAAGACCTATCCAAAAATGCTGAGCAACTGTGACCTAGTGGCTAGGCTGGTATGTGGTGGGTTTTTATGAATTTTCTGGCCTTTTAGATAGGAACCTCACCCACGCAACTGTCACCCGGGCTGGGGTTGAGCCTTATTCATAGGGTTTTGCAAAATATGCATACTGGGCCAGGTGTGCCTTATAGGAAATCAGGTTGGGGTGTGCCTTATACTAAGGTCTCCATATACACTGAGTACTACAGTAGCTCACAAATACCACCTGGAAGAGGAATTCAATCACCCTCTCAGAAATTTCTTCAAAAATCAGCATCATGCCTATATTTGTCAGCAATAAGTCAAAATATGTCAGTAATTACACATTCTATAACATTAAAGCACAAAAGCATGCCCTATTAGTACACAAGATGTTACTAAACCTACGCTGTAGATGTAAATTGCTCTATTTTATTATATAAGACTTGATGCCCTGTAAGTATAGTGAAGCTTGAATCTGGGGATATTCATTAACATTTAAGCCCAACGTGCTAAATACAAACACTAATGTAATGAGTCACGATTTCCATTGGTAAAAGCGCGTTATCCATAGTGATATACACCAGAGAGGAGTGTTTTCCCCACCCCTGCACTCCCGTGCTCAACCATACACACACCTGCGTTCCACCTTTCCCAAATCACCCCTTTGGCATTTCCTACTAATTTCTGGACGAAAAATGGCTCCTTTTTTAAAAGAAAGCACTGACATTTGGCGGTTCAAAAATATCTTTTTCCCCAGAAATGCTGACACAGCTTTCCCTCTTCAGTGATGACATGCGTGTAGTTGATATTCTTTTACAACAGGTTTATTGACAATTCTCGTGAAGTGATACACGCTCCTGGTTATGAATTATTATATGGATTCCAGGGACAGGTGAATACAGTGGGAAAAACTGATTTCGCAAGTTTGAGAACGCAGATGTGTGTTATATATAGCCCAAGGGTGCAGTGGCCGGAAGTGTCTTAGCCTCAGCTACATCATTAGACTATTACCAGACCCTTTGCACATCGACTCAGTCCTCGCCTGTGGTTATCTCAGATGTACATTGTACTATTAGGCCAAAACAGGTTTCCAGTTACATCATTAATAATAATGTCACAAGTGTAGGGGCAGTAATTCCCTGTACTCGGTGGCAGACCCCCAGGGGCGGGTCTCCGGGTAATCACTGCCCCCCTAGTGTGTATCATACCGATCCAGGTGTGGATGGAAGGTAGAGAATGTCAGGCCAGGGGAAATAGCTCAGAGGAAGAGCAGCCGCTTCGAAGTTGGAGGGTCCCGGGTTCGAGTCCCGTTTTCCTCAAGACATTTTCCGCTGACCACTACACAAGTATTCGATCATTTTCTTTATCACAATTATAAGTGCTAGGACAGAAATACCGAATTCTATCCTTGGAGACTAAGTTTGTTCTCAAATATTGTTTACCTGAAGTAGGTCAGCTGACATACAACTATTTTTTTTGTTATTGCCTCATCATACTATGTTTGAATTTGTGTTAAGAAATTAATTGGTTATGCATACAATCAGCAGTTTACATCAGACTGGATTCTGTCTAGTAGTTGTGTTAATGTCAAATCAGCCATCGTGATGGAATTATCAGTGCTAGCTTTGATATCTCACCAGCACCGGATCAAATGGCTGCGTCTTCGACATAATCCGGCAGAACCAGTGAATGTTCCCCAAGCAGGGCGGGTGGACATGCAAGCAAGGGTGCTGGGTAGAGGGTACACTAGCAGTGCATATCAAAACGATAAGAATGTAATATATGATGCCTCTATCAAGTACCTAAAAGGCACGCATGCAAGCATAATCATCACACATTGCGTTTAGGATGCATTAGAATGCATCAGAATGCATTCTGCATTCACTAACATACAAACATATATACGGTATCCATAGGGTCCTAATCATAAGAATCATCTAACCCAGCATCATTGTTCACCCCTGTGGCCTAATGAATAGGATGAAGCACTTTGGATCAGAAGATCCCTGGATCGATCCCAGGCCATGCTGAGCTTTTTCAGCATGAACCACTGTCAAACCTATGTCATTGCTGCTGTCACATATAAGAACAGTATAGAAAAAGAAAACTGTCAATATTCAAGTGTCAACTCAGTGCCTCTATCCTATGGTATAAGCACTCAGATTATCCAGTTTGGGCACCCAAAATCGTTCTGAAATGTGATAACCGTGGTACTATACATATAATGCCCCCCCCCCCCCGGCAGCCTAGATTGGAAGTTTATGTCAAGGTGAATATCGTAGTTCCATAGAGAAAGCACTGAACCCCCGTATTGCAACCCTGCGTTGAATAACCCGCTGGAAATCCGCACGATGATGTCATAGGTCCACCGCGCATGCGCAGCATTTTTGAAACGTAAACATTCAAAATGGCGGTGGTCAGGATTTCGCGATGACGATGGGTAAATAAGAGTTAATTATGGATTATATTGATGAAATATCGATTAATTATCAACCCAAACACCTTGACATAAATGTAAAGATGAACTCTGATTAGTTTGAGCCTACTGTTTCTTCACTCGGGTGTCCTGCCCGCTCCGCACTCATCCTAACGGCCTCTGAAGAAACGGTCAGCTCAAACTAATCATCGTTCACCTTTACCATTATAACATACATCTGTATCTGCTAGAGCGTCAGGGCGTGAAACACCTGTGCAGGGGGGTTGGGAGGGGTTAGAGCGGGCACCGAGCACTAAAATAGCAGGTCTCTTTTAATAGCCACCACTGTGCGTACACATCAATGAATGGGATGGATCCAGAAATAGATGGCCAGTTGTGCGCGCCTATCCACCCGGACCTCTTCATAGTTACCTATGGGTAGCACAGCTTTAGGATTATATTATAGAGGTAGTAACGTTCAAGTAACAGCATACAGTTAGAAGGTAGCTATGTCAGCCCAAGCTACTGCATTGTGAGATTGTGACGCTTAGTGTTTGCAAGAACAGCAGATATGGGGGCTAAAAACAAGTACTACACCTACGACAAGCTAGAAGATGCACCCGAAGGCAAAGGTAAGTTATTTAGTACACGCATACTATTAAAGGGGATGCCATATGATGTACGGTACATGCTCATTAGAGAGAGTGAGGGGGAGGGGGTTCTATTGCTGTAGTATTTGCATGCCTCTGCATCCTCTGCATATAAAGATAGAGGAAAAACCCGGGGGCACTTTAAAAATTTTGCTGACATATGTATACGGCTGGCAACGGTACTCTTCGACCCAAGGGTCTAATTTGTGTCAAGTGTCAACTTTTCAAAAAAGCCTTCTAACCAGGGCCTTTCCTTTTTTATTTTTGCCCAAAAAAAAACAGTTTTTTTCGGCGAAGTAGGCATAGCTGATTTATTTTTTCAGGAAAATTTGGAAAATATTCCTGAAAAAAATAAATCATTTTCGAAACAAATGGGCATTTTTTAAAACATTTTTATCATCAAATTTTGTTTGAAAACATGCCCAGCTACGTAAAACTCGTCAGTTTCATATAAAAGTGATTTAAATCGCATGGCGTGCACTAGCTGGGTGGAGATTTTGGTCAAAAATTCTCTAATATAGTACATGTAACAAGGTCACTGTTTTGAGTACTGACTGAGAGAAAGAGAGATGCATACAGAGTCAGCGATAAAGAGTGGAGAGAGAGAGAGAGAGAGAGAGAGAGAGAGAGAGAGAGAGAGAGAGAGAGAGAGAGATTGAAGAATATGGACGGGAAAGATAAATGTAGCAAAAGAGGAGAATTGAATGCGAGTAGCAGAGTCTCAGTCAGAGAATGACATCCACCCCACCCCACCCCGGTCTACAAATACCCACCTTGTATAATTAATAGCTTGTGCATTTGGCTGTATTTAGGGGTTATACCAGGACAGTAAGGGATGTATAACTCTGGGAGCCTTATACTATAATATTATGTAGGTTGCCCCTTTTAACCCTGTCCAAGTAGGGTAACCATCTTTGATATAGCAGAGGCTGTATGCAATATATACAAAAGCTATGATGTTCAACGTGCCCATTTTGATATAATACTACTACCATGATATTACAGTCTATACGAAAACTTTTCCCCCTCACAGGCCATTCAGACCCACAGATTTTATTATTCTACAGCCCCTGATTGATCTTGGCAGGACCAAACACTTCAAGATTATCATTGTCAGGAAGGAAAACAATAATTAACTCGTTATCTTAATCATTCAATTCTTTGAATCTTAACAAACAGTAATGCCTTATATTTTAGGCTGTTAAAACCTTAATAATGGTATGATATACAAGTCGTTAAAACCGAAATGTAGGTCAAGGTCCCAGGATTACAGTGAGACATTGGGTCATGTAGTCTGGCAATTTTCCCGGGCCCAGCAGTGATTTTGTCGGCAAAAGCCGGTGTCCCGGGAGGTTTCGCATTGACTCTGAAAAACTCTAGGTCTATGATCTGATGATATTGCTATGGTATTTTAGGGTTGCCCTGAGCCTGAGGTTTCTTTTTAGAGAATATATACAACGACATGATTCTTCACATTGACATGTTCTGTTTAGGGAATAGGGCATAGGCTTATAGCATCTCATAACATTCCAATGACCATTGTCCTGGGTGTACAGGTGTGTAGACCTACATTAAAATATTCACATACTTCAGGTACATAAGTTGTTTACTGAACCCCAACACAGTGCATGATATCACTGATGTAAAAAAAAACAACAGCTGCTGGATAACGTTTCATTCCTCAGAAAGCAGATTCGGACTCAGGAAGGAAAACAATAATTAACTCGTTATCTTAATCATTCAATTCTTTGAATCTTAACAAACAGTAATGCCTTATATTTTAGGCTGTAAAAACCTTAATAATGGTATGATATACAAGTCGTTAAAACCGAAATGTAGGTCAAGGTCCCAGGATTACAGTGAGACATTGGGTCCTGTAGTCTGGCAGTTTTCCCGGGCACAGCAGTGATTTCGCCGGCAAAAGCCGGTGTCCCGGAATGTTTCGCATTGACTCTGATAAACTCTAGGTCTATGATCTGATGATATTACTATGGTATTTTTGGGTTGCCCTGAGCCTAAGGTTTCTATTTAGAGAATATATACAACGACATGATTCTTCACATTGACATGTTCTGTTTAGGGAATAGGGCATAGGCTTATAGCATCTCATAACATTCCAATGACCATTGTCCTGGGTGTACAGGTGTGTAGACCTACATTAAAATATTCACATACTTCAGGTACATAAGTTGTTTACTGATCCTCGACACGGTGCATGATATCACTGATGTAAAAAAAAAAAAAAAAAAAAAAAACAGCTGCTGGATAACGTTTCATTCCTCAGAAAGCAGATTCAGACTCTTATCTCTGCTGTTGAAGTATGGTTGCTCAGTGCTGCCACCTGATGAGATTACTAAACATTGTTCAGCTGAGTGATGTCCCTAGCCAAGGCCTAAGATCCAAGTTGTGTGCGCTACAGTACAGTAACGGCTAAGTTACCAGATAAATCAGTCAAAACAATACTTTGACCATCTTATTCTTTCGTCATTTTACTTCACCACTGCAGTGCATCTGACTTTTTTCGACACCAAAGCATTTGTGCATCATGCCGACAAGGCAAGAGTGTCTCAATATGATGCATGGATATAGCCCTAGCGAGTAGATTCTCCGAGGCTGTGTGAATTCCTTATGACGACAAAGGGGCATGATGCAATGTTGCACTATGCAGTGCTTAATGAGTTAACCCTTTATAGGCTGCTGATGCAGGAGTGCATCATGCCCATTGGTGCATTGTGCACTACTGAATCGATTGGATGTCTGATCAGTAACACATATGAACCTACTGGCTGTAAATTCGATTTGTTAAACCTCAAATAAAAGAAAACATAAAAAGGTATGACTTTATGTCTTGTTTTCATGTTCGTTTTTCCTGCTGTATTCTATAGGGGGAGGAGGGGGGTCACTACTCTTGTATAAAGAGCCAAACTTTTAACTGGCAACTTTTGAATGCTTTGATATTGGAATTCCATCATTTTATGTTCCACTCACACATATAACTCTAGTGAGAAAATAGATGTTTTTGATGAATTCTCGTGAACTTATTTCCCATCGTTTCTTCACATACAATACTAACCCCTTCTTCTACATTTTTAGCCATGACAATAGACGAGGTGATTGATGAAATTGGATTTGGTTGGGCACAGATTAAACTTGGTATGATGACGAGTATAGTATGGGTAAGTTTTATTGTATTTCATCAAACTGATTTCTATGGATAAATGTTTGGGTGGAGGTCTCAAGGTATGTGGATGATTTGATGTTGGTCTACTCTACATACTCTATAGAAGCCCTCAATCAAGGCATTTATGTACTTGGGGGCCTTAGGCAGCCATTAAAATTGTTAAATATCCTTATTATGACAGGCAGCAGATGGTATGGAGATAATGGTAGTGGCTATCCTGGGACCAACATTAGAATACCACTGGAACATCAGTCCTGCACAACAAGCAGCCCTTTCTATGGTAAGGTAGTTTTAACCCTTCAAAGTTGTATCAATGCGTTAATGACCCCAGAGTGAACCAAACAATGCTTTTTGGACTGTCACATAGCTAGGCATCCCAAATCTAGTCACTTGGAATTGTTAGAGTTCATCTGTAACGCCATCCCTATTTCTGATTCTCATCACATTGTTTTAGTCCTTAGAAATCCAGCTGAAGGGTTTAAATCAGATTCAAATTTAGGCCCCTGTTGTTCATACTCTATATCAACGGCATCAAGATGTGATACACAATTTTGACTTCATACTCTATGCAGATGATCCTGTACACATCAGGTAAAGACATGGATATTATATATGCGTAAATGAATGAAAATTTAGAACGCATAAGCCAATGGTGTACAAAACAGTGACTGACTGTAAATACTGAAAAAAACAAAGATCTTATGGTCACACTCCGATAGAATTGTAATTGTACCCCCGCAAGTTATGAAAGGTAAAGTTCTTGATGTAGTCGAGGTGTTTTGTTATCTTGGGGTAGACATAGATAACTTCTTGTCATTCAGTGCTGCCTACAGACGCGGATTCAAGGGGGGGCGGACGCGGCGTACGCCCCCCCCCTCTTTTGAGGCGCCAAGAGGAGTTCTGAATTCAGTGAATTCTCAGCTACATGTCAGTTTTTACGGTTTTCAAATCGGACTATTATTAAGGATTCTACAGCTTAAAACGTAAAAGAAAGTAGATTGCAATGCATAGGGTATGGTGCATAACCCTTACGTGCCCAGAATAGCAAAAGTGCGCTCTTAAGCATGTATCTATGTTCAACAGCCCACCTTAGGTTTGATAGTAATCAGATTAAGGTGATCTTTGTAGCAGGAGACTCCTAACGCGAAGGGCTTTCCAACGATACCAAATTTGTTATGGTGTATTAAGTATGTTATTATTGGTAGGTCCTTTTACAGAAAATTATGAATTGAAAATAGCTTAAATTACATCAAAAGTGCGCGCTCTTGGCCCTGGGAAAAAAGGAAAAATTAAGAAAAAATCACTAAATTTGCAAAAAATATTGATAAAAATACCAAAAATATTGGTGAAATATTTTTCATGTGATTTTCTCCAAGGAGCCCAATTACAATACATATTGTATTCAATTTCTATCAGAATGACCTTCTTTGAAATGTTTGGTATAATGCTTTATGAATTGGAAATAGCCTACTCCCTACCCAAATAAAATAAAATAAGAAAATATGATATTCTTGGCAGTTCCATCCAAATAACCGCATTTCAACTTCTTATACGATCCTAATTCTCTACTGATTCATACAAAACTCTAACATACCCTTCATATTACATTTTCTGAAAGCCATTTCATTGCCTTTTTGTCACCATTTGAATCAGTATTTTTTTCTGAACAAGATGTACATAATGGGGTGTACTATGTCAAGTTTGCTGAGTAAATCAGCTTTCTCAAAATAATTCTGGGCACGAAAGGGATAATACTTACTAGGGGCACAGACAGGGTGTGTGAGGCTGGGGGCTGAGAGAGCTTATGGTACATGATACTGGGGGCGTGGTCAGGGTATGGTATATGATACAGGGAGCATGCACAGGGTATGTGAGCTTGGAGGCTGAGGCAGGGTATGGTACATGATATTGGGGGCATGCACAGGGTATGGTACATTAAACTGGGGGCATGCACAGGGTATGGTACATGATATTGGAGACATGCACAGGGTATGGTACATGATACTGGGGGCGTGCGCAGGGTATGGTGCATGATACAGGGGGCGCGTGCACAGGGTATGTAAGCCTGGGGGCTGAGACAATGTATGATATATGATACTGGTGGGGTATAGATTGGGTAAATGAGCCTGGGGGATGAGACAGTTTATGCTACATGATACTGAGGCCTGTGGCAGGGTATGTGATGCTGGAGGGTTATTCATGTTTGTCTTTGTGGAGCCCTAGGAATACACTAGAATGCACTATTTCCCCTCTAGTTATCAAAATTTTCAGGGGCATGCCCCCATGGGAAATATCTGAAATCAAGAAATGGGAAGAACCTTTCTTATGACTGTGGATAACTTAGTCAGGAGAGCCCTCAGAATTCACCTTTTCCCCTTTAAGATTTCAAAATTTCTGGGGGCATGCTCCCACAGGTTATTTTTTTGAAAGCCTTACTTATAGCTGTAGGTAACTTAGTCAGGAGAACCCTCAGTATCCACCAGAATGCAACTTTTCCCTCTAGATTGCAAAATTTTCTGGTGGCATGCCCCCACAGGATATTTTGGAAATTTAGAGGGGGAAAAGTTTTTCTTATAGCTGGAGATAGCTAGGTCAAGAAAGCCCTCAAAATCCACCAGAATACACCTCTTCCCCTCTAGATTTCAAATTTTTCTGAAGGAATGCCATCAAAGGATATAATTAAAGTCCAGAGGGGGGAAGCCTTACTTATTGCTAGAGATAACTTATAGTCGGGAGAGCCCTCAGAGTCCACCTTTTCCCCTTTAGGTTTCAAAATTTTCTGGGGGCATGCCTCCACAGGATATTTTTGAATTAAGACAGGAAAAGCTTTACTCATAGCTGTAGATAACTTAGTCAGGAGAGTCCTCAGCATACACCAATATGCACCTTTTCCCCTCTGGATTTCAGAATTTTCTCAGGGAATGCCCCCAGAGGATATTTCTTAAGTCTAGTGGGGGAAAGCCTTATTTATTTCTGGAGATACCTTAGTCAGGAGTGCCCTCATAATCCTGACTAATCATAATCATAATGGCCCAGATTCCTAATACAGTCACTACAATGTACTTGCGACATCACAGGGCTGCACTTTTGCCCCCCCCTGCCATGCGACATCACAGGGCTGCACTTTTGCCCCCCCCCTGCCATGTCCAGGGCCCAAATCACGCCCCCCCTTTCTGAAAATCCTGGATCCGCCCCTGCAGTGCATTTTGTGATAAGAAAAAAGATGCTGCGTTAGTACGATTGTACAAACTCAGGAAACTAAAGCCATGGATGACAAGGTCTCTAGCACTGCATACATATAAATCAATGGTACTACCCATCTTTGATCACGGCAGTTGCATGATTGATGGTGCAAAAGCTAAGAAAAAGAAAAAACTCGAAACAATTCAGAACCACTGCTTGTGCTGTTGCTTATCAATAAGATCCGGGGTGGATGTGAGTAGGGTTGAATTGCTTGAACGAGCTGGATGTAAATAATAACCAAGAGGAGAAAAAAGGTGCTACTACGGTTGATGTATGACCTCAGTAAGATGCCTGAAAATGTAATTGAACCAATTAGCATACTCCGTAACAACGAAACAATGTAAAAGTCAAATTAAGAGTGAGCAGGGCGAACAGAGCGCTATATGAGAAAAGTCCTCTATATAGAGGAGCGAGACAATGGGATGCACTCAAAGCTGCAACCCAACACGGTACCAGTAAAGGGAAATTCATGGACTCACTATAAATGAACTGAAAAAGACTCCATTCGAAAGTGATAGACACTCGTAGCAGCAAGGCTGCAGCATAAAAACTGATACATTGTTGTATGTGTATTTATGACACTGAATTGTCATCATTATTTTCTTGTTCATTAGAAGGCTGTTCCTGTTTATTATTTTGGCGCAGACAAACAGCTATTTGTACTTGAATTGTTCTATTGCCAAATAAAACTTTTCAAGCTCAAACTAAGGAAAAGCAGCTATCTGATTTCCATAAAGAAAATGATTGGAATGTTCACATTTCAGGAATATTTGACATAGGCCTAGTCATAGTTTTATACCTACCATATTCGATGTAATGATGCACATGCTGTTAGTGCACAACCCCTCTTTTTGGTCACATTTTAGGCCAAAAGTTTAAGGATCTTTAGGTCCAGTTAAACTAAATAGACATTCCATATATTTTCTTAGCATGCAGTGTGCTAAATATAGTATCTATAAACTCTCAGAGTCTATACCCAACAGTGTCAAAAGAAAGACCATTAATACAGAAGGCTCATTAGCATTTGGAAGCACTGTCATTGTTCTACATGTACATTGTCTTACTGCTACACTCTTATTTCAGTTGGTGTTTGTTGGTTTTATCATAGGAAGTCCATTATTTGGATACATTTCTGACAAATACGGCAGATGGTCAGTAGGTACATTGTTTATTCATTACAATATAGAGTGCCCACCAGTCTTCATTATGTATGAATAAAACACTGATGGTTGGCATGATAGAACATGACTAGGAGAAAGTCGCCAGAGCTGCATACACACATCATGACCACCATCAGTGATCTGCCGAAAAACTATCAATCTGGGATATGGGAGTGGTCTTTTTTTCCAACAATGTGAGGGATGTTACCGGATTTGTAGTACAGAAATGTTTCATATCCATTAAGGGATGAACAAGAATACTTTGACCCCTTTCAGAAGAAACAGAAGAACAGATCTTTATTCAGTTTGGGAAAGTGTAAAGGGAGGGAGGGAGAGTAGCTACAGAGATTTCTATTGCAACTCTGTGAGGTGTGGGGGGTGGCAGATTTTCTAACCCCTCCTAAGGAGCGCAAAAGAATTTCATCATGTCCAAGCACAAAAATAAACAGAAACATGTTCTCTCTCTCAGCAAATCAAAGAGATATTTGTTGTGAAGTGGATAAGCCCTCATCTTGTTCCATGTTTGATGTCCACTTTACAGAGTCTTGTCCTGAGCTCAGTATGGACCTTTTTCTATGGAGTACTAAATGCAGCAGCACCTAACTTCATATGGATGGTAATCCTCAGGATGCTGCTTGGTTTTGGTATAGCAGGCGGCATGCAAACGTAGGCATTATTCTTTCATCAACCATTATTCACTTCTTTGAGGGCCTCATGATGCTTCAGTTTCATGTTCTTATAGATCAATACAGCAAGAAAGGATGAAAAGTTGTTATCCTGCCATGTGATAAGGTTGTGGAAGTTATAAAGAAATCTGACCACTTTTACTTATGAAACTGGTGAGAATATGATGAAAGTCCAACTACTTTTAGTCTATACCCGCCATTTACCCTAAAGGAAACCAGTACTCTACTTCCATGACATCGTATTTTGGTAGCTTTTGTGTAAAAAAAAAAAGAATCTGGCATAGTTATCAAAATATGTATCACTATAGAAAGGAGAATAGCAGGCTTATCTAATGCAGCTGATGATGTCACAATTGGGCTAAATGCATCAGATGTTGTACTCTTTATGCATGGAGGGTATGACAGAATGTATTGTAATTAGAATAATAAATTATACACCATAATGACCTTATACCTGAACCTCTCAAAGAGTATCTGATTGTAGGCTAACAGTGCTGTGCAAGCATCAGTTGGGTGCATTTAGACCCAAGCTTGACGTCATCAGATACATCACATAAGCACGCTCTTCTCCTCTATAGTGATAAATATTTTAATAACTATGCCAGATTTGTATGATTGGATATAAAGGCTGTCAAAATATAATTTATGTCATGAAAGTAAGGTACTGTGTCCCTTATACATGAGGTATTGCAGTTGACTTTGTATAGGCCTATTGGATATTAAAAACATTCACTTTTCCTTTCAGTGTTGCTTTCTATTCAGAATTCATACCAAGTAGAAATCGGGGGAAAATTGCCCTGGTTACTATGGTAAGTTGTCACATCGATAATATTGGTTAATCTACAAATTATGTGAGAGATGTAACAATAATCCTTTAAATTGTATGTAAGTAACATGCCCATTGATGGTCGGAATGGATGAATGCAGTGGTAGTGAGCCCTAGGTCTGCATTCACTCATCCTTTTTACCCTAAGGATATTAATTTTTATTTCATGGTGGATAGATTTAACCAAGGAGCTCCATATTCCATGGGACCAGAGAATATCACATTCCTGTATTCCATGGTCAAGTCACGTGACTTTCTAAGCTGAAATTTAGTAGAATTTCCTTGTTTTAAGATCGCAAAACCATGCTATAAATGCAAATGTCCATTTCCATGGAATATCTTATATCGTATTCCCCGAGGTGGAATCCCACGAAGCCATATGGCTTCGCGGGATACTCCAGTCCCACCTCAGGGAATACGATGTAATATATATTTATATTATATATATATATAAATAATGTATATATATTGTATATATATATATGTGGTGGTCCCGCGTCGTCTTCGAGGTACCTTCGTGGTCCTCGTGGGCGACGTCGAGAGCACCTCTATTACCCGACGCCTGGGGGCGCTGGAGTCCAGCGCCACGTCACCACTTGGTCACGTGGCCCTCGACTCCGGTGTATATAAGGCCGTTGTACGGCCTTCCTCAGGGTCAGTCCAGCCCCGACTGACCATTGTGAGCAATGGTCGGCGGCTGCCCGGCTACCATATTCTAATACTCCTCTGTGCTACTGCACAGAGGGGGTTCATGTGGAATATTAACTCTAGACACTAGAAGGCCTAGTGTCGAACCTGCAACAGAGTTCAAACTCTGCCACCTGTAACTGTGATCGAGAACGGCTGATGCCTATGTGTTATTAGACAATAAAGTTTTAACTGGAACCTGAATAGTTGTTCTTCGTTGTTAATCGAAAGATTCGATTAAACATCGAGGGGTAGAACGCTACACTGGTGCCATGACCAGTTGTTAACTTTAGTCCGCATAGGTACTGCGAGCTTAAGTTCGACATGCAGGGTCACTTGGATGAAGGTGATGACCCCAATCATCAACATCAAGTGACTACAGGCCCGTTAGTGGATATGAATGATCCACTAATTGGTGGTGGTTTGAACCACTCGCTGATATTAGGTCCATCGTCTGACCCGTTGGGCCTGTATCAAAGGAGCCGGCTACTCAATTGGCGAGTATCGACTCAACTCTCTCCGGCGGCTGAGAACTTCTTGAGGACACAGAGTTTGTCCTATGTAGAAAAATCAGCCTCGCCCGTGGGAACTCCAATGGGCCTTGGCAGTTGGTCCTTCGAGGGTCCCTCGCCCGTGTCGATACAAGGAAGTATTGACAGTGGCAGGGGACTCAACGAGGAGTTGCTACAAGAGCAGCAACGCCAACTGCGCCAGGGTCGCCAACAGTTGGATGCTCTCGCGAGTAACACCATGAAAGCTCAGGAGAAGAGTACAGAAATAGAGCTGAAGTTGGAACAGCTTAGGCAGCAGGCGTTGGAGGCTTCGAACAAGACTCAGATCGCAAATAGAGAGCTTACTGATCTTCAAGAGAAGGTCAAGCAGCTCTCTAGCGAAAAGGAGTCCTTGCTTGCAACGAAGTCAGAGATCGAGCGTAGTCGGTTGACAGCAATGGATTGTCAATCGCTAAAAGCAAAGATCGATCGCCTTGCTACAAGCCGCCGAGAATGTGTCGAGAGAGCTCGAAACGATTTTCGGGATGCCCAGCACGAGCAGACGTCCCTTAAACATAAGTTGAAACTACAAGAAGTAGAAAAGACTATGTTGGAGGAACAACTGCAAGAGTTGTGGCATAAGTTGAACCAACAATCAGCCGAGCATACTGAAGAAGTAGCTGAGCACCTAACGGCTTATGAAAAGCAGGTGAAACAGCTACGTCAGGAACGGGAGTCGTTACTCTGTCAGATGCAAGCTGACGAGGATGCTCGAGCCAGGGACGAGGCAGAAATGCGTCGTCGCTGTGAGGAACGAATCGAACACGCAAACAAAATGGCGGAATATCAGGTCTTAATGGAACAAAAAGCGAGGCATGAGGCCGAGCTTAATTCCTTGAAGTCTGAATCCCTAGTAGCCCAGTCACTGAAAGATCAGAAGGATTCGGACACTTTGGGAGCCATACGTGGTGAAATCGATGAGCTCCGACGAGAGATATTGTCTCGCAGAAAGGCTGATGAAGCCAGGGTGAATAAAGAAGTTCGTGATGAACTCGCACTCGAAGAACGTCTGAAGGAGCAGACGGAATCGAAATTGCGTACCGCTAGACTTCGAGATAAGCAACAAAGTAGTGAATGCAGCACTACTAGAGTTGCTACTCAAGGGGATCTAGTCGAAAACCCTGACTACAGAGAGTGGCTTGACCATGCCATGAAGGAGGCCAAGCAACTCTTTGCCATCAGCGAGCAACGAGATCTCTCGAAACCCGAACATGCCCGCCTGGAATTCCTAGTGTCGGAATTAAGACAGGCGGAACGTTCAAAACAGCAGGCGGAGATAGATAGAATGGTGGGAGCAATCGACGACATCTCGAAAGTGGATTCGAGGTCGCGCCGGACCCAACCAGTTCCTTCAATGCCGCGCACCGATGGTCTAAGTGAAGTGATCGGGCAGTTCTCGACCCCTATCACGACCCAACAACATGTTGATCCACCCAAATATAGGGATATCAGATTCGAGGCTTCGCGGTTGAGTGATGCCGATTCTGGTTATCCCTGGGGGATGAATCACAGTCGTGCAGACACGACTATGAGAAACATGGGGATGGACCATCAAATACCTAGAAGAGGCACAACATTCGCCCTTGATCAGGTCAGGAGATCAAGCAGAATGTTTGAAAATACCTCTATCGGGCATGAACCAGCCCGAACTAGGTCAGTCGAGTGCCCTCCATTTACATGGAAGGACGATTGGCTCCGTTGGTACCACGGATTCAATCACGTCCGTCGAGTAAATGTATGGACCTCGAGTATGGCATTAGCTCAACTCCTCATGTTACTCCAGAATGGCCCTGCAGCTGATACTGTGTGGCTATGGGAGGAGCATGGAGATGGGACTTTGGAGGGACTGGTCGACATGGTAACGGAAGCCATGACTTCTAGCCTTCAAGACCCCATTGTTACAATGGAGAAGAGACGCCAAGGCAAGAACGAAAGCATTAGAGCCTATGGCTTTGCTTTGAGACGTCTTGCCGGCGATGCCTATCCAGGTGTGGACTTCTCGGTTGAATGGCTCATAACCAAAGTCAACCAGTTGTTCATAGGAGGATTGTATGACGTTGATTTACAACAAGACGTTCTTCGGGAGTGGCGTACTTACATGTCCCTAAAGGATCTCATGGACTTGGCAGACGAGTTGTTGCGGAAACGACAACTCCTGCCGAAGTTGGTGAATCCTACCTCGACAAATGCATTGTCGGCGTTGGCCGACGCCGCTTTGGTTAAGGAAGGACAGGGCGAAGTCTCCTCATACTCGAAGCCCGGGGCGGGGAGTAAGACTAAGAAAGGTCAGAAATCCGCTGGTAAATCGAAAACACTAAACAAGGCCTCCAAACCCAAGGTACAGGAGCAGACCTTCTCGCTGAGTCAATTGAAGAATTTACTCAGGGTTATCGAGGGAGGGGATGTCCCTGGTACTAGCTCGGAGAAGCCGAGTACCCCTCCGTCCGACGCCAAGTGTTGGAACTGCAAGAAGCAGGGGCATTTTGCACGAACTTGCCCCGAGCCGATTAAAGGACTACCACCTGACGCGACGGAAAACTGAGGCGGGCGGCTCGACGTGGCAATCGAGCTGCCCGACCATCGAAAAGCCAAGGTATCAGCACCTCTGGCACTCCTGATCAGACGACAGTAGATTCGAGGGAACTAGGTAAGGTCCCGGTAGGGCCGTCCCAGCCCTTTACCACAGCGGCACCGGTTGATCACCGGTCGGGTTCCGAAGATGTCGGTGTAGAAAAAGCCTCAATGGCCAAGGAACAGGGCACTGGCAGCCCGAACTCCGAGGTCGAGGGTTCGACTGGATCGAAAGTGAAAGTCGACGCCGGGAGAGAAGCCCTGATGCGGCAGCTGGCCAGAGTCTGCGCAACAGAGCTTCCCTCAGATGATCCCTGTCTCTCTTTTCTGAAGAGGAGGGGGATCGATCTGAGTACTGACGTAGGGTTGAGAATGCTAGCAGGAACCGCCCCCTTGTCGGGGAAACGATGGTACCTGTCTGCAGAGATTCGAGGGCGTTCTCTGGACTTCCTGATAGATACTGGTGCCAGCCACACCATTGTCTCTCGAGAACTCGCGAAAACGTTAGTGGTGCCGTCAGATAATCTCTACGAGGGAATAACGGCGTGCA
Source organism: Acholoe squamosa (assembly GCA_949317995.1). Lineage (NCBI taxonomy): Eukaryota > Metazoa > Annelida > Polychaeta > Phyllodocida > Polynoidae > Acholoe > Acholoe squamosa. The sequence goes on from OX439042.1 coordinate 63,718,236, forward strand.
CTGCGTCTGGAGCCGAAATGCGGACCTATGGTCGATTGGTTCTACCTCTTAAGGTCGCATCGACCCACTATGTGTTTAGCCCAATAGTGGCCGATGTGGCTGACGATGGCATTCTGGGGCTCGACTTCGCGGCATTATACGGTATGATCCTGAACCCAAGGACGGGTCAATTGGTCATGACCGAGCCGGTAGAAGAGCACCATCAGTGTAAACTGAAGAGAGTGTCATCGATAGCCTCAGTAGCACAGACCACTAGGATACCTGCCAGACATCGGTGCGATGTCTTGGTAAAATCCGAAGGTCTGGAAAGAGACCGACAGGGCATAGTCGAACCCGACCTGAACACTCTGAGATGTTTTGGGTTGGTTGGTGAGGCTGCCCTTGTCAGCAATGTTCGTCGAACAGTGTTTCCCGTCTGTAATCCACTGAATCGAGACATTGTCCTGGAGAAAGGCCAGGTGGTCGGTACTATACAGTATGCTGACAGAAACGGTGAACTCTCGTCACCGGAGGTAGGATCCGTGATGATGCGTCTCGAGCAAGAAGCTGCAGACATCGAGACGGCAGAAATCGCGAGCACCCACACGGGGGAGCTCCCTACCTGGCTGTTAGACATGTATGGCGACACCCACCTGACCCAGCCAGAGGAAAGACTGAAGCTGTCCGCCTTACTACGTAAGCATGTGGATGTCTTTAAATCCCCAGATGAGCCGTTAGGGCGCACCGATCGATGTCTGCATAACATCGACACGGGTGACGCACAACCTATCCGAGTCCCTTATAGAAGGATTCCGCTCAGCAAGAAGGCTGCGGCGGATGAACAACTTAAGGAGATGTTGGATACGGGGGTGGTTAGGCCAAGTACTAGTCCCTGGTCCAGTCCCGTCCAGATGGTGACGAAGAAGGATGGCACCATGAGATTCTGCGTCGATTATCGATGTCTGAATGGAGTGACTAAGAAAAATGCTTACCCCCTCCCGCGCATCGACGAATCCTTGGATGCCCTAGGAGGAAACAAGTGGTTTAGTTGTCTCGATCTCCAATCTGGATATTGGCAGATCGGGATGAATCCCGACGACGTCGAGAAAACCGCTTTTTCCTACCAGAGGGGGCTCTACGAGTTCGATCGCATGGCGTTTGGTTTGTGTAACGCCCCCGCCACATTCGAGCGAATGATGGAGGAGATGTTGAGAGGTTTGCTAGGTAAAAGTTGCCTGGTTTACCTCGATGATATCATCGTCTTCGGCAAAACGACGGATGAAGCAATGGCGAATCTGGCAGAAGTCTTCAACAGGATTCGGGCATGGGGACTGAAGTTGAAACCTAAAAAATGTCAACTTTTTAGGACTTCAGTCGAGTACCTGGGCCGAATCGTGTCTGAACAGGGTATAGAAGCCAACCCGGGGAAAATTAGCGATGTAATGACTTGGGCTAGGCCCACTACAGTGAAGGAAATCCGATCCTTCATTGGTTTTTGTTCCTACTACCGAGAGTTCATCCCGGGGTTCGCGGAACTCGTGAGTCCTTTGCAGGACTTAGTGATCCAAAAACCTAAAGGTAGTAGAGGTCGTTACGAGGCATTCGCGTGGACGGAGAAAGCCGAACATGCTTTTGTCGAGTTAAAACGAAGTTTCAGGGAGACACCTGTACTTCGATTCCCCACACCCGACGGTCGTTTTATCTTGGACACTGACGCTAGCAACACAGCGATCGGGGCTGTTCTATCCCAGGTGCAGGATGGAATGGAGGTCCCGATCTCATTTGCCAGCAACACTCTAAGTAAAACACAACGAAACTACTGCACTACCAAAAGGGAACTGTTGGCAGTTGTCGTGTACACCAGGAAGTTTAGGCACTACCTTTATGGTGGTAACTTCACTATCCGCACCGATCATTCGTCTTTGAAATGGCTCCTAAATTTCAAAGAGGCTGAGGGAATGATGGGTAGGTGGCTGGCCCACCTTTCGGAGTTCGGTCTCGAAAACTCTAAGATCGAACATCGAAGTGGGGCCAAGCATCTAAACGCCGATGGCCTTAGTCGTATCCCTGTGCGGCTATGCCAGAGGTCGGATTGCACAGACTGCGGCAGTCATAATGCTGTTTTGGCAGCTGTAAGTGGTTTAGTAGACAGCCGGGTGGGTGTTGCATTTTGGTCTCTCGATGAACTCATTGATGCTCAGAAAGCGGACGCTGACATCAAACGAGTTGCTGAATGGCTAGTTAAGGGGGCTAAACCCACTAGGCCTGATGTATCGATCGAGAGCGCCGAGGTACGGAAATTAGTAGGGCAATGGCCTCTACTAACCTTCCGTGAAGGCTTGTTGTGTCGCTGGAAAGTCGAGGCGGGTCGAGCTAGGCGCACGATTCAAGTAGTTGTACCACGCCAACTGAGGGGTGAGGTACTCTCCTTTTGCCACGGACACCGAACAGCGGCACATTTTGGTCGTAAACGAACGCTCGAAAAAGTGAAAAGGAGATATTACTGGCCCGGGATGGGAAAGGACATAGGTCGTTGGGTTCGACACTGTCCTACCTGTTGCCTGGTAAAGCCCGGCGAGGGCATGGGTAAGTCTCCTCTGCACCAAGAGTTGTTCGGGGTGAGATTCGGGAGGATAGCTATGGATATCATCTCGGGATTTGCACCCACGCCAAACAAGAATACTTGCATGTTAGTAATCCAGGATTACTTCACCAAGTATGTACGCGCTATTCCCCTACCAAATCACACGGCAGAGACCTGTGCAGAGGCCTTCGTGAACGAATGGGTTTTGACCTTTGGAGTCCCGTTGCTTCTGCATTCCGACCAAGGTCGAGAGTTTGAGTCTCGACTCTTCTCTGAGATGTGTGAATATTTGACGATTGTAAAACAGAGAACCAATCCATACAGACCACAGAGTGATGGTCAGGTGGAAAGGTTCAATAGAACGTTGATTCAGAGTCTGACTATGTTGGTAGACAAACATATGGACGACTGGGATGAACAGGCTAAATATGTGGTGTCCGCATATAACAGCTCTGAGCACAGTTCTACTGGATGCAGTCCAAATATGATGGTATTCGGGGAAGAAATTCTCATGCCAGCGGATGTGATTTTCGGCTCAATCGAGAACCCACTCGAAGTCCCTTGTTCCGTCACCTTCGTGGAACAACTTCGTGACCGATTGAGGGAGAGTTATAGCATGGTAAGGGAAAACTTAGGTAAATCTGCGGAACGCCAGAAGGTCGGGTATGACTATGGGCTAAAGCAGAGAAGATACTCAGTTGGTGAACAGGTGGTGAGGTACCACACCCCCCAGGCAGCTATGAAGCTTGCCCCCAACTGGGATGGGCCGTTCGTTGTAGATTCTGTCCTCTCTGAGTCGACATTATTACTTCGATCATCCCGCGGACGGTTGCAAAAGAGCAATGTTGATAGAGTGCGCCGGTGGTTGGGCGTAGAACTATCACAAACTGTCGAGTTGTTGCAACCACAACTTGATGATGATTCACCTTCTCGTAAGGCTACGAAAAGGGCTAAGTCTGTTTCTGGACAGGTCGAAATAGAGGTCGAAAGGTCGCGGCCGGAAGTCCAGTCTAAAGAACAAACTAAGCAGGGTCATCGAAAACGACAGCAAAAAGCTCGAAAACTGAGCGAGGTGGAGGTGTTGGATGCCAGTAAACCATCAAAGCGGCGCCGTGGTCGACCGGCCCGTCGAGATAAGTCGAAAACATCTAAACAGCCTTTGAAGGGATGTCGGAAGCCCGACCCCCCCTCGAAGGTGCGAACGACTGAACAAACTTCACATCGAAACGTTTCGATTGAAGTGAAAGATCAGTCACTCCAGTCCGGACCTATGACTCGAGCGAGGCTTAAGCGCCAAGGCTCATCAAAGGAACGGTCAGCGAGTGTCGAGGATGAAAGGAAACCCAGAGCAAACACTCTGGCTCCTGCATCCACACCGTCACAAGTGATGGGGGGCAGACGCCGACGGAAACGGGTTAATAGCCCGGTCGGCCCGGCCACATCAAAGGACGGCGGGCTAGGAGGGGGTGATAGTAACCCGCCCCGAGGCTCAACACTCGTTCCTGTAGTAAAGGTTAAAATCAGGAAAAGCCCTAGATTAAACCCTACTCAGTAATCGATGTTTCGCACAATACTAAGCAGCAGCTTTACTAACCTGTGTTTTTAATGAGACTTTAAAATAACGGGTGCCGTTCTTGAGTAAATCTGTCTGTGGACGTGAAGCCGACGGTGAATAAAAAATTACACAACGAGAAGTCGTACGATTGCCTCTTAGTTTGAGACAAACTGACACTGGAAACATGGAAATTTGGAGCCTCTGATTTTATTGACTGTGAGGACGGGTTCCCAGCATAGGCTGGTGGATACTGCCCGAAGGGTAGATCCATATTGGAACCATTTTTTTTTTAATCCCGGTAGTCTGATGAAGGAGGGGGTGCCCAGATTAATCCATGTTAATAGTGTTGGAACCCATAGACCGCATAGGAAATAACGGCATATGCAAACATTGCGACTGGAGAAGCAGAGCGTGACGGTGAGGGGAGAGTGAGTCGTTCTATTTTTTTGAGCAGTACCTTATTTGGTCATGGCGTGATGCGCTGTGGACCAATAGGGTTCGCCCTCCTCGGTCACATAGCCCCTTCCTCCAATCAGAGACGTGCGCCACAGGGATAAAAGACCGCGTCGCCCACCACGGAGGTCACATCTGCGCCCTTCTCGTGAGAGTCGGACGCAGATAAGCTGGACTAAGCCTAGCTTATTCCAGCTGGTACGCTCCGTCTGGGGACTCCCTACCTGAGTGTAGGAGGTCTCCCCTGCCTAGTGTCGAGGGACACGACCTGTGTGAGCGCAGGTTCGTGTTCTCTCGAGACTCCAGTCTTCGGTCCCTCGAGCCGCCTGAGTGCGGTTCGAGGTACATCGAAGGCACCTTCGAGGCTTCGACCCGCCAGAGTGCGGATCGAAAAACCTCGAAGATCCTCTTCGACGTCTCGTCCTGTCTGAGAACGGTTCGAGACCCGGAGTCTTCTCTCCCTGGTGGAACCCGGCAGTTCAGGAAGAACCATGGGGTCCTCGTCCGACGAGCAGTCAGGGTACAGCTCTTCGGCGAGCCACAAGTCGCAGAAGAAGAAGAAGAAGAAGAAGTCCAAGAGGACCAGACCCGAGCAAGAGCTCGAGTCTACCTCGGCTAAGAGTGCAGCCCTTCTGAAGCAGATCGAGGATGCACAGAAAGCCTTGGCTGAGTCCCAGGAGCGGGAGAAGGAGCTCCGCCGGAAGGCGAAGGAGGCAGCTAAGCAGCAGAAGCGCGACTTGAAGGTCGCAGCTGCTGCCGCCTCGAGAGACTCTTCTCCCGATGAGATGGAGGTCGACGAGCCGTCGACACCTGCTCCATCGAAAAGTGCTACCCCTTCAGGTTCTAAGGGCAAGAAGCCGACTGAATCAAAGGCATCCAAGGGCACCTTGAAGGATTTCAAGATCCCTAGGGTGCCCAAGAAGGAAAGTAGCAAAAAGGAGTCCGCAGCCAAGAAGGCTCCAGCCCGGGAGAGGAGTAGGGAGTCTACTGCTCCACCGGAACCTGGAACCGAGCCGTCGGAGGTCGATGCCGGTGCCGTGGAGAGCACCGTATCCTCACCCCCAGACACGGCCAGGGCTGTCGACGAGTGGAAGCGACTGTCAGCGATCACTGCCAAACGACGTGCTGAGTACGTCGATGACAGGCCACTGACAAAGCTTCAGGACTACCGCAAGAATGGTCAAGTGGTACTCCCAAGTCTCGTCGGAAAGGATGGTAGTGACGACGAGGAATGGTATTCGGACGATGATCGAGAATATCACGAATGCCTCAGACTCGTCGGGGGTGTCGCTGCCCGAGCGACAGCGGATTGGGTTCGCATGGCGCATCTTCAATCCAGGGCAGCAGTGTGCTTTCGAGAACTGCACACGTAAGGGGTTCCCCCCTCGCGTATATGCGACGGACGGCAGGTATGCTCGACACTTGGTTGAAGAGCATCGAGCCATCCGTCCGCAGTTCGGTTGTGTTAAGGTGGAAAAGACCATTCCATGTTACCAGGACCCGGATGACCCGACCTCTCCTCCTTTCGTGACTTCACGAAGGGGCTTGATGGCGCGTCATCTCAAGTCGTACAAGCAGCCCCATAAGTACAACGCCGAGGGCGCTATCCAACTAGTGGAGACTCTGGTTGGAAAGTGTGAACGGAATGAGAAGACAGGCGCGCCGACGAGACACTGGATGCGGATGGCCCCCGCACCCCCGTCTACGAAGCGCCTGTATATCAGACCGGAGCTGATGCCCGCTTTCTACGGTGCCTACCCCGAGTTCAGGGTAGAGCAACGGAAGAAGCGGGAGGCCAGTCGTCCTACAGCCTCTACGAGTGGGAACAAGAGGCCCCACTCTACAGAGGCTGCTAAGTCTGCCGGTTCGACTGAACCTAAGAAGCCTAAGCCGCAGGCTGCTCCCTCGAAGCCCGAAAAGGCATCGAAAGCCGCCCCGGCCCCGGCTCCTAAAAAGTCGAAGAGTGCTTCGACCGGTTCGGCCAAACCAAGCACTAGTGGTGCTAAAACTGGAGGCAAGACAGTGGAAACCCGGAGTGGTCGTGATCGGCAACCCAAGGTGACCACCAACTCGTCTCCCCCTGTCAAACCCCCTGCAGCGGCAGAGGGCAGCACCCCAGCTGCCACGCCGCGTGTCCACGTGGGAGGCGCGACACTGACCTCGGCAGCAGGAGCTAGCTTCTCCAACGTCGTGACAGGCGCCGACACCCCGACAGCAACCTTGCGTTGGGAGTTGGCACAGCCTGCATACGGCGATGGCGTCGAATGTGGGGTCCCGAAGACGTTCGTGGAACGTTGTAAGGGACTTCTACAGATGACAGGCAGCCCTGCTATCGACAAGTTTGGTGAGGCATTCCGTGAGGAAGCGAGTGCCTACTTGTTCGGCCTGTTTGATAGAACAAACATGGCCATCCGTAACGAGCTCCTTCCGGCTCTTAGGAATGAGGCGCGCCAGACCGTTCAGATGGAGATGGACTCTCGTCTGACCGACGTCCGAACGCGTCTCAATAACTTTGAGGCACAGGCCCAATATGATATTACCAAGAGGGACAGTATCATAGAAGGCTGGGAGGAAATCGACCGCGAATTCTTTAGAGTCTTCGGGGTCCAACTCTCGGAATGGATGAGGGACAAACACCATGGCGTCCGAACCCTGAAGCCCATTCGAACCGAGCCCTCTCGCGAAGCGCAGAGGTACCTCGTCGAGGGTGGAGTGATTCCTGACGTCAGGACGCTGGCGGCTCAGACGAATCCTTTGAGAGAGTTGTCTCCAAAGATTGACAGTCTGAGCTCGGCTATGACGATGTTGGGCCGAGAGCAGGTGGTGCAGGACAAGCCTGACACCCCGGGTAGGTCTCTCGGTGCCTCCGTCTACCCGCCAGCAGCCCCGTCTTCCTCCTCGGTTCCCTTGATAACCCTCTCGGGAACCACCGAGCCTACGCCGCCACCGGTCCAGAGAGTGGTGTCACCGAGGATCCATCCGGATCTTCAGGGCATCACTCCCCTGGCCCCGGCGAACGTAGCCGTCTGTCCGGACCCGTCGGCTTCCGCCCAAGCAGTAGAACCTGCCGAGGTGGAACAGTCGATGGATATAGACGGGGACGTCGATGTCGGCGATCATTCTCCAAAGCCTCCCCCTGACCAGGGAGACAAGGACGACCGTGAAGGTCAGGAGAGCGACGACGACGACGGAAGCGACTCAGCAGACTCGGCCGTTCTCCACTCAGATGCTGAGGGGGACTCCCGGGATGCACCCGAGACCTCTAACGAGGCTTGGAGTACGACAATGGACCGTGAGGTCCCATTGCCGGAGTCGCCGACGTTTTCGGGCCAGCTAGCCGCCAGCGCTCCACATGGAGAGGAGCGCACTGACGGAGAGCAGGCCGAAATCGACGCCGCTACAGGGTCCATCTCGGAGGATCAGTAGTATGAAACTACTGCTCCTCCTCGTCAGCCTGGATCGCTGACATCGAACAGAGTCTCGATGTCAGCACGGAACCCCCGGGAACTCGTTCCCGGACGACGGTGTACCCTCCACGAGTGGGGGTACCTTTCCTGTCCCCGGACCTCCCTGCGAAGCTGTGTGGATCCGACGCCACCCTGGTCTGAGGGCCCGGTGGTGCCACACATCCTCGGCCTCACGGTCGAAGGACCATCATAGTAGTATTGTACGCTATCGATGGGCTTCCTACGCTGGAAGGAGCTTCTCAACGAGACAGGGAGGAAACGACACGACCCCGGTTGCCATACCCGGTCGTGCCTCCCTCGGATCGACCAGGAGCAGGTCGTGAAGCAGTGTTTCGACACTGGTCTCCTACGTTGGATGGAGCAACGCCTTATAATTTAACTGTGATAATAATTTTTTTTCTACAGTACAGTAGAAACTATATTTCTATATATTCCTCTACTGTTTCTGTCGACTATGTCGACGGATCCAGTAGTTCATATTATTATCTAATTGTTTAGACTGATCCGGGATCTCTGAATTTTCAGAGACCTCGTTTTAGTCTAGTGGGGGGTGGTGTGGTGGTCCCGCGTCGTCTTCGAGGTACCTTCGTGGTCCTCGTGGGCGACGTCGAGAGCACCTCTATTACCCGACGCCTGGGGGCGCTGGAGTCCAGCGCCACGTCACCACTTGGTCACGTGGCCCTCGACTCCGGTGTATATAAGGCCGTTGTACGGCCTTCCTCAGGGTCAGTCCAGCCCCGACTGACCATTGTGAGCAATGGTCGGCGGCTGCCCGGCTACCATATTCTAATACTCCTCTGTGCTACTGCACAGAGGGGGTTCATGTGGAATATTAACTCTAGACACTAGAAGGCCTAGTGTCGAACCTGCAACAGAGTTCAAACTCTGCCACCTGTAACTGTGATCGAGAACGGCTGATGCCTATGTGTTATTAGACAATAAAGTTTTAACTGGAACCTGAATAGTTGTTCTTCGTTGTTAATCGAAAGATTCGATTAAACATCGAGGGGTAGAACGCTACATATATATATATATATATATATATATGCTTATATACTTCCCAAGGTCGGGCTTCCCTAGCCCACTTAAAAGGGTCTATATATCTCCTCTTTCCTATCCCTCGGGATGTGTGTGGTGCACATATGTGCAGGCACTGACACATTCCTCTGTGAAATTGTTTAATGTAGTTCTCGACATGAATATGACCTCAGCTGTCGAAATGGCGTTAAACAACCATTACTCACTACTCACTCACTCACTTCCCAAGGTCAATATGATGCACTCCTCTTGAGAAGACTCCATTTCTTCATTGGTGCATCAGATCGGCACATGAATCTTCATGCAGCCTCCAAGAGATGGAACAAAAGTTGAAACAGACTCTTCTCAGATAAATCCTTTTTCAGGTGACCTGGACTATTGGAGGGCTGCTGAATGTGGCTGTGGCAATGTGGGTGATTCAATACAGCTGGCGGTACTGGCTTGTATTATCTGCAGTACCAAGTCTAATCTTCTTACTATGTTCACCTGTGAGTAATGCAATCAAATTGTTTACAAAATGCCTATCCACCTTTTATAAAAAATATGCATTCAATATTCCCTTATACCCCAACACCAAAACCCCCTGCTCGTTAGACAAACACCCTCACCTGCTATTTCAAAATATAGTAGGCCAAATATTTAGCAAGGTGTATTGCAATAAGCATTATATGACTGAACTAGCTTCAAACAAATATAAGAGTGTACAGGTACAGGAAGTATCCTAATATGATGAATTGTATGAAACAGGGAGAATGATCTATCCTGGTATCTTCACAATGTTACCTATCCTTGTTGTATTTCAGTATAAACAGTATGGAAAGCTTCTGAGCACATGTACAGAAATTATCTTAACAAAATGTAACCTCAAATAATTACATTTTAGTTTATACCGGAGAGCCCAAGGTTTGAGTTGGCCTGTGGCAGAAAGGAAGAGGCCCTCAAAATTCTGCAGTCTCTAGCTATCGAGAATGGATGCAAATTGCCACATGTCAACATTGTTGAAGCTGAAATAAAGTCAAGGGGGAAGATCAGTGACCTGTTTGTCCCACAAATTAGGAAGACATCAATACTTGTTGGAATGGCATTGTAAGTACAGAATCATATTGAAGTACCTCACTTTTATGTTGAAAAGAAGTATACAATGTATCCTGAATTGAGGTCATTCCTAGGTTCACATTATGGCAGCCCTTATACTATAAAGTTCGAAAAACTAGGGGGATTGTTATAGGGTTTCACTATAAAAATAAAAGGTGCCATCTTTAACTTTCTTACAGTTTCTGCTTTGGTTTCCTATACTATGGAACAGCTTTATTTTCCACATACCTCATACAAGCAGGAAGTACATGCAGTTCATGTAAGTAGAATGGAATATGAATGTGACAAAAGAAAATGACCCAAAGGAGGAAATAACTTTTTATTAGCAATCCTGTGCATTGAACATGGCAAGTGCTTTTTGGATTGATGCATGTCTAGGAAATGAATTCACTTCATCATTGAACTCATAGGAACATAGTCAAGCTTCCCTAGCCCATCTTAAAGCTTTTATCTAATGTAATTTTCCTACTGGGAAATTGACCATAACTACTGTCATGGCATCAAACAAACACTTATTTTTCTGGTGGTTAATCATGTAAGTTAATGGATTTCAGTTGCAGTAGGTGAGGGATCCTATCATTGTAGTCTTCAGCATCATCCCTTAACCAGATCAACATTTAACCAACTGCTCTGGACAACTTCGGCAGAATTTCCAGGTAAGTCTTTTACCTATCACCTTTTCTGCAGAGGAAGAGCAAAAAGACCAATTTAATCAGGGGGCCCTGATCCCAATCCACGTAGGAAAATGCCAGTTTGTTTTTTCCCATACTCAGTCACTCCTGAGATCCATGTCAAATTACAAAGTGGTCTTCAGAATGAGATAAGGAAAGAAAAATCTTCTAGCCCATCACCTATCACCCTCTCTGAAGGGGAAGAACAAAAAAGCTCCAATTATATTGTTATTAGCGCGGCGACTAGTGAGTACTACTCGTGAGATGAGTAGACTAGTGTATGGTTCACAGTGTCCATGGTGTAAGGGATAGGGAGGCCTTGCAATCTATTTTTGTTTGTGTCTCCTCTGCTATGGACTATTCCTGCTCACTATTCTAATGTAATAACAACAGTGTGTGTACTTTACTTATCAGTGAAGGAATTTTCAGAATATATCTCATACTTTTGATTTTATTCGCAGATAAGACATTTCATCATTTGGAGCCCTATGGCAGATTAGCATTAGAGCATTTTAAGATTCAGAAATGCATCTCTGTAGCCTTTGTTTTAGAATTGTTCGTTTTGAAACTACTATATATATGTAATACAGGTTTTATCTCAGTGGGTTATGGTACAATTGGATCATATTTTCTGTATTTGAACAAAGTATTCACTGTGAAAGATCTCTATGGAGAAATCAGTGCTAAAGTGTGTGTTGCCATATGTGCATTTTTGTAAATCAGAGGAGGTTGAAGTGTAAGGCCACCTTGTGGAACTGCTACATTCTTTTCTGTGTAAAATTTTTAGTTTACATTGAAATAATGCTATCTCAGAATATGTATCTACTATTGGTGATTAAAGATTAATTTGATTACTCCTTTCATTATATAAACGATTTTGTGGAACACTGAAAACATGTATGTACACCGAGGTACTTACACTGTGCTCCCCCTATACAGAGAGGTGGAGTGATCTGGCCGGTTTGCTGACCACTGGCCCGTGATGAGGTACAGACTATTACAAGTGATTGGCAGTTGGGTGTGTGTGTGTGGGGGGGGGCGGGGAGGCAGAGCAGGCTCCTGGCAATCTGAGACAGTGTACACCCATAATGACACACCTGTTGACTATGGCATTGAACATTGAATAAGACAGGTCCCTGTGGCAGCTGAGTGAGGTGCATGCAGAATGGACAGTCTACAGGCTATTAGTACTTAGCTGCAGTGGGTAGTTCAGGTTGAATTTGTCCAGATGATAGTATGCCCTATCTGTCTCACCAACTGAAACTAGACACAAGATTACAAGTCGCCGCTCCATGTCTCACAGGACTATTCTCTACTATTGTATTAAAATCTACAACACTATGGTTTTATTATTAGGGGACCCTATTAAACTTCAATTCACCCAGGAAGGAACCAAAAATGTCCTGTAACTATTTGATTTCTAGCACATTTGCTAATTTGTTTCCTTGTTATATTTCACAGGTTTAATTGTGATCATACTTATCATAGACCCTCTGGGAAGAAAGATGACAGGACTTCTCTCATGCTCCATAATTGGGTTCAGCTTACTAGGGCTGTACATCTGCATGGATATGTAAGTGTTTTGTTAGTTAACACTAGGTTGAATCAGCTAGGAAAAAGAAGTCTTACTGTCAGGAAATTAATTTATAATTTTATATTGAAATTTATTCAATATAAAATCACAATCTGAGAGTCTTAGGACATTGGCATTTGGCATTAACACATGATGCATCATACAATGTACATATTGCCGAACCTTAAAGAGGCTATCAGCATAAGGTATACGGGCTTCCCTAGCCCACTTAAAAGGGTCTATATCTCCTCTTTCCTATCCCCTCAGGATGTGTGTGGTGCACATATGCACGGGCACTGACACATTCTTCTGTTAGATTATCAACCTGTGAAGCACGGGATAGCCACTTAGTGCCGCTAAAGTGCTGTAAAACACAAATCAATCAATCATAAGGTATAAATCTGCCTATGACAAGTCCTGATTAGGGCATACCATGGTGCATTATACAAATGAATTGACATGGCAAACTGCAGCATCAAGCAGCCCTGAACATAAGAAAGGCTAGTTGTGCATTGATGCATCTTGCCCATGTATTGATTGTCAAGATGCATGAATGTAGCAATGGTGAATTACTTACTAGGGTTGTATTCATACATATGTCATGCTAACCCTACAGGGTTGGTACATGCACACAAAGATGGACCAATGAATTATTGGTGAGCAGACTTGCAATTATGTCATTGGTGCATGATGCTGACCAATGGGTATCATGCTGTAATGCACTAGTGGCCACGTAAAGGGTTAGATATAATCACTCTCTATTTCAATCCTTTTAGAATCCCAATGGGAGTCTTACTGTTTATTGCACGTGGATTTGGAGTAGTACTTGTTGATATACTCTACCTGTATGCCAGTGAGGTAGGTAATACATTCAGATTATCTTTGTCTGGTTAATATTGTAGAGAGATACAATATTCTAAGCTCTCATCCTAATCAATATTCGAGATTATGCCAATGTTATGCAGTTAGGGCACTTAAAATAGATGCTTTAGAACTAGATAACTGCACTGCTATAACGTCACACATCAGAAAAGCAAAATTAAAAAGGCGTTTTTGCATGAAATGAAGTGGAAGTCAACTCCCATGTAATGTAGTAAACCTGTGGTATAAACGCTATATTTTGCTATGTCAAGTATGTAACAGATGAACATGACACAGTGTAACCTTTCCCCTAGCCCCCAGCTTAGGGAGTGATCATTTTTAAAAACAGGGGGGACTGGTGGGTTTGTGCACAGACGCGCGAAAAAACTTTCCACCCCCCCCCCCTCAGGAGGCAAAATTTGCGTGGGCCTTTTCACTGAAAACGGGTGAAATTATTTAGACCCCCCATGGTCAAGGGGTTGAAAAAATTCTGACCCCCCCCCCCCTGTTGTTAAAAAATGATCACTCCCTTACGTGGCCCTAATTCTATAACGAAAAGAAAGAAAAAAAAGGTAGCAACTGTTACATAGCAGATCCAACAGAACAATAGCCTGCACACCACAGTGTCAAATCGGTCCCAGAGTTAAGTACTAGCGCCCTAGACTCTGGTCCTTTGACCTATGCATGATTGGAAGTGGTCCTAAAGTAGTGCCTATAATAAGTCTGAACATCAGGTGGAAGTGCAGTGTGACAGGTACTGCTGTATGTATGCAAAAGAAGCAGCCTTTATGACCTATTAGTAAGCTGTAGGTTATGAGTTCTTGTCCTGATCTATCTCTCCTTTTTAAAAATGTGGTTAAAAACAAGCTTTAGCAGTTTGATAAAACGTCAAAGGCATTCTGAGAATGACAGAATGGGGACTAGAGCACCCAACCTTATGATTACCAGTCAGACGCTCTACCATTGTGACTGTGTTTATAAGCACGCCACAATGCTAAAAAAATATCATAAAAACTTTAAACATGAGGCAATCTTTCTAGTATCATTGGTGTATTGTACAGACATGGATTGCTGTAAATGTATGGATGCCGATTTTAATGCAGCTAAATGTTTGCCCATTAGAAATAGAGAGACATTTTCCAACAATCATATTCCCATGCATCTTGAAGCAGCAAGTGTTTAACTTTATATGTCATTTTTTATGGATTTCAAATCAGATGATTAGAAAGAATTCTACAGTAAAAGGGATAAAAGCCATAGGCCTACATGTATGTACCAGTATGTGTGGATATTCAACACGCACTGCATTCCAAGGAGACAATACCTTTTGAAAGAGGCACCTCGTTGTAACTGAGTTTTACTGTAATACCTAAGCTGCTAATCACTGCACTTATAAAACATACTGCATATCAGGCCATGCAGCATCAAATGCAAATCGTGCATGTAAAATACACAGTATGAATCATGGACACAGCAATTTATCAATTTCAGGTGTTTCCAACTGAATTGCGAGCAACAGGAACCGGATTTGGAAGTTCAATGGCTCGACTGGGTGGCATTATTACACCTCTATTTTCACAGGTAGCAAAAAACTAAGACATCTTAGATCAGATATAAGTCTTATTTGAAACAAGTTCAAAGTAGTCTATGGCTTCATTTCCATGATTAATGTACTAATGAGCCCTGGAAAGGACATCTATTTTTCGCATTTTTTCACAAGTTAATATTTTGTTTCAGCAAGCTAATACCGGTATTTTATTTCCTTAAGTTAGTGTTTCGTTTCTGCAAGTTGATATCTTGTTTCCGCAAGTTAATGTTTCCACAGCTAACAGATTTGTTTCCACAGCTTAATATCCACAATTGATTGACTGTGCACAAACACATAATTAGATTACGGAGATGAAAAATTAAGTTGTGGAAACAAATTAAAGTACTAAGTTGTGGAACTAAACTATGATGTTGTGGAAAAGAAAATGTAAGCTGCAGAAACGAAATTTTAAGTTGCAAAAAATGAAAATTTAAATTGCGGAACTGAAAATGTAAGCTGCGGAAAAAAACTTCAGATAAAATATGCATACAACGGATGTCCTTTCCAGGGCTCCGTAATACCCCGCCCCCAGTTGGCATGTTTCTTTTTCCTACAGATTTTTAGTAATATTTGTTTTGAATCTGAAAAAAGGCCCAATTTCGTTTGATGAATGAAACAAGTTTCATTTCTAGGTTTATTACGTACCTTAACATGACGCTCCCTTAATTAGCTATAACCCCAGAGACAGAATCTTGATGACTTTCCTGTCCTTTAGATATAGTGAGCTCTTGATAATCCCGTCCAGAATGTTGGATATTAAATCTGAGGGACTATTAATTAAACAATATATTTGTATAGAATTGTCCCAACCAGAGCCTGGCTGGATCCCATGTATAACAGGCTATCAACGGATCGGCTATCGAAGCCTTACTCTATCTTCACATTTTGGAAATTCGGTCTCATTTTTGGCAACTTGTTAGAGGTAGCATGTACAGGCAGGTATCACTCAATGCATTGTTTTACCTGAGTGATAGGTCAAGACAATATAATTACCCATCTTGTGTATTCCATGTTAGCAATAAAAACAGGCACTCAGGGCTAATCATGATTGGTATAGGCATACTTATAAGACCACTGACCATTTTCATCCCTACCTCTTAGCCTGTCTCACTGAGGGCTACAGCGAGAACCTCTTGAATAATACTCTTTTTTTTTATTGTAGCTGCTGTTTAGCTATTCAAAAGAAATGGGTCTGGCTGCCTATGTCTTCATTGCATTTCTAAATGTGCTTGTCTATTATCTTCTTCCTATTGAAACAAAAGGACGTCAAATGGGCACTGTAGGTAAATAGCTTTATTTCACATATACAATCACCAAGACCATAGTCAAACATAAAGCAGCTCATTCTTCATGGGGCATGGAGACACTTGATGACATTCTCCATGGCCCTGTTCTCCACTGTGAAGTCATCGAAATAGCTTCAAACCCCCATTCAATAAAATGATTTTTTCATGTTTTAATAGAATTGATCTACAAAGACAGGAAATGCAAAGATAGGCTCACACTGCTCCAAACTGTATATTTCTTCACACATTTGCCTCAAATCAGTATTCCACTCCTCTCTTCCTCATGGAATGCTCATTTGATGCTAACTGATGACAAAACACTTAATATGTGGAGCAATTCGCATGTACCCTTGTCTAATTGAATCACTATGCTGCAGGCATAAATCGAAATAGTTTAAGATAATTGCTGGCTTTGCTTCACGCCTTAACCCTAGCCCTTCGGATCCCTTTAAGGGAGTGGTCATTATTTATCAACAGGGGAGATGGTGAGTTTGAGGGGGCATAAAAATTTCAGACCCCTCCCCAGGGGGGCTAAAAAGATGTTGACCCCTCTTGAGGGGGGGGGCTAAAATAATTTACCCTCTTTTTAGCAAAAAAGCCTGTGCGCTACTATAGATCAAAGAGAGGCACAAACATTCTCTGCACCTCTGGCGCGGGGGGCCGTTAAAAATTCTTTTGCGTGTCTGCGCGAAAATGTCATATACCTATTTCTCATTATCCTTTATAATTGCTATGATTGTAATAAGTCCTATATCTACCAATATTGCACTATCCTACAATAGTAATAGCTTTGCACTGAAGTTCCTGTATTAGTAACATTCCCCATCAATTGTATTAATGGATGGTCACTACCCTCTGAGTGTCTCCCACCTACGTCATCGATGATGATGCTGGAGGGTGCAGCTCATGAGGAACCCTCCTATGTGTACGTTCCTAAAATAGTAACAGGCCCATTAAGGGGAAACCCTAGGCCTACGCACTAACGGTATAGTTATGCTGGAGGAGCTGCCCTCCTCCAGCAGAGCTGTTCAGAACAAGACACCAATAACACTGTACCTCTCTGTGATACCCCTACAATAAAGCCAGCTGAAGACACAACTAAGGACTTTACTCTCTATCATCTAACATAGGAAAGAGGCACAACATTAGCTTCTTTCAAAAACCCACCCTTGATAAATAATGACCACACCCTTACCTTTGTCATTTACTTTAAACATCATGACTAATGTCATTGTAATTTGTAATGTATAATGTTATACCTTACAAATTGCAATGTATGGCTGGATGCATCAAATAAGGCCTGGTCTTAATGTTTTGCAGACCTTATACTTATCATAATGCAGGAATGCATCGCACATTCTTTAAAGGACTAAAGGGTTATCAATGAAAGAATTTCCATTGATTATACCAATAGTTGAAAATACCAAGTTTTTACATCATTCATATTTTCCAGAGTTTAGAATGATGAAGATTGAGAGATGATGTGCCAAATAACTACCTCATTGCTACATCCATAATGGAGCAGATCTTTTGACAAGAGACATCGCTGTATGATATAATTTGTAAGGGTTGTAAGGGGCCCTGGTGTATGACGACACCACTCCTTTCTGTGATTGGCTGGGAACCATCATCATTACATTCTTAAAAGTGCATTTTATGTGTGGAATTTACACATACTTCAACAAAAACATATGGTGTAGATGATAAGGCAAATAAAACTTTAGTACTGGTTTCCCCACCAATGAGATTTAGGGAGCGTTCATTATTTATGGCAAGGGGGGGTGCCAATCTGGCAGAACGAATACATCAAAAAAAAATTACCCCCCCTCGGGAATAGGTTGAAAAAAAGTGACCCCCTCCCTTAGGAATGGGTTGAAAAAAAATGACCCCCCCCCCCTTAGAACTGATTGAAAAAAAAATGATTCCCATCACATTACCTTATACATTTAACCATGTTCAACAAAGTCTATGTACATCAGGTCTCTTCATTACTTTGAGGGACTAATGCACTTTAGCAGGCGCTGTAGTGAACCCTTTAAGGCGGCCGCAGACGGGCCAGACTCGATTGGTTACTAGGGAGTACCGATCCGATCCAATCGGTCACATCAAACATGCTTGATATTGACCGACTGGATCAGACATCTCCCGCAGATGTCCCCGACATCATGATCGAGTGACCCAGTCGGGACGCGTCTGCGGTCCCCTTTAGCTACCCTAATGCTGACCGTAACATGCAGCAAGATGTGCAGCAGCTAAATTGTATTCTACCTGAATTTAAACCATTCCAATTATGTGTTAAAAATGGGGTGGCTGTTGTAGAATGTCGTAAAAGCTATCAGCCGTTGGCCAGCTTTTATTTCGCATAAATGCAAAGCCTATTTCAAATTGGTTCCAATCTTTTGAAAAATTGAAATGTGAATACCCTGCCATTGATTGATTGACATCTGTAATAGTACCTATTTTGAAGGCTCCTCCATAGGGGGCGCTAGCATGGGCCACTACTGATGCAGTTTAAGTGGGTACTATAGTTCCCCGTGTATGGCCTCTGTGCTCAATGATAAAGCATTTTGGACCATAACCATACTTCAACATATGGTATTTATATATTTTCTCAGCTATATAAATTTCCCCTACCCCTATATTTGTTGCAAAGAAAGATAAAGGATTATAGAAAATGTCCAAAGAATGATGTACAAACCATAGATAAGTCTTGAGCAAACGGTTTGCCACTCCCTCATTATTTCATGTAGAGAAATGTAAGCCTGCCCTGTGTATAAGCTTGCCTGTTTATAACCCTGGTAAATTTGCCACTTAGTGTGTTTACAAGCCCATATGGGCTTATACACAGGGAAATATGGGATGTCTTAACCAGCTATATCATGCAACCTATTCCTGATTAACTGTAGTGATTGAGGCACTTGCAGCTGTCTTTTTCAAAATTTGCATATACAAAGACAAACGTTTTGAGATTTTTCTAGTGTTTCAATTTCATTCTGATCTCATTTTTTAACATTGATTTAGTATGCGTGATGGATATCAATCGCAACAGCATCGATTTCAAAAGTGAAACTAAGGGTTAGAAACTAGAGGTTCTGATCAGTAGTTGCTGTGATTATAGTAGGTGACCTTTTTACCACCAAGAACTTTGCTGGCACCTCTCAGCTCAAGGGACATGCATCAGTGCTGTTTGTGTCATACCCATGCCAACCACTTTTCTATGTATACTTCTAGAAAGCCACTGCTGTCATCTATTCTGATGGTCCACAACAGATTGGAGAATGTTCACCATTCTCTCTTTCTTGACAGAAGACCCTTGTGTCAGATATAAGATGAGGTGATTTGATAATAGTTCACTGCTTCTGACACCCTGAACTTTTGACATATATGCTGTAAGACATAGCCTCCCCAACTTTTGTAAAAGCCAACCTACATGGACATTGAATAGGCCAAAATGGGGAAAGCCTTGCTAAGGTGTTAATGTAACATTGGAGGGTGTGAGGGCAGCATGGGATGGAGTGAGGGTGGCATTGGATGGTGTGTCACATGGGAAGGTGTGAAAAGCTACGGCCACCATAATGTGATGTGCACTGGGAATAGGGACCTTAATGCACTCTGCACTATTAGAGTACTGGTAGGGTGGGAGGGGAGCTGACATCGCCCTAACACCTTTACAGCATTCATTAGCTTTACCCATAGGTGTGATAGAGGTGGGGGGCTATTTACATGTTTTTCAGGGTAAATAATTTTACTTATCAAATGATATTTGCATAAACCCCACGTATTAGATGGTGGAGAATTGTGAACTTCGCGATGTGTTGCAAAAAAAATCGCGTTGTGTTGTGAAATTTTGCATTGTGTTCGCGAAAACCCCCCCAAAAAGGAACTGCCTTGCCCCTCAGGAATAGGTTGAAAAAAAATGACCCCCCCCCTCTCACAATAGGTTGAAAAAAATGACCCCCCCCCTCTGAATACCTCTTAAAATTTTGACCCCCCCTCATTTGCTCACCCCCCCTGCCATAAATAATGAACGCTCCCTTACTGCCATATATTAAGATATAGACATTAAATTACAGCGCTCTTTTTTTTATGCCCCCCCTCGACGGCAGTCAAAAGTTTATAGGGTCCCCCCGCGCCGGAGGCACGGAGAGTTTTAGCGCCCCACTTTGATCTATAGTAGTGCGCGGGCTTTGTTGCTAAAAAGAGGGTGAATTTTTTAGCCCCCCCCCCTCAAGTGGGGTCAAAATTTTTTTAGCCCCCCCTTCGGGAGGGGTCTGAAAATTTTACGCCCCACCCTCAAACCCACCACCCCCCCTGTTGATAAAAAATGACCACTCCCTAACCAATTTCAACTTGAGCACCTTCCCGATGTATGCTTCTCAGCACTTTCCCTAAGGGGGTTGACATTAGGGGGAGGAGTGGTGAGCAAATTGGTATATACCAAACTGATAAAGAACTTATAATGTAATGTCTTGGTGACGGTTGATGAACATTTACATGGATTAACAGGGTGCAACAAAGCAAAATTTGTATGTATACCTCTCTTTAGATTTGTTTCATATGTGGACTTAGAAACTTTTTGTGAGACATTAATGGTAGCAAAAGAGGTCATACTGACTTGCCAAACAAGTGCCTCCTATACCTATTGGCACACTGTTAAAAAATTCCGTAGATTTTACAGAGAATCATTGTTAAATTTTACGGGGTTTCACCGTGATTTCTATTACAATGAAACACCCTTAGATTAAGTGATTTTACTGTGAATCTGTGTAAAACACTACGGAAAAGTACCGTTATTCCGTAAACGGTGAATCTTTGTCTGTTTTGAAGTTTCATATCTTCCCACTAGTTGGCCTCGGGGCTCACTTTGAGACCCTAGACCCTAAACCGATCAAATTGTTGCAAAATTCAAAAAGTATACACTTTGGTTTATGTACCATGTTATCAAAATGCATGTCTACATTGTAGTTTCATAGATTTCAGATATTCCAAAAAATAATCAATCTTTGTGTAGCAAAGGAAAGTAGCAGGGATATCATAAACACCCATTATGTGGTAATAGAAAATAATACATAGGCATACCACTACAGTTTTTAATTCATCACAATTCTGAGGTAATCTATGTTCTTAGATTGTTACTCTAATGTTATGAAGGGCATAATGTGCCTCTCAAGGACTCATTTATAATCATAATGATTATGATGCCCCCCCACTAGGATGTCTAGATGAGCTGCATATGCAACCAAACCATATATAAATACCACATCCATTTTGGATTAACAGTGGAAGTTCTAGAATGTCAAGCCAGAGGTTGAATATACATATGAAAAATTTATGCTGTATAGCATTGAAACCAAAACAATCTGTAATTAATTATCCTTAGGCATTGTTGAGAAATAACGGAGAAATTCCGTAAAAATTACGGTGACATTGAAAAAACGGTGACCGTTAAAAAAAACGGTGAAAGATTGGCATCCACTGTTGCCAATGATTCTTCGTTTTTTCTACGGAAAATTTTTAACAGTGCACCTAGGTTGGCTTTGTGGCCACATAAGTTTGATTCCTGCCTTCATATTCAAAGGTATCGGTTCAAATCCTGGTGTTAGGAGTTTTGAAAATGGCTATTCAATTTTTCTCAAAGAGATGGTAGGTTCAAACATAGTGTAATTTTACATTTTATAATGTAATAATTACATTGGCTTAGATGTATCAATAGGTTCTTTTGATACTTCCTTGAACGGGAAATGACATGGAATTGTTCTAAACGTTCTGAAACGTATTCAGGGCATAACAATGTCAGATGATTCTATGTAGGACATCTACATAGTTGATACTTGGAGAATATATGTTTATTTAGGAACATACACTTGTCTGTGTTCACGGTGTAGAATATAGTAGCATATTCTTGAAGAAAGATATAGTTGATTACGTAATGACAAATACTATTATATAACAGTCATGATTCTGATGTATTATTATAATTATAATTGTTGGTAGTATGGTAAAACATGATTTGGTAATTATAAATGGATATTGTCACATAACATGTAGCAGGGATAAGAACAGGTATGATAGGACCTGGTGGCCTTCTTAACTAGGATGTGTTGACCCTGATTACACTACAGGTGTACTGCATGATTGTACTGATATCAGATTCATGAATATGAATGAGATAAGCTGGGAAGGCTTGGGGACAGAGAGGAAATAAACAGTTCTTAATTTGGTTTCAATCAGACTGGATGTCCGACTCCTTTATTTCCATATAAACATATATCTCCTTTTACAACGGGGTACACGAGAATTTTTGTGCCCCCCCCCCCTGGACAACAGCTAAAATCTTTTGCCCCCCCCCCCCACCCTGCAAGAGGCATAGAACGTTTTCAAGCCCCTCTTTTATCTATACTAGCGTGCAGGCTTTTTTTTCCTATAAAGAGGATCCAAACTTATTGACATAGAAAACAGCTCATGCAATACATGACAGGCTCGCACAAAGCTGAACCTCCTAGCCTTACAGCCCCATTGACACTACTGACTTTGTAAGAGCTATATAGACCTCACCCCTTCTGAAAGGGTCACTCTGAATTCTTTCTGGACAAATCAAGAAATAGATGGCTGGTAGTCACCTATAGATACTACAGCTTTAGGATTACAGACACAGCTAATAGTAAGCACTTCGGAGGTAGCTATGTAAGAAGAGGCCGCTGCATTGTGATACTCGGTACAGTGAACATGGGGTCGAGGAACAAGTACTACACCCATGGACAGACAGAGGATTCATCCAAAGGCGAGAGTAAAATATTTTTGTCATCAAATCAAATACAGCATAACTGGTTATGGCATAGTTCAAGGGGTGGCTGGCTACATTATACTTGAGTACCAGTCTGGGGTACCAGTATGTGAGGACCATCGAATACACTGTTTAACAAATCCCCAAATTTAGCATGGAAACTCCATAAAATATTACGGTAATTCACCGTAATTAAAAAGAACAGCGGTTTCCCCTATGATAACAGTGTTTCACCCTCCTAAGGTTCACTGTACAGGGATTCTCCGCAGTTTTCAACAGGAATTCAGTGTGATTCACTGGCAATCCCTGTTTTTTAGTGAAATATTTTTTACTGTGTACCATTGCTTGTATTGGCCCACAGTTACTGAATTAGCACACTCTCTACCACGGGCGTGGACTGGTTGCCAGGTTGAGTCTGCATAGGGTATATAATATAAGGGTGAGACACTAGGTTACATCTTTCAGGGAGAAGCGCTAACGTGGCGCCATTTTCACTTGTAAAATATGAGCAGTAAACTTTCGCATATTCACCACCGGCACCAGGGACACACTTCCGATCATACCGTTTCTCCCCGAAAGGGTTCACGGAGACACTAAAGCACTTTTGCTGCCCTCTGTTGGTTGCCAAAGTCCCTACTCATGTCTGTAATCAAGGTCTATGTATAGGAAATAGTTTACAGGGCATCTGACAGAGGGCAGCAAATGTCCTTTACTGTCTCACCCTTCTTACTACATATGGAAAATACCTTCACAGACTCAGACAGGTAACCAGTCGACGCCCATGCTCTCTACGATTCATGAGTGAGTTGATATGGTGCCTAACCACTTAACATAATTTCTTTTTCAACATTAAATGCATTTAGACCTGTGTAAAAAAGACGTTGAAAAACGAACGTTAAAATCAAGAAAACGTATAAGAAACGTTTAGTGACAAAACTTGGTTATATGTGCATCCAAAGGCAAAGGTGAGCTTATGTGTACATTCACTAAGGGAAAGCTATCCCAGTAAAGACAAAACGGAACCTATTACAACAAATTGGCAGATGTCAATTGTTACAACAACGTAAACGTGAAGTCTGGGTAATGCTGGGTGAATGTTTAGTTCAAATCTATGTGATTTTACATTGATAATCTGCCTCCTAATCCCATGGTTGTCAACATGCTGGGTTCATATTTGTAGCTTAAGGAAGTGCATTTAAGATAGAACGATGTCGACACTGACTCAAGACTTAAGATAACAGCAAGTTGACAACAAAATATTGCAACAAGGAAATTTGGAATTTCATCAATTTTATAGGTAAACACTTGGAATTAATAGTAGAAACCATGATAATATATAAAGGGCGTATGCAACAATTATTGATGCACTTATTCATTTTAGCCCCTTGATTGAATGTGTGCATCAATTATTGCCATACATCCTCGAAGTATCACACATCCTCCACCTACCCCACAAGACAATACTTCAGTCCCTATGCTTCCTATGTCAATTTTCTTTTTGTTTTATCCACACACAATGACTTCTAAACATGTCTATTACACATTTTTTAGCCATGACGATAGACGAGGTGATTGAGGAAATTGGCTTTGGTTGGGTACAGATTAAACTTGGTCTGAAGATGAGTATAGTATGGGTGAGTAGTCCTATCTATTTCATTCTTCATTTCATGATTATCATTATTTAAACGATTTAGGGATGGCTTTGGGGGACAGGTCAAAGGTTTTTTAACCACTTTACCTGGAGATATCTCATCTTTTTCAACAGCATTGGTCAGTATTTGTAAAGCTACCTGGCAATGAGAATAAGGAAGTAAACACCAACCACCCCCCCCCCCTACCATCACCTACTGCTACCATCTATGACGGATTTGTTTTGTACATACTTTATTGACCCTGTCAACCAAGATATGATTATTACATCAACCTGGAGGCATTATCCAACCCTTAAATGATTAAATATCCTTATTATATGGCAGGCAGCAGATGGTATGGAGATAATGGTAGTGGCTATCCTGGGACCAACATTAGAATACCATTGGAACATCAGTCCTGCACAACAAGCAGCCCTTTCTATGGTAAGTTAGATTTAAGCCCTCAAAGGCCACATGGTATCGGGGTTCCAATTATGCAGAGTAAAGCACACAATGAATGATTTTTGAATTGCCATGTATTTGGGGAACCTGAATCACTTTACTAGACATCTGGGTCACCTGGGATAGACTGAAAATTCTATATGAAAGTTGTTTTTTTTTTGTCACATCACCCCTATTTCTAGCTGTTGCCACATTGTTTCAGCATGCTTAGGAATTTATCTGAGAGGTTATTTAAATTGAGACTCCGACAATCTCATTTACAGGTATTGAAAAACCGATTATAATGTTCATATTCCTTCAAATAAACTCCCACATAAAAGCTGCACCACACTCTCAGCCCGAATTGTAAATATGCAGCACATACTAAGCGAATAGATCATGGATATTGGAGCCCTAGGGGAGTATATCCAGCATATACTCCCCGTGGGCTCCAATATCCATGACCTAATAGGTTTATACCACCATTTCCTCCATTTTGTATTAATTTCTTACCTGATATCCAAAGATTATAGCCACGAGAAGACATTTTGTAAGTGCAAGCGATATGGCCCGTGTCTGCTCTGCGCGAAGCCATTTTTTTTGTTCCTTGCCGGGAGGGGTACCGCTGTGTATACAGTCACTTTTCGTATCAAATCCAACCATGACAAGTTTTCAAATTAAAACATACATATCCTTAGACATTCTAGATGAGTACTCCATGCTTGATATGTCCGATATATTCAAAATAAATAAGAATCCATTGATTTTCCAAAATGGTCCGAAATTTTCGGCGTCTTCCTCGTACGACGAGCAGATGACCTATATCTACATCCGGGGAACTGACACACTTTCGTCGGACAAGGAGGCGGGTGGGAATGGCCGGACCGCGACTCGCGTACGTTGGAAAAATCAATGGATTCTTATTTATATTGAGGAAAATGGAGAAAATTATCACGCATTCCTCGTCTATGGATCAAAAATTTC
Source organism: Acholoe squamosa (assembly GCA_949317995.1). Lineage (NCBI taxonomy): Eukaryota > Metazoa > Annelida > Polychaeta > Phyllodocida > Polynoidae > Acholoe > Acholoe squamosa. The sequence continues at coordinate 63,744,226 of OX439042.1, forward strand.
TTGGGATTTCGATATTATAACATGAAAAGGTTGGAATCAAGACGAAAACTGAGTGCAAACATCGGACTAGGACCTCAGGTTAGAACTTATTTATTTTTCCACTGGAGTTCATCACCGTTCAGTCTGGCGCTATGGCTAAGGCCTTCGCCTACCACCACTGCAGGCGTGGTTCAATCCTCATACGAGTTGGGACGATTTTTCACATTGAAACAATGGCAAGACTGAATTTGTATGTCCGCCAGCATTTCCCAAAATATTCTAAGTCCAACTTGACCTCGAAAAAGTATATACCAAAAATTCAAAAAATGCACATGTGTGGTATATGCAGAATAATGCACGGCTAAACTGCATATAAACCCACCGGAAGTCCCGAAATCGTGGTATAATGGTGTAGTATACAGAACAACCCCAATCAGCACTATAGGATTGTACTTAAATGAACTCCTAGTGTAGAACCGTAAAATAAGCAATCCACTGTAAAACTGGTACGCTGGTCTGAGAGTGCATATATTGTGCCAAAAAAAAGGACCTGTAGTATAAGTATTATGCTCATTGGTTCCAAGCTCTCTCACCTTCCAATAATTGTTTTGCTGCTTTACTCTATTTCAGTTGGTGTTTGTTGGTTTTATCATTGGAAGCCCAGTCTTTGGATACATTTCTGACAAATACGGCAGATGGACGGTGGGTACATTGACAAGGGCTGCTCATTCAATAATACAATACCCATTGGTTTTCATGATGTAAGGATAAAATAATGACTATTTACTTGCCTTTTTGGGGTAATTCAGTAGGCTTGGCAAAATGAATGTATTCCTGTTGAGCATGGAAATCCTTTGCCAATCTGTGAGGGGTAGGAGTGGCAGATATTCTATCTAGTCCTAAGAAAATTTTCTTAGCATGTCCATAAAAAAATCAACCAACCCCCTTTTTAAAAATGCCTACCCCCTTGTCACATTCTGTCCTGCTTAAATCTTTAAACCTCCTTACAGATGTCAATATCTCTAAGAAAATGGAGATGTTGGTTGTGCCTTGTGATAAGTCCTAATTTTGATAATTCCATGTTTGTTGTCTACTTAACAGAGTCTTGTCTGCAGCTCTGGATGGACGTTTTTCTATGGAGTGCTGAATGCAGCAGCACCTAACTACACATGGATGGTAATCCTCAGGATGCTGCTTGGTTTTGGTATAGCAGGAGGCATGCAGGCGTAGGCATCATCCTTTTATAAATCAACATTCCATTCATTTAGGTCCTCAGGATACTTCAGTTTCATGATTCTAGATGCTAATGATACACCGAATAAGTACTGCTGGGTGTAGAACATATAGTGCAGGCTGTTGTGTCCTGATTTTGGGCTTCGTGTGAAGTAGATGGTAATTATTTCCAACACAACCTATGTTGTTGGCCATCATTTCAGGAATTCAGAAATGCATGTTGGGATTTACTCTTACAGTTTTTAGTACCAAAACAACAGTGGAGAAGTTACCCTTATCAAAACTGTAAAATTCATAAATCTGTAGTTGGGTCTCTAATGGTAAGGGCTGTTAATTCAGTGTGGGGGGTCCAAAGTTAGCCCATATAGTGAAAATGTGACCAGGCAAGCAAAAACACCCCTCTGCAGGAAAATTCAGTATCAAAGTTCATCTCAAGAACTTTAAAATGAGACATCATTGGCTTAAATATTCCCAGTAGTTATGTCAGAACCCCTCCTTGAACATATGTCATTATCTATATTTGAAATCAAGGATTAAGCTCTTTGTACATCATTAACCATAATAATGTTTAAAAACACAATAAATCAGCCTTTTTCAATAAAAATACATAACAATATGGGGATTTTTATCATAGATTTTGATCTAGAAGGAATCTTCCATTTCTGTTTTCCGTTTGATTGATTAATGGTTACTGTAATACCTCGCGTATAAGGCGCATCTCGCGTATATAGCGCACCCAGACTTTGCAGATATGAGTGTAAAAGTAAAAAAATCATAACTTTTATTCTATTCAACGGATATTCACAATTCAAAGACCTATGGCCATCCTAGAGCCTCCCTCATCCCATTTTCCCAGTGGGCACACAATGTTGCATCAACATTGACAACCAGTTGATGTTATGTTGATGGTGTTGATCAACCTGTTTTCAACACTTTTTCAATATTTGTATTTCAACGTTGTCAACCATCACCATTTCAACATCCAGTCAACAGTTGACATATCAATGTTGAAATATTGTTGTCAACTCAACGTTGATTCAACATTGATTTGTCAATGTTGAGTCAACAATATTGATTTCAATGTTGATACAATGTTGATTCAATGTTGATATGTCAACAAAACAACTGTCAATGTTGTTTCAACATTGTTGAAACAATGTTGAGTCAACATAGAAACGCAAACATTGAATCAGCGCTGATGGTTAGATGTTGAATCACAGTTGATTTTGAGTATATTGTTTCAACTTTCAATTTCAACTCTATTTCAACCCTAAATCAATGTTAATGCAAACATTGCGAACGTTGTTTCAACGCTGAATCAACATTGATGTGCCCAGTGGGTTACCACTATAAAGGGTCAAGGGAGTATCGGGGAAGGTTTAGAGAAAAATATCTCCTAAATAATTATGCTTCCATAAGGCACACCAGGGGTGCATCCTCACGTATAAGGCACACCTTATACGCGAGGTATTACGGTAATTTCATTGGCCACAAAACCTCTTTGAGATTTCCCCAAAAAAAGAAACATCATAATTTGTATACAATAAATGCATGATCTCATACATAGATTCATGGTTAGGTTTATGCAACAATGGTAAAGAGTCTTGTGTTCTACTCCTTACCTTCCTCTTTTCCGTATTCTTTATTAGATTATTATTTAGATTACACCAATTGCCACCAATATTATTCATGAGCATGATTCTAAAAATGTTCTTATTTCATTTCAGCACTGTATTCTATACAGAATTTATACCAAATGGAAATCGAGGAAAAATTGCCCTGGCCTCAATGGTAAGTTGAAGAGTGTATAATATTTTTTACATTTGTTTTCTGAAGATAAAAAGAGATTTGACATTAACCATATAAAGGTGCATATTGCATTACAGTATCATGTCCATTGATGTCTGGAATAGAATATTGCAGCCCTGGTGGTCTATTCCCCAAGGCTGTATTCATGCGTCCTTTGAACCCTATGCATGATTATACTCCCGAAGGGTTAGTATGATGCATTTCGCTTGAAAATACTCTCCAGCACTGTAAGTCTGCATTGTAGCACCATGTTGACAAAGGAAAAAAATCTTCATGTGCCATGCATCCTGTTAGTGTTGGTGTAAAAATGTTAGCAGATTTTTGCTGAATATATATCTTTTTCAGGTGACCTGGAGTATTGGAGCGCTGCTAAATGTGGCTGTGGCAATGTGGGTGATTCAGTACAGTTGGCGGTACTGGCTTTTATTATCTGCAGTGCCAAGTCTAATCCCCTTACTGTGTTCACCTGTAAGTAAAGAATGTTATAAAATGTGCCATTTTCACCCTTCCCCTTGAGAGGAGGACCCCCTTATAGGATTTTAGTGTGTCATTTGATGTATAGCATTGCAGTGACCTTTTACTGAATGCACACCATAAACACTCAAGCTTGTTAAACAAACACCCCCTGCTTTAAAAAAGAAATTTCACACCTAAGAATCAAATATAGTGGATGATTTGCCCTGCATGTCCAAGATATTCACAAAGGGTGTTCCTAATCTACTGATAGAGTACTGATGAGTAGATTCTCCAGTACTCTATGGACATTGGTGCACCATAATGATAAAGTACAACAATCTTTGAGGGCATCATGCTGCACCTAAAGACTTAACAACACCACATCTTCATTGATGAGAACACCAAAAAGAATTCAACTCACAGGTGCAGTTTTACAGTATCCCTCTCCTTCAAATTGAATGTCACTTAATATGTTGAAAAAGGTTACTGTGTGCATGTACTGGAAGTTTCAGACAAATGAAAAAATATGCTCCCAATAAATTTTCATTCTAGTTCATACCTGAGAGCCCAAGGTTTGAGCTGGCCTGTGGCAGAAGGGAAAAGACCCTCAAGATTCTACAGTCTCTTGCTAAGGGAAATGGACGCACATTGCCAGATATCAACATTATTCAAGCTGACATAAAATCAAGGGGGCAGATCAGTGACCTGTTTATCCCATCAAATAGGAAAACTTCAATACTTGTTGGGATATCATTGTATGTACAGAATCATGCAATCAAATGCTTAAATATCTGGCCCAAACCTACTGTGGTACTTTATTTATAAACACAAGTATACAATGTACCCTGACTTCAGGTAAATCACATAAGGTGCACCTTATACCATAAAATGATCAACCAGGTGGTTATAGGGCCATGCATAAATCATTTTAATGCCCACACTTTAGGAGTCTGTAAAGCATTTAAGGAAGTTTACAAGTGATTTATATTTTTTCTTCCAGCTTCTGCTTTGGTTTCTTATACTTTGGCATAGCTTTATTTTCCACACACCTCATACAAGCAGGAAGTACTTGTAGTTCATGTAAGTAGAATAACCTAAAAATGTAAACTTAAAAAGAAAATGTCCTTGACCTTAAGGAGGGGAATAACTTTTGAGCACCATCATACACATTAAACATAGCAACACATGGATTGCGTTTTATGGGGGGAACTCAATTCCTCAATTACCATTCAGATTGATCATTGAAAACCTAAATAAGGTTAGTGCCTCTCCCAAAACTAAGAGCATCATGAGTTACTTTTGTTAAAGATGTTTCCATACTTATTGATAACCATCTTTAAATAAGGCCACTTAAAAAAATGTCAGCTTTGCGGATACTTTTCTGGAAAAAGGGTGCAGGAGGGAGGCTTTTTTAATTTATTTTTATTTTGGTTTAGAGTGACGAGGGAGGGCCTTTTTCTTATTTCTTTTTATTTACTTAATATTTTTGTGAAATTCATTTTTTGAGTATTAAAAGTAATAAATCTATGTGTGACTCCATATGAATGACAGACCAACGGTGTACGTGTAGAAATGGGGATTAATATGCTGTTTAAATCACAATTCTACTCAATATAACTGTTGAAATATGAGTTATTTTGTCATGAGAACAATAATTGTTTCTCTCAGTGGATGCGGATTTTTCACACATATTTTTACAGGAAATCTGCAATAAAAGGCTACAATGCAGCCCTTTCTACATGATGCGGGCGGGTCTGCAAAGCTGATATTTTATTTTTTTAAGTGGCCTAACTGGATTCTTTTTCACTTGATTAACTGTGTACATCATTACAGTTGCATTAGGTGAAGAGACCTTACGATGCAGTCTTCAGAGCCATCCCTTGACCACATCATCATTTTATGAACTGTTCTGGACAACCTCTGCTGAATTCCCAGGTAGGTCTCTCTACTGTCACCTTCTTACCATAAGAAAAACATTCATTAAGGATGCTATGAAAAGTGAAATCACTGTGGATTTGAGATTAACATAAATACCTCCCGCATGAGGCACACCCCATGCATAGAGCATACCCTTAGTTTGGGGAGATCCAAGAGGGCATCATATTTTTAGCTGCTTTAATATTGCTCTATATAGTTTAGAATCCTTACATACAAGGCGGGGGGTTTTTGACTGCTTCTAAAGGGCACAGTAAAAGTCTTTCCTCTCATGTATAAGCCTTGCCTTGTACAAGAGGAATCATAATAACTATTTCATACTTTGGACATTTGCCAATTTTGTTTCCTGGTTTTACTTCACAGGTTTACTCATCGCCATATTTTTGATAGACTCTTTGGGGAGGAAGAGAACAGGACTTATGTTTGTAGCCATAGCTGGTTTCTGTGTACTAGCACTTTACATATGTATGACTGTGTAAGGGAGTAATTTTTCACATTTGGAGGTGGTAGGTTTTTGAATAGACAAGATAATCTTTGGATAAAGACGCATTACAACTAGGAAATTTGTTCAAGAATCTATGTGTTCCTGGATGATATTGGTGGAAATCAATTCCATAAGGAATCATACTTTGAGAGATTGAGGAATCTTGAATATTGCATTAAACCCTGGGTCACCAACCCAGGGTGGGGAACATTAATTTTTGGGGTTGGGGGTCGGCTTATCAGATTTTTTTTTGTTTTCTTTTAGAATTTGAGCATCAATAACATTTTTGTCCACAAATGTAACTCTTTAGATTGCTTACTGTATTGTTAGCGGAATGCTGCCTGCTTGGTCCTATAAATTGATACACTTCCAGAGGGTTGGCATGATGCACCTTTGAAGTGCTGGTGAGCAGACTTGCAAGTACTCCATTGCCACAGCATGGTGATCAATGGATATGATGCACTAGTGGCCCTCAAAGTGTTATATATTAATCACACACTTTGTCATCCCTTTTAGCATACCAATGGTAATCTTACTGTTTGTTGCACGTGGACTGGCAGCAGAGCTTGTTGCTGTACTCGTTCTATATTCCAGTGAGGTAGGTAACACATTTTGATTATTCATTTGTTTAAATCGACTAAATAAACATCCTCATTTAGAAACCCAAAGTTGGAATCTAGTTGTAATGTTCAACTTGATTACTTTTGTCTGGGAATCATTGCTAGAGAGGGATGATATTGTAAGTTGTCAACCTAATCAATATTCAAGACTATCAAAGCGACAACTCAATTAATCGGAGTTACAGCTAGAGATTTTAGCACCAATAGTCTCCAAGAAATAAACTTTCTTAAACCATCGTCCTTTTAGCCAAATCTTGTGCTTGAAAAGTAGTACTGTATTTTACTGCTTCTATACATCAGAAATGTCCTGTATAATTATGATGAATATTCTTAGTCCAGACCAGTGCCACAAAGCCATATCCTAAAAGTTGATATATCATCACCAGATCTAAGATCTAAGAAATTACAATAATAACACTAGTGTAAAATAAAATGAAAGTCCTTATCTAGTTCATGAAATAGTCTTTCCCTGAGGTTCAAACTGCATAAGATTATGCTCTCTGAATGGAATAGCATACTATGATTTATATGAATGATTTAGGCGTAACTAAATTAATTATTCCACCCGGAGAACAAAACGTTAGCTGTTAAACAGGGCATAAAGCAAACTGCATGTCCAACCTCAAATGCGAATTTTGCATAAAAAAATCGCCACAAAAAACAACTGTGTATTGTGGACACAACAATATATCAATTTCAGGTGTTTCCAACTGAACTGCGAGCAACAGCAACTGGATTTGGAAGTGTAATGGTGCGACTGGGTGCAATTATAACACCATTATTTGCTCAAGTAGGTAAAATGCTAAGATACTTTAGATGTACAAATATTGCCTATCATATTGCTTAGATATAGGGCATCCTTGAAACATGTTTAAAGGGTTCTATGGCCCATTAGTTTTTGTAGTGCTTGTATTAAGTCTGAACCAAGTCCTAGACGTGCCTTATATATATATATATATATATATATATATATATATATATATATATATATATATATATATATATATCACATATATGTGAGGTGTGCCTTAGACCTGAGGTATTTCTTTGAATCCTTATGAATAGAGATAGAGAGACAAGGTGTAATTCTGTTTACCATGTAACATCACACTGCTTAGTGTTGTGTTCAACTCAGTGATTAGTTTAGACAATATATGATTACCCATCTTTTTCATTTCATGTTACACTAGAGAACGGCCACTCAGGGCCTATCATAATTGATATAGACCTGCATATATATATGGCCATTGATTCATGATACCAATCATTTCTTTTTGTAGCTGCTATTCAGATATTCAAAAGAAATGGTACTGGCTGTCTATGTCTTCATTGCATTTCTCAATGCGCTTGTGTATTATCTTCTTCCTATTGAAACTAAAGGATATGGAATGGGCACTGTAAGTAAATGGCTTCGTTTCATGTGTAGAACAATGAGGTATATAGTTAATCATAATATGCTTATTCCTCATGGAGCACGGATGTCATTCTCCATGGCCCAGTTCTCCACTGTGATTTCATCAAAATAGTCTCAAACTTTAACTGTCCTGCAGTGGTAGATACTAATGCTGACCTGGGGTCCAATATTGCACATAATTCATTTTGCACAGGTTAAACAGGTTACAGGTTAACAATTGATTGATGTACAGGATCTTCATTTGAGTGGCATGATTAATACCCTTGATACCTAGCATATAAGGCACGGCTTATATGTAAGGACACCCCCTCCCTTGTTTTCTAGAATGTGGCAAAACCCAGGACTTTTTATTGCAGAATAGTATTAATTGTCCAAATAACTCCCATGTGCGCCTAATGCTGGGGCCTAATGGCCCCTTCTTTTATTCTGATTGAGTCTTATGTGGGATGTGCCTCATACAGCAGGTATTACTTGGTATACATAGGTGATAGAACCACAAGAGAATTCCCAATATCATACTTGAACTTTATATATTCCTGTGGAGACCAGATGTGAGGATGTATCCATGGCAATTATGTTTTCATGCATATTCACAATGACCATGCATATGATGCAGGATTGCATTGCACCTACACAACCCCTAAAACCTAAGGTTTATCAAGAAATTCCTTTGACCTTATCAACTGTTGAAAATAGTTAGATTATTATTATTATTATTATTATTATTATTATTATTATTATTATTATTATTATTATTATTATTATTATTATTATTATTATTTTCCAGAGTTTAGAATGATGATCTCTTACAGTGAAGATTGAGAGTTGAAGGACAAAGTGCCAAGTAACTACCTGGTTGTTGTATCCATATGGCCAGGAGCAGTCCTCAATTTTTATTTTATAATAAACTGTTAACAAAACCAAGTTATTGAGTGAGTTATATATAAGTGGTGATGATTGAGTCTGGAGGATATTCAGGCTGAGTAATTCTTCTTTTTAGTTTCAATCATTAAGCAGGCCTTAAAGGATTGAAATGAAATAAGTGAATCTGATCAATATTCTCTTGTTGTATTCACATTAGAACTACATGAAAGGGTGACTAGGACATTATATATCATTTGCAATATTCATTCAAAGTCTGGCATGATACATGAATGGACCCCTAGTGTAGTGCTCCCCAGGCCTCCATTCTGATGTTATGATCACTGAAGGGTATTATAAATTATGACAATATTCACAGTCCTCAAATCCATCCATATTGACTGTTTCTTCATTCATTGGGCACTGAGATAGGTTTCCGTGAGCCCTACCTCAGTCATAATGCATGAGGTTAAAGTAGATCCTCATGAATCCTCTGTTTCTTATTGTGATAATCCTAGCGGGTGTATCTGCAGTAAAATCAATGAGAAAACTTAGATGATGTTCAGAGATTGAATTCTGTTGCCACCTATCTATGTTATCTGTGTTCATGTCAGAACTCAGTTACTCAAATTGACCAGTGACAAAATAGTATTCAATACATGTATCAGAGTCATAATACCCATTTCAACCCATTTAAGGTCCACATAATCCTTAACTGCATTTCTTCTCAAGATGGATGAATGCCGCTTTGGTTAGTCTATTTCCCTGTATCTATGCATCATGCCATCCCTTCAAGACAATACCAATCCCACAAGATTGACATGATAGAGTGAGACCTCGATAATCCGTCCCTTGATAGTCCGCCATACATGGGATCCGGCCAGGCTGTGGCTGGAACATTCCTGTACAATTCTATTGTAATATGCCTCAATAGTCCGTCAGATTTGATATCCAACCATGAGTTGCCTGCAACAGGGGTGGTCGGACTATCAACGTCCCACTGTACATGAATAAACCAAGCATTGCAATGATAAATGAACATGACGCATAGCATACTCTGTGATTACCTTAAAGGGTTAACCCCTTGCAGATTTCATGATCTTACACATGATATTGAGGAACCTCCTACCTTAGACCCTTTGAACCAGAGATGACAAGTTAAATTTGACAGTATTTACCTCGTTCTAAGGGAGTGATCGTTTTTAACAACAGGAGGGGGGGGGGTGGCCATCATGACCTAGGGGCATATCATTCAGGTTTTAAGGAGCTATAACTATCACACACATCAGTCAGATCTAAATGTAGTAATATTGAAGGGGCATACATAGATGAATCAACTCTTAGTCTTATGACAGCCGTTTAGGATCTAAATGATGTTTCCATGTATATAATTGACTAGCCAGCATGACATCATGCGAAACCTTCAGGAGTGTACCAACTCCATTGCACATTCATAATGCATGAATGCATGATTGATGGGTTATTCACCTGAGCTGCATTCATGCATTCATGATATTAGCTGATAGTTAACAAATAGTTATAGTGCATCAATACACAATGCTGCCCTGGAAAAGTTAATTTTGTATCTACACGTATATAAATAGTGAGGCTCTTGAGGAAAGAGCCTATTGAAGACGGAGATGAATATGGAGTTGTCAGTTATCTTCTGCACTAAGGGCAGTCTTTGGATGTCTTCTTCTATGTTTGATATTAGGATCAGTTACTGATGGTTACTTCTCCCTGGGGGACAATGCTGGGAATCGAATCAGGCATTTCTTCCTGAATGATGTCGCTAATCACCCTTCTGGACACTTAGGGGATTGTTATAAAGTTGAAGGTGAGGTCCAGTGAAGTGGTAAAAATGTTGTTTCAGTTCCTGATAAATTTGGAACAGAAATCACCGCAATCTCTTTCGTTGAAACTGGCCTAACTGAACTCCCTGATGAAGCATTTAAAACTTACCCCAATCTGGAAGGCATTGTTGTTGTTTTAAGTCCACTGCAAAAGGTAGGAGCCAGAGCATTTTTTGGCATATCCAACCTTAAAAGACTTGGCCTGGGCTTGAGCATCAATGAAACCATCTCTTTTGAAAATAAGACCTTTGAAGGTACTTCAAGTCTTGTTTATTTGGAATTGACAGGATCTAACCTTCAGGAAATAGCTAAGTACTTATTGGAAAATGCTACCAGTTTGGAGACCATTGATTTGAGCTGGAATAAGTTCACTGACATTGGGGATGGATTTGTTTCTACTCTAGAAAGCATAAGTGAACTAGATAAAAGCTTTAATATGCTAGATTCTGTCACAGCTTCTGATTTCCAACATCTGCCAAATATAGTAAGTCTTACAAGCAAGTAATTCTCCTAAGTCAAATCTTGATCTAAGAAACAATCAAATAAGCAGTCTGGATGGAGGTAACAACACCATTGGGACATTAGATCTAACTAGTAAGGATTAGTAATGCCATTGGAAATTTTGACCCTGAGATATTTGCTGGTATGGCTGCATTGACTGAACTTACGATTGGTTCAAACCATTTCCAAAGTATTCCAAGCAGTTTCTTGGATAATTTACCTGGGTTGAAGTGTTTGAATATATCACATAACAAAATAGCAATGACAGGATAAGATTATCTCAAAGCTCTCAACAACCTGGAAATATTTTATGCTGGGGGTATGATCAACTAACTAACCATAGAGCAAGAGGCCCTTCCATGGAATTTACTAGTGCTTGATCTCAGCAATAACAATGGTATCAATTTCCCTGTGGAAACACTACACTGAAAAAAGTCTTCTGACAAAATGACATGTATACCCATGTCAACTTGATTTGACACAGAGAGCACACGTCATTGAGACATGTGCACATATGTCACCATGACAACTGTAGCACACAGTTATCCTCATATGATTTGACATGCCTTAAAATGCCATGTCATCTGTGAGTTGACTAGGGTCACGGCTATGTCAAAGGCACTTGACATATGATGGTTTGACATACATAATTGTTCTAGGATATTCCACTAGATGGAGCAAACAACCATTTTGGTACCAGGACTAATCACTTCCAAGAAGTACTACCAACACTTGAGACATTTGATGTATCTGTGTCATTTTGTTTTCATGAAGAATAGATCACTAAGGTCTGTAAATACTATCAATGAATGGTAGTGAATTCTATTTCATTGTTAAATCTGCATTTGTTATTGAATATCAAAATAGACACCCACCATCCTGAATACTCCAACTGGAGTGGTTAGACACCTTATGTGTGGGTCAGTGAAAATACCAAAGGACTGTATTCTAACCCACAATCTATAATCACAGTATCTACAGTACAGGGAGACATATGGCATTGCCATGCACCTCCATGCCCTTGTCTTATGGACTGCATAGAGGTCCTCAGTCAAGTAGGAGTTCTGTAGATAGGAAAAAGTGCCTTAGTGTTGCAGGCCTGTGGGACTATGATATCCCCTGCCTTCTATTATAGGCCTCCCTTGATTGAACCATTGGTACATAGTTATTGACTGCTCTTGACCCTTACATAATTGTCTCACAGTATTACCTAGCACTCAGGTGAATGGATCAGAAATATGTGACGTGTCTTCATTACGCATGTCAAATGGAGTTGACGAACCAAATATGAGAGGGTCAACCTCATTTGACATGCCTTCATACATGTCATGTGGGAGACAAATTGTGACCTGTGCATTATGCGTCAAAGCGATCAGTGTTCTTCTCTCTGTGCTACTAACTCCCCCTAACATTCAGAACATCAGCCTCTCCTACTGCGGCTTTAGATCCCTTCCTGGTGACTCTTTTATGAAGAAGGACTCTCTCCTGAGACTGGACATCTCAGGGAACCCATTCCACTGTGACTGCCATGTTAGATGAATCTCCGAGGCTAAAAGAGTAGGGAAGCCATGGGCTTTGGACTGGATGGTACTTTCTGGGACCAATCAACCCCATTGTACCACACCCTCCTCGGATCCCTTTATTTCTGGTTTGATCACCTGCTTTGAATGGGTAGACCATGGCATGATTGTATTCTGTACATGTTATGAGCGTCTAAATAAAAAAAAAATATGAATAGGGCACAATCATAAAATCAAATATTCTATACAATAGTAGATAACTTTTTGGCTTTAATATTCATTGTTGTACGAGCATCAGAGGATCGACCCACTCCTTTGAACTTCCCAGTGTATGGCTCCTCCATGTTTGAGATGAAGGTAAGTCTGAATGTTTCACATATTGAATGAAATCGAAATTTCCCTCTCCATATTATACATATGAATAGGGACTACAGATATCTATATAATGTGCAAAATGAGTAACTGTTCATTCATTATCAACACAAAGGGTGATGGGTTTTAGGGCTCTGAATTCAATTTTGTCTGTTTTTGTTTCTATACTTCGGTAGGGGTTAAATGATGCAGCTCCTTCCATGCGATCATGCTGGAAACAGCACCCTCTCGAGAGGGTGAAAGTGTAACAATATTCTGGGCACAGGGCAGGGGGAGAGTGGTTACGTCTTTCGGGGAGAAGCGCTAACGTGGCGCCATTTTCGCTTGTTAAATATGAGCAGGTAAACTTTCAACTTTCGCCGGTACCAGGAACACACTTCCGATCATACCGTTTCTCCTCGAAAGGGTTCACGGGGGAGAGTCAACCGCTACCTGCCACCAGGTGTCAAATTAAAGAACTACCCTATCTATCCAGAGTTAGCCACTATGTTACTGGTGAAAATACAGCACAGTAGAGACATGGTGTGAGTAATGTGGGAACTAGTTTTCATTGTCCACCATTCAGCTCTATACCAGATTGACTTCACAGACTCCAAAATAGTGGTTCTTTCAGGAATATTTTTCACCCACTAGAAGTGGGTCTCTAATGTTCTTTACTCTTTACAAATTTGGGCAATTCTAGGTTTTCAGAAGAACTCAAAGCAAGCCAGATGGGATAAATGTCTTCCTTCTTACACAAAATGCAGCCAATGCAAAGCCCAAAGTGTTTTTGAGGCAGATGTATCATTGAATGATTGTCATATTTGGTTGTATATTTCCATGATGGGATTTCCCTGGCCATGCAGCTGGACCCAGACATGCTGGTAATGGTTCTTGAATTTGCCACCAGATGTCCTCTATATTGCATGGTTGGATCCCCCCTGGCCTAAGTAACAGCTAACAGCTGAGACCCAAAATGGCATTAGACCTCAGTGTGCTTAGCTTTGTCTTTATGGTGCTAACTACTAGGGACTTAGATCATGGCTGAGGAACGTTCTAAAAATATATATAATTCATCACTGGGGGACATCCCTCTCATGATTCACATGATAGAATATCCGAACTCATCACTTTTACAGATTTGTTATGACATTGTTGATCCTCTGATGCTCGTACAGCAATGAATATTAAAGACAAAAAGTTACCTACTATTGTATAGAATATTTGATTCTATGATTGTGCCCTATTTATATATTTTTTTATTTAGACACTCATAACATGTACAGAATACAATCATGCCATGGTCTACCCATTCAATATTTCAGCAGGGTCCCTCCAAAAGACTGGTATCATAGCATCAATGAACTTCCAACATATTTAACATATTATTTAGCCTTCCCTCTAACAGGGAAATTGAACCCTCCTCTTGTGTCGAGATAACATTGAACATGGAATACCAATATATTTTCTTGGTTTGCTGGTTAATAAATCATGTGGAGTTGTGTTTTGTTCTAAAAGAAATATGTTGTTGATATGGGACAATAATATAAACGGTCTCATTACTACTAAAACTTGGTGAATGGTATTTCTTTCATTGAATTTAATGAAATAATATATTAATAATTGTTCTTTACACCACATGGACCATTATCTTGCTTTATTCTTTGTGGTTCAGTTATACCACTACAAGGTAATACGGATCCAATGTATAGCATAGCAACCGCTACTGTTATCCTCAATATGGACCCTATAAATTCTAGTGTTCATATTTGTCATGCACTTGTAAATATGTTAGTATATAGACCAACAGACACAGGCACACATGCGGCTAGTGGTGATAGATGGAGCAGTCGGATCGCTATGTATGAGTGAGGACCCACGAGAGGTAGTCTTGGGAAACGGACAAAAATATCTGACATTAAATGCCCAGAGTTTAAAAGATAAGAACAACTACATTAGTAAAGATCTACAAGGTTTTGATTTAATTGGTATTATAGAAACATGGCTTAAACCAACTATACCGAGTGGACAAGTGTACATGAATGGTATGACATTAATAAGAAATGATCGTCATAGAGGTAAAAGAGGTGGTGTAGCATGTTATCTTAAAAATGTTTTTGCTCCGTACACGGAGATAATAGAGAATTTAACTACAGTAAATAAGAATATCGAATGTCTCTGTTTAAAAATTAGCTACCCAGGTCATAAATTTAAATTTTATTGTATACAGACCACCAAAAGGAAAGGTAAATGAGTGTTATGACTTCCTATCAACATGTACGGGCCATGAATCTGTAAGACATAAGGAGTTATGGATTATAATACCTTAGTTGAACATCTAGATATATTACAGAATCACTGTCTAAGAACTTGTAAAAAAGTAAGAAACCCCCAAGATATACATATAAATGATCTATTAAAGTTGTGCAATGTCGACACTCTGGTTACACACAGGAACAGGGTACTAGCATGCATAATGTATAGACATGTAAAAGATACTAATAATATTGTTGTCCCAAATAGGTTGTTAAGGGGAAACAATGAGGTTAAAATGAAGGTCAGTAGACCGAGACTCAAACTATATTGACGGAGCCCCTTATATAGAAGCAATGCTGTTTGGGAGTTTCTACCAATGGACATACAACAAAGTGAGAGCATGCATGTACTGAAGACAAAACTATGTGAAATCATAATATAAGAACCTGGGCTTTGTCATAGTAAGAATTATAAAGATATATACTTTATATGACGATAATAGATCGAGATGACTGTTCGGGGAAACCATTTATGACATACTGTATGGTAACTATGACAATGTGCCTGTATATTGTTGTACATGTATTACTTACCAACTGGCTAGTAATTGTAAAAGCTTTATTGTGATAAGATATTATTGGCCAATAAACCTGTTTATCGACAGAGACCTTGATATAGAAGCAATACTGTTTGGGAGTTTCTACAACATACAACAAAGTGAGAGCATGCATGTACTGAAGAGAAAACTATGTGAAATCATATTATAAGAACCTGGGCTTTGTCATGGTAAGAATTATAAAGATATATACTTTAAATGACAATACTAGATCGAGATGACTGTTCATGGAAACCATTTATGACACACTGTATGATAACTATGGCAATGTGCCTGTATATTGTTGTATTACTTACCAACTGGCTAGTAATTGTAAAAGCTTCATTGTGACAAGATATTATTGGCCAATAAACCTGTTTAAAACTCAAACCCAAACGTACACCTGCATTTTTGCTGCCTAGTAGCGCAGGCTGGTAATTATGAATTATACACAAGTAACAGGTGGATATGTACAGATGATGGATGCTGTGGTACCAACAGAAAATAAAGTAATTACCTCAGAAAACTCCTGTGTTTTTTAGCATTAAACAGGGACATATGTTAATGGGAAGGTGGTTAAAGGGTTGTATATTACACAAACGACTCCATCCTAGCACATACAAGATGAATAAACTGGTATAGCTTTCATGTGGACCCTCATGGGATGGTCAATTACACTCATTTTCATATATGCATGACAGTACCTTCCATGTTCATTTACTCATCATGTGCTGCTAGAGCAACTTGATTAACAATCTTGGCATCTATACCTAGTCAGTTTATCCATTTAACAGAACAATTTAACATTCTTTTTGTACATTTAACATCACCAGTATACATCCATGCAAGCCTTCCCAAATTACCAACCATTTCCGGATTATTTAACAGCATAAATTAACAAATTCATTTCCAAGGTAGAATAGACATCAGGTGAAAATCAGAGACAGCGATAGTGCAGAAATATTTTCATACTCTCGTTTTAACTTAAACTGGAAATATATCGAGGAACAAGTTGGGTTGAACTTTGGGCCTCCTCCCCTTCTTTCCCCTCTCCTTGACTTCAGGAATCTGGCTCAGTCGCCTTTCAAGGCACATCCTAATTTCTTTTTTTATTTTACTTTTGAACTCTGCCTTATCAGGCAAGAACTGTGTCTTTATCTAGAGAGTTCCAACTCAATGCCCCCCTATAAAAAGGGTTCTTTTTGTACTCCTGAAGCCTTGGCCGAGGAAGCAGGAAGTTAGCCTTAGATTCTCCCCTTGTTCTGGGTGCCTTTTTTGACTAAGGTCACCCTCTATGCTTTTGCTTACATGGAAGACAGCAGTAGTTCCTCCCTCCATATATTTTGCTTAGAGGTTTCACATAAAGTGTGTACTGTATCTGTTGATTCCTCCATTACCCCTACTTTTAAACAACACCTCAACATCCTATTTTGGGCTGCCTGCAGCCTTCTCTGGGACTCTTTAGATGGTATCTCAAGTAGGAAAGAACAATAATCAAACCTTAGGAGGATTGTTTGCTTAAAAATAAGTATGGCTACCGTAGTTGTAACTAAGTGCTGTATCTTTCCTAGTTTGAAACCCAGCTGGTTTACCTTGCTTTGAGCTTTCTCGGCCTGTTCCTCAAGGTTTAGGAACTGATCCAAAACCGTGCCCAAGTACAAATATGATTTAACTTGTTCCACATGGACACCATCCAGTACCACATCTAGTTCAGGACATATTTTATATTTCTGTTGTGAGCAGAACCACATAGATTTCGTTTTGCTTATATTTACAGTTAAACCGACTTCTTTATAGTTCCTTAACAACCTTGTACAATCTACTTGAAGCCGGTCTCTGGCCACTTGTGGGGATTTATGAGAACAATGCAGAATCAAATCATCAGCATAAAGTTTCACCTTACAATGTAAAAGACCCTGATCTATTTTGTTTATGAATATTATGAACAGCGTGGGTCCTAGCACTGAACCCTGGGGTACCCCATATTGTACTTCCTTTATATCAGACTCCTTCCCATTAACAGATGTCCATTGCTTCCTACTGTGGAGATAAGAAGTGATCCTTACGGCGTCCAGTAATAGCAGGTGGTGGACCGAGTTAAAAACCTTGGCTATATCAAAAAAACACACAGCAGTGGCCAGGCCTTTGTTTTTAGCAGAAAGTAGGTCTTCCACTAAATCCATAACTGCCTACCCCGTACTCCTTTCTCTTCTGAAACCATATTGATTGGCTGAGAAACAATCTACCATATATATGATTGAACCAATTTTTCTAAAATCTTTCCTGGCACCGGTAGTATGGATATAGGCCTCCAGTCTCCCACCTGTCTGGACTCTCTTTGGGATAGGCGTGACCTTAGCCACCGCCCATCTCGCCGGGAAAATACCTACTCTGATAGAGTACGTAGTATGTATCTGAACAAGACTATAGTTAACTACAGGATATTACTCACTCGGGATGCAGCCAATCAGAGGCCTCCATTTGGTCATGTGACCCATTGCCATGGTAACGTGACCTACTAAGGGGATTAGTGACCACCTCTCAGCCAATCAGAGGCCAGCATTCTGGTAACCATGGTAACATGACCTACTTAGGGGATTAGCAACCACCGCTCAGCCAATCAGAGGCCAGCATTCTGGTAACCATTGTAACATGATCAATTAGGGGATTAGTGCGGTCACATGACCCCTTGTTTGTAAACAACAACACATGGTGTAGCCCCGTGTCCCCTTGTTTATAAACAAAGGGCGGGGCTATTGATGCAAATGAGTTACTCCTAAATTCTTTGTGCGTGATGATAATGATAATTCGACTAGTTTTTTTTTTTTTTTATTATTATTAAGTTATGAATGAAATAAAACACAACAAAATAAATCATTTTAAATTTTTTTTATGTTCATGAATCATTTTAATCAATCATTTTTTCTTTCGTCCGAACATACCTCAAAGTCTCACTTTGCCAGTGTCACAGTCGCTGACTCTCTCCATCATACATTGCACTAGATAAATCAGGCACTATTTTGGCCAGATATAGGACCTTTGTCTGCATGAATTGTAGACGCTTGCAGCATCCCGTTTCTTCTTTTTCTGAATTCTTCACATCATCATCATTGCGAGCCTCTGACTCACCGACCGGTTGCTCAGTTTTGGGTTTTTTCTCATCCTCATGATGCATTTCTTGGGGTTTCTTGATCGACATGCTTCAATCAGGAAATGTACGCAATAAAGGCCACAGGTGTCAACACTAGTGTCTTGGAGTTGAACATGGTTTCTTTGCCACTTGAACGGAGCAGAACGCTTCAGGAAAGCTAAGAACTCTGCGCTCAGCGGAGGTAAGCCGAATGAATCAAAGTAGTACACCTCTCCTGTCCTCGACACGTAAAAGGCCACCCAATGTTGACCTGGTAAATGGTGAGGATCCGTGTTACTCACGAAACAAGTGTTCTTGATAGGCTGCTCGGGGATAGTGTCACAAGAGAAAACACCTAGGAAATGGTGTTTTGTGAGAATGTTATCCTTCAACACTTTGTCTATTTCAAGTGTGTTCATGCACTTTCTTCTTGTCTTCAGTTCATGTGGTAGTCTGTGATTGGATGTCGATCTCTGGTCAGCTCGACGACGTTGTCATACACCAAGTAGAGTAGTACCATTGTGGTCTCCGTCAGCACCGCGCCAAAACTAAGCTCCACCCTTAGCTGACCAGCCTTTATAAGGTTCACTCTACACCCGTCGTGCGATCTGTCCGGAGTTAAATCCAGGGGGAACAGCGTGTAACCGTTCAGGAAATCGTAGTAGGAAATGTCACAGGAGCGTGAACCCTCGTACATCCCCGTTTCCGTGTGTAGTGCTAGGTACTCCCTCACCGCTTCCCTTTTGGTAAAGTCGGGCGTGTAGACGTCGTTTGGTACCTTCTGGTCATTCACTATCACTTGAAGCGAGTTGACGTTGCAATGTTTCAGTTCGAACGGGTTCTTGGCGTAATTTCCATTGAAGGTGTCGTGGTCTAGGAAACAAATCATCATAGACTTGGGTAGTTGACCTGTGTTGGAGTGCTTGTACTTGTGATCTCTGTTGCCCGCAGGGATGGCGTAGGTCGTCACCTCCACTCTGTTCACTGGGTAGTCGAAGGGACCCTGTTCTATCACTGCCTTTTCGTGCGTTTCCACCACAGAATCAGCTATGACCACTCGACGCGCATAGAGCTTAGCATTGTGGATCTTGAGTTTGTATGCGGTGGTGTCCGTGCTCATCAGATAGAAACCAGGGGCAGCTTGTTTCAGAGTGAGGTTGATTTCCGTCTCTCCAGCTATGAACTTTGGTTGATGAGCTAGGTCAAAGTGGAGTCTCGCCATCAGCGAAAAGTGACCATTGGAGATGAGGTTCTGGCGAACCTTGAACCCTGGGTTGTTATTGTTCAAGGCGTCGAAATGACCAGCCCTGTCTTGGTGCCAACCTTGGACGTTCGTGATGTTCTCCTTGACGCCTCTGTCGTAGTTGAGTAAATCTTCCAGGTAAGCTCTGTAGGGGTAGGTCACGGTGTTGCCAGACACTTTGAAGCCTTGGAGACTTGGACATCCTTGAAGAGCGAGTGAGCCAAGTTGTTCACTGGAGCCACCACGTTGGTGTCGCCCAGTGCGTCGCCGTTCAGTTTCAGCACCTTGCATTCCAGATGAAGGTAATTTTCGTTCAGGTCCGTGTACTCTTGGGACTTACTGATGGTGAAATGGATGTTGCTCCCGTCTCCCAAAGAGTTTTTTGTTTCTAGCCCGACAAAGGTCGACTTTAGGATAGTAGTTTGAGTTGGCGCTATGGCGTGCAGGTCCAGCTCAGAGAGTGCGCACTCATTGCTCTTTTCGTGTACGTAAGTTATTGTGCTCCCTCTTCATGTCGGTGGTAGACTGACGCTGGTGACCTCTAGTCCTTTTATTCATAGGCCGCCTCCCTAGTGATCGAAAATGTCCCCCCGCCGTCTCTTGCAAGAGCCGCTTCCCGTTTGAGGAGCACACCTCCGATGTTTGCCCCCTGCTTTCTTGGGCGTTGTTTTTTTCCCCGGAGAGATCACTTTACCCACACAGACTCTTCAGAGCACCTACTCCTCTGTTTTTCATGCTGTTTTTGAAAGTACCTCCCTCCATCATATCCTTGGCCACACCCACGCCAGCGCGGAACAGAGTTTTCCCCACCATCTTCAAAAGGGGTGTGGCCGGTGCATGAGTCCTAAGAGGGCGCCACCGAAACCGTGACCGTTCTGGAAAGATCGTCTGCTGTACATGTTGATTCTGTTACCGAACTGAGCATTGTAGTAATCACTGTATCCTTGTCCGGTGGTGCCCTTACGTATCATGATTGCACCTTTAACACTCGATGGGTCTCAGTTGAAGTGTCACCATCACCTCTCCTCTCATGAATGGTATGGATCAGCCAGTTCTGTCTCTTAAGTAGATGCCGACCTCGTCCAACCTTTAGGACTTCAAGGGAAAATAATCCAAATGTGGAAAACTGATGGCTTGCATTCCCCCTCTCTGCCGTCTGCTTCTGTCGAGTGCGACGCAGCGTAACAGAGGGACGTGCATGTCGCCCACTCGTCTGTCTTGAAAGGCGTTGGTGTATACGTAAACAGAGTACACGTCTCCGAAGGGGTCCATGATGTAGACGCCGGTGGTCGTCGTCACGAAATGAGTCTTCAACCCGAATCCTAGAATGTGTGCCAGATGTTCGGTGACGAGTACGCCAGTGTGCCGGGGCATGTTGATCGTGACGCGTCTCGTCAGCGAGTCGTACGAGAAGACGGCCTTCAAATTTTTCAGAAATTTCTGACCTTCTAAATTATCTGTCAGGGGCAGGTCCAAGCGCTCGATGAACTGAACGTTGTTTCCCGTGAAAATGGGTGGCACGGGAAATATGTTCCACAGCAACGTTCGCATGCATGTTTCTCTCTCCATGTCTTGAACCATGGTGTGTGCCATACTCCTCATTTTTCTCCTCTTGTTGGATGTCGTCAGATATTGCTTGTACAGGGCAGAATTTTCTTGTGTCAACGTGACGTTCTTTGACTTTGGTTTCAATATCTGCGCCTCCAACTCTTTTTCTAACAGCTCCGGTCTCATTTCCTTGACAAAGTCCATCCTAGTCAAAGGATTAGTGCTTCTGATTATCTTCTGCAGGTTGATCACTCTGTCCACCGTCTTCCAGTCCACCTCGGGTTTTTTCTTGAAGGTTTTTCTCTTGCTGAAAACTCTTTTCACCTCGGCCAGCGAGTTCTTTGTGCACAGAGGGACGATCATGATCAAGTCGTCGTCTGGCACGTTGCTCCATTCTGTCGGTAGAATGATTTCGCTGAGAGCCGCTTCGTGGTCCTCTGATAGGAGGAGGGGTGAGTCGAAGTGGGTTCAAAAAGAGGTCAGAGTGTTCTGAGGGAAATAGTCCATAGAACTGTTGCTAGGCAGGGTGATGTTCATAGCGCCCTACGAGATTTTCTTGACAGGAATCAACTCGTTGAACTTGTCGCCGTAACCTAACCAACGCACGAAAGCTAAGTGTTTGCCCTTGACGGTCTTGTAGCGGGCACCTAGTCTATCAGGTAAGTCTTGCTGTAAAGACTCTTTGAGACCTTCTGAACCTCCTCCGGATAAAACATGCCCTTCTTTCAGCTTGAACCCTCTGCTACCCAATGTTTTAGCCACATTGAACACTTCCTCCTTCCACTTTCCCTCGTAACCTTTGTCAAAGGGTCCTCTAGCCCTCAACATTCTCACTCTGTCGCCTGGAACAATGCCGTCGGTGTCTTTTCCCATATTTCCTCAATTTGTTTCTTAGTAGGGAGATCGTGTCTGTAGAAAATAGTTTCGCTGTTTTCCGCACTGACGTCAGCAGGCGACATTTTCAACGTCTAATTTTTTGAGGTATGAAAATGTTTTATTGTCAAGTCACTATTCATACAGAAAGTGGTAAAATTAGACAATAATGTGAATCCTCGTTCAGTTATTACATTAAGTGGTTGTTTGCACATAGTTCAATGAATAAAGATGGGAATTTATACAATGAAGAATGAGAACAATAATATAAATAGAAAAAATAAAATCTATATAACAAACAGTATATACTATGTACACAAATAGCAACCTCTATAATCTTACAATAAAATTTCAAAAAGAAGGGCAGCAGGCATGGTACACCAGTTTGTTACTATCAACAAGTTTTATACTAGCATGTATTACACTATACCAATAGGATATATATGGACAGATCAGTAAGTACAAAACATATCTTAAACAGATGATCAGCAGATATACAGTATGAGAGTATAGTCACTGTGAGCTCATGGATGAAATTCATGCAGTGTAGTCTTTCAACAGCTCCACATGAATAAATTCTAGTAGAGGGTGTAGTCAGCAAACAACAGCTCCCTCTACTCAATCAGGATAAGGTGTAGTCTTTCAACAGCTCCCTAACCTGTATCTTTTTTCATATTACTCATCCAGCTCATTCAGCTCATCACCCATTAACATCATCTTGGACAAGTCTTGTATCTGCCTAATTCTTGCTTTAAATTTAAGTTTACTTTCACTGTGTTGGACATCAGCTCGGAGATTGTTCCATAACTCAACTCCTCTATATAGCGGTGAGTTGTTGAATCCCATGTTACGTGCTCTGGGAATGACTATATTGATCTTTGATTCGGACCTCATACCTGGCCTTCTAATTTCCTCTTCGACCCAATCTGGATTTCTTGATAATTTGTACATGAAGCTAAGCAATAATTCTTGTTGTCTCCTCATCAGGAGTGGGATATTAGCCCGTTCATGGAGCTCTTCTTCATTAAGATCCAAACCTCTGAAACAAATTTTCAGGCCTCTCTTCTGCATTCTGTCTAACTTTTTTAACAGGCCTTCATTAGCCCCCTCGTAGGCACAACAAGCGTAATTAAAAACAGACATTATGGTGGTTTTATAGACTGTTACAGCAACTTTTTCAGATAACATGTTTCTGAATTTACTGAATCTAAAAAGATTCCTAAGTAGCAGTAGTTATTCAGGGTTTCAAGTTCTTTGTTATACAAATAGAGTTTTTGGCCCCTGGACTTTGGTAACTTTTTGTATGAACCATACCACACAACTTTGGATTTATCCGTGTTAGCAGTAAGCCTCTTGGTTACAAACCAGGATTGTAATCGATTTAATGCCGTTTGTAACCTATTGGTTATAGTTTCAATTTTGTTGTTTGAGCTGTATATTACCAAGTCGTCTGCATAAAGATAATGTTTACAATCAGCAAGAACATCACTGACATCATTTATATATAGTATGAACAAGAGCGGTCCCAATACAGACCCTTGCGGGACACCAAATCGTACTGGGCCTTCATTAGAAACAAAGGAACCAATTTTAGTATACTGGCTTCTCCCAGTTAAGTAACTCATTAGCCAATTGAGTGTTGTGTCATGTAAACCAAGTTGTCCTAAAATTTCAACAAGATAGGTGTGATTAACACAATCGAACGCCTCACATAGGTCAAGATAACAAACTCCAGTCAAATGGCCTCTATCTCTATTTTCATAGATATCACTCAGGAGTCTGAAGACTGCATCTGCAGTCCCCAGTCCTGATCGGTAACCAAATTGTTTTGCAGAAAAAAGATTTTTCTTATTTAGAATTTCATTGAGATGGCAATACATTATTTTTTCCGCAATTTTGGAAGGAACAGGTAATAGTGATATCGGCCGCCAATTGGTGATTAACTTTATATTACCGGGCTTGGGTATTGGATTCACCCTTGCTTTTTTCCATTTTTCAGGAAATATGCCACTGGTGAAGCTCAGTTCATACAACCTAGTAACAGGATCTAACAAAAATAACAGTGCTGTTTTCAAAATATCACATCTAATACCATCAATTCCGGAAGTTTTGTTAACATTTATTTCTTTTATGAGCATCTCAACAAAGCCTTTTTCAACTCGCACAGGAATTTCAGTTGGATCAACAGGTTCAGTCATTAATACACGCTCAGGATAACCATTATCTGTGAAAACTGAAGATAGTTTAGCACCAATATTTGAGAAATAATCATTTAAATAATTTACAGATTCGTGCTCTGACTTGATAAAACCATCATCACCTATCAATTCTGGAGGGGCAATTTGCACCTCTGGTTTCAAAACTCCATTTAAAACTCTCCAGAATCGCTTTGGGTCAGACTTAGCCTCCTCCAGTACAGACTTGACCTGGTTGGCCTTTGAGTACCTGATAGCCTTATTAATTCTACAACGTAGCTGCCTGGCTTTATTGAGATAATAATCATCCTTAATTTTCGAAAACATTTCCACATTGTCCTCGCGTTCATTTATCATTGACAAGATGTCATGTGTCATCCATTTATTTCTTCTGTCCACAATCTCAATTTCAGACCAAGGACAGTACTCATCTAAGTATTCAACTATCAAGTTTTCAATGAATGACCAAGCACCATCAGGGTCGTGCAGTTCATAAAAAACATCCCAGTCTGCCATTATTAGCCACTCTTTGAAAGTTTCTTCATCATAACCTTTGTACTTTCTCACCCAAACTTTCTTTTTGATATAGTCAACCTTCTCTCTTGTTTTTACAGCAAACACAGGCAGATGATCACTTACTAAAAAATTCAAGACACCAGATGTAATAGACTCATTGTAATTAGTCAATATTTTATCTAAACATGATACAATAATCTTATAGGGTCTAGTGCACTGATTAATGAGTTTATGATAGCCGTTAAATCGGCAAGCATCGATTAGCTTTACAGTACTAGGTAGTTTTTCACGCAAGGTATTTATATTTATGTCCCCCATAATCCATTGTTCAAGCACTTCTTTATCTGCAATTTCCATAACATGAGACAAATGTAGAAAAAAATTATCTATCTTGCCAGAAGGAGGTCTATATAGAGTGACCAATTGTAAAGTATGTGTCTTCAAGACTAGATCTAATACTAGACATTCAATATCCTTGTTACTACAACTAATGTCATTGCGTATCTTAACATCAAGATTAATGTCATCTCGAATGTAAACTGCTAAACCTCCGCCTTTCTTTCTTTTTCGGTCCAGCCTGAACAAATTCATGCCTTCCCAGTTTATTAAGTCATCATCATAGTCTTCATGTAACCAAGTTTCACTCATTCCAACTATATCAGCACCATCTAAATGGTCAAATATTTCCTGCCTTTTGTTAAACATGCTTCGCGTATTTAGATGTACCATTTTCAAGCCCTTCATATTTAGAAAATCGTTTAATCGTGTAGTTGTTGCCATTACATAAACAAATACAAGTAGACAATAGTTTATATACAAAAAATAAGGAATTAAAAATAAAGGAGCCCCTGGCTAAATTCTAGCCAGAGGCTCAGATATCCACCAACAGAAATAACCAACTTAATGTTCTGTGGGTGGAATACAACAAGAGAGAGGGAGCTAATACCAAGTTACTTATAAGATAATCTCAGCTCCGTGACAAAAGATAAAAAACCACGCATATGCAATATTGTGTTGTGTCAATGAGTAAGTAAACTCTGGGTTTTTAACTTAAATTTCTATATATTATTGCATCTTATCAAATCAGTAAATTAGTTAAATAAATTACAAATAAGCACCTAAAGGAGGAGGGAAATAAAGTTAAAGTTAGAGGTTCAAAAAGGTTTTAAGCCCTTGGTTATTTTGATTCTAGTATAAAATATTTTCTTAGTCATGTAGACTCACATGAAAAGTTAGGGATTAATATTGATAAATTAATTAATAAGTTACTACTAATAAAGGGTTAGTTAGCTCACCCAGTGTTACCGGACCTTGTACTAGTTTGGTCATAGATCTTATCTATGTATTCGTAGCTCTCTGAGACACCACAATGCACCCACTGTAATCATTCCACCGTCACCAGTAGTAATGTTCTTACCTACAAATAGAATAGAACAAAAATTACAATACATCAATAACAGTGACACATTTTTCAATTATGAACCGATCAGCTATTTAATTAGCATTTCATTGTATCATGCCATTCAAGTGACAAAAAACTGTAGACAAAAATAATACAGAAGTAGTACATGAGTAAATATATGTAACCATGCATTACTTAACACTAAGCGACCAAGAACATAGACCACCCTTTGTATAATCATCAATGTACCAACACCAGCTTGACTAAGCTTACAATGAGTGAAGCATGCATTTCTTTTATCGAAAGTTCCACTCTCAAATTTGGATGTGCTATGTGCATAAATTGCAACTTGTTGCCTAGGGTAGAATAACAGGTCATTTTTAGAAAGTTCAGATATTCTATGAACTTATCAAGTGGTCATAATAGTCATAGTAGGTGCAATCCTCACGAATTGCTCCCAAGACAACCAGTCAGGTATCCCTTGGCTTTGTCAATTATAGAAAAGGTGTATTAGGTACAATCCTCACGAATTGCTCCCAAGACAACCAGTCAGTCAATGAACTTGTGTTATAATCTTATGGACAAATGCTCAGCCTAAGCATATTTTATTTATCTGAGCAGTCACCTCGTCCCATTCATACTCATCATCTTCTTCATCTTCCATTACATCATCAGCTCCAGCAACATTCTCAACCTTCTTAGGCGGCAGGATTTTCTTGACTACCTGGGCAATACGTGCTGCTAGTTCCTTCTTAACATCATCTGTGGCATGTAGGCCATCTCTCATTTTTTAGGGCCATATTGGCATGAGAATTTCGGGGCTTTGCCAACCTTTCTCCCTTTCTTGCCCCGATTCCACCTGTTTTTGTGGAATACAGTGTGCAGCTTGATGGTGGGCATTTTGTAGATGGTGTTGAGATATTGCACATCTCCCTTTAGGAGTTTGATGCTCCTATTCAATGCAGGCTGATTGGGATCTGGCAAGCTCTTGCGGTTGAATTTCTGAAGGTCCATGCTGAATATTGTACAAATAACATATTTGGTTTCAGGATGTTGTTTATTCAAGACCTGTAGCATCCGGCTTAGCCTGACTGAGACTACCGCCCTACAAGTGGCAGCATCAATGGGAGGGAAGTAGATGTCACGTTTCCCATAAATATAGCGCCGCGCTGTAACATCGCAGGCTCCGGCCATGAACATGACCAGGTCATAAGCCTCAGTGTCAAGTTTTTTCAGCACTTTATCCTGAATTGTAGCAATGGGCCATGATTTATGAGCACACTCACCAACTTCATAATTTTCAGCATCATCTAGAGCGTCAGCTACCAGAACCCCCATTCCTTCACCACGAGAGTCCCCGGACAATAGAACCGACATTTCGACCTTCACCTGAAACTGTAGTGACAGATTATTGCATTCAAGATAGAAGCAACACTGACCAGTAGTTATTTGATACACACTAAATTATTAACTTCAGGTCTGACTATAGAATTCTCTTACACGCATCACGATTTTCCCGTGCAAGTTCTTTCCCGGGAACTTATCTTCAGTTTCATACTTCGCATTGTTTACAGTGCTCCACGGCCAACCTGAAGCCCACTTGTCCGAGCCAGTTCCCTCTATTAATAGCCTCAACCCAGTGTTTAATAAGTCTTGCATTATTTCTTTATTCTGCCCATATTTAGCTTTGATCAGGTCCTCCATAAGGGAGGGTTCGAGATCCAGAAACGGGTGATTCATTGGGATTTTTTTGGAGTCACCTTTCAACTTGATCGAACGTGGATCTGTCATTGAGAGCAATTCTCGGGCTTCAGCCGGATGACCTAGCTCTAACAATCTGACATGGAAATACCCTTGTTCTAAGCTATTGTAGGTGTATTTGATGCCTTTGTGAATAAACTCAAGTTTGCATGGGAACCAATTTGAAAAGTGTGCATTAACGCCTTGGTAAACTATGCTTCCCTATTTCATTCAACTGCCATGGTGAGTGTGATTGTAAGAAGACACCACCTCGTCCAGTAGGTCTAGGTAGAGATATGTACGCTAGTGTGTAAAATAGCGCCACAGCTTCTCCTTCAGAATTCAAATGATTCAAACGCTCCACTAGACTAGCTTTGATGTCGTCGTTTTCGCTGGTGAAAAACTCTATTTCCTTGCTCTTGAGGTGATCTTGGAAGCTCTTGTTGAGAATTTCTTTCCCCTTGTCTGTTTGAACGGAGTGCTGGTGTCTCTCGGCAGTCATTTCCTAGAATGCCTCGGTGACAGCTGCATCACCTTTGGATTTGACGGGAGCTGCCCATGCATACCTGGAGAAAACGTCAACGGCCGTGACCACGTACCGGAACCCGTCGTTGTGAGATGCTAAAGCTTGCATGTCCATCAGATCTAACTGCCAGTGTTGATGGATTCCCCCAGTTATCTTCTTGTTCCTTGCAAATTTTCTTTTTATGGGTTTATGTTTAGTGTAGGCGTCTCGGATGAAAGCCAAGTTTTGGTTGCGGAAGTGATGTTTCTGGAGTTTGGTGACGCTGGTGAAACTAGAGGGTGCTTTGATGTCGGTGTACTTAGCCACCACTTGTCTCTTTTCTTTTTCCTTCTTGGTCAGTTTGGTGAGTCGGAGTCGGAGTACACTTGGCGACTCCGTCCTTTCTTTTTCTTGCTTTGATTACTCATGCTGATGGAGGTGTAGCAGCAAATCTCCTGCTGGAAGTCTGAGTTTTGTAAACGTCGTCATCGTAGTCGTCGTCCTTACGACGGGAGGTGGTGATGCCTTATTGGAACTCGTTCATTTCCTCCCTCTGCCCGCAGGTATTCTGTCCGAAGGTTTGTTAGGACCCCCTGCTTTATAGACTTGGTTTCCGATCAAGGAACTGGTGGGATCTTTAATGCTCAGCACGAGCTTGAACGGCGTGAACCCCTCGGGATTGACGCTGTCTTCCTCAACCTGCTGGCGTCATTCAGTAAGTCCACTATGCTAATTCGACTGGCCGGATCCATTTTTCGACCCATCATCTTGCTCACCGAACCATCGTCGTTCCACTTGACCAAGTCGGATTTTTTCAGTCTCTTAAACAGCTTGGTGGTGGCGTTGCGTTTCCTCTGTGGAACTTGTTCAGGCAACACCTCGAGGAGGGAAGCTCGGGGTGTCGGTGGTGGTAAGAGAGCGGAATCCTATTCAACAACCTCTTGTATTTCAGCATTTTTTCATGCGATTTCAAAGTGGGGTCGTTCAACACTAGATCCAAGTCCTGTAGATAAACTGTAGCACCTGGTGTAATGTGGCGTTGGGATGAAGACCTTGTTCTGCCTGTCTGTAGTAATAAGGCATATTGGAGGGTGGGGATACGGCGGTGGCGAAAGAGGAGGGGTCTTGTTTTCACGCTCAGCAGCACCAGCACCACCACCAGCTGTGGGGATATTAGGTGGTCCTCGTAATTACGAGAGCCAAGCGCTTGTAGTGTTGCTCCTCGGGGTCCGTCATCGAGGCAGCTGTGGTGGTGAGGTGTCGAATGAGGAGCTCTATATCCTCCGGCGAACATTTTGCCAAGTGTTTAAGGGTGCCGTAATGTCTTCTGAGTCGATGAGTAGCCCTTACTTTCTCTTTCTCTTTTTGTCTAGCGAAACGAACACGATCTGATCGTCTATGATCGTCAGGGAGGAGCGTATTCTCAGGTCGTCCAGAAGCAGGTATGAGTGAGGACGCTTGAGTTCATGGGTAAATATATAGGGAAACACCTGACGAGACAGAGCGCCTATTTGTCCCATGTCGCGAGGGTTCTTAAAAATGATCATGTAGTGAGTGTTCAGAATCATAGTTCGAAATTCGGGTGATTTCTGGAATAGGTTCTGAGTGATATATATGATGCTCATGTTCCAGTGATGGGAATATTTGGTGAAGATGTCGGCTACCACTTGCTGATTGGAACTGCTCATCAGATCGTCCAATATCAGTAGAGTGTGTGGTCGAGGGGTGGTCGATTTTTCTTCTTCTTCTTTTCCCTCTATGTCTTCTTTGCTGGGAAGGCCTTCTCTGAATTCCACTCCGTAGTCTTTTTGCATTTTTTCAAAGAGGGACTGCCACTCGCCGTAATGGTAAAAGATCTTTTCCACAGGCAGTGTGACCAAATTGTTAACGTCGCTCAGAAATCGATTCACCAAGCATGATTTTCCACAACCAGACAGACCGCTGATGATGCAACTGAAGGGTCCTTGTAGTCGGGGATCAAAATCTATTTCGGTGAAGATTGTGATTTTACCACTCGACATTTTTCAGCGGTCGTTATAGGGTCGTAGTAGGAGTAGTAGTAGTAGAAGTAGTAGTGGTGGTAATTATGGTCGTGGTGACGGTGACGTGTTTCTCAGTCAAACGCTCAGTGACGAGTGGTTGTCAGGAAAGAGTCATAGTGAGTTTTATTCTATCTTGTTACGTTTCAAGACACCCGATAACATTACCGTCTCTCTTTTTTTTTTCTTCTTATGCCTTCTGAGTCTGATAAAAATATTTATTAAAAAAAAATAAAATAAAAAAAAATAAAGGGGGGCAACCTTTTTTTCCTCTTTGGGCAAAGCTTGTCGCTTTGCCTTTTTTCTTTAACTATTTGGGCAAAGCTTGTTGCTTTGCCTACCCATCCTCTTTAACATAACTGTATCCAAAAAGGTATCAGGGGTAACAGCACAGTGGTAACAAATACAAACTGGAATGTAATCTTTAAAGTAGTACATCCCCTTCTTCAATTCGGCCTCATTGTAACAGGTGATGACTTCGAAACGATTCCAGATCGTGTTCACTTCGACCACCACACGCACCCACCGAGTGGGAGCGGCGGTAACCCCCAAATAACCAATGTCCTCGTTGAATCTTTTCATAGCGCTTATTCTCACCATATTTGAACACCCTTTATTTTCATGAAATGCCCAACAAGTGGGTGTACTGAGGGTGGTTATCAAACAGTAATGGAGTAAATTCTTTTCTTTAAAGACAGCTTTCGGCCATACCGCTATTTTTTCTTTTTTTACTACTTCTGTTTCTACTGCTTTTGCTGCTGCAACTGCTGCTGCTTCTACTGCAGCTGCTACTGCTGCTGCTGCTGCTGCTGCCGAAGAAGAGCCGCTACTTCTTCTACTACTACTACTTCTTCTACTACTACTACTACTACTACTACTCCTTTCCCTGGTGGTGCTACTTCTTCTTCTTCTTCTGCTCTCGCTATTCCTATCACTACGATTACTTTTGGTACTACTGCTACTGATACTGGCGCTGCTACTAAATTACTCACCTTTGCTTTCATTAAATTATTCATTGCCTTAAAAGAGGCATGAGACTGAAATATGTGCTGATCTCTACGTTGAGATAAGAAAATAGATGGGGTTTCCCTGATCGTTCTTTTAAAATCTTGCTCCATCTCAAATGGAATATTTAAAAAAAAAGAGTGAAAATAAAATAAAAGCTCAAAAAGAAAATAATAAAGAGAGTGATCAACTCAGCCTGAATTTCCTCTTAGAGTGTAGGTGGTAAACAGGCAGCGAGGTATCTACAGCGACGGTGGTGGTGGTGGCAGCAGCAGTGGTAGAGGCAGCAGCAGCAGCAATAGTAGAAGCGGTGGTGGTGTCAAAGGAGACAGCGGATGTGTTCTGCCCTTCCAAGAAATATCAGGGCTCTTTATATAGTTGAGAGAATGATCTAATCCCGTTTTCACCTGGATCCTTTCACCCCGCATCAAGGGGGAAAAATGCTTTTGGAATAAGGGTATCAGGTGGGATAAACAGGTGTAACAACTGTGATAATTACCTTAATGCGACTTACATGTATAAGGGGATTATGGATTGTTAGGAGATTAAGACGTTCAAAGTTTGTATACAAAAACTACAGGGGGTGGCTAACAGTAGGGGGAAAATATAATCTTGTAACAGAGAAGTCAAAGTGTTTAAATTGGATCACTCATTAGCAAAGGTGTGGGGTGCGCAGCAGCTGCAGCAGCATGCGTGGCGCCAAAAAATGGTGGACACATGCACACCTATCTACCGTAGTACCTCGCGTATAAGGCACGCCCCCAACTTGAGGGAATGCTATAAAGTGTATCTGCAAGCTTTATTTTTTGGACATTTCAGTAGTGATTTATAGTAACCCCTACCTATAAGGTACACCCTTAAACTTCAGGGGTCGCACCTAGCCTAATACGCGATGTACTACAGCGCCTACCTACATACCTGTTTATGTATCACAGGAAAATACACCAGGGCACGTGTCTGCCACTCTGTCTGTGACTACAAAGGCGCACATGCGGTAAGTAGATTAAGTCTAACAAAATCAACAAGTTAATCCCCCTTCCTCCTGCTCATCTTGTGGACATGAGACAACACTTTGATGATCTAAGTAAAACCCTCCTGCAGTGAACGGTGGGTGACCAACAGGTACCCTGTGACTATGTGAATCAGATCCTTTAAGTCTTTTATCTTTTCCCTCTGGGACCAACCACGCTTAATGATCTAAGGGATCCGTGCCTACAGCAAACGGCAGGTGAAAATCAAAACAGAAAGATACCCTACCGAGCGAAGGTCTCTGTGAAAATGGGCATAAATCTCTTTTAATTCTTTGATTGATTTACAAACCGCTGTTGAGAGGCTTATCTCGGACGGGTACATAAGGGAGAGTGAAATTTTTTGTTCCCTCACACTTTCTCTGCCACCTTCATCATGGAAACACCGACCTCTCTACAGACTACTACACCATCACTATATTCCCCCACGCATATCTGTTCACAGGTGACACTAACAACGAATTTTATTTTGATCCTTACGGATGGTTGGACGCTGGTGCTGGTGCTGGTGCTGCTCACACCTAATTCCATAGACATAGCAGCTCTGGCTAAAGACGCTGAGGTGGGTAACCTCACCAGAGATGGATGCTGTACAAGATCGCATGTTATTACTACCACCACCACCCCGTCGCCCATGGATATAACTCTTCTGGCTGGAACCTCTAACGTTTAAAGGTACTACCTTGCCTACTCGTATATTGTTAAAGGAGATATGTGGACTTGCGAACCGTTTTACACATGGAAATAATCAATGCAACAGATGTGCTGTTCTTTAAAGCACCGTTGTTGAAACAATATGTTCATAAAGGACTCATTTCTAATCAGACATTCGATTCGTTGAAAGAGTGTTTCAAAGATGTTTTCTGGAGAGGGACCGATGTCTTCGCAGACAGATCAATTTCACAATCAGAAAACCTGTCCTCTCATCAAAAGGCGGTATACGTTTTAATATTTCTTCTCGAGAAAAACTCAGACTTTTTACGCTATATGTGTTGTCATAACTCTGAGAGAATATTCAACACCTTCTGTCAAGTGTGCTTAGATCATGTGCTCTGAAGAGAGTTTCATTTTAAAATATACAGAACACTCTACTGAGAAGAGTCATGTCCACACAAACTGAATGGCATACTTGGTATCATACTTCAGCGGATTTCTATTGTAATTTAGATGAATTGTGGACAGGGGGTATGATTCACACCATTCCTTCATTTCGAACATGAACACCGTATACAAAGCTTACACTATATACAGTCTGGATTAGGCTTAAAGATGAATGTATATACTTGTATTTATATTTTGATAAAATAAAATATAAAAAAAGTGAAATGTATTTGATATATCTCATTTACATAATTAACCTCGTCCACACAATAATCACGTCACCATGGTTACCAGAATGCTGGCCTCTGATTGGCTCAGAGATGATTGCTAATCCCCTAAGTAGGTCACGTAACCATGGCAATGGGTCACATGACCAAACGGAGGCCTCTGATTGGCTGCATCCCTAGTGAGTAAAATCCTTAGATTAGCTATAGTCCCGTTCCGATACATACTATACTACTAACCTGAAACACACCTTCCTTTTGTTAGGTGATTTATATTCAGCATCAGACCAACCTCCCAGCATACTGCTCCAAATGCTGAGCACCCCAGTTACTATCCTGGGTCTGGTGGTGTCACTCTAGCAGCCCCTGATCCAGATACAAGAGGAGGTATGTTGAATTCAATTCATTTCAAATCATTTATTCATCCTACAGCAGGGGACACGCTGATTTTAGTCCGAGGTGTCCTGCTACAGTGCAGTACATGTGCATTACACAGGATTTCTTTATACATGCAGTAATACCTTGCATATAAGGCATGGTTTATATGTGAGGGTGGATTCTTTATAGACTAAAATGGTGTGTGCTCAAAACCTTCGGCCTCTTGGGTAAAAAAGAATTTGAACCTCAAGATGTCTTTGCAGGAAACCTGTCAATGTACTGTAACCGTCACCACTGTTTTCTGGCTCAGAGATATAGGCCTAGGCCTCAGCTTAAATTAACTTCGTTAAGATTAGGCTATATACAAATGTATTAGGTATGTTGGTGTAGCCTGAACAGCCAACTTAATGACATGTGATGCTATACCAATGAAGGATAACCTTACTTTGCTTTCTTTTGATTTCCCTCAAAAAGAACATTTTCCTTCAAGGAGTTATCTTAAAAAAACAATTGGGTAATGAGTAATGTAATGAACATGTTATGTCATTTCTAGGCGGCTCGGTGGCTGTCAACGGATTGGGGCGGGAGTTACACAGTCAGGCAGCTAGGGAGCGTCTTGGTAGTGACGTCACAGTCTTGTGACGTCACAGGCTGATGACATCGGTATAAAAGACGATGTTCGGTGGGGGACTGACGTGTGACTGTAGCTCCAGTGTCCGGTGGCAGTTATTGAGTGGCAGTTAAAAAGGGCAGGCATCTCTAAGCTAAGACCAGTATAAGCAATCGATGAAGAGAAAATGAATCCAATGTCACAATTAAGAAGAGAACAGCAATAAACACCAGTTATCATTCATCACACTTTATTCAGGCGTCAGCTGTCATTCTTGGTTATTACAGTAAACATATTTATGTAACATATATTGTCTGCCCTAAACAAGATGACATCTAAGTTCATGATGCAATTTGATTGCTTTCCATCATCTGCAGAAATGTGTGCACACGCATTAGACTTTAAACCTACTGGTTTGAGATGCATGCTCCATTGTATATTAGCCTTCACATCTATGGAACCTGTGATCCTAATTTTCAGATGGATATCACCTACTTTAAAGAGGACAATGGTTCATTGAGTGGTAACCATGGTTACATCCAGCTCCATCCAGGAAGTGCCATTCCATACCTCACCATCACCTCCCTGGCCAGCATCGGTGGCACTCTGGGTAACATCCTGGTCATCTGTGCTGTGCTTGTAGAAAAGGTAACTATTGATAGGTTTCAAACCCCCTTGTTTTTTACATGGAGAAGTATTAATTTTTGATTCCTTAGGTTTGATTTGAAAATAGAAGTAGAACATTAAAAAACGTATTTTATCATGCACTCAAAAATGAACTTGGCCAATGGGTATAATGTATTAAGAGAGTAATGAATGGGCTAACGGGCACCGAATTCAGTGTATAGTAGGATATCGTAAGGAGTGGCCATGAGTTACAATATCCTACGATACACTGAATGAGCCCATTCCTTACTGTCTTTATTACACGATTAATCAATAAAAATTCAATAAATAATCAATAGAATATCAATGAATAAAGTTGAAAACAAAAATCCCCCCTCCCCGGGACTCGAAGCCTGCCATAGTGTGTGTACACGATCGGTACACACACCTCGGCGCCCAGCAGCCTCTGGGTTGGCGAGAATGCGGACAGCTAACATTTCGGCTTGGTTTGCTTTGAATGCGTCCCACGTCTCGCGGTTATGGCAGAGTACACGGCGAAAAAAAGTTACACCTGGACCGGGACTCGTCCCGCCTACCTCTAGAGGCTGAGCGCAATGCGCTAACCACTAGACCACCGGCCCGCACACCTTTCGGCTTGGTTTGCTTTGAATGCCCGCCTACCTCTACAATCTAACCAAGCAAACACACAACGTTTCTTGTCAGTCCCTGTGGCGCAATGCATAGGAGTTGGATTTGGGATCTGAGACTACAGGTTCGACCACTACCCTGGCCCTGAAAATTTCATGGGTTTTAACATGTGACATGTGACATGGACAAGGAGTGCCGATATCCATGGATATCAGCACTCCCAGGACCTGCAATATCGACAGGTATCAGAATGGGAATATCCACAAAAAGCACCCAAAATCACAGAGGTCGTGTAATAACAATTAATACACCATGTGGCCCTTTAAGCCTGCTTGCAAGCAGTTCACTTGGTACATCAGTCTGACCCTCCAGAAAGGCATTAACCCTGTAAGGTTGATATGATGCGTACTGGGAAGATGGGAGATGATTTCTTCGTATAAAGGATAACAAATACATGTACTACATATATTCTGTCTTGCAGGAGTTGTGGTCCATGGGAAACCTATTTATCATTAACCTGGCCGCAGCTGACCTGTGTGTTACAGCCTTTGTGAACCCCTTCAGTATTGTAGGTAAGTATCTGGGGGAAAAAACCTTGGGGACCCCATCAGTAATGCGGGTAGGAAAATCTTGAAGTGATAGTCTTTATAGACAGCTACAGGTTTTTGGCCAGGCCATCATCAAGTAAAACTGGGCTGAATAGCCAATTTTCTAGAAGGAAAACACATATATGCTGGATATGTCCAGGTATGGTATATGTTGAAATGTCAAAATAGAACTATGTGTCATTCAGCTGCTTAATGGCCCGAGGAGGATTGGCAGATTAACTACGTACCTTTACTCTTGAAAGCAAAAAAAGAAATAGCCAAGCCATTTGAAGGTTCATTAAAAAATATGATTGAGTCTTATGGTACGAGTTATTGTTTGTGTTGAGTGTTGGAGGTCTAAGACTGTTTTTTTCCCCATTTACAGGTGTTGTTCATGGAGAACATTGGTTTGGCAGCAGAGCAGGCTTGTGTAACTTCATAGCCTGTGTGTGTCTGACATCCTGTTGCTGCTCCATGCTGACTATTGGCGCCATCTCTGTTAACCGCTACATCCACATCTGTCACTGGCCATGGTACAACAAGATCTACACCCTGCGTAACACCATACTGATGTGTGTGGGACTGTGGTTGGTCAGC
This sequence comes from Acholoe squamosa, assembly GCA_949317995.1. Lineage (NCBI taxonomy): Eukaryota > Metazoa > Annelida > Polychaeta > Phyllodocida > Polynoidae > Acholoe > Acholoe squamosa. The sequence goes on from OX439042.1 coordinate 63,782,068, forward strand.
TTCCTCGCTGAGATGCCAAACTTCCTAGGTTGGGGTGACCACGTGTATGACAAGAAGTCACTGTCATGTGTCTGGGATCGTACTGCGGACATCTCTTATAGCATCTTCTTCTCCACGATTGGTGTGGCCTTTCCTCTGGCTATCATTGGCATTATCTATGGCATGATCTACCGGTACCTGAGGAATAGGAAAGCCACCATCCATCTTGTTCATGCTGCAAGGGAAATGATAGGGAGAAAGAAGCATGATCTAGAAGACCATGCATGGATGGTCTTCATCTGCTTTGTCGTGTTTGCCATATGCTGGCTGCCATATGTCATTGTGGTAGTCTCTGATTACAAAGATGTCTACCCCCATGAGGTGCACCTGTACTCCATCCTCTTTGCCCACACTAACTCTAGCCTGAACAGCATTGTTTATGGTGTGTCCAATAAAAGGTTCCGCCATGCCTACTTCCGCCTCCTCGGTCTGAGGTGCTTCACTTTACAACCAGTGCCACAGGGTACACAGAATATTCCCTTCAAACTTGACAAAACTGAAACTGCTGTTGTAGATGGTCTGTGTGAGCAAATGATGCCTGATATTACTGAGCATATCAAAATGTGAGAAACAAAGATACCAATTAATGACACAAGGCAATGCATGCTTGTATTTTTGCCCTAGTCTACATTTTGCAAGGCTGACTCTTTTCGTAGTAGCCAATAACCTACCTACAGTTATGACAATGCACAAACTGATAATCGTTCAAATCAGGCTAGGTTTGTAATGTTGCTTACTTCATTTCTGGGTGGTGTATATAGCATTTCTTTGGGATTACATACTTGTTACGTGTATAGCAAAATAGCATATACTTCAGCAACTATGTGGACACAATGTGACTGATTACCGTAATCTCCCGCGTATAAGGCGCGTCTTATACGTGAATCAAAAGCCTACAGCACCTTATAGAGCTTTCCAAAAGAGGGGGTGCGTCTTATAGGCGGGCTACTTTTACTATAGAAAAGTACTAAACCCTCAAAAGCCTTATATGCGGGAGATTACGTTAGTAGCTGCATTAGTAGTGTGGAGCCCTCTTGAAAAATTAGACAACATTAGATGCTTGGTGCAAACTTACAACCTTTGTTTATTTTATAGTGTATTCCCAAAAATAATCTCAAATGCATTATTGCACTGAAAACCTAGAAGTTCTGAAACTAGTCAGCGGTGACCACTTTAGGTCCTCAAGTTGACGATACCTAAAACTACAGCTTTAGGTAGTCAAAATGAAGACTTTAAGTCATCATTCTGACGACCTGAGTCAGGTCATCAGGATGATGACCTAAAGTTGTCATTTTGACTATCTAAAGCTGTAGTTTTAGGTATCGTCAACTTGAGGACCTAAAGTGGTCACCGCTGACTAGTTTCGGATCTTCCATGTTTTCAGTGTGAGAGAGTAATGTATGGGCTAACGTGCACCGAATTCCTTGTATGGTAGGATATCAAAACGAGTGGGCTATGCTGTCTTTATTACACGATTAATCAATAAATAATCAATATAATATCAATAAAAACAAATTCATTCACCTCCATGCCAGGACCAGGACTGCTCCATATCTTCTATGAAGCCAAAAAGGTGGACCAGGCCAAGACGCGAACGCCTGTACCTGGGATTACCCAGTGGGCACAGAACGTTGCATCAACGTTGACAACCCGCTGATATTGTGTTGATGATGTTGATCAACCTGTCTTCAACACCTTTTCAATGATTCTATTTCAATGTTGTCAACCAACACCATTTCAACATCCAATCAACAGTTGACATATCAATGTTGAAATATTGTTCTCAATTCAATGTTGACTCAACATTGATTTGTCAATGTTGAATCAACAATATTGATTTCAATGTTGATTCAACATTGACATGTCAACAAAGAATGCCCTAACAAATATCAACGTTGTTTCAACATCATATCAATGTTGTGTCAATGTTGTGTCAATGTTGAATCAACATAGAAATACAAACGTTGAATCAGTGCTGATGGTTAGATGTTGAATCACAGTTGATTTTGATTATGTTGTGTCAACTTTCAAATTCAACTATATTTCAAGCCTTTATCAACCGTTGATATGCAAACATTGCAAACGTTGTTTCAACGCTGAATCAATGTTGATGTGCCCAGTGGGTAGTAGCGTGACTCACTCACCAATATACTACCGATACACACACCTTGGTACCCGACAGCTGCTGGATTGGTTTGAATGCGTCCAGCAGTACCGTGTATCCTCTATAATTATAATGCTGTTCTAACCTTGCGCATGTGAGAGTTGCTGGGGTTGCTACTATTCAGGTAGGGGCTATGGCATTATACATATACAGGCAAACACACACACTTTCTCGTCAGTCACTGTGGCGCAATGGATAAGGAGCTGGTCTTCCAACCAGGAGGGTATGGGTTTGACCCCTGCCCATGCCAATAGAATTCTCGTAGGTTTTAACATGTGACATGTGACCTGTAAGTTGTGCTGATATCCATGGATATCAGGCACACCTTACAAAGGTCATGATGCATGCATCATGGCATGCAATATCAACAGGTATCAGAATGGGAATATCCAGAAAAAGCACCCAAATCACAGAAGTCTAGGTCATGTGACACAGTCGTATAATGAAATCTGGTACATCAGGTCACCACCCCCCACTTACAATATCTTCACTCGCCTTCCACTTGGACTCCTAACTGCATTTATTCTGATCTTCTTGCAACCTCCACCAATTAACCTATTTTTCTACATGACATTTAACCTGAGGGGCCAGAGATCCCGCACAAACATGCCCTTTTAACCTATAGTAATGTGCAGGCTTTTTCGCTGCAAAAGGAGTCAAGGGGTCAACAGGTTTTGTCCCCACTCCCAAAACCCACCACTCCCTGTTGTTAATCAAAAGAGAAGACATTAATAGTAGTATAGTAAGTATCGGAACAGGACTATAGCTAATCTAAGGATATTACTCACTGGGGATGCAGCCAATTAGAGGCCTGTCTTTTGGCGGGAAATTCAAATGTGGGGTCACATGACCTAGACCCCCGTGGTGTGGTGCCAAAATGGACCAATTAGAACCCTCCCTTTTGGCGGGAAATTCAAAATGGTCATGTCACCCAAACCCCCTGTGGTGTGCCGCCAAAATGGCACCCTCTGATTGGTTGGCTCTATTCTGCATTTAAGGTCACATGACCCTAATTTGAATGGACCAATCAGAGGTCGTCATTTTGGTGGGAAATTTGAAAAATTTGGTAACATGACTATTTTTTTTAAATTTTTTGCCAAAATGGTGACCTTACCTTATTAGCAAAAAAAGATGTGGTTTATTATGTAGATGAGGGTGTGACTATAGTGAGATATTTTTTATATAAATAAAAAAAGGCAAGCTGAAAGCTTGCCAAAAAAAAAAAAACAAAAAAAAAACTGGGAAATATTTGGGGAGGGGAGGGGGGCCCTTGGGGTGGGGGGGACCTTTGGGGGGAACCATTGGGTTGGGGGGCCTTGGGTGGGGGCCCCCTTTTTTTTAGTAAACCCGCCCCTTGGGTAGGGGCAGGTTTACTAAAAGTAAATTTACATAAGGTAGTTAAATATTAAGTAGAAATACAATAGAACCAACATATGGAGTAGTACACATTCCACTTTTTATTTGTCTAAATTTCATTTCATTTTTTCACATACAAACTATCTTGGTGTCTTATCTATACATGAATCGTGATTCATTGTGGGTGGTCTTTGTTCGGTTCATATATGTTGTCCCTGGTGAATCTACGGTGGTGTCTGGTGTATATATGTTGTTTCTCATTTATCTACTGTATCCTCCGACGTTACAGCGTTAGAAAACACAGAAGCTGTTTGTTCAAAAGGAAAACCTCCTCCACGCTTCATTCTGAAAAGCTGCAACTCGTTGTCCAGAAAGTTCAATTTCTTCAACATTTCCGTCAGCAAAATTTTGCTCTTTGGACTTAGATTCATACCTTCCGAGGCCAACGGGCAGGTAGGAGAATGTCTGAAATGCTCCACGGCGATGTCGTCACTTTTTAACCATGTGTATATATAGCGACTCCACATTGGTAGCATTGAATAAGGTCCTTACCTCTGATGTAAAAGAAACCGTGGGCGGCGAGTTTTTCTGTGAAAGGACGGGGTTTATTCCACATAATTATGTCGAAAGTGTTAAGTCTCCTTGATAAATCAATGAAACGTACATACTTGACCATTCTCTTAGGTAGGTAGGTAACATGGTGCGAGCAGTGACGACGGTGGTAGTAGCTGTGTCGAGTGATGACGTATCAGTGGTAGGCGAGGTGGTAAATGAGACAGCAGAGACGTGACATAAGTGGTTCATATAGATGTGCTTAATCCCCTTTCAAGCTGAATACTCTCCGTCTTCACCATGTTCCTGTGTAGCGACGTAAGATGTGATTCCCGTGGTGCAGACCTCTGACTCCTTCACATAATTCACCACGCCCTTCCACAATTACTCTCCACGTATCATCTCTTTTTCTTTGTTTCCAAATTGAAGCAATATATATCTGTCCACGTCAAACCTCCTCATGTCATCCATCAGCACTCGAATGAGCTGATGATGTGTACTGTTGGGTTAAGCTTGTCACATTTTCAACACTCTGAAGGCGTGGAGAGACATGTCTTGTTCCAGTTGTTGAGCAATACTATTTAGCTTTTCAGACGTCAAGCCTAAATACGTCCCCATATCTTTCCACTCCCTGAATAGAGATTCAGACATGGTGACAAAGTACCTCTCCATTAAAAACTGGTTGGGGTTGTTGTAATCCAATTTGTATGTCTTGAAAAAGCTCTGCGACTGAAGTAACAAATCTTGTCGATGAACACTCATGTAGGCGTGTTGGAGTTCTCCCCATCTGGCATGAGGCGTAGTTTTATACCATCAAGTTTGGAACATCTCCATACACATATCCTGCACCGTCTTGATAACGACCATCTCCTGCAGACGATCATAGGTGATGTCCAAGTAGATTCCCAATTTCTTCCAAGATCCAACTATCAGCCTTCCTATATCATGAAGCAAACGATCGCTATATGTAAATTTCATTTCACACATGATATCCTGTACACTCCCTTCACATACATCACAGTCAGATAGGGAGGGATTATTTTCAAGACTCATCTCATCTGCAAAAACTTCAGAAATCACTTGATGAAGGTCGGAAGGCGGGCAGGTAGGCAGGCAGCCAATGGGTAGGTGGTGCTGGTGATGGTAAAGGCAGTGGCGGTAGGCGTGGTAGTCGTAGTGGTCAGCAGTGATATATCCTTCCAAGAAAAATTGAGGTGCTTTATATAGGGTGATCTAAGTCTATTTCCAGCTGGATACTTACCACCACCTTTTCCTTTCTGTGTAGCATCTTATCAGTATGAGTCTTTTGAATTTGTTAACATCAAACAGGAGGAAAGGCGCTGTGACAAGTGTATTTGGTGAAATTAGGGGTGATTGCTTTCATTCTGTGTAGCGACTTATCTTTTAGATCTGTTGACATAAAACAGGTGGAAAGGTATTGTGATAACTGTATTTTGGTGGGATTAAAGGGAGTTAAAACTGTGATAATTAGCTTAATCCACTTTACAGGTGTGAAGCAGGCCCGCTTGTTAAGGTATTATGAGAGTCCGTAATTTTTACTTCTCCCCTTGTTAACAGGGGGTGTGTAATTGCGACCAACTACTCTTTGAAGTTTTCTAATCCTATTTAAAACATCGGCCACCTGAGGTAAAGTCAACCTTCCCCTGTCCGCGACACACGGTTTGCACGTGTCCCTCGTTACGGATTTCAATGAATACACTGGCATCTACTAATGCCCCGAGTGTAAGTCGGCGTTCATGACTGAGTTCTTACTGAAAATACACAGGAACCAACTTTCCCCTTGCAGACAAGTCGCCTTGAAATACATAGGTAATCTACCAAAAGTCGAAAACGGTTTTGGAAGCACTAGCAGATTATTCCTCTTGACAGAAATTCAAAAATATACTCTTACAAAATTACCTTCGATTTCAAAGCTTTCTTCAGACCGGCCAAAGAACTGTTGACCGAACATGTGTCGGTCGTGTGGGAACACGTCCCTCTGTCGGCCTGCGTCGCATCCGACTTTCCAGGTCGCGAAGGTGCGGTCTGCTTCATGAGACAATCAGACACAGATCCAGACCCCTTGTTGGATAAAGTTTTGAATTACATAAACGACACCGCCAATATCATAGGGGAAGCAGTGCTAGAACTTTACCGGCCGACGTTAGCGAAGTTAGATCAGAGGATAGCTGAAGCTCTCCACCTAGAGGAGGTGTTCAGGCCACTCGACATCGAATTCAATGAAACCCGGACGAGACACCCTTTAGTTGAACTGAAGAAGAGACTTTTGAGATATCTCCGCGAAGTGCCGGTCGTTTCAACTTGGGGCGTTATGTACTCTTACAAAATCTTTATAAATAAAGAGAAGTAACCAATACTTGGCGATTTACACTCGGCACACTGTTTTCTTGGACGTAGTAAACTATTTGGCACCTGGTTATAATTACGCGAATTTTCTACTAGGTTTCACCAGAAATCAGCACAAAGGACACTTTCCTTACGAATGGATGACATTTCGAAATCCAACATAGGAACTCACATGACAGACTTTGCGAACAACGAGAAACTGATGAATGCTCCTCAGAGATCCTTAATAGGCAGTTACCACGGAAAAAAGATTCTCTTGGGAACACCTCTTCTTAAGTGGTATTTGGATCATGGTTTAATAGTCACCGATGTGCAGATGTTCATTGAATAAATTCCTAGACGTCCCTTTGCCAGTTTCGTAGACGAAGTAACCATGGCGCGAAGACGTGGTGATGTAAACGTGAACGAAAAATTTATGTCAGACTGTTACAAGTTGATGGGAAACACCACGTACGGTAAAACAATTTGCAACAAAGAAAACACCAATTCGTGGCGGTTCAAAAAGGGTTGAGCACAGATCTCTTTGAAGTCGAACTGCAACCGAAAACAGTCAGGAACAATCTTCCTATTCAAATAGGATTCATGGTGTACCAGTACGCCAAGTTGAAAATGTTAGAGTTCATGTTCGACTTTTTGGATAAATTTATTGATCGATGCGATTACGCTCTTTGTCAAATGGCTGTTTAGGTCATGTGACCTCTATTATGCAAATAAGGTCACGTGACCCTAATTTGAATGGACCAATCAGAGGTAAGCATTTTGGTGGGAAATTTGAAATTTGGTAACATGACCTTATTAGCATAAAGAGGCATGGTTTATTATGTAGATGAGAGTGTGACTTATAGTGAGATATTTTTTTATAGATAAAAAAAAGGCAAGCTAAAAGTTTGCCAAAAAAAAAAAGAAATGGGAAAAAATATTGGGGGGCCCTTTGGATGGGGAGGGGGGCCCTTTGGGGTTTAAAAAAAATTTAACCAAAAGACCTGCCCCTTGAAACAGGGGTGGCTCTATTGGAAAAAACAACAACAAAACTTACATAATAAGGTAAGGAATACAACAGAAATACATTTTCACTTTTTTTTTATATCTGTAGTGTTCTACCCCTTGAGGCTAATCGAATCTTTCGATAGACAACGAAGAACAACTATTCAGGTTCCAGTTAAAACTTTATTGTCAATAACGCATAGGCATCAGCCGTTCTCGATAACAGTTACAGGTAGTAGTGTTTGAACTACTAAGCACTCTCGACACTAGACGACTAGCACAGCCTTCTAGTGTCTATATTTATCAACCCACATTAACCTTCTCTGTGCAACAGCACAGAGAAGTATCACAACATGGTAGTCGGGCAGCCGTCAACCATCGCTCACGATGGTTCGGCACGACTGGCCTTATATACACCAGAGTCGAGGGCCACGTGACCATGTGGTGACGTGGCGCTGGACTCCAGCGCCCCCAGGCGTCGGGTAAGAGAGGTGCTCTCGATGTCGCCCACGAGGACCACAAAGGTACCTTGAGGATGACTCAGGACCACCTTCTTATAAATGTCATATTTTTATGTACACATTTCACTTTATTTGTTATTTTCATATTTTTCATTTCGTTCAATTATAATGACAAGCCGGGGAATTCAAGTTGACACTCTCTACATAACATAGTTGAATATCGGCGAGGAACACGACAAAACTTACACATTGAGATGTGTACATTCAACTTTTGTTTCTCATAATTCAGACTGTACATGGTGTAATCTCATCTCATCAATATCACAAGTGGAATCCACCAAAGAACTATACCAAGTACTCCATTCAGTTTGTCTGGACATGATACTTCTCAGTCGAGCAGCTTCTACACTGGGGTATAAAGGTGCTTTACTACACAACATTTGGTCGACACACTCTTGACAAAAGGAGTCAAATGTTTCCTTTGAGCAATGACACAACTTTCTAAAGAAGTCTGAGTTCTCTTCTAGAACAGAAAACAACGCGTCGACCAACTCTAACATATACCATCTTTTCACGAAAGCACATGTGTTTTCGACATAAAATTGATATGACTGATATTCACAGATCATCATCAAATGGGTTGACTTTGCCTCCCACTCAATATATTGTTCAAAATAAGAGATTTAGTTGTGTTATTTATGCATTCTGTATCTTAACGCTCAGAGCTTGAAGGGGAACCAGGTTTTGCCTAGTTCCTATGTATAATAAGTGAGCTACAGGGGTGCAAAGGGCCAAAAAGGGTTATCTTTTGGGTAAAAACGAGGGATTATTTTTTTCCCCTTGCTACCAAAGAAAAAATAGAGGGCCAAAACCTTATTTATTTCATCTGGGATATCCCCCCTGGGGTAGAGAATATTTTTGTAACAGGTGGAGGTCCATGCATTATCTTTTGTGATCACTGGGTGCATAAATCCTTTGGTGTAATCGTCGTGAGGACATGTCTACGACCTTTTTTAGGTTGTTTTTCACCATGAAAGACACTATGGATGGACTAATAAAATTTACCAGGTAGAGACCTTACATGTACCTATGTAGGCCACAAAAACATTTGAACCTGCCTGTTAAACTGTATGTCCCAGAGGCTATTATATGATTTTGGGGTAGTTTACGCAAGGACACGTCTACGGCCATACATGTACTCATAGCTGCTAGGTATCTTATATTTAACTATCCTTATTATGTGGGCCTTATACCTTCATATGACAGCAAAAAGCCCTGTAAGTTTGGTTAATAGATTCCAGATAGAACCAGAGATATCATAAGAAAAGTATTGACAAGGACACGTTTATGACCGAGGACACATCTACGACCATAGACATGTCTATAGTTATATTGCAAGATGCTTGATACTTGACCGTCCTTGTTATGTGAGAATTATACCTTGATATGAAAGGAACATTGAATGTTAATGAGATTATTCTGTCTTATTATGCAACTCTGAGCTATGACACTGAATACAAATGCAAGGACGCCTCTATGACCAGGGACACGTCTACGACCATACATGAAGTCATAGAGCAGGCTGCTTTGTATTTAAGTAAAACCATTACATGCTAGTTGTTCCTTGATATGAAAGGAACATTGCATGTTAGTGAGGATATTCTGCCTGACTGCAACTCTGAGCTATGGTATTGAATATATAGTGCATGGACACATCTACGACCATGTAATAAGGCATTGTACTGTGGGCATCCTATGAAATATATTTAACCTTCCCTCATATATGGGCATTGTAGCCCAATATATGTACATTATATAGACAAAAGGATTTTACCATACTGCAAAAAAAATTTTGGGCCCCTCTGACCAGCCATTTGACGAAGATCCATGACTATTGATCATATCACTATAGCTCTGTCTCTGGCGGTACTAGCCAATTTTTGAAATACATCTTTGAAGCACACACTCAATGAATTGAATACACAATTAGAAACGAACACTTTATGAACACCTTGGTTTAACAACGGCGCCTTAAAGAACAACACATCTGATGCATCTACCAATTCCCAAGTGAAAATGGGATCGCAACTACACATTGTTTTGTTGTTGTTTTTTTTCAACATGTACAGTAGTAGCAGTAGCAGCAGTAAGCCGGTGGACGTAGTATATCAAGTTAATACAACAATCAAAGGGTATTATCTCACCGGCTTGTCTACTTTTATTTATTTTTTTTTATATATATATATTTTTTTCATTTTTTTTCATAATTTCAATGGACTCGTCGTTACACCGTCAGAATGTATGCCACGCTTCACATATAAGTAACTCAGACCCTTTTTCTCTATAGTGTAAGTGTGCATTTTGTTTTCTATTACTTCGAAATTTGTGTTAACAGTATGGATAGTTTTTTTCGATTTAAAAGAACATCCAAGAAGTCTTTGGGTTCTTGACCGTTTTGTTTTTTCATGACACCCTTTGCACTCCTTTTTTTTTATTTTCTTTCACCTACCGAGTCTTTGTCGTAGCAAATAGTTGAGACTTAGAATTCCGTGACCCTCCCACTCGGATTTGAAAAGACCGGGAGTTCTTTTGTTGTGAACATAACTACTCTGACAACAAGCAAGGGGGACCCATTCTTTCACGCCTTCGGTTTTTGTTTTCACGAAAGCGTCTAAGTGATCATCGTACACCACTGAAGTATGCGACGCTTCATATATAAGTAACTCAGACCCTTTGCGTTTACATCTCCACGTCTTCACGGCGTGGTTACTTCATCTGCGAAATCGGCGAAGGGTTGTCTATATCAACATGTGCACTTTGGTGACTATCAAACCGTGATCCAGATACCACTTAAGGAGAGGTGTTCCCAAGAGAATTTTTTTCCGTGGTAACTACCTATCAAGGATCTCCGAGGAGCGTTCAACACGTTTTCTTTGTTCGCAAAGTCTGACATGTGAGTTCCTATGTCAGATTTCAAAATGGTAACGTTCTTGAATATAGGAGTCATTTCCTTGAAGTATTTACGTAGGTGAGGCGGGGTGGTAATGTCCACCTGAATCAAACCGAACATTTTTCCATTTTTCACAGAGGATATAACATCACGCTCTGTCATGGGGTTTCGATGCACTTTCAAGTCGTCGACGCTCCAGTGTTGTTCGGAAGTTGTAACCTGCGGATCCTGATGTTTCATTTTCCTCCATTCACACTCCCATATGACAATCAACTTGTGACCTTTTGCTTTCAAGTAAGCGCTTACTCTAGCTGTTTTCTCATGTCTCTCGTTCCTGTCTGAAGCACACGAATATCTGCGCGGTGGTATGCACTCGTGAGCGTGGTACCAACACCTGTGGAATTGGCATAGGGTATTAGAGGGTGGGTGAAACCCGTCTACGCGAATTTTTCGGCAACCTAGAGACACCTCCCCTCCGTAGAAAGCGTGGCGAAGTTTCATGCTGCGGGCGTGTTCCACGTAGCGTAGCCACTCTAAAGTGCTCTTAGACTGTCTTTGTCTGATTTTCAGTCTGACCTCGGTGTTGGGTTCTCTCACCACGTAATAACCTGTGCAGTGCGTTTCGCTCATGCACCGCAAGTACAGAGAGTTAGCGTCTACACCTAGGATGTTCTCACTTTTTTGCCGTACTTGTATTCCCTTATCAGCATGGTACCCTTTTTGTAAAATCTATGGAAAATTATGGAAGGTCCCCCGACCAGATTTTTTTTTATCAAAGAGTGGAGGTCAGAGTCGAACTGGTGAAAGTTTACGAACGGAGTTTCTGTGTTTTGAAAAGGAACTGTAAAGTCAAACCAGGAAGGGAAATTCCATCTTTGAACATGTCAATGCTGCGATCCCTGAAAAATCTAGCGTGATTATACAGTGCCTCCATGAAGGGTTTCACGTTTTTGTTGTTGTAGTAGATCAAGTAATCTCTGAAAGTTTGCATCTTTTCGTCGGACCAAACTTTTTCACATTTGGCGTAGTCAGATTCAGACATCTTGGTGCCGGTCAGTTTGCTGTCGAAAGCAGACCTCGGTGGAAGAGTTCTGTTTTCCAGTTTCCTGGTAGACGTCATCCATCCGTAAGGAAAGTGACCTTTGTGCTCATCTCTGGTGAAAGCTAGCAAATAATTCGCGTAGTTATAACCAGGTGCCAAATAGTTTACTACGTCCAAGAAAACAGTGTGCCGAGTGTAAATCGCCAAGTATTGGTTACTTCTCTTCATCACGCTGAATTCTTCGGTCTTTGGAGGAGAAGAACGAGTGAAGCTGTACTTTGATCAGATTTAAGTCGTAACGGGCCGAGTTGAAACCTACGACCGGAACTTGCCGGAGATATCTCAGAAGTCTCTTCTTCAGTTGGACTAAAGTGTGCTTTTCCCGAGTTTGAGCAAAGAAGCTGTCAGAAGGACTCAACGACGCCTCCTCTGGGCGAAGATCTTCGTCTATCCTCTCGTCTAACTTCGCTAACGTCGGTCGGTAAAGTTTCAGCGTTTCTTCCCCGATGACCTGGGCGGTGTCATTGATGTAATTCAAAACTCTGTTCAACAAGGGGTCGAAGTTGTGCAGACTCTCTCACCGGACCTTCGTGTCCTGGAAAGTCAGATGCGACGCTAGCCGACAGAGGTGTGTGTTCCCACAGGACTGTCACGTGTTCTGTCGACGGTTGTTGGGTCGGTCTGAAGAAAGCTTCGAAACCGAAGGCGATTTTGTAAGGGTACATTCTCGAACAACCGTCAGGATGAAAAATGGAAAAATCTGCTAGTGCTTCGAAAATCGTTTTCGAATTCTGGTAGATCCCACCTATGTACTTCAAGGTCACTTCTCTGCAATCAAAAAGCTGGCTCCTGTGTCTTTTCAGTAAGAACTTAGTCGTGAAGGCCTACTTACACTGGGGACATTCATAGATGCCAGCGTATTCATTGAAATCTGTCACGAGGGACACGTGTAGACCGTGTTTCACGGACAGGTGAAGGTTGACTTTACCTCGGGTGGTCAAAGTTTTTGAAAGGTGGTCTGATCAGGATGACTTGGTTCTTCAGGTTCTGACCTCTCACTTTACGGGTGGTGTAAACCGCTATTTGTACATCAAACAAACTCTCTAACGTCAGTAAGTCACATCGTCACGCCTGGAAAGGTTTCGGGTTTCACAGTAGAATCGAACTGACATAACAATTTCTAAGCAAGTTTGCCGGTCTTGTATAATTGAAAGGATATGCAGCGAAAGACGCATAACTTGTCCCTGTCGGGAAAATCTAACACACCCCCTCTTTTTTTCAGCCGACCCAATTGGGTAACCCTCCCCCCTATGGGGAATTCTCTGGGTCCCATGTCAATGCAAATGTTCACATTGGTGGGAAAAAGAACTTTCCACTTGGTGTCAGAGTCACAAAGTTTCTGTACTTCTTCGGAAGTGATGGTGTTTTTCATGAGAGAGAGGAAGTCTTCCAGAGTTTCTGAATTAGTTATGGTGGGGAGGGGTTGTAAAAGCGTTGTTTTGGGAGGCGTGAAAGTAGCGTAGTTTGTCTCTGTTTTCCCTGTGTTGTAATATTAACCCCCCTGACATGCCCACTTTGTATCTGAATCTTTGTGAATCTGACACATGGTATTGTCAATGGACCATTCTGGGTATTATTAATATTTTTCATATTTACTAAATTCTTCGCCATATAAAACCTAAGCTCTGCTCACGATCCACACTCAATAATCTCCTGTGTCCCCAACAGGAACCAGGATCCATAAGCTATTACGAACCCTACTCCCTCCCATGGGACTCTGTGACATAAGGTATGCGGATGTAATAACATTCCAACCATATCTACACCCACACAGTCCCACTGGAGGAAGTGCGACCTACCTGTGGTGCCATATTTGGAATGAGAGGATATTTCACAATCTCCTCTCAATTCTCATTAACATAATTTACCCACAGGTGGCACTCTCTCTTTATGACACGTGTCACTATTTTATTGAACCACGTAGAATATTTCGCAATACTGTGAGCTGCTCAAGCCCTTAATATGAAAGGCAGCTTGAGCAGCTCCCAATCATCTCTCCCAACTTACACCTTACACCTATACCTAGAACCTACGAGAGGTTGAGCTATAGGGTCAGGGGCAGAGCTTGGATATTGGTGAGTGTTATCATTGTTACCATCTTTATGAAACACTCATGTCAGCTATGCAATAAAAGGATCAAATGAACTTCTCTGGATTCCGTGTATATTCACTTCACCACTTGTAACGGTCCATTGACAGTATCTACAGCGTCACTCAACTCACCGGTTGGTATTCTTAAGTTTGTTCTTCTCACGCGAGCCTTGTGCTCCCTGACTCCAGTTTGTATAGCGGGCTAATTTTGGGTGAACATTTCCTCACCCTGCGGTATAGTGTATATTATGGGAGGAATAGTCACACCGTCCAGAGATTCCCGTCAACAGGTGATTTTTTTGCAATTTCCTTCGCCGCACAGAGGACGAAATTTAGGAATAACATTACATCTTTCTATGTGTCTCTCGTAATTGTACACGCTCTTGAAAAAATTTGAAACACTTTTCACACATATATTGAACCATTTTCACTGAGTTACTTATACGTGAAGTGAAAGGAGGTCTCTGTTTATCTTACTTTCTTTCCGTCTGTCTATCTACCTGTACACCTATATACACGTCGTGTCTACACAAAGTACATGTATGTACACACCTACACACAGTCTCATTCTAACCTAACACTGTTAAGAAATTCAAGGATAATTTCCTTTTTGTCACCTAGTTCTTTTAGCCCCTTGGGGGAAAAAGTCACATCGTCCTGTGTCGGAGTTTTTTGGGTACCTTCATACCTGTGCACGTGGATGACATTCTTACCCTTGTAGTAGCTGACCGCTACATACGTCTTGTTTTCCTCGTCCAGGACGACGAACTATGTGTTGTGGTTGGGTCGTCCTTGGGCTATCGCTCTGTCGCGTTTCCGTACCTCCTCTTGAATGTCAGCGACGGACGCTATTAGCTTGAGCAGTGCACTAGGGGTGAACTTTACTTCCCTGGTGGGTGTCGAGGTACCCTTTATGGCGCTGTAGCGTTCCTTGGACAGTTTCACCCTCTTGATCCAGACCTCTAGCTTCAAACTGTTGACGAAGAACTCCAATTTGGGACCGTGGTGAAATATTGGTAGTGGTGGTGGTAGTTCACTTTTCACTACCGATTTTTTCTTCTTGGATGCCCAGTCCTATCACTCTTGGTTAACCTCCTCTTTTTAGCCGTAGATGGTTTCAAAGAAGAAAGAGGAGGACCATCAGAGAGAGCTGAATCAACAGCAGAACTAGCAACAGGAGGAGGGCCCACGTCACTATCTTGTGTCTTCTTAAAAGAAGATAACCATACGCCGTGGGTCATGGAAGTCCAGGGGGTAAAAAAAAAATCGCTCCGACTCTGCTCGGCGTCGGTGCCCGCTGGTGGATAGCAGTACCCATTGGTTGATTGAGAGTTCGCGATAGCGGTGGTGAGTAGATCGGGTGATCTTTGACCCACCGCTGGAGAAAGCATCGTCTCCTCCTCTGTTTCTGTTTCCTCATCCGCCGCCCCATCCGCCGCCGCCTCATCATTCTCCTCCTCCTCCTCCTCCTCCTCCTCAGGCTCCTCCTCATCCTCTAGCTCCTTCTGGGTCTCCACATAATAATGTGTGTCACTGTAACCGTCAGTGTTTGCGCAAGTAGTTGCAACAGCAGCAGCACCACCACCACCACCATCACCACCACCACAACCAGGACTTACATCGGTAGTGGTAACAGTAGGAACAGGGTTAAAAATGGTGGTGGCCAGTAAGAAGCCTCCCCGTCAAGTGTAACAACACCGTAATCAGCAGCAGCAGCAGCAACAGGGGCAGTAGCAGCTGTAGCAGCAGCAGCAGAATCATCAGCAAAAGCACCAGGAGCAGCACCATCAGCAGCAGTAGGAGAAGACAAAGAACTCTTGGTTCTTCTTTTCGTCTTCCTTGTTGAAAGCTGGAGCTTAGAAGGTGTTTGTCTACTCATGGTGAGGGAAGTAGAGAAAGTATGAGTGAATGAGATTTTCTCCCTTCCTTATATACGCCTCTTACTACAGTTTTAATAGATGAAAGGGAAAATTAATGTCTCTAATCCTATAGTTACAGAGGGTCTTACTCAAAGGAAGGAACCCTCCACAAGGAAAATAAAACAACAGGAGGATCCGGATTAAAACTTCACTCCACTCTTAGATCGTCAAAGGGGTGGTGGTCCAGATCAAAGTCGGCTTTTTGATATCTTTGATGTCCTATCTTATTTACACACACACCACTGAGGAGGGTAATCTCATAATACCTTAACGAGCAACCGCCCCCCGCATGCCTTACACCTGTAAAAAGCGGATTAAGATAATTATCACTACACCTTTTCACACTTGTCACAGTGTCTTCTCCTTCTGTTTGATGTCAACAGATCCAAAGGCTCACGCTGATAAGTCGCTACACAACGGTGGGAGTATCCAGCTGAAAATAGGCTTAAATGCCTGTGCCTTACACCTGTAAAATAGACTTAGGGTAATTATGCCTTTTCACTTGTTCAATGAGATTTTAAGAGTAATCCGACTAAATACACTTGTGACAGTGTCTTACTGTTTGATGTCAACAGATCCAAAAGACTCACGCTGATAAGTCGCTACACAAGACGGTTAGAATATCCAAGTGGAAATAGGATTAAATCACCCTATATAAAGAAGCTCAATTTCTCTTGAAAGACCATATCACTGCTGACCACTTTGACTACCGCACCTACCACCCGCCACTGTCTGCCTGCCTGCCTGGCTACCGACCTCTTTCGACGATTTTGCAGACAAGATGAGTCTTGAAACTCAACCACCCTCCCCGTTGGCTCCCTCTCTTGATGTATGTGAAGTGAGTGTACGGGATGACCACTGTATTATGGGACCGTACCAGAACAATTTGGGATATGACCACGATTTGCTTCATGAAATAGGAAGGCAGTTAGTTGGAACTTTGAAAAAAATGGGAATCTATTTGGAGCTTCCCTCTGAAGTTCCGGAGTCGATGGTCGTTATCAAGACGTCGGACGACATGTGTATGGCGATGTTCAAAGCTTGGTGGTCTAAAGCTTCACCTCATGCCAGATGGGGTCAACTTCACCACGCCTACGTCAGTGTTCGTCGACTAGACCTGTTGTATGGGACGCAGAACTTTTTCAAGGAGCACAACCTGGATTACAACAACCCAACCCGCTTTTAATGGAGAGGTACTATATGTCCATGTCTGAAGTTCTATCCAGGGAGTGGCAAGATATGGGCATGTATTTAGAAGTGGATTCTGATAAGCTAACTAGTGTAGAGGTACATAATATGTAACCATAGTGTTGGGTACCATCTGACGTGGCGGGTGAGTCGAGTCGTCGGACGTTCCTCAGGTTCTGGATAGGTGGCATCTGACGACGAACACCTGGGTCCTTATATAAAGCCCAGGGCTCAGCCGCTACGTCAGAGGCCCTTCTGGCCTCCAAGTATGTAGAACACCTTTAATGACTATTAGCTGCCCTCTTAATACTACCGGGTAGCCGGGAGTGTACCTTTGTAATAAACTCTAACCGTTGGCATACACTTGAAACACCGTCTTACTCTTTCTTTCCAAATCGTAAGACCCAAACCCCCCAGGTCCGTAAGACCACAAACCCTTACACTGGTGCCGTGACCAGTTAGTTCTGGTGTATAGCCCGGACGTTATAACGTCTGAACGGCTAGTACATGGGTTAGATAGCCTCGCGGAAGCTAACCCAGCAGGGCAAATAACTGCCCAAGAGAATGGCAATGGAACATTAATGATCCAAACCCATTCGAACTCCCGAGATGCAGAATCTGCATCTTGGAGAGATCCCGAACCTCACTATAATGATAGTGAGGAGAATCTACCAGACTCTGTACGACGTGAACAGTCCATACAGAGGCAGAGTAATTTGATAAATCAAC
Source organism: Acholoe squamosa (assembly GCA_949317995.1). Lineage (NCBI taxonomy): Eukaryota > Metazoa > Annelida > Polychaeta > Phyllodocida > Polynoidae > Acholoe > Acholoe squamosa. Next base: position 63,799,970 of record OX439042.1, read on the forward strand.
AATCACTTGTTAATGAATTAAGTAACTAGATGTTCGAAGTTGGTGGTAGTACTAACCCAGAACATCCGGCACCGATGCCAACAAGGGTAACATTTGGAGAACTACCTTACAGATTACCCAGACCCGGGTTACCAATATTAGATTACAGCGCTATAGACGGCGACTTAACCTATGCGGTACCAGAAGGTGAAGAATTTAAACGACCGGATGTCCTGTTGTTAAATGAAACCTACGTAACTTTAAACGAGAATTTAAATACCTTGGTCAGAGCTAAAGACGAAGTATTCAATGAAAAACTTCAGTTGGAAGATGACTTGGTTGGCATGCGAAACGAATTCGAAGCCAGGAAGAGTGAATACATGAAGGAATTAGAAAATGAAGAAGTAAAACTTCAAGAAATGAGAAAGTCATTCAACAAAGAATATGACAATAGGCACATTCGTATCCAGACATACATAGATACGAACGATCAACTAAGTCTTGATAAGGCAAATTACGAATCCGAAATATGCCATTATCAAAGCGAATTAGAGAAATTGAAACTTCAGTGTAGTAAACAAGCTGAAGACAATGAAACCATCCGGGTAGGCATTATAGCTTACAATAAACAACTGGAGGAGGATAGACAGAAACTCACAAATGAGCTTCAGGAATTGCAGACTACTGTGATAACCCTAGACAAATATGTGGAAGCCGCCTAATTGACTATAGGTACTATAGACCCAACTGTGGTGTCTACAATGTTGGCAAAAACATCTAAAGATGCAACTCCAACTAGATACAACCCATTCGTTGACGATGGGGCTGATAAGAATGTAGTATCCGGAATCTATAAGAAACCGGATGATACCGCAGCTAGTGGAAAGATTGTCCAAAATAGTAATTGCCCACGGGGAACTACTATTAAAGGACCAATAAATAATGCACCTACACCAGCAGCTGCTATACTGGATACAGTAGGTCCGGCACCCCCTATACCAGATTTGAGTCATAAAATTAGAGCGACTCACGTTAATGCTATTAGTGCCAATAATAATACACCAGTAGCACCAGTAGCAACACCGAGAGTACCGGGACCACCGAGACATATGTTAACCCCACCTTCATATTTCTCTCAACCCGGCCATAGTACACCAGCAGGCCCAAGATTGCCGAACCCATCTTCGGGTCAAGGTAATGGTCCAGACCGAACCCTCCACAAACCAATGTTAATGGCAGTACGTACCAACCAAGAACAACTTCCTATGGATATAGACATAATTATAATCCGTCAGGAAGTAGTAATTACCAAAATGGTAATACCTACAATCAGGGATGGAATCAAAATAATTCTTACCCTAGGTATGCACCTTCCGGCACAACTGGAAATGCCGGTTATGGTGGCGGATGCCCTAGCGGTTCGTCCGGGCACTACCCTAATAACGGTCCACCAGGAGGTGATCCCCCAGGCGGCCCAGGAGGATCCGGATCCGGAGGATCAGGATCGGGAGGAGATGGCAGGAAGCCAAATAGGAGAACTTCCATGCCTGCAGGGATGCAAACCATCTTTGATAGAAGCCAATGCATTCAAAACCTTGGCATTGACTGCTTCCATAAGGGGGCGGACGGCATTGAAGTAATGAACTGGAGCATGCGAAAAGCAGATAGACTACGCGGATGTAATAATCTGGCACGTAGACAGGCACGGATACCCCCTCCATATGATTCTAATGATCCTTGGAAGGATAGGTATCAAGCTTTTGTCGACGAAGTCAACTGTCGTGGTTGGACAAAAGAAGAAGCTCTGCCTTATTTGATCTGTTGGTTGAATAAAGGTGGAAAAGTAGCCCTCAACCAATGGAGAGCAGCATATGGAATATACGGTACCTACGATCAACTGGTCGAATGTGCCGCGTACCTATTCGGGTCAATCGTTAGAGAGGATCCATGGGTGAGCTTTAAGAAAAGAACACAGAAACCTAAAGAATCTCACAAAGTCTTTGGTTTGGAGCTACAGGACTTGCTATCGAAAGCACGTCCAAACTGGGCTCATGACAACGATTGCTATCTACAGGAATTGTTTATACAATTCTACAATGGATTGCGAGATCCAGATCACAAACAAGTAGTTTGGGATTCTTGGAAGGATGACACTTCCTTCAGTGACCTATTCATATCAATTGACGGACATGATATGAAGAAGAGATTGGTGGGTCTAGGACCTAACCCGGTAAGAGCAGCTCCATTGCAATATGGAGGTTCACCTGCTCCGGAATATGAAACTTCTCAATTAGCCCTGGTCGACTCTCAGGAGGCTGATCAGGAAGACGAATATGTCTCCGATGAAAATGGAGAATATATTGGATCAGTCCAGGTAGCTGGAAAGTATTACCAACAGAAACGGTACAGGAAGGTACATTCGAGAGGGAGGGGAAGATCCGTTGCTAGTAAAACAGCTTCCGGATCGACCCAATCTGGTAATGCGACCTCTACGGCCAAGCCAACTGTGGCAGCCGCTGTTGCTCCGACTAATATGATGGAAACATTAATAGCTGGATTGACAGAAGCTTTAAAGAGACCGAGAGTTGATAAATCTCAGAGGAGATGCTTCAGATGCCAGAAACTGGGGCATTATGCTCCGGAATGTATGGCTGAGAAACCTGTCCCTTGTAGACAGGAGGATGTCTCTGGAATAAGTACAGAGGAAAACTGAGGAGGGGTCCCCCGATGGGCAAAGAAGGGGATCCCAGTGACAAATCTTGCCATGATATCACCATCCGTGATGATAGTTCGCATGTAGTAGCAAACTCGCCTAACACCGAGGTGGTTGTAGACACCCGGAAGGTTAGGGAAGCTGATATAACAGGTGCCAAGGGAGCACATGGGAAACCCAATATCAGTAACAAGGTAGGCGGCTATGAATTAGCCAGGGTTGGTAGTGCCCACCTGCCCCCGGGTCATCCTTGTCTGGAATACCTGAAAGGATGTGGATCGACTCCAGGTGTGAACAATGATGTTCCGATCATCACGGACTTGCCCTCTGTTCTAAACGGAAGGCGGTGGTATGTTTGCCTCACTGTTAACGGAAGATCTGCCGAATTTCTCATGGATACGGGTGCTAGCCACTCCTGTATCTCCAAGAGGTTCTATGATCTTATTCCGGATGAACATGATACTCTCAAATCGGGAGGAAGTGCTCAGATGGCCGATGGCAGTACCTTGCAAACGTATGGTAGAACTTGTGTGAAGCTGCAATTGGATGGAATACATGACTATGTCATGAGCGCCACCGTTGCGGATATAGCAGATGAGGGGATACGCGGGTTGGATTTCGCATCCCTGTATGGAGTGGTGTTAGAGCCCCAATCAGGAGTGTTGAGTGTGAAATACCCGTATCCTGTAAAGGTTAGGTGTGTACTAAGACAAGTGAGCAGTATGGCTAGTGTAGCACACACTGTGCGGATCCCCCCGGGAGTAGCCTGTGATGTGCTGGTAAGAAGTGATCCTGCAATGCGCAATAAGCCTGCAGTGATAGAACCGGATGTAGCTACTCTGTCAAGCATTGGATTAATATCTGTGGACACTATTGTCAGTAGACCGTTATAGGTATTGTACTTATCATATTTATTTTTCACCTTTGACTCTACCATGTAACCCAGTGTCCGAGTCTACCCACAAGCCAAGCCATACCCATAGACCAAAGGCTGGCGGTGTCAACTGCACTCAGTGACCCCGCCTCCTCCCACTGGAGGATATGCCATCAATCACAAGCAGCTCGCTGCATGCTGGAAATTCCTAGCAGACAATGTTTAGACCAACTCCTCCTGCTGGAGGACATGCCCATTGATCATGAGCAGCTCACAGCATACCGGGAATTCCCAGCAGCTATATTTAGAACCACACTGAACTCTGTGGACCCCAGTGCTATGTTTAGGATCCTCCCTACATACCTGCACTGGAGTTCCACAGTTACTATATTTAGCTCACCTGATACTATTTTTAGGATGAGCTGGGTGAGCAGCTCCTACTATAAATACCTGTAGAGGGAGCAGCTCACTCATCTTTCCACCTTCATACTTCATACCGCACACACTCACGTGAGACCAAAAGCCCTTGGCTCAAGGGCTAGGATTGGACACTGTTGGGCACCTTTATACGGTATCACCAACTATACCTCGTGGATAAAGTGGATATCAAACTGGATTCCTGATTCGTCTGTATTCATCCTTATTCATCATTTACGGACTCGTTGACACTATAGTAGCAAATGCATCCTGGTCGGTAGTACCCGTCTCCAATACTGGAAACACTACTATCTACCTGAAGAAGGGACAAGTTTTTGGTAACGCGACCCTTTCGGAAACTGTAATGGATAGTAAGTTAAACTTACAAAAGGTAACAGGAAATGATGAAATTTCGGATGACTTACTCAAGTTATATGAAGAAACTTCATTAGAAGATCCGGAACACCGGAAAGAATTCTATGATATGCTCTGTCAGTATAAGACTGCCTTTGCCAAACCCGGTGAAAAACTAGGTACGACAAATAAGGTAGTACACAAAATAGATACTGGAGATGCGGAACCCTTTAAGATACCGTATAGACGGTTACCTTTAGCGAAAAAGAGAGTAGCTGAAGAGGAAATAAACAAGATGTTAGAACAGGATGTAATCGTCCCTTCCAATAGTCCGTGGAGTAGTCCTGTGTGTATGGTAACAAAAAAAGACGGTACTATCCGCTTTTGCATAGACTACAGGAAGTTAAATGGAGTAACGAAGAAGAATTCGTATCCATTACCGAGAATAGACGAAACCATTGGCTCCTTAGGAGGAAACAGTTGGTTTTGTACCTTAGACTTGCGATCAGGATATTGGCAAGTGGGAATGAATCCATCTGATATGGAAAAGACTGCATTTTCAAGTCATATTGGACTATTCCAATATAACGTAATGCCGTTTGGTTTGTGCAATGCACCGGCAACATTTGAAGCAATGATGGAAACTATTCTAAGTGATTTATTGTGGAAAAGATGTCTTGTATACCTTGACGATGTCATAGTCTTCGGAAAAACATTCGAAGATTGATTGATTGATTGATTTGTTTAACGTCCTAAGGCCGTAGGCCTCATGGGACTGCCTCATTGGTTATCAGACATTTAGTCCATTCTTTTCTCAAACTTAATTGACGCGTGTGTGTGTGAATGTGAGTGTGCGGGTGCATGTGTTTGGGAGTCTGCTTGTAGCAGTGGGACACGGCTCGTAGCAGTGAGACACTGCTCGTGGCTCAAGGCCCCTCTTTATCGTGCTGCCTCACCCAGACGCTGTGCCGCAGACTGTTGACACATCATCTGACCGGTCCATTATCCTGACACCGGCCGGACAGTCGTGGTTCTATACCAATCGGGTCAGCTTACCACGGACTGACGAGTATAGAGAGCCACTTTCCAACCTAGCTACAAGATTACTCTTCCAGCCGGGCTGGAGGATCATTCCCCCAGCCCACCTGACTGATACTTGAGGGGAGGTGTTTCCCCCCCGCTTCAGAGCTTCTCGAACATCTTCACTTCCCTGAGGAAGGTCAGAAGTTCTTTCTTACCAGTGCTGGTAAACACACTGTTCATGGACAAACCATGAAGGTGCTTGTCCCTACTCCTCTTTGTTGCCTGACATGAGAGCACCAGGTGTTCCATAGTCAGAGGTACTTGACAACCTCAAAATGGTATTAAAACGCATTATTTCCAATGGTTTCAAACTGAAACCTAAGAAATGTCACATGTTCAGAAAGTCCATAAATTATTTGGGCCGCATCATTAGTGATGAAGGAATAAAAGTTGATCCCGATAAAATCGAGTCAGTAACGAATTGGAATAGGCCTAAAACACCCAAAGAAGTGAGGTCCTTTTTAGGATTCTGTTCCTATTATAGGGAATTTATTCCGAATTATTCTAGAGTCAGTTACCCATTACAAGTAATAGCTAACTGGACTCCAGGAAGTACCAAAGAAAAATTTCCTTGGACCCATGAACAGGAATCTGCTTTTCAAAAGCTAAAAGACCTGTTCACGAGTACTCCAGTATTACAATATCCGAATGAAACGGATCATTTTATACTGGATACGGATGCTAGTAATGATAGCATTGGTGCAGCTCTCTCACAAGTCCAAAATGGGAGAGAAGTACCTATTGCCTTTGCCAGCAATACACTGAGTAAAACTCAGTGCCATTACTGCACAACCAAAAGAGAGTTGTTAGCAGTAGTCGTATATACCAAGAAGTTCAAACATTTTTTATGGGGAACGAACTTTACTTTACGTACGGATCACTCCTCTTTAAGATGGCTACTGAACTTCCGAGATGCTGAAGGAATGTTAGGCCGATGGCTAGCCCATTTATCTGAATATGGGCTTGAACATCACCAAATTCAGCATAGACCCGGAGTTAAGCATTTAAATGCTGATGCTTTATCTCAAATACCAATTCGGAAATGTGATAATCCGGATTGTACTGATTGTGGAGCTCATAAGGCAGTGTTAGCAGGGATTCGAAGACCATTCGAACCCCTAGTTGCCAGTATACTGGATTGGTCTATGGATCACATACGACGTTTCCAGGAAGCTGACTCGTTAACTGCGCAGCTACTGCAATTAGTACCGAAGGGTATACGTCCAGTTAGACCAGAAGTCTCTCTGGAAAATCGAGAAATGAGAAGGTTTCTTGCTCAATGGACCGAGCTTGAAGTCCGGAAAGGCGTGTTGTACCGTTGGAAGCCATGTAATAATGGTGAGAAAATCATGCAAGTGGTGATACCACATGCAATAAGACATGACATTATGTATTTTTGTCATAGGCACCGGACCAGTGGTCATTTCGGAAGGAAGCGCTCATTAGCACGACTTTCCAAGAAATACTATTGGCCTGGCATGTCAAGAGACTTGCAAAGATGGGTAACCACTTGTCCGGATTGATGGAAGAACAAACCCGGACCCGGGATGGGCAAGCTCCCACTATCCCAAGAACTTTTCGGAGTTAGGTTCGCAAGAATCGGGGTAGATATCATTAGCGGATTGAACACAACCGCTAATGAGAATACCTGTATGATGGTAGTGTGTGATTATTATACGAAATACACTAAAGTAGTTCCACTACCGGACCACAAAGCAGTTACTTGTGCCGAAGCCTTTGTAAAAGGTTGGGTATTAAGTTTCGGTGTACCATTAATGTTACACAGTGACCAAGGCAGAGAGTTCGAATCAAATCTCTGGTAAGGTATGTGCGAATACTTAGCTATCTGCAAAACTAGAACCAACCCATATAGGCCACAAAGCGTCGGATTGGTGGAAAGGTTCAACAGAACCCTTATCCAGGTCCTGAAGTCACTTGTTAATGAACACATGAACGATTGGGACGAGCAATGTCATTTTGTGACACATGCTTATAACAGTACGGTACATTCAAGTACTAACTGTACTCCGAATCTACTAGTTTTCGGAGAGGACCTGATAATGCCTGCAGACTTAGTATTTGGAGTCGTAGGAATGGACCCGGAACTACCTTGTCATGTAGTTTTCATCGAATGCTTAAGAGACAGGTTCCGAAAAGCATACGAGTCTGTCCGAATTGATTTGGAGAAAAGTGCCAAATGGCAGAAGATTGGATATGATACTGATTTAAAACGTCGCAAATTCCAATCCGGAGACAGAGTTCTAAGATTGCATGAACCACTTAGACACATAAAATTAGCGTCTAATTGGGACGGTCCTTTTACTGTAACACAAGTTATTAGTGACTGTACCGTAATTATCAAATCAGACCTTGGTCGACTCTATAAGTCAAATGTGGCCAGACTAAGGAAATGGTGTGGGAGGGAGACCTTCACAGAAATGTATGGTGAAGGATTAGAAAAGATCCGGAACCAGAATCGTATAATAGACCAGGTAAAGAACACTACAGTGAAGCGAGGCCGGGGTAGGCCTAAGAAGTGTTCCGAATCAGTACCACCCACGCCAACACCGATTAAGCGTGGGGGAGTTAAAAAAGTCTCAGCAGGTGAAGACAAAAAGAAGAGGAAAGGTGTTTCGAAGGCTAAGAAGCACCCAGAAAAGGCTCTTCAGACTGTCAGGTCCGATAAAGAACTATCCAAGAAGGGGATATACGTTCGCCGCAGCCCTCGAATTGCCCAGAGGACTGCAGTGACCTAACCTGTATACACAACGAGTGTAATGTTTACATTTAGAGGAACGGATGGCAACTGACCTGAAAGGCTTATTTGTCGCCGCCGCATGATGTACCAATGGGTAGTGGACGGATAATCCAGTGGATTTGCTTAAGCTTTCCATAATCTCCACTTAAATCCTCAGATGAGTCATCAGCGTGAGCGATAATTACCTAAAAACAATCAGTTTGTTGATGTTCCGCTTGTAGCACGTGCGTTTCCGCATGACGTCACCGCGTCCAGTCTCGGCTGACCTCTCGTGACCCCGCGAACTCGCGGGGAAATGACGTCACGAAAGCTGGCCTGTCGCCATATTGTTTTTCGGTAGCGTTTGGGACAGTTGGGTCAGCCCTTCTTCCTTAAATTCTACCGTCTAGCAACTCCCTTGTGCGCCCTCAGAGTCTGTCTCTCAGCAGGCAGACTCCGTCTGTGTCGGCCCCGGCGCCGTAAAAGCGGGGAAAAGGAGTATTACACTCCCGTGATCGATTCCCCAGTCATGGCTGAGGAATCCGTAGCCGCAGCCAAGCTATCCGGTGACCCGGATAAGCTGACTCCGTCCGCAGAAGCTTTTCCGGAAGCTTTGTCACCTGTAACACAGGAAGAGAGCGAGATGATGGATGTGGAGGAACCCACGGATCGCTCGTTCGAGGAGAAGCTGGCCTCATTCTCTCTGAATGAGCCCGAAAAACTGTTGTCGCCACTCCCACCCGAGGGATCCGGAGAGGCTAAACCTGAACCCGCAGCAACTGGGTCCGAGACTACGCAAGTCGACGGCCCGAAGGATCAGTGGAAGCCAGCAGTGGCTGACCCGTTCCCTGCAGAGTACGACGGTCGGTACCTGTACGTCCATCCGGAACTACAGGCACAAGTGACCTACGCTGACGGTACACCGGTTAGGTTGGACCCGAAGGTTAGGATAGCTATCGAGGGCGTCATGGCTCCCGAACAGCTGGATAGGACGCCTCCCGAATGGCTCCGAGACTGGCCGTGGTTCCAACGGGGACTCATGGTGGACGCTGCTTTCCGCGAAGTAGTGTATCAAGCTAACAGAGCTTTCCTGCTCGGAGCGTATCCGAAGCCGGACAAGTCTCTGTGGAATGTGAAGCAGACCAACATTGATTGGGTAGGCTGCGTCTCGGAACCCGAGGGGCAAACCTACCCACGTCCTTGTGCCACCCGGCCCCAGTACCGGACTGTAAAGGAGTACCGCAAAGCTGCTAGCAGCTTTGAACAATGGGACAATGGTTATTATATAACCGAAGCGGAGTTAGTCGAGGTGCAGAACTCGTCGCTAACAGGTTTGGACAGAGGTGCAGCCCTTCGGACGGTTATCGTCCGTCGTATGACTGCAGAGCAGGAGGCCCAGGAAAAGGCTAAGAGGGAAGTGGAAGTACCCGCACCTCCTATCCCAGACCTGAAGCTCGCCACCCGGAGCGCAGTCGGTTCTGCTTCAGCCACCGGCAGTACTACCGAGTCTACCTCGGTGGAAGCATCAACCTCCAGTGAGTCCGGAACCAAGGACCCGGAAGACTGGAAGGTGACCAAAAATAGGAGGTTGGCTGCGCGGAAGCTCAAGAATCTTCCTGATTCTGCTAGGGCCGAACCGAAAGCTAGCACCTCATCCACTGGTAGTACTGCCATGGACGTTGTTTCTTCAGACGAGGAATCCGTGCATGAGTCCTCGGTTGAGTATGATAAGAAGGCCACTCCATCAACTCAAACCGAGGCTGAACGGTGGGCTAACGCCAAATCCGGATTCAAAACCCGGATTCCGCCGTGTTTCTCCGACTGCGCCTACGGAGTAAAGAAGGACGGCTCTACTCTGTACGCCTGCCCGGACTCTGTGAACAAAAATAACGAGTCAGATGACGAGGATTGGATGCGCCTTTCAGACAAGGATCCCAATCTGAGCAAAGCCTATCGCAAGATGTGGCTTATGCTTAACCACACCGAAGGGTACTACACTTATACCCAGAGGCGCAAGCTGCGTTGGGCTCTTGAGAAGTGGTACGGTGGACGACCAAAAGTCCTGTCCCTTCTCTATCTGCCAGGATGCGAGTGATGTCTCGGTCCGGACCTGGAGTACTCCAGCCCGGTTCCAAAGGCATCTGGTAGAAGCCCACTTCCACCATCACCCGGTTTACATTTGTGATCTGAGTTATGGTAAGAAGGGCAAGAAATGTACTACGAAGGTTCAGTATAACGGACATAGCGATCTGGCTAGACACCAGAAGAAATGCCACGCAGAATGATTGGATGGAGCTCTTAAACGTATTATGGAGCTCCATCAGGAACTCATGAAGGAGTTCGATAGCCTGAGTGAGGATACTTGGTCTAAGATCCGACCAGGGGACCAAGTCCTCTGCGAGGTTCCGAAGACCAAGGACTCGAAACTCCGCGCCAAGATAGTCCTGACTCCTGGAAAAGGAAAGCTTGACATGCACGAGTCCCTCTGGCAGAAATGCGAGGAATCCGGTAAGGAGGGAAAGAGAGCTCGTGAGAGGAGCAGAAGAGACCAGAACCGTGGTGGTAACGGTAATGGTCAGACGACCACAGCTGCTAAAGCCAGGGTAGATGACCGCTCCAGGTCTCCTCTGGCACGCCACCCACATGAGCAGGTTCAGGGTACTCCTGTCTTCAAGAGGCCCGAATCTGCAGGATACGCAGGTGCTGTATCTAAGCCGGGGAAAGTTAACACCCGTAACTTTCCGTCCATGAACCAGGGACCTGGACCCGAGAGCCAGACCTTCGTCGTTGGAAAGGGTGGTCGACTTGTCCCCAAGAAGACCTCAGCACCTGCTGCCGCTGGATCCGCATCTGCCGCAGCCGCTCTACCCGTCAATTTCACCCAGGAGCAGGTACAACTGTACATGCAAATGGGACTCAAACAAAACCCTGCACCCCCCACCTACTGTCTTCCAACAGCAGGAGTGTCCGGAAGCCCTACATCCGGAAGTGGCCCTCAGGCAGTGTCGACACCCCCCAAGGTTGCTGCACCACCTGCGAAACCAAAAGATGCCATTACCATCAAAGCTGGTAATGCAGAAATTTGGTTTGAGAAGTCTCGCCAGGGGGAAGCGGATGTCCAGAAGGCCATCTACACCCACTGGGAGAAATGTGTCCGCAAGAAAGCGACTGAGTTTCATCAGGGTCTCCTTAATGATACCCTGTTATGTATGAAGGAGGTTGCGGATGCCGAAAAGCAGCGCCTCGAGACCCTCATTCGGGACGATGTAAAGTCCCAGGAGGATGCAGCCGCAGCTGCCAAAGAACAGGCAGCTATGGACGTGCACGTTCTAGAGAAGCGTGTTAAGGAGGAAATAACTCGGAATACCAACTTAAACACTAAGTTTATGAGGGTATTCGGAGTCGATATCGACGAGTGGGACGGCACTCCCGAATTGGCTCTAGAGCTCCTTAAGAAGAAGCATGCCAAGAAATCCGCCTAGGCATGCTCCGGGTTATTTCTTCACATACATTTATTTTTTTCTAATAACCAGATCTAGCCTTTGCAGAATCATATTAACTGCAAATGTCTTCTACTAGGATATCGAACACCTGCTATTTGTGTTCCGGGTTCCATTTATAACCAGCTATTTGTGTATATTCAGGACATATACCACTATTATATCCTGAAATGTCTATTCGGATTCATAACTTATAACAAATCCGATAGTAGAGTTGATGCTGCTGTACGTATCTGGATGCTGGTTCCTGATTCCTGTTGTCACCGTTACCTGTTGCTGACCACTACATAAGGATGGACTTTACGATTCTGTGCTACCTCTACATTTATCTCTACTCCCAAATGGACTAAAACTACATATTACTACTACTTCCGGACCAACCTACATTGGACTTTTACTTATGTCAACTATACTTAAATGGATTACGCTTCTACACTGTTGACAAAACCGGACTGATACTCTACTTTTACTCTACACCATTCGGATATACCTATGAACTATAGCTCTCCTAGAGGATTGTGGGTAGCTGCCCCAAATTCATCTACCGTGTTCACCTATCATATGAAATGAACTTTAGCACGTCCATCCCGTTGTTAGCTGACCACCATATCTTCTTTCTGGCACCCGAGAGACTGCAGCACAGGATTCCAGCAGCAACTATTATTTTTGTCATGTATATAATGTCATATAACTATTTTTTCTAATATCATTTGTATGTTTATAGTCACACTGTGGTGATAAATTACTGCATATTTTGATACGGGTATATGCATTTCTATTCATACGGATCTCTGATTAATGTTCATATTTATAATACAAGATCCGATAAACCTCACCAGATTGTTCATATTATTGTCCTGCGAGGCATATTGTATTATATATATATTGGTCTGGTGCTATAAAAGTTATTCGATACGTGGTGGTATCACATACATTGTCATATACATTACTCCACCGTAATTTTTTTTCTTTTTCAAGTGTGTAATTCATAACCGTTATATACCGGATTCACTTGGTCATAATATATATAAAATGTCATTAGATAGTGTGGTTACTTTAAAAGTCTTTATCAAGACTATATATTCTGTCATGATATTAATCATTACAAACACATGTGGATGTTATTATGTGATTTATTCAATATTTGACAGTTCCGTTACATATAACTGTTATTATCACATATATACGAATTATGGTACATATCCTAATGCTTATACCGTAAACATAAAATTGTTACCATATGGTATAAAGGTTAATTAACAGTTCCGCTACATATAACTGTTACTCATTCAAATAATTCGTATCATATTACAACATCCGGTTTGCTATTCTGTAACTATATACACTATCAAATACGTATAATTGACATTCGAATCATACTTAACTTATTGTTAACGTTATATCTATGGTTGTACCTCTATTACTAAGGGTTTAGACATATAGAAATGTTATCCCTGTAATATTATTATAACTATAACACCCTCCTAAATGTCTGGGGGAGTGGTGTAGAGGTACATAATATGTAACCATAGTGTTGGGTACCGTGCACCACGGGGGTCTAAATCTTAAGTCGCTACACAAAAAACATGGAGTAAACAGCTGGAAAGCGGATTAAACACCACTATATAAACCTACCCGGCACGGGTACATTCACAATTGACACACAGGTATCACCACCGTCATCAAAATATGAAAATAACAAATGAAGTGAAATGTGTACATAAAAATATGACATTTATAAGAAATAAAAAAAAAAGTGAAAATGTGTAATGTGGTTTCCTTACCTTATTATGTAATTTTTTTTTAGTTTTTTTTCCAATAGACCCGCCCCTGTTTCAAGGAGTGGGTCTTTTGGTTAAATCTTTTTTTTTTTTAACCCCAAAAAATACCCCAAAGGGCCCCCTCCCCACCCAAAGGGCCCCCAATATTTTTTCCCTTTTTTTTTTTTTTTGGCAAGCTTTCAGCTTGCCTTTTTTTTTATCTATAAAAAAGTATCTCACCATAAGTCACATCTCATCTACATAATAAACCACGCCTCTTTATGCTAATAAGGTCACGTGACCAAATTTCAAATTTCCCACCAAAATGCTAACCTCTGATTGGTCCATTCAAATTAGGGTCACATGACCTTATTTGCATAATAGAGGTCATGTGACCTGAACAGCCAGCCAATCAGAGGGCACCATTTTGGCAGGAAACCACAGGGGGTAAGGGTAACTTGACCATTTTAAATTATCTGCCAAAAGGAAGGGCTCTGATTGGTCCATTTTGGTGCCACACCACAGGGGTCTAGGTCATGTGACCCCCATTTGAATTTCCTGCCAAAAGGGAGACCTCTCATTGGCTGCAGGTCGAGTGAGTAATATCCTGTAGTTAGTTATAGTCCCGTTCCGATACATACTGTACTACTATAGAGGTCACGTGACCTAAACAGCCAGCCAATCAGATGGCGCCATTTTCGTGCACACGACAGGGGGTTTGGGTCACGTGACCATTTTGAATTTCCCGCCAAAAGGGAGGGTTCTGATTGTTCCATTTTGGCGCCACACCATGGGGGTCTAGGTCACATGACCCCACATTTGAATTTCCCGCCAAAAGGGAGGCCTCTGATTGGCTGCATCCCCAGTGAGTAATATCCTTAGATTAGCTATAGTCCTGTTCCGTTACATACTATACTACTCTTAATATCTTTGCTTAGGAGCAATTACGTAACTTTCCCTCATCATTCATTCGATTATGATTCATAATAATATTATCACTCCCCATCGTACTTACTGGGGCATTTACCAATCACGCGAACTGTTAGAGTGTAAACCCACGATCCTCGGTAAATGAGCGCGGGAACAGCGCTACTGTGCCGCCCTCTGTGGTGAGAGAATGGAACTAACTTTGTTGTTTTAACTGGAGACAACTTAATAAAGTGGTACTTCCGGTCCTGCAGCGTGGGCCACGAGGAGTCAGAGAATCCAAATGGAAGAAGTGTTTCTTGATTAATCCTTTCATTTGAAGAAGTAAATGCCCAAATTATCCTCCACAAAATGGCTTCCACACTAACAGGTCATGGACCCAGGCACAGGTTGATGTTTGATGGAGATGAGGGCAAGTATGAACTCTGGGAATGTAGATTTTTAGGCCACATGAGGCAAATGAAGTTACTGGATACAATTGCTGGAAATGGTATTGCAGCTGCAGATAAGAAGGCAGAGGCATATGCAGAAATTGTACAGTATTTGGATGATAGGAGCTTATCCCTTATCATGAGAGATGCTAAGGATGATGGCAGACAGGCTCTTAAAATTCTCAGAGACCATTACAAAGGCAAAAGTAAGCCCAGGGTTATTTCCCTTTACACTGAACTGACATCATTGAGAAAAGGTACTGATGAGTGTATCACCGACTACGTCATCCGTGCGGAGACCGCTTCAAATGCGCTGAAAGAAGCAGGGGAAGAAGTGAGTGACAGTTTACTTGTTGCTATGGTTCTGAAAGGTCTTCCAGCTGAATATAATACTTTTGGAACTGTTACCACCCAAAAGGATGACCATAGGTTCAGTGACTTTAAAGTGGCACTTAGAAATTTTGAGGAGACGGAAAAGTGCCGGTCGAGTGACGCTGAGTTAAACTCGAGACAGGAGAATGTGATGAAAACTGTGTCCGATGCCGGGAAGAGCGACAACCCCAGCAAACCGAGTTATACATGTTATGCTTGCGGAAAACCAGGACACAGATCTTTTGAGTGTAAAAATAAAAAGCAGGGTAACAAGTGGTGCAATAACTGCAAAACCAAAACTCACTATACAAATCAGTGTAGGAAGAAGGACTCGGCTAAAGTAGCCAGCGACGATAGTTCGAAACCGGGTCATGCATTTGCGTTCAAGGTTAGCGTTGATTATGCGGATGTTTGTAATACAACTAGCCTGTATAGTTTATTGGTTGATTGTGGTGCAACTACTCATATTGTTACCGAAAAATCCAAATTTGTCAAATTTGATGAAAGTTTTGTTCCAGAGAAACACTACATAGAGTTGGCGGATGGCAGCCGTACAAACGGTGTTGTGGCAGGTAGAGGTACAGCCAGTGTACAAATTCAGGACAGTACAGGTAGGCCACACAACATTCTTTTAGAGAATGCCCTCTATGTCCCATCCTATAAGCAGGATATATTTTCAGTGCAAGCGGCAACTGAAAAAGGCGCCAGTGTTAAATTCAGTCCCGACTCAGCTGAATTAAATGCGCCAGATGGTACTCGCTTTGAAATAGAGAAATATGGTAGATTATATTTTCTCAACAAAACTAGTAAATCTAGTGTTCGATCCCACCCAGTGGAAGAGTGGCATAAAATTCTTGGTCACTGTAATGTAAGAGATTGCATGAAACTCGAGTCAGTTGTTGATGGTATGAAAATCAGCGATAAGAACAGTTTTGATTGTGATACCTGTGTAAAAGGTAAAGTGTCGCAGTTCAGAAATCATGATCAAGATAAACGGGCAGAGGCCCCACTTGATGTTGTTTACTGTGATCTCGCAGGCCCAATTGATCCTACAGCAAGAGACGGTTTCAGGTATGCCTTATCTTTTGTAGATGACTATTCAGGGGTAAACATGGTTTATTTTCTGAAGCAGAAGAGCGACACCGTAACAGCTACAGAGAAGTTCCTTGCTGATTGTGCACCATATGGTAAGGTGAAGTGTATTCGTTCAGATAATGGGGGCGAATTTACTAGTGCAAGTTTCGAAGCTCTGTTGGTCAAAAATCAGATTAAACATGAGAAAACAGCTCCCTATTCACCTCACCAAAATGGTACAGTAGAAAGATCGTGGCGCACAATATTTGATATGGCAAGATGTCTGTTATTAGAAGCCAAATTACCTAAAGAAATGTGGACTTATGCTGTTATGTGTAGTGTATACATCAGAAACAGATGTTTCAATGACAGGGTCAATATGACACCATTCGAAGCGCTCACAGGTAAGAAACCAGACTTGAGCGGTATGCATGTATTCGGTACTGTGTGTTATGCCTATGTACAGGAAAAGAAGAAGCTGGATGATCGCGGCGAGAAGGGTATCTTTGTAGGTTATGATAAGTGTAGCCCAGCATATCTTGTGTATATTCCCGAGCGTAACATTGTGCGTAGAGTAAGATGTGTGAAGTTCTTTGATAAGTTTGAGGAGGTAACAGACAGTTGTGATGAACCGGTGTATACCACACCGCAGGTAGAACCTGAACTTTACCCAGCTCCGGATGTAGCTGATGATGCTCCTCAGAATGGGGTTGGTGGTGAACCCGATCTAAACCTGCAGGGTAATAGGGACAATGCTAGGTATCCCCGCAGAGGACGTAACCCGCCTGGCTATTTGCAGGACTATGTAACCACCACTGTGGACTATTGTTATCGTATGTCACACATCCCGAACTCATATACTGATGCTATGAACTCGGACAATGCGCAAAAATGGCAGAACGCCATGGATGTAGAAATGGATGCGTTAATTGACAATGATACTTTTGAACTCACCACACTACCTGAGGGTAGATCTGCAGTGGGGGGTAGATGGGTGTATGCAATGAAAATGGGACAAAATGTTGATGAACAGTACAAGGCACGGTTTGTTGCCAAAGGATATTCTCAGGTCCCAAATATTGACTATCATGAGACTTTTTCACCCACTGCCCGTATCACATCGATTCGCATGCTTATGCAGTTGGCCGTCCAAGAGGACATGGTTGTTCACCAGATGGATGTTAAGACAGCCTACCTGAATGCGCCGATAGACTGTGAAC
The DNA here is from genome assembly GCA_949317995.1 of Acholoe squamosa. Taxonomy (NCBI): domain Eukaryota; kingdom Metazoa; phylum Annelida; class Polychaeta; order Phyllodocida; family Polynoidae; genus Acholoe; species Acholoe squamosa. Next base: position 63,817,411 of record OX439042.1, read on the forward strand.
TCTATATCGAACAACCAGAAGGCTATGAGGTGAAAGGTAAAAATGGTGAGAAATTGTATTGCAAGCTTAATAAATCTCTGTATGGTTTAAAGCAAAGTGGTAGGAACTGGAACAACATGTTGGACACTTACCTTGAGGAGGAAGGTTTCCAACAGTCTGAGACTGATTCATGTGTATATACTAAGTTTGAACAAAATTCCAAGACTGTTGTTGTAGTTTGGGTTGATGATATTATAATTGCAGCAAGCGATGAGAAGACACTCAACACAGTCAAACAGTCTCTGTCCACCAGATTCAAAATGAAGGATCTTGGTAAGTTATCATGGTTCCTAGGTATTGAGTTCAAATGTGAAGATGGATCTATTGAAATGAACCAAACCAAATATGTCGAGAAGTTGTTGAAAAGGTTCAAAATGGAAGATTGTAAACCCAGATCGACTCCTTGTGATGTAGGGTCCAATACTACAAAGGATGAGGATTCCGAAGAGCTAGCTGACGCTAAGCAGTATCGAGAAATAGTGGGAAGCCTCATCTATTGTATGTCAATCACAAGACCTGATCTGTGTTATGTTGTAACAAAACTATCTCAACATATGGTGAATCCCACCAAAGCTGATCTTGGTAGAGCCAAGCAGGTACTACGGTATATCAGAGGTACACTTGATTATGGACTAAGATTTCAGAAATCTGATGCTGAGTTAGAACTCAGTGGCTTTTGTGATGCCGATTGGGGTGCATCTGATGACAGAAAGAGCATAACTGGTTATGCATTCAGGTTGACCAACAATGGTCCACTCATTTCGTACAAAAGTAGAAAGCAACAGACAGTTGCACTTTCCACTTGTGAAGCTGAATATATGGCTCTGTCAGCTGCTACCCAAGAGGTAAAGTTCCTTAATCAACTTTTTACCGACATGACTGGTATTAAACAAACAGAGAGTGTTGTTTTGTATGGGGACAACCAAGGTGCATTGGCACTAGCTAAAAATCCTGTACATCATCAAAGGTCTAAGCATATTGATATCAGATATCATTTTGTGAGAAATGAAGTGCAGAATAATTCTCTCAAGCTAGAGTATGTACCCACAGCAGAAAACATTGCCGATGTTTTCACAAAGCCGGTTGCAAAACCCAGGCTTGTGAAGTTCCTGAGTGTACTAATGGGTACATAAATCTAAATCATCATGTATTGATAACCTGATGTGTTATCATAAATATTGTATTGATCATATCTGATATATGTTATTCAAAGTTGTATACATAAGTAATGTATCGATCGTAAGTTTAAGTGGGGGTGTTAGAGTGTAAACCCACCATCCTCGGTAAATGAGCGCGGGAACAGCGCTACTGTGCCGCCCTCTGTGGTGAGAGAATGGAACTAACTTTGTTGTTTTAACTGGAGACAACTTAATAAAGTGGTACTTCCGGTCCTGCAGCGTGGGCCACGAGGAGTCAGAGAATCCAAATGGAAGAAGTGTTTCTTGATTAATCCTTTCATTTGAAGAAGTAAATGCCCAAATTATCCTCCACAAAATGGCTTCCACACTAACACGAACTTCCATTCATATCAATAACTTGGACTTTATCTCAAGAATCAATGAAACAACTGAGTAACCAACGATAGAATTTTGTTACCACTGCATATCTTATCTATGTTAATGTCAGCACCTTAGACAGTGAAGAACCATCGCTGTTATCAAATCTTTAAATCCCACAACCACTAATCATTTAAGGGCCAAATGGCGCCTTAATGCACTGGTTCAATGTGTCATGATAGTGAATGAATGCAACCTTGGTGAGCTTACTTCACAGTGCTGCATTCATACATTATGCTCACCCATTGAAAGAATATCCCATAAGATGGGGATGATGCGTGAAGTGCTTTGCTAACGGCATCCCATTAAGGCTACATTCATGCATCATACTGACACGATGGGAGTGCATCGTTTGCATGGGGCCTGCATGATGCATTGATACAGTCTCAATGAATAGTCTTAGCAGAGCTGCATTCATACATCATAACAACCAATGGGCATGATGCTATATTACAGTGCATTATTTTAGCCAGCTCTTACTTCCTTATCTTCCACATGAGAGGGGACCAAATCAATAGAGAACCTCCCACTATGACCCTTTAGGCACCAAATGATACTTTAATGCACTGAGCCAACTGATTGCCCTGGAGAATAACTCACTAATGATACATTCACAGTCTGGAATGGGCCAGCATGATACATCAATATAGTAGGGGTGGGTTACTCCTGGGCACTGGACTGCATTGTGTCATCATGTTTTTGGGGCATCACTTAGTCCTCAAAGGATTAAGCATCACATACGTTACTCATATCTGAATGTCCTAATATTGAATATTCAAGGGCATACACATTATGATTCACCAAAGATTATAGACTTTTCTGGTACACACGATTTCCCCAGTTTCATGATACTGCCTTTACAAATGCATCATGACAACATATATTTCCCCGATAGATGCAATCCATTTAGACATTATCTTGCCTGAAAAGGGTCAGTTTCATATCCATAAGATCGAGATGAACATGGAGTTGTCAGCTCGATCTTCTGTACAAGAAGCAGTCTTTGGATGTCTGCTTTTATGTCTGATCACATAAAAGCAGACATGCCAAAGTCACTACTTACATGCACAGCAAGTTTCTACCTGGTGTTAACCCCTTAAAGTTGGGTGACTACTTACATGCACAGCAAGTTTCTACCTGGTGTTAACCCCTTAAAGTTGGGTGACTGGGAAAGGATCCTCCTAGGTATACTTATATAAATGGGTGAAGTTACAGGACACAGGTCAATACTTATAGAAGGAAATGAGGATTCCAAACTGGGTAACTTCTCTGATCACCCCTCTAGATATTCACACTCCCAGGATTGTCGTAAAGTTGAAAGTGAAGTTCAATGTAATGGAAAGAATACCACTTCAGTTCCTGATGATTTTGGACCCGAAATCACTGCGATTACATGTTTCAATACTAGCATATGTGAGCTGTCTAATGGAGCATTCACAAACTACCCTCATCTAGAAATCATCATTTTTATATTTACTCTACTTCAAAAGGTGGAAGCAGAGGCATTTTCTGGCTCCAATCTTTATCCAATCTTAGAGTGCTTGGCCTGGGCTATAATGAGAATGAAACCATCACTTTTGAAAAAAAGACGTTCACAGGTGTTTCAGCTCTAGATAGGTTGGAATTGCCTGGATTGCACCTTCAGGAAATACCCAAGTACTTATTGGAAAATGCTACCAGTTTGGAGACCATTGATTAGAGCTGGAATAATATCACAGACATCAGGAATGGATTTGTTTCTACTTCAGATAGTATGAATAAGCTTTGATATGATAGATTCTGTTACAGTTTCTTATTTCCACCATCTACTAAAAATATCAAGTCTGGATTTAGGAGGAAATACTCTGACATCTTTTGATATGAGAGAAGCATCAGAACTGAGGAAACTTTCCAATCTTCATCTAAATGCTAATCAAATCAGCAGTTTTCATGGGGATAACAGCACTGGTAGTCAGATATTGAGTTTTTTTCTAGCAAGTAATTCTCTGAAGTCGTTTGACATGGAGGAGAACTGAGCAAACTCTCCTATCTTGATCTAAGCAACAATCAAATCAGCAGTTTGAAAGGGGGTAAAAACAACATTGAGACATTAGAGCTAACTGGCAATGCCATTGAGATTCCAGACCTTGAGGCATTTGCTGGTATGGCTGCATTGAACAGGGATGCCACTCACTGATCCCCAAAAATTCGGAAATCCCCCTAATTTACTCAATTTACAATAGGAAATACCTACAGGAATGAAAATAAAAAATTCGTAATTCCTAAAAAATTAGGACTTAAATTTCAGCAAGGAACTGACAAAACTTCTATCTGAATACTATACAAACCGCTCAGAAAAACTCAAAGAACAAATTGAAACAACCAAAAAACAACTGATAGAAATATGTGACACCACCACCCTAAAAAACATTCAAGACATTATTTATAAACTAGAATTAACTCAAGCTGAATCATTAAGACACAGACGCTTCAAGAAAAGAAGCCCCACCAACAAAAAAGAAGCAGGAACAACTCCACCACCAGGTGGAATTGACCCTAAACAAGCTTAAAACCCCTACACCCACTTGAAACAACATAAAACACACCGCAAAACACAAAAAAACCCACCACACCGCCCAACATCTCCACACCAAGCACCAGGCATACACACACAATGACACACCAACACAGACCGACCGCCCCAAAACCCTCACACCTAGAGAAATAAAAAACACAACACCAAACCAACACACCCACCCTAAAAATCACACAAACCATTACCACAACAACCATACACGAACAATAACAAACAACAAACTCCGCACTAGCGTTGCCTAGCACCAGCGCGTTGTCCAGCAACGCGTTGCCTAGCAACCCTACATTTGGCGGCGTGCACGCCATATGACGTCATCCTATGACGTCATAGAACGTAACAACAACGACTCACGGACTACTTAAACCGAGCAGGACGTGTTTCACAACACCAGCGCTCACAAAACTTATTTAAAACCTAAAACAACCAACATCAAGTGAAAACAACACTCAGTATGAACGGATGGGAGTCATGCCCCGTCTGTGGTCAATGGGAGCGCAAGCGCTCTCTAAAACTCCATATGAATACCACCCATGGCAACAAAAGCCCAACATCAACAGCTGAAGGTAGGCACTCTTGCACTTTGTGCCCTTCAACCTTCCGCAGACCATTTAATTTAAGAAGACACCATAAATTAGTTCATCATAAAGAACTACCACTAGGCCCCCTAGTAATGATTACAAAATTCACCGCAGAAAAAATTATTAAAACAACAAAAACACAACCAAAACCACACCAAGTAAAAATATCAAATGCACTACTAAAAACACCATCTAAAATAAAATTCAGAGTTACTTATAATTATTCTTCTCCCTACAGGAAGTGGCTCGTGGCCACCTGCAGGCGACAAGGCCTCCCATATCGACACCTGCAAAAGTGTCAAGATAACAACAAAAGTGCCAAAGAAAAAACCCACCAGGGCGCCAAAACAGCACAAGGAGGTGTTGATCTTTAAAATCAATAAGCCAACAACCGCCAATCAACGCAAAAAAACCCCCATCAAAAGGACCCCTGCAAAGAGGACCCCTGCCAAGAACACCCCTACACGTAAAACACCAGTAAAAAGAACTGTCACTTCCAAGAAAGTCACACCAAACAAGATCCAGCTGCCCACCATTGATGACAACCAAGATCCAACAGTAAGAAAAAAAAACCCGCATGCAACACCCACTAAACTTAATAAACCTCAAAACAAAAACAGACCACACCACACCAAAACCAAAAACCACACCTGAAAAAAACCCAACACCTAGCACATCCACACCCAATTCTAAGAAAAACAACACTGTCAAAACCACAACACCGCGCCCTAGAAGTGCATCACCTACACCAAGTTCTAGGAGCTCAAGCTCATCGAGCTCTGACTCCTCTGACTCATCTGACTCTTCACAACACTCCACCCCACCAAAACAAACACCCACAAGGAAACGACCATTATCACCAGTCTCTGACATAGGCGCCGACCTGGCAATGTCAGATGACGATGATGATAACGATGACACAGGTGTCTTAAAATTAAATGTATCATCCACCTCATTCACCAGCACACAACCACCCCACAACACCCAGAAAAAAACATCACCAAAACCAGAAAAAAACCCTAACACCAAGACAGAGGAATACGTCCCTGTCAAAACCAACACAAACCCAACACCAGATTATATACCCACACCCATCACCAAGGAAACAAAACCCAACATTCAGAGAAACAACACTCTTGGTGTTGAAAGAAAACCATTATTCCACAGACAGGCCCTACCAGCAGCAGAGGTACTAGCAGACCTCCAGCTGATGGTGATGAAAATCAATCAGAACTGCGGCCATGCTTTAAAAGACAGTATGATCAAGGAAGGATACTCAAATAAACCAAGGAAATAATACTCTGATAACCATACTTGTATGCCTATAAAATTTTTTATGGCCTTAATATCCTGTTAAATAATATTAATATTATATGATTAGTATTTATATTGTAAATACCGGTATGACTCACACTGTACCTGTACTACACTGTTCAAATGTGTACTTATAATATGAAATTATTCAATGTATTTTATAATCATTACTATTTATAGACATGATGTCATAAATTGTTGTCAATATCTCCATGGCAACGTGGATCACCAAGAACTGTAAATACTTTACCCATAATGCATTATTTCTATTGTTACACTCAATGACTCACAGAGTACCTTATAAGAAAGATTTTATGAAGTTACAACCCTGATGAAGGCCTCATAGTGCCGAAACTGTTGGTTCATTTCCTTCCTAATAAAACGCCATATTTATAAACCAAGTTGGAACTTTAGTTGTGTTGTTATTTATAGTTTTACTATAAACCACAAAAAAAATTAGGAAAAGTGGCATCTCTGATTGAATGAACTCAGGATTGGGGCCAATCGTTTCAAAGGTATCCCAAGCAGTTCTTTTACTACTATACCTAGATTGACATCTTTGCATATATCTCACAATAACATAGCAATGATGGGAAAAGGTGACCTTAAAGCTCTATAGATCCTAAAAATACTTAATGCTAAGGGTATGAGGAACAAGCTGACCATAGAAGAAGGACCCGGACAGCCTACTTGTGCTTGACCTTAGCTTCTACAACAATAGCAATGTCTCCATGGATATACTCCTCAGTTCACCGAAAAAAAAAAAGAACATCAGCCTCTCATTTAGTGGTTTTAAAATCTTCCCTGGAGACTCTTTCATAAAGAAGAATTCTCTCCTGAAACTGGACATCTCAGGGAACCCCTTTCAATGTGACTGCCATATGAGGTGGATCCCAGAGGCTAGACGATTGAAGAAACCATGGGCTATGGACTGGCAGTGGCTTGGATGGACAAATCCACCTCACTGTGGAACTCCAAACTGGATACCATTTAATTTGTATATCCTTAATTTTGGTGATGAGGACCAGACCTGTGAGCAGCCTGTTATTGAACCACTGTCTCCTTTGAATTTCACCCTGTATGGCTCACCTGCTTTTGAGATGTAGGCATGTTGGGTATTTTACAGATCAAAACAGAAAAATAATCTGAATCAATTTCTGCTGTTCACAGTTTGAGAGATTTATATTTAGATCGTGCACATTGTGCTAACATCATATTTAACCATTTACAAAATGCATAGGGCCTTTGATCAGAATTACATATGAAAGCAGTTCTCTTCATTGACTCAACCTAGCTGCTCTAAGAGAGTTACGGGGTTAATCCAACTTTGTCCATTACAGGCAAACTTGACAAATGGTTTACCCTACAGCACTTGGATCTTTCCTGATGGTAAGCGTTTCACAGAACGGACTGATACCCCTTAATTCGAAATGGTAAGTTTTACAAGCAGTAGGCCATGCCTTAATCACACATTATACACATATTCCAATAAAGCCTAAAGAACTTCTAAAGTTTGGATATCTAATTATTTTGGGTGTCATGAGTATTTACTCTATATTCTATAGAACATGGTGCTATGTTCCTCGCAGTTTTATGGTTTTATTGGTTCATTGGCACTAAAATATGAATCCCCTTCTACGGATGAAGGAATGTGTACATCTGAATGCGAGAAATAAATAGGAACATTTCTCTTTAAGAGATACAGTACGCCTCCAGGTTCAAATTCCAAAAAGGTCATGACGCACTAATGAAGTGTACTAATGATGCACTAATGAAGTGCTGGGAGAGTATAAAATATCTAATACAATAACCCCTCATTAAAATCCAAATATTAATTCTTTATTTACAGATTTTTAAAAATACCCTTCGCACAAAGTTTAATTGTTTACAAATGATTATCTTTCAACTAAACCAGGACATTTGGAGATAATGCTTTCAAACGTGTTGCATTTTGTCAACGTTTGCGTTTCATTGAAACAACTTTATATTTAGAAAAAAATATAAACCTTCAAAGACACAATGTTCTTGTTGGCCAGCTAAGTTTTATGAATCACACCTTTTCTATTTCACATGGTTTTGCCGTGAGTGAAAAAGTGGACATGCTCAACCACAATGTAACAACATTTACGAGATTTATTAATGACTTCCCCTACACAGCCCCAGTAAACTTCACTCTGATTGCCACCAATATCAGAGGTTAGGCCTAGGCACAGGTCAAATTCTGGGTGACACCGACTGCAGTAACCATCAAGGCTCCAAATGGTGTAGGTGTTGGACCAGCCTTTGACATAGGCCCTACTCAGCTTCATCTTTGTGCACCACTCTACTCCTTAGGGACTAGAAGATCATGGTTGACAAATCATATCAGGAAGAGCCCAGTGGAACTGGGACATCTAGTAGCAAACTCAGGAACCATTGGGCTCGTGTTTGGTCATTCTTGCTTGGCCATTCAACTCAGCATGACTCAAGAGTCTTAAAAAAAGGACTTAAACAACCATTTAATGTAACATGTAAATAAAAAATATATTCAATGCTTTGTTTCTAGTCCATTTCTACCATTTCCTGATGCTTTGAATGCATATGTATCCCTTGGAGCCCAAACCTAGCTATAACGACAGCAGTATTCTTCATGCAGCGATTGCTTGGCATTGGTACGGTATTGCCCCAGTGTAGCAATGTCAACTTTTCTACAAAGATCGTATAGGTGTTGGAAATCATTAGACAAGAATATTTTAGCAGATTGACCAACCAATGCTGCATATATGAATAATGTTAAACCTAAACGGGTCGGCAAAAATGCATGAATGGTGGTGTTCAACTTAGTGAACTACTCTGGGTTACATTCATGCATCATGACGAATGAAGTTATAGGGGATTCTAGGCACGTATACAATCAAGGGAAGGGAAAATTCTCTCAATCATTTGTTCTATCCGAACTCTTATCTATCTTTGCTTACCACTCTTTCATGTCTATAAACCACCAGTGCCTTGATTTTAGAGGGACTTCTAAGTGAACACTTTAAGTCCAATTATAGCCTACCGGGATGTGTGGTCATGATTTGGGGTGAAATGGGTCCTTTTTCAGCCTTCAGGGGGTGGAATAGCGTGCTCTAATATGGGTATGTTTTGAAAGGGATAACTCCATTATGGGTGTAATATTAAGTACATGTATAATAATAATTATTATTTGGGACTGATGGGGGTGGGGGCCCTGTGGTTCATTGTGTAATGCAAAGCAAACAGCAAGCTACAGGGCTTAAACGGAAAACAAACATAGCGCATCGCGTGCACGCGGAGGGCAGTAACCATGTCAACGTATGCGTCAGGGCGTCAGAAAACCCCTACCATTATCTGACGCATGCACGCGTGGGTCCGCGCGTCGGGAAACGCGCCATGTTCGTTTTCCGCTTTATGCTTATACCTTTAGACTGTCATTGAAGAATTGCTTTTCATTTTGTAATTATCACTCATAATCTGAGGTTTGCACGGCCATTACAGCAAAAGGGATGCTTATGGGTGGGGTTGGGGATGGATGTAGGGGTGGGGGGGGGGGGGGTGGGTGTATTGCTGCTAACTATAATGATTGGGAGGGGGGTTACATGTATCCCCTAAAACCTAGAGAGATTCTAAGATTCCTAGCTACAAACCCTTACCACCCCTCAGGTCAAGCTATGCTAGTAGTAGATATTTTATGTTGATATCAAAACATCATCATATAAAGATGAGCTGGTAACTAAACTATGGACATACAATACAAACATGGGTATATTACACAAATTAGGCCCGTGCCAATATCGGTGTACCTTTTCAAGAAGTTACGCCATTATGGGTCCTTTATTTACCAATAAACATGCGCCATCATGGGTGTAATGTTCAGGTCCATGACCACATCTGGAAAAAAATCAAGTTGCCCCCTCCCCCGGGCCTTGCACTTCATTGCCCATCTTTTGGGGAGAAAATATGCAAAGATACATGAAGTACAAGTCAGTGGTACATAAAACCACTCTTTTAAAATTATTATTAAAGTTTCCTTTTGTTAACCAACATGCCTGTGATGCCTATGCATGGAATAGTGTTGGGTATCAAAATAACATCTTTAAAATAATTCTTTTTTTTCTGAGTATTGATGTATGTCAATCGTCGGTAGTAGAAATTTGCTCATAACAATATATCTAACAGATAAAAACATCATTACACCACTCTAGCCTATTCTAGATATGGCCATCATATTAAGAGGGTAGATCTTGAGTTGATATCAAATGCATAGCTTTAAGAAATCCTGGAATCTGGATCCAGTTATTTTTATTATCCAACCTTACCTCAGGAGCATCACCCAATACAATGCAGGAAAGAGCATAAAGGTAGGAGCGTATCTTAAACAGTAGATGTCAGCACAAGCACATCAATAAATGTTTAGTTCTCTTTTTATCTACCAGGTGACAGTACTCTATTTCCAAAACAGACTAGACAGTCAGTCGTCAGTCGTTTCTGAAACATCCCTAGAGGGGAGGGTGATGCGGGTAGGGACAGTGGGTTATCTTAATTCAAAATTGCTTAAATTCACCTAATTTAACATTGTGTGCCACTTGGGGTGTGGAGTACAGCTCTTCAATGCTATCTTTATGGGGTGTTGTTATTCACAGGAAATGAATGATAGTGGGGGTGTAGATAGGGTATATGAGCTTGGGGGCTGTGACAGCTTATGGTACATTACACTGCATGGGCTGGGGCAGGGTAGGTATATAATACTGAGGGTTGGGGCAAGGTATGTGATGTTGGGGGCTGGGGTAGAACCCCCTTGTAGTGGAAATTGGGGCAGTTTTAAGAGAGGATTGAGAGACTTGAAATAAGTGGCCCTAAGTGGATCCAGATAGAGATATGAGGATAGAAGAGGGGGGAGGGGCTAGAATAGGAGAGCTGGTACCTTTTTCTATTTTTTTTTTAAATTCATTTTCAAATGGGTTGAAGGTTGGTTTGAATGGTAATCCATCACTGAAAACCTAAGCCAATGAAAAGGTAATCATTATAGATGAGTTTAGGTAATCTTTCCCTAATAATGAACAAAGGTAATCATTGTGATCACCCTATTTCTGCCAACAGGGGGACCTACTATACAATAATGTCATAAAGTCATATAGACTTCAAGACATGTATTGGTTTATGGCTGTACTGATAATAATCATGAACACTTTATCACACACTTATACAATTAAGAATGTAATGTAAAATTTGAATTTGATTAGGAGGTATGCTGTGAAATCAGATTAGAAGCATAATAGATACATAGGAGCTTGGACACCTCTTTGGTATCAGAAATGATATCAAGAAGTATGAGGATCGACATCCATTGGTAAAAAACATAGCCTACCTCTACCTGAATGGGCATATATCCAAGGAGAGCAGCAACTCCAATTAAGGCCCTACTGATGAAGGGGGGGGGGGGTCAATATCATTCTCAAATCATAAAATCATATTGTCAGTGATATCATAGAATCAAAGTATGAAAAGTCATCAAAATGATTACATATTCTCATCATTTGTATGACCCCATGTTTTGTCCAAATATATGTGAACAAAATTTAATCAATATGATTGAATTTAGTAATCACTTATGATTACTGAAATGATGAAAGGGTACTCTCCCCAGTCTGTGTCATTTTGAGCACCCTAAAGTGATCAGTATTGATTACTTTTTTTCACTTTTAGGTTTTCTGTGATGTTTGTATTTGTGGGACCCTAAGTATCCACCAGAATGTACCATTTCCCCACTAGATTTCAATATTTTTTTGGGGCATGCCTCCACAGGACATTTTTTAAATCTAAAGGGGAAGGGCCTTACTTATAACTGTAGATAACTTAGTCAGGAGAGCCTTCAGAATCCACCAGAATGCACTATTTCCCCTCAATATTTCAAAATTTTCCTGGAGGTGGACACTTTTTTCCTGGGGGTGGACACTTTTTTTCAGCCACTGGCCACTCGGGCCCACATGCAGCTTTAGAAACACAAACTGATATAGGCCTATGACCCGCACATATATAATCAGCAATTCTAGAAAGGTTATATCATGTATTGATAAAGGTGAATTCTCATAAAATGTTCTTTACACAACCCCTTTCTATGGGCTCTCGGGACCAATATGAAGGTAAAGGAATACAGTTATAGAGAAAACTGTCGTTCCACAGCTAGAGTCTACAATCATTGGGCCCGTATTCACATTTGCCCCAGTGCATTTGGCCATCACCATTAAGCCTATATATGAACAAGTATTCACTATTGTTACCCTTTTATTTGCTACCTGGTAAGGTATATATATATATATATATATATATATATATATATATATATATATATATATATATATATATATATCCATCTACTGGTACAGGTGTACAACTTAGTATGACGTAACCCTTTAGATAAATAGGCATTATGTGTCTAATACTGTCCTTAAAGAGTTAGTCAGTTAATGGTAAGAAATAGCAGGTCTAATAACAGCGCATGAGATTGCAGCAAACTTAAATACCAGCCTAATACCCCGCGTATATAAGGCGCGGCTTATACGCGAATATGGGGCCCCACAGCGCCTTATGGGATGAACAGAAGTTGGTGCACTTTATGATGTTATTGGCTAAATTAATGGCAGTGCAGAGGGATACCCAGGGTAATTCCAATCGGGCACACATGATGGCGCCACCGCCCCTTGCCAGTCCCTGTATTTCAGATGGCATGTCTCTTTTTGTCAAAGGTCCTATGCCTCCTGTGGAAACTGCTCAATGCTTGACCATTTCTACTAAAACCTTATGTCCCGTATACACGTGCCCAAAGTATGACAATATATGATCTTAACATAGAAAATCCTAGGAAAAAACGTTCTAAGAGGAAAAAATCTTAAGAATTTTGCATGCAAACTTTTGACACAAATAAATCTCAAGTAGAAAATACTAGGATTTTTTTAACAAAAGCGCACAGCATTCTAAATTAAGGGTTAAAATTCTAAGATTTTGATCATTAAGATTTTTTGACATAGGATCATTGTAACCTATGATTATCTGACATAGAATTACTACTGTTAATTGTGATACATTCATTTCCCTAATCTTTTTTTCCTTTTTATACAATGTACATAGAAAACAAGCATTTTTTTTATTATTTTTATCTGTCATTTCTCAGTCTGTAAACCCCAGTATCGGCCTAAACTTGGATATCATAGTTTTAACTTTGATATCACATGTAATAACTCTGATATCAAGGATGATTCAGAGTTAAAACATTGAATAAAATCCATGATATCACAGCCAGAAACATTGATATTATAGTTAAAAACTGATATTACAGTTTTTTGAGAAACTAGTGTTTCACCCTGATACTGAAATGTATACATTACATGACGAATAATGAACGAGTTGCATACTTAAAGCCAATCAACTGGATTGTCAGTCAATTAACCCCAATTTCTGCTCCAAACTATACATTATCAGCCTGTTACAGAGGTTCACTAGAGTAACTGTGATATCAAACCCTAAAACTGTGATATCAGTGACGAAAACCGTGATACCAAGGGGGTAACGTATCGCTTGCCATAGACTGTATTGCAACGCGCCTTACCTCCCTGCGAAAGTTAAATCTGTAAAACTCTTTGTTATGATGTGCACAACAGTGTCGGATCCAGGATTTTGAAAATGAGAGGGACACGCTCTTTCTTTAGCCTCTATTTTGGCTAAATTTGAGGGTTACAAGAGGCAATATTTTTAAATTTATTGTTTCATTTGCCTTAGCACACCAAAAGAGTCCGGTAGAGCCTATCAAATGGGACATTTACCAAGTAGTCCAACCGTTACATGTTCAGGGACGAGCCATTTTATTTATTGCTATTAAAAGTGGGGTGGGGGATGGGTGAAAAGGAAAACCTTGGCGGAGTTGCGGTAACACTTAATTGATTTAAATAGTCGTCGCGTTGCGTGCGCATCACCATACACACAGGCCCATGTGCGATCTTATTGGGGAGATCGTCTTAATGCTTCCCATGCATATCAAAAGTGCGGCGGGGAAAAACTGCTGGCACCCCGCATAAGCAGGCCTATTTTTCATTTCTATCAAGTCCCCATTTACATTAAAAAAAGAAAAAAAAAGATTCGTCCCTAAAATTAAAAAAAAAACAACACAAAAACAACGATCTAGTTGCTTACAGCAAAAAGCAATGAGCTGGGAAAATATGAATCCTGCAAGTGAGTGATCGGTTTAAAGATCGTGTTGGAACTAATTGATTGGGTAGATTTTCCGTTTTCCACATAACAATGTGTGTGGTGGGACGAAAAGTGTCCGTATTTCTTTTCGAATTTTTCCCATGATTATTAGGAGGCCATTCATTTAAGGCAACTCATATTTGACCATTTTTAGGGAATGGTCATTTCACTTTTAACAGAGGGTGGGACTGGTAGAAAAGACGGTGAATTTTCTTTTGTGCCCTACCCCCTTAGTGGGGTCTAACATTTTTGCCCCCCCCCCTTAAACCAACCAACCCTGCATGTTGTTAAAAAATAGAGGAAACTGCTAGGGGAATGCGTGACACTAGATCTAGCATTAGGCTATTTTATTGAAATAACTTGGATCACGGCCAAAGGTAAAAAAAAAAGAAGCATGTTGGAACAAAAATTTCCCAGCGGCCAAAGGCAAAAAAAGAATCCACATCGGACACTCCAAAAACCTACTTTTCAGGCAGCAAAAGCCACCTTATGGTGATCAAATGCCCTTTTTGGGGAAGTAAATATTGGAAAGACCGAGAATTGTTGGGTATTTGGCTATCTGCATGGACTTTTTTCAATTTTTTTTTACTAAGATCTTGAAAAATCCCAGCGGCAAAAGGTAAAAAAAAAACTTTTTTTAAAATTTGCCAAAAACCTCGTTGCCAGATCCGTAATCCAAATTATTTTAATTAAATGACCTTAGAAGAATTAAGAAAAAATGATAGGGTCTAATTTACATTACATGACAGACTAGTGAAGGTATTTTGCTGAGGATGTACAGATTTCTTCCATTTTTTCTCTCTCTCAAAAATCCTGGTTCGATGTAGGGGCCTAAGGGAGTGGTCATCTTTTAACAGGCGGTGTAGGCCTGGGGGGGGGGGTTCAGGGGGGGGGGGGGCAAAAATTTAAGACCCTTCCCAATGACGGGGGCGTAAGGATTTTAGCCACATGTGCACGAAAATTCACCAGCCCCCCCCCCTTGTTGTTAAGAAAAAAGATGAGTGGTCATTCTTAAACAACATAGAGGGGGGAGGGTGGTGAGTTGTGGGCAGAGACCAAAAAAAAGTTCAGACCTCTCGTAGAGAGGGACAAAAAGTTTTTACCCCTTTTTCGAAAATGTCAGGACTGTGCACTACCTAGGACCTAAAGAGCAAACGGAGAAGGGCAAGAAATTTCAGACCTCTCGGGTGGGGGCAGGGGTGGTTGGTTTTCGCATGGACGCGCATACACTTTTTATGCCCCCCTCAATGGTAATCTTTTTTCTTTGTGTCACCCCACACCAGAGGCATGGATGGTAGGTAGGTAAGTATAGGCCTAGTTGCTTTTAGGGCCTTCACCATTTCGCCAGCTAGGGCCATAGGGTCGATTCATGTAAATCGAACCACCTTTTGCTTAACAGTATAAAAGGCTGTATACTCAGGGCTATGAAAATTCAACCCAACATCATGCTTGACAAAAAAAAATACTAAATGAATTGGTGAGTTATCAAAGGAACCAGGTGTTGAGAGAGATAACACCTATTCTGTGGTAATCTAGATATATACATGTATACACACTATTGCATCTCAATTTGTGTGGCAAACCCAGGGCTTTGGCTCGGGTTTCCAAAAGAAAAAAATGGGAAGCATTTATCATGATTCCTAAATGATGATATTCTGTTTTACAGGTGTGTAAATCCTATATAGGTTTTAGACCTACCTTCAAATAGAAGTGTGTCAAGATATTTCCGGACATGGTCAAAACCAAATCCTACTGTGAAACCTAGCATGTAAGGTGCACCAGTGAGTAAGCCCTGCCTGTAAGCCTCATCCTAAGTTTAGGACAATGCTGGTCTATAAACCACTGGTCAAAATCAGGCAAACCAAGAGAAATTGGTCACTTTGACTATCAGTTGTATTTGACTAAGAAAAACTTGGACACTTAGGCACATGTTTTTGACTAACTATTGTTAGAAAGTTATCCGCTTTGACTAACGTCTGACTAAGATTTTGATGATTATTTTTTTTCAGTGGCTGCTGACATTGATTCTAAGATATTTTTGAAGTGGTTTGCTTTACCTGAATATTTAGATAAGGCGAACATTTTTTTTTGGATAAAGGGAACCAACCTGACTTTTTTTCTGTATGATGCTGGCATGCCAAAACTTTAAAAACAAAAGTGATAATAAATCATAAATTAATGACTAGGAAGACTGTCTGTGACCTATCAGGAATCTATTCGATGGTGTACAACCTTTTAATGCACAACTCAATTTTAGATGCTTAATTTCCTAAAAATTTGTTTTAAATAAATCACTATTTTATGCTAAATTGGAGCATTTACAATCAAATTTCATTCACCAATGCGCAAAAACGGATTTATCCCATTCCTCACATCTCTTTGTAATGTTGAAAACTTACATGACTAAAATGAGTGTTTTCTTTCACAATTTGATAATTAATGTTCAGGTCTTGTGATGTTGACAATGGACCTATTCTGGGCCGGTTCGCTTTATCTGAAGTTACTGGTTTGCTTTAATCTTACCTAAGATAAACTGAACCAGATGGAATGTTTCCATTCCATTGAATTTATGAAAATATTTTTTTAATTTTCTAAAGCTATTTTTTAGTACTCACTTTCTTAATCTTACATCTTCATTTTACTTAATAGGGGGGGGGGGCTAGCACAGCAAAAAACAATATCGGTATGGTACAAAGAACTGCTCAAAGAACGTTCATAAATTCGCTGGACCCAGCGGAAAAATTGCAACTCCCTGATTGGTCAAGGGGTGGTCATGTGACTTGCTGTGCTAGCCCTGTGTGTTTTAAACAGAGATGCCACTCACTGACCGACAAAAACCAGGAAAATTGGATTTTGGACACATTTTCCCAGGAATTTAACATAATTTAATACAGATTTCTGTGAATCAAAACCAGGAATTCCTGTTAAACCAGGAAAAGTGGCATCTCTGTTTAAAGCATTGTTAGGACTTTTATGAATTTAGCCAAAAAGGGGGGTCTAGATGGGGGGTCCCCATGTCACTTGTCGATTTTAAAAGAAGCCCATGTCACATGTCACTAAATTTGCAATTTCCCCTGTCCTTGTCACTAAGCTCCATGTCACATGTCGATTTTAAGAAAAGCCCATGTCCCATGTCACTAAATTTTTTATGCCCTCACCCCTCCCTCAAGAGGGGTCAACTCAGTTTCGCACCTCTCAGCATGGGCGTAGGAAAGGGGGGGGGGGGGCAATAATGAAGAGGTTCCCATGTATTTTGTATAAGCCTGTATAAAAAATATAGCAGCCCCGCCCCCAACCGAGACCCCTGCCCCCCCCCCCCCCCCCTCAATAAAAAAAATGCTTCCTACGCCCTGCTCAGACTCATGAGTGGTCGAAAGTTTTTGCATCCCCCTACCCCCCCCCCCACCATTGATAAAAATGACCTCTCCCCAGAGTACGGTACTGCTGCCGCTGAAAGCTTCTCACCCAGGCTCGCCCCCTCCAGCAAACAGAGTATTAAACTAGATAGCCGCTGGCCGAGGCTGCTTCTCACCTAGCCCTCACACCCCTGCCCTGCCGTGTCTCCCGCTGGCTACCATTGAAGTTGAACGTCACGGTTCAGCTCGCCAGTGTGACGGGCCTGACACCCTGAGCGCAAAGCGCGCGGAATTCAAAGGGTCCACAGAGCGTCCCCTTTCTCACACTTGTCCCTAAAGCCTTTATTTGGGAAAAGTTTTTATACATATATGAAGAGGAAGTTCTTAAACATTTACGAGCTACGTGTAGCTGCGTTTGTCTTTTCTTGATGATTGATACAGATCTCCTGCACAGAATTTTTTTTTTTTACGGACAAAGTCGAATCACGTGACTTCTGACGTATGATTGTGACCGTATAACACACTTCCTGTCAATGGTGGCCATCCGACCCAAATGTTTACGTTTTCTAGTAACATGATTTATACATTTGTCCGATATTAAACAAATAGTGTTTCACACAGAACATTCACATGATAAGATTCTACTCCTTGTGTGGAGTATTTATCTCTAAAAGTGTATCAATGTGGTTTCCGCAAGTGGTCGCCGCGGATGAATACGCGCACTACAACAGTCTGTACATAGGGTTATTTTGGGGTTTCTGTGGTGGCGGAATCTCTTGGATATCTTCAATATTTTTGAGGAATATTTTGGCTTGTTTAATTGTATATTATACTCTTCGGTGAAGGATGTGTTAGATATAACACATAGGGACGTGGATACGAAAATAGAGACTATTTTACAGTGGTTTGAAGATGTAGCAGTGAACATCTACCGAGCTGAATCGGCATCGAACAAGCAGAGACTCGAAGCACAGAGACTTCAGTCAAGAAACTACGCCTACAAAGGATAAAAAGTTGTTGAAATACTCTGGGAATGGCCATATAGATCCACCATGGCTGGTACTTACAGGTGGGTGAATCTTAAGAAGTTTGGACAGTTTTTGAGTTGTTAACACCATTTTGAAGTGACCCCGCTCGCCTCGATTCATTCAAATATGGAGGAGGGACGAAGATAGGTGCAGTGTACACAGTGTCCACATGACACCTCCTCTCCTCCGTGACTCTCTCACGGGTGTCAAGTCAAGTAACACTCACCTATCCCTGCGTATTCACGCAACATTTAAACTCCCCCAGGCCTCATCTAAGTCAGTCTTGGCAATTTCGGAGCCATTGGTATCATCATTTTGCATTTCTCAAGCTGAAAATTGTGGAGTTTGAAACGAATTCAGTCTAGAGAACATAGAAAGTCATGTTCTCGTCTCGGACTTTGACGAGCCGAGTGAGTTGGTTGTTGTTGTCATTATGATGGTGAAATGCTTGTCACGGTGGAAGTTACAACAGCACTGCCACTTGTCAATAAATGTAAAATCTGCTTCCTTCTGAATGCGTAATCTACTAAGTTGTGTATTCCATGGTCTCAATTGGCGGCTTCCAATGCAATGTGTATTCAAGTTCATTATTGACATATTGACTCATAATTGAGACAATTCAATTGAGTATATATTTTTTAGTGTTTTGTAATATCATGAAATATGAAGAATATCAGTGCAATACTGTGTGTGCTGTAGCATTGGGTTATTGTAAGAAATTTAAAGGTATAGACATACATGTTTTAAAGATAGTCTTGTCCTTGGGCACTTTGGGTAGACTGAATACATGAACGATGATCCCAAGGAACGATGATCCCAGAACGATGATCCCAGCTTTTGAGGAACCATGATCCCATCTTAACGAAATGATGGCCCCACTTTTCAAATATGGCTATATTGTGTTTGTATCTTATCTCTGAACATGTAATTGACAAATTGGTATTTAGATGAAGAGTTTTCCATGAAATCTAGGAAGAATTTGAGAGTGACAATATGCTAATGTGTGTGTAGGTACAGTACTCACAGTTTGTCTGTTAATCTTTGAAACCCTATGATTAATCCATGTAAATGATATGTATCCCCAAAAATCAAAAGAAATATAAGTAAAAAATAAATATATACAAAATAATTACTTCTATGTAAAATAATTACGAAAAAAAAATCACTCCAATGATAGATCTAGTTCTATAGGTACAGACAATTTCGGACTTTTTTTTTTTTTTTTTTTTTTTTGCATTTAATCATATTCATCATTTCTATCTATTTCTATGCATAAATCACCCACAAATCATTAAAAATTGGATATTACTGTGCCTATTATGTGTACTACAGTGTAGGGTATGTAAATAGCCTGGAGAAGTATCCTGCAGTGTGAAAAAAATCCTTTTCAGACATTTCTGGGCATTTAATCATTGTTATTCATCATTTCTATCAATTTCCATGCGTAAATCACGAACAAATCATGGAATACTAGTGCAGATGGGTCAGTAAATATAAGCAATGAGAGGTATTCTAATGTGGGATCATGGTTCCTTAAGATGGGATCATCGTTCCTGGGAGGAGAAAATGGGATCATCATTCCCATGGGATCATCGTTCCTTGGGATCATCGTTCCAGTAACCGGTAGACTGACAGTTGACAGCTGTCATTCAAGACATACACACTATATGGAAGTAATATATGATGAATAGACTTGCACGAGTTGGCTTCAGGGGGTGATATAAGCATGAGCCGTAGGCAAATGCTTATATGAAACCCCTGAAGCCAACGAGTGCAAGTCTATTCATTATATATTGCCCTTATAACATGGTTTCCTCCATTAATTCTTAGTATTTACCTTTAAAATATATCGAATCCATTCATTTCTTTTGCGAGTCGACAAGACGGCCCTCCGTCATCTTGGTTTCATGTTAACGTATGGTTAAGCTGGCGACCTCCTGCAACTCCCACTCTCATAGGCCTACTACCGCGAACATGTTGACAGAGCTGTGCCAGTCTAAGATATAATCCATTCTGTACACACCAGGCGGTGGCACCTGTAGTGTTGACAGAATAGCGAAGACGCACGGCCAGTCGCTCGATTCGAAAGTTTGATATTTTTTTATGTTAAATTCAGCCTTAATATCAAGTAATGTACCCGACAGGGAGTAAGAATGAGGGTTCAACTTTGTTATGTCCAAAGCATTTCGCTATATTTGGTACATAAGCTTCAAAAATGGAGGATTTACCTTGTGTCAACTCCTTGTCAAGGTAGGATCAAATATGTCCGCTCTGATGCGCATCCGCTGTCAATTTTGGGTTCTTATATCGCTAGATATCAGAACTCATATTATCCATTTTACGCACTGAAAACTCTCTAACCGTGTTATAGAGTTTTATATATAGTTCTTTTCGTATCTACTGTATTCAGAGAACCTATCAGTCAAAATAACACTCTTTTTATATCCATAATTCAGTGGCGGGTCCAGGATTTGGAAAAGGAGGGGGCGCGGCCCCAAAGGAGGGGGCACCCCCTATTTTTGGGCAAATTTTTGGGTCCACAATATGTAGTTAAACTCTTAAGTACTGGGAAAAGGGGGGGGGCGTCCCCCCTCTAAATCCGCCACTGTAGTAATGAAAAAAAGCCGTAAGTCGTATGAAGAGTGAAATGTGTCACAGCCAGGTTTTAATAGAATTTATATAAAATTGTAATACTACAGAATAAATAAGTACATGTGTAAGAGAATACTGGACACCTCGGAAGCAAGGACAGGTTGGAAGCAGACACCTTGGAAGCAGGCATTGAGACATCTTGGAAGCAATGACAGTTTGGGTGCAAAAGGAACCATGATGATATCCCTCTCATCTATTTACTTATAGGATTTGAAAAACAACAACCCTAATGATACTGTCCCTACGCTGCAGAATCATGGAATGGCCAAAACCTGTTTAAAAATTGTTAAAACAATTATTTTAAAAAAGTCATTTGCTTCCGAGATGTCTGCTTCGGACTGTTCAGGTCCAATGCTTCCAACAACACTTCCCTCAATGTTTATCCAAAGATTCACAATACACAAAGCACTTGAAATACTTGTAATAATTAATAATCCAGGTGATTTTCAAATCTCCCTCCCTAACTCCAAATCATTGTCGGCCATCTTGAAGCCAGGTGTAGCCACCTAGTGCCAAAAAGACTACACTATTCTTGGTTGGTTAGCCCTATGTTTCAAGAGCAGTCTAACACCAGGTAGCACCACAGCATGTTGACAATGGAGGCCATTGAGGTAGTGATATCTAAGGTCAAGATAAACATGTCAGATTTATTGGATATATCTCATGTTTCAGTCAATATAAGCTGATGTACATGAAAACTACATGTTTGTGAATAGGAGGGACAATTTCCAGGAACTGAAAGTGAGTACTTAGTTCAGACTAGCCATGTGTTTGTGCCACTATAGGCTTGTATACATCTTGGATCCTGCCTGTGAGCAGGCAGGTATTTCGGCCTTTTCCCGACCTGTCCCTGCTTCTGAGGTGTCTGCTTCCGACCTGTCCCTGCTTCCGAGGTGTCTGCCTCCGACCTGTCCTTGCTTCGAGGTGTCAAGTTCCCGTGTAGGATAGCCCAGTAGAGAAGCCACTTTTGAGGATACTGGAGATTCAGTGTTTGGGGACAGAGAGTATAAATTGTAACTTGTATAAGGAGTGAAATGTTTCACAGCCAGGTTTTAATAGCATTTCTATGAAATTGTAATACTACAGTGAGTACAAGCCTAGTAGAGAAGCCACTTTTCCTACTTTACTCTTCTATGTTTTAATACATAATGGCCTAACTGGCCACTGAGAGGTCAGTTTGTGAAAGAGGATAATTGCTACCTGTTCAGTAGTATGCTCAGACTAGGGTATTTACCTAAACAGGTCATAGTGGTACAACGTGTAGTGTATGGCACGCTGTCTATTGATACTTGACAGAACTGATAGACTATTGCACCACTGTGCACACAATCTCACAGAATAGTCCTGAATGTTCCTAACCGTTCCTATAGTATACAAGAGTTGCTTTGTAGGGGGCACCATTGCTTCCCTGAGATAAACTCTGATAACAACCAGCTTGATGAGTACCTACTGTTATATAATGCATCCTAAATTAAAAAGTCTGCACTGAATGAAAGGAATTATCTCATTGGTAAACAATGTATCCCCCTAGCTTGATTCTCTTTTGGGATTTACTGTAGTACATGCCATTGCAGTTAGTAGAGATAGTGTTCATGCAACTTGACCTAGTATGAAAATAGAATTGATTAAGAAAGGAAATGTTAGATGACATACTGAAAATTCTAAGAATTCTAAATTCCAAAATCCAGCAAGCTTGGTCCTGCAATAGCCTGAATATGGCTTAGTTATCGGTTGTGAAATATCCTTGAGCATGCGACTGCAATATATGGGTTTATCATATTAAAAGGCCCAACCATAAAAAACTGCTGTCAAAGTAAGCGCATAGATGACCATTAGACTTTCACTAGGTCCTTTTATCCCAGATGGAGGACCAAGGCGAAGCAGAGGTCCTTTATCTAAGGGATAGAGGACTGAGTGGAAGTCTAATGGACACCTATGGTGTTTATACCATGGTTTCCACCATTGAATTAAATATTTCTACCTTATAAAGCCGTGAAAATCAATTTGTTGCGAGTCGGTGTGAGGAGGCCGTTCCTCCGCCATATTGCTTTCTTGTCAAGTCATCGGTATGCGAGTACATATTCTCCATTTACGGTGTAAATACAACAAATCTGGAGCCTTTGAGAAGAGATGTGAACGTAAACACATATATTTAAATCGCCATGTCCTAGAATCCATGATGGTATATGTTATTCTCCTCAATTTAGACATTTTCCGTCGACGACAGAGCTTCGTTTAGAATCAAAACATAGCGACTTTCTCAGCGAGTGGACCGGACAGCGATGACGCAAAGTGTGACGTTCACCTGTGTCCTATGGGCATTTTCAAAGAGCTGCTATGGAGCTCACATTGCGGGCGGAATTGCCTCAGACTACATGCCAAATAGCAACTTGTATCAAAATGGGTTCATTTAACGCGTACTATTCAAAACTTCATTATCCAATCTCTGCACCGTAAAATCATTCAACTGTGATAACCATGGTAAAACTTTAGGTAAATTTTGGTGACTTTGGCTACTACGGTATGGAACAATATTATCAGTTTGTTTTCATGTTGTGTTCTTGAAGGTACGCAACATGTTGTACTGGCACCCCAGAAAAAATAATTTTTGCTGAAAATGTCACTCACTAACAGTGGAAGGATTCGTGTCTCCCACCCCGAACCTCTTTTTTTTCTTCTTTTTCCTCAACAAATATACCAAATGAACTATTTCCTCTGTTCAACAACTGTTTAATTAAGCCCACAGAGATAATTCATATTTTGATCCATTTGTGATATAATTTTATAATTGCCCATGTATAATGTGGTACACTTACTACTGGTAGTGTTCTCTTTGGTCTGTTAAACGCAAGATCTGATGAGCAACAATGAAACGAAAAAATGAAAGAGAAAGAAAAATAAGAATAACATTTTTTTACCGGACAGTTAAATAAAGGAAATGGCAAGTGTACCAAAATAGCAGTCAATACAGATAAACAACTTTAGTCAACGGTTTGAACTCTCCAATTATGGTGAACAGAGTCCTGAGGCGATGATAACATTAACAATAAATACCAGGTACTACCGTTATACCTTGTATGGAAAGTGCAGCTTATGCATAAAGATACATCCCTAGCGCGCCTTATAGAATCAGCAAAAGTAAGGGGTCTATACATAAAAATCTTAAGACACCAAAAAGTGGTCATAAGTGCTCCTTAAACTATGAGCTTGAGTTAGGAGTGCTCCGTATACATGAAGTTCCGCCTTGTGACCGAGGTATTACGGTAAAAACAAAGTATACATATTCTGACTACTGTCACTGAATCATCATGTATGTGCACCATTTATGTGCTACAATCATGGCGTGTGTATATCTTTTGTGAGGGTTAGCACGTTTACATCCTACCATCTAAGGGCCGCATAAGGTCTCCATGTTAGTGTTCCTTTGGCGACATGAAGCATCAATGGCGTGCTGCAGGTCTACTCACCAGCGCTGTATCAGTGTATCATGCGGGGTACTTCAGGGGCACAACCACCCAAAAGGATAATGTGATACATGAATGCAGCCCTGGCGAGTTACTCGCAGACAAGCAGACATAGGGAATTAGAGCGTTATCCTACCCCTTGAAGCTAAAGGCCTTGGTCTGAGGGCAGTAGGGCTACAGGAGGGGGATGGTATGTCAACACTGCACACACCACCAAACTGGGTCAGCCTCACCAGTCTTGTTGTCAGTTGTGATTATTTTGCCATAGCAGATAAGGTCATGACTGTTCACCCTCGCTAGGTCGCCATCTTGTCCCCTTGTAGGAAGCCATCTTGTCCCCTTGGTCGCCATCTTGTCCTACAATGACATTGCCAAAATTGCTACTGGTGATGCTGCTCTGAGTGATATATTAGTTTACAGAAATCGTCAAAGGTATCACCTGTGGTTTAGTTCCTATTTCCACCACTGGTATATCCACCCTGGCGCTGGAGTCGACCTGTTGCTTTCTTATAAGGAGTACACATGATGTCCCCTTATCTGCAGCCTCTCTCCACATAAACGCAGCGTGCACAGGTTGGTGACTCCACAGGATGATTGAATATTAGCCTGTTAAGGACAGCATTGTGTCTTATTGACTTGAAAACTTTTCAAGTTCTGCAAGTTATAGTGCAACATGCTCATTTGTTGTCATAATGCATGGAGGCAGCTTTGCTGATTCCACTAGCTGGGGCTACATTTATACATCATGCCAATCACACTTATTGATACCCATGCGAAGGATCATATGCTGAACGATGCCAAAAGCATGATTTGTCACGGCAATATTAAAGCTTTAGTCCATTATTATCTAGGGTGATGCACCAACACATCGTAAAAAGTCGGTGATGTGAAAACACTGCGTTCTTGCACAATGCCAACCCTTTGCGAGTGCACCAACCCAGCCTGGTCGCCATGATGCATAGATGAATTCCTGGCGTAGATACTCTTTGAGTATATTTTAATTTGCTGTGTACCCCTAAAGACGTCAAAGTAAATGTACATGTAGTTTTTGTTTGGTACATGTTTATATGTAAAAGTGAGTGACTGAGTCTGGTCGTGATGCTACAGGGGTGGTTGGGTCATTTGCAGACCAGGATTAACTTGTGTCCCATTTCGTTACATTGACTAAAGAAATAAGATTGTGACACTCTTGCTCTTGAGAGTCTGCCATATCCCTAAAAATAGAAAATTAATGTATGATAATGTCACCGTGAGTTTTTTTAAACTCTTTAAGATCTAAAAATGATTGAATGAAAAGTTTGTTTTCATTATATACAACTTATTATAATAATAATAGCTTTTATTGACAAAAAGGTATACTTGTCACACACTCTGACATGGATTGTATGTAAAAGACATCTCAGACACACTTCTTATTAACCCCCCCCCCCCCCCCCCCAAAGCCAGCATACTGGTTTGATAATCCCATGTCTACATACTGTTCAAAAGCGTCACTTACCATTCCTGCATCCTTTCTAAAGGGTTGAAATGATGCATAAAAAAAAGCGCTGTCGCTTGGCGAGTTACTCACCAGTGCTAAATTTGGTGTATCATGACAGCAAACAAACAGTAAATCTTGAAGTGATGCAGTCATTAAATGATAAGGAGCTGGTTAAAATAACTACATATATAATTATGTATGGTAAACCATACTTCCTGGAATTAAATATGGATATGGCTTGAACGTTGTGCCTAATTGCCTTCATTTCCCATCAGTTCTCTCAGTGCACCTAGGTGCACCTGACAGGAGATGGTGGTGGTCGTATATGGCATTGTGCCCAAGTATTCTATGTAGATCAATACATGACAAAGACATTCCTTGGACTGTTGTAAATCCTTGTATTTTCCAACAAGTTTACACCAACTTAATTTTTCAGAAAAATAAAAACAGTGTTTGATAAGGGTACCACTATACACTGAATCAGTAATGGCGCGTTACTCACCGCCATACTGCATGCATGATATGGGGAACATCACATTCAGTATTGTGACATCAAATGTTCAAGATGGTGAATGCAAACTAGAGTTTCCGCAGTGTACAGGTGTGTAGACTTTGTCTCAAGTCCCAGGGTCCACAGGTAGGGGACACACACACCTTCCAGCTAAGTTCCACCTACCAGCACCCCCCCCCCAACACAAACACACACACACACACCTCTAAGAACAAATGTATATGCCATCCAGTGGCACCGCATCCACCAAAGATAATGGTAAAAATAAAGCTCATGAAGTGTGTAGAATCACGTAGACATGAGGTGTCTGAGTGACCTGCTGCAATAACATATGCCATTGTCCAACAACAATCTTTTAACACTTTAAAGACATAAAAGTAGTTCCAGGTCTACATACCCTTGTTGTCACGATGCAAATGTTGTTGCCTTAGTGTAAGAAGGTTGTAACTGCTTTTGGGTCAATAAGGAAAAGCATACCTCCATGAGGAGCCTCGTGAGGTACCTTTTTAACCCTGTTGACCCAGATGCAGTTTCAATTCAACTTGCATAAAGGCGACGATATGTACTGTCTATGTGACCATTATTGGTGAGTTATACATGTGAGTATGTTAATACATGAGCAGATGTAGAGCTATATTGGTATGGTGCATCAAAGATACCACTGCTCCTGCTTCAACAGGAATTCCTCTCTTTTTGTATTAAATTTGTGTTAATTTCCTAGGTAAAGTTGGCCAGAGTAGGAAATGTTCTGTCAGCTAGCACTAGGCATCCAGGCTTGGCATCTCCACCACTAGCCCATTTACAGGGTCGCTAATGGATATGCCAATTGATGGACACAATGCACCAATGAAATGATGGTGACTTCGTCGGAGCATAATGCTGCATTTCTTGGACCTCTTGGTATCAGTCGCATAGGGTCGGTATGATGCAGGCATGCATGGCAGGATTAAGACTTGAGGTGATTGGAGAAAATATATCATAGAACCCTGCATGAAAGCCACAGCCTGATTTGCTGGCAATGTTGGAGGCCGCACTTTGAGACTGAAAAATATAACACTATCTATATGTGGAATCATATATGATATTGTAAGAATATTGGACGCTCCCGTAACATAGGCCGAAATACCTGCCTGCTCACAGGCAGGACAAGTCTATAGTGGCACAAACATATGGTTAGTCTGAACTAAGTACTCACTTTCAGTTCCTGGAAATTGTCCCTCCTATTCACAAACATGTAGTTTTCATGTACATCAGCTTATATTGACTGAAGCATGAGATATATCCAATAAATCTGACATGTTTATCTTGAGCTTAGATATCACTACCTCAATGGCCTCCATTGTCAACATGCTGGGGATTCCACCTGGTGTTAGCCTCCTTTTGAAACATAGGTCTAACCAACCAAGAATAGTGTAGTTTTTTGGCACTAGATGGCTTCACCTGCCCTTCAAGATGGCCGACAATGATTTGGAGTTAGGGAGGGAGATTTGAAAATCACCTGGATTATTAATTATTACAAGTATTTCAAGTGATTTGTTTATTGTGAATCTTTGGCTATACATTGAGGGAAGTGTTGGTGGAAGCATTGGACCTGAACAGTAAGTACTTCTGTGAGAAATGGCCACTCTGCCAGATTGGCTGACCAAACAGACTACAACAGACACACTTGGTCTCTGAGGTTCCCTCAGAGCGTCTACGGAGTACCGTAACAGTGTACACCATAGTGCTACAGGAGGTGAATTGATGCCCAGCACCACCTCCCCAGGGTGAGTCACTCCAGGAGGGGGTGGACGGGTAAGAAGACAGCAGGGTGATGCTGATTGTGTGTGTTTTTTTTGTTTTTTTTTTGTGTGTGTGTGTGTGTGTGTGTGTGTGTGTGTGTGTGTGTAGGGGGGGGGGTGAATGATGACATCAGCTTGTACAGTTAACCCCTCTTGTCTCAAGGATCATGTTCCTTTGTCGGCATGATGCACCAATGCACTGCTGGTGTGTCTACTCCCAGCACTGCATTGCTGCCGTGTGGTGACACTCCTGGATGCATCACGATGCATGATTGAAACAGCCTGACAGTTAATGTACAAAGTGTGTATGGCTCACGCGTAGAAGGCGCATCTCGCCCATAATGTGCATCATCAAGAAACCCTTTTGGGGACACTTGGGATTTGACCAATACAT
Source organism: Acholoe squamosa (assembly GCA_949317995.1). NCBI lineage: Eukaryota > Metazoa > Annelida > Polychaeta > Phyllodocida > Polynoidae > Acholoe > Acholoe squamosa. The sequence continues at coordinate 63,846,383 of OX439042.1, forward strand.
GAATACATGAATGTAGAATATCCTCACCTACACTTGGCAGATTATAATAGGCACAAGGGACTATCGTTGAGTATAAGCCGGGTTTTACACACTTCATGTAGATGCTGTAGTAGAACATATGCAATCAATACTGTTATTATAACAGTTCTACATTACATATTCTACCTTGAATTCAGGTTTTAATCGCTCTAGTCGTACTCCAGTCCAATTTCTTAGTATGGGTATTTACACCTGTTGTTCACATCACAGGGTTACAACAGTGACATATCCTTCACATGATATCCGCATCCTTAACCTTTGAATAACTCCGTAGATACCAGGAGCTATTTGACAAATGTATTACATTTTCTTCTCATTTACAACCAACTAGTTAGTCTACCTTTAGAAAACTGCTCTCATCAGAGACCAACTACCGTATTACATTAATGTCAGAATATAAAACAAGGAGGAAATATATCAGAAGACCATCATGTCTATGCTTGATCTGGTGACAGGATTTGCCTTTGGCTCTACCATACTATACCTGACTAAAACGTGCCGCCCACCTGGGACTACATAGGGCTGTAGCTTGGCAACTCAAGCGCCATTAGAATAGTGGTGATTGGGAAGGGAATTAATGTGTAGATGGTGTGCCCAAACTACTGACAAACCTCTAGAATATGGTGGCCTGGAGGACAACATGTCGGTATGGGGGACAAAATGGCTGCTCAGGGGACACTGGGGGACAATTATTATGGAGGATGGGAGATGGCAGATCAGGGGGACACAACGTTGTCCTTGGGGACGCGATGCCAGGTCAGGGGGGCAAGATGTTGGCCAAGACCTTACAGTTACAGTCCTCACTCGACTTCGACCACTGGTGACCCTTGCACGACCTGGCTAGCCCTGTGTCTGCTTCTCTCCCCACATGACCCCCAGTAACCCCCCCCCCCCCACCCACCACCACCACCACCACCATAGACACTGTGGAGCATGTGCAAGCAGCACACGGACACCTCAGACACAACACAGTGTAAAGGGATACGGCTGGTGGCCAGTTAGGTACATTATGCACTCCTCACTACAGGCTATTAACCCTTTAAGGACAGCATAGTGGTTTAAGGCATGCCCATTGGTCGTCATGTAGCAAGTCAGCTGCCTGGGCAGGGGTGTCTGAAGGAACGTGACTTTGTGGGGCTCTCTCCCTGTCCCGACAACCCTGGATACTACAATGATACATTATGGCTACCCCACAGGCTTGATACATTCCCAAAACATCGGCGTGATGCGTTATTCGCCATCACTGCTGCATCCATGCATCATGGCGACCAGTGGGCATTCTGCATTTAAACGCTATGCGATATTTAAAGGACTTATTCTATTAGTTACAGATATAACAGACCAGAGGTCATACTATAGACTTAAACCTTTAAGCGATTTATCGCACTTTGTCCTATGGTCACCAGGATGCATAAATGCAGACTTGGTACGTGTTGCATTCATGCATCATGCACGGGGATCATGCAACGCCTCAGGGGTAGATACACTGCGGCGTGATGCGGTGCGGTACTAGGCAACATTACATCAGTTACAACAAATATATAAGATATTTAGATATGTGGTCGTCCAAGGGTTCGGCTTGGAGCTGGTACCAGGTCCTGTTATCAGCACTGGGAGGCCATATTGAACTTAGCCGTAGGTTCTTATGTAAGCTGAGGTCGTGGTGTGAGCAGTCTAGGAATCAATATGTATATACATATATCTATAAATGTGTGTATTAGACAACGCTTTTGCATGGATTCATGCAGCGTTATAAAATACAAAGTACCAAGTAGATAAGAAAATATTTAATCAAAATAAAGAGACAGTTAACAACTCTGTAAGACATTGGGGGCACTTTTTGTGTTGGTAGCTTAATTATGGGCGAACAAGAAATTGTGGATGTACACATGTATAAGAAATTATCACAGATCTGTGTGTTTGTAATCCTGGTTTCTCATCACCAACCCCTGAAAAATATGACGAGGGCAATTTTTTTTTTTAACCCTGGGCATATCGGGGCGAAAACTGCGTGGGGCGAGACAAAATTTTTGATTTTAGTACTTAAAAGTTTATTGAAAAAAGTTGTGAAAATGCAACTCAATCTCTGGTCCACTGCATTGTTGACATCGTTAGCTTTAATTTGATACCAATTTTTTTTTTTTTTTTTTAGAGGCCTAAAAGGGTCTTAAAGACCCCATTTCATAAATCGTACTGTGGCTCTGTCTGATCAGATAGCATGTCCAATAAGTCAGGTTGTGGCTTTTACCTGGCGTTTCTTATATATATATATATATATATATATATATATATATATATATATATATATATATATACATATATATATATATATATACCTGTATTACTATAAAAAGATTATAAATTTCAAGTCCCAAATGCAGGTTATTCTAGGGAGCAGAACTGTGGCTGCTAGGGACCTCGCAAAGGGTGAGTAAGAGAGTGAGTAATAGATGTTTAACGCCATTTCGACAGCTAAGGTCATATTCATGGCGAGAACTACATTACACAATTCACAGGGGAATGTGTCAGTGCCCGCGCATATGTGCACCACACACATCCTGAGGGGATAGGAAAGAGTAGAAATAGACCCTTTTAAGTGGGCTAGGGAGGCCCGCCTCGCAAAGGGTCAACTTACATAGGGAATGTACTAGAAAAAAGTCACCATTTTGCTGATTTATTTTCTATTACTGGGCCTTGGAAATAGTGCATCAAGTATGTGATGTAAACTTTGAATATCTTTCAGAATTTTTAATGCATTTTGCTCTAGGTGGTCTAGATCTTTTCTGATAAGGATTTTAACACCTTTTTCTAGTACATTTCCTATTTAATTATACCCTTCATGAGGACTCTTATCAGTGGGGAGATAAGTCTGATAAGGGCCGCGCTGGTTGCTATGACGTCACTGCTGCTCTCAAGAATAGCTTTCTCACACGCCCAGGGTGTGGCTTATACGCGGGTAGATAGGCTAACCGTGGTAGATACCGGTACTTGGCCTAGTGACAGGGTTGGGGGTAGGGTCATGTGAAGGCTAGGGTTAGGTAAGATGAGATGGGTCAGGGGCAGTCAGGGCAGGTGTGTGTCTCTCTATGTGAAGGGGGGAGGGGCCTGTCATTTCAGGCCTGGGGTGGTGCACAGCTGGGGGGTTCCCAGATAGTTCTGTCATTTCACACCTACACACCTACTCGTATTGTTAGTCAAATACATGTCTCTTTTTAGTACTTCTCATTCTAAATGTATCGTGATACCTTATTGCATTTCAAGGAAAGGGGAGGGGTGTAACTGCTGCATCATGTCGATATAAGAGGGTTGATATGGTTAGACTCCAGAAGGGTCGTCATGATGCATCGATAATTAATGCAGTGAGTTAGGCTTATAGGTGTGGTTTAAAGAAAAAGATAAATGAGATAAATGAATAAATAAGGTAGGTTAAAACCTACCCTCAGTCCCCTGTCAGGTGTACAGCACTGTATGGATGGGGGACATGCCAGGGGGAAGCTTTGGTCTAATTACAACGTTAGACATCTAGCTCCACCTTCAATCTTAACAGGCCCACCTGCACCCCACCCCCAACACACACACACGTATTCAGTGGGTCATCCCCTCACATTGTCATTGGGTCTGGTGAACTGAATCAGTGAATGTACCGGGTAGGTGACATCTGACAATGGAATGTCAGGCAGAGAGTGTGCAAACTACCAGGCTACGTAGTAGGGCACCGTAGGCTGAATTTAAAGGCCATCGAAGGGGGAAATCCATATCCTTAAATATATGTCACAAACAAAATGATGAAAAGAAGTGTTGCACAGTAGCAGATATTGCACTTTCCCTCCCCGTACCCTCACCAAGAGATTGCTACACTTTGTTGGCAAAAGAGTTGGCTCAGTGTCTACAGTATAAAACCTTCTAGCCATGTATCCATTGACATTTTGTACATGTGTGATGTTTGGGTGTTGGGACGGTGAACTGTGAGCGGAGTGTTATCCCATTACATAGAGCACAGTATGGAAATAGACGCTATACAAAACATAGATAGAGTCAACCTACAGGGGCCACCATCTTGCCCCCCCCCCCCCATGACACTGTAACTGGTTGCCTTTTGTGGGCTGCTCTTAAGTCCCCCTTATGGCACTGTAACTTGCCGCCTGGCCCTTTTGTGGGTTGCTATCTTACCTCGCTATGCCACTGTAACTGGCCTCTAAGTCTAAAAACTGCATTATCAACAGGGATTTGTGGTAACTGCTATCTAATTCGGGTAATGGCCGATAAGAATAACACAACATGGATAGCTTTCAATATCGTCATGCACCAGATTAAAACAAAGGTTTGAAAAAACAACAACAAAAAAACTGAAAAAGGCCAAAAGAAACAAATTTCCAAATGGTGTTTAAGTATGAAAAAAAGAAGAAAAGAAAAACAAAACAAACTAGAAATTACCTTGGTAGGTTTTGATCAGACAGTGGAGGATACACTGTGGTCGCCTGGAGGAGGCCAGGAGGGGGAGGCAGGGAAGTGGGTCATTCCACATCTGTCTCACCTAGTAATATTTGTTGGCATCTGAGGCTCCCCTGTCTGCCAGAACACCCCCCCCCCAACCTTACACACACACACCTAGTTCATCCTATTGTACAGTATAAGAATTGTTAAGAGACCGTGGAAAACAGATGGACGGGGGAGGGGGGGGGGACCATTTTGTTCAAGTTCGATAAACACACATTGGTGACATTGAAAATGTTTTACACATACGATTTACTCCCTTCCTGTTTTCACCAGAACTGCTACATTTCCTTGCCATCATGATGCACCAATGAAGCACTGATGGGTGAGTGACCCTTTGGGAGTGCATCAACCCCCTAGAGTCAGTACAGATATATGAATGCAGTCCTATCGAGTAGACTAGCCAGGGCTGCATTCATACATCATAATACCATTGCAGGGTTCTCCTCACACTGTAATGACGCTGGTGGGCCGCTGGCTTGATTTTTACTGCCGCCGGTGTGAATACTCAGAATCACCGTCGGTGTCATTTTAGGTTCATATAGGTTTTTGAATTTTGCAAATCGGCCAATGAGAACAGAAGTTATGGCCATATTTATGAAAATACTTTCAGTTTCTTTGTTAAATTCCCATCTGTAATCCCCACACTGTCATGAATGAGACTAAACAACCAAATTTAGCCTACCATAAGGCTTAGGACGTTACCAAATGAAATTTTACGCCAGCTTGCTGCAGGATTTTACGGTGTGATTTTATATTCTGCGGAGAACCCTGCCATTGGGTATGATGTTTTAATACACTATCGGTCTTTAATTGGTTAAAGTCGTAAAAGTTACACCGTGATAAGAATCCACTGGTTTCAGTATCTACCGTAATCTCCCGCGTATAAGGCGCATACTGCGTATAAGGCGCACCCTGAGTTGAAGAGAAACCTGTTAGGCTCACCTAGGCCTGAATTTGAAGGATTAGTACTGCTCTATAGTAAAATTACCCTGCCTATAAGGCGCACCCAGACTTCAGGCTTATTCTATAAGGCAAAGGAGGCCTCTGATTCACGGATAAGACGCGCCTCATACGCAGGAGATTACGGTAAATAGCAGATAGATAATGCACAAAGAAATCAACAATAGACCCTTGACCTGCTTATGTCACCTATGATATAGTATCCTAGTTAAATTATATTCAGTTTTCGCAAAGTGGAATAATAAGTCTGTCTCTATAATACCTGTACTGGTGCATATATCAAAACTTGTGTCAAGCTCTAGTAAGTTTGTGAAGGATTGACCGAGGAGGGCTGCCATTGAGACGTTTGTGTCTATTTTGGGACATGTTTGGTGATAGACACACGAGACGGGATACTACTTGTACGTCTATTATCTCCTATCCTCTCCTCTCAACCTCTAGCACCGTGCTCTTTGTAGGCAGCCATTTTGTCCCAATATATGAAGGCAAATAGCAGAAAACAAGAAAAATGTGGCAAGGACCACGGATAGAGTTGTCACGGATGACGTCACGGATGATGTCACGGCGGCTGCATGACGTCATTGGCAAACCGAAAACATAATGGAGTTGCACTTGCCACATTTTTCCGTAATAACGTTTTAAACAAGAAAAAATGTGGCAAGGACCACGGATAGGATTTGCCACTTCATCACTAGCCACTGCGGGTGACGTCACTGAGACAGCATGACGTCACCAATGACGTCATAGGTGACGTCATAGGGAGAAAAGCGAAAGCATTATGGAGTTGCTACGGTCGCTACGCTCCCGGCTGCTGACGCAGCTTGCAACTCCAAAAATTAAAACTTCCCTAGTATAACGAGGAATGATTTATAGGGACGGATTTATTTGTCACCTCTTCCTCATTTAACTTTGTTACAACGAGCACTCTATTACAACGAGGTACTTTAACATTTTGGGCCATTTGGAGAAAATTAAGAATATTTTGTGGACACAAAGTACGGTAGGTAGTAGGTTTATCAAAAAGAATGTAAGAAATCGAGCATCAACTTCAGATAAAAAATTGATTTAGTTCTTGATGGGGAAAAAAATTTAAAAAAAAGGGGGGGGGCTCACTCCTGCTACTGATACCCCCACCATGACAGGCCCTATGTATTTAGTCCTGATGAAAATCTGAAAAGATCGAAACGTCGACCAGAAAAATTATTGAACCACTTTGTGATTTTTCAATACAGTAGTTTAAACCCGAAGAGGGTTTAGGGAATATTTGCCATCTATTTCATTATTTAGTAATAACGTATACCTTACCTGGCGTAGCTTGTGTGACTTTCCTGAAATGGTCTACTTCCAAGAAGCAGCCTAGTAAACAGAACCTGTGCGTGAATTGGGAGTGTACTGGTAACGTGCGTGCTGGATATATGTACAGGGTTATGAACGACCTGAGGTGGTTTCCACTGGTTACATGTACATGGAATAGAAATGGATCTGTCTGATTATAATTTATAAACTGGTGCTATAGATAAACCCTTTATGATGTCCCAAGGCATTGATTTTGTTGTTATGACCTACCGATGAAATGCGTTCAGGTGTGGAAGTAGGAAGCCGCGGGGTATTGGTTCTTCATGACCATGATGACGACAAAGGAACATGAACCTGGAGGCACCATGCAGCCCTGAACTCTTGTAAGGGTCTCGTGATATGTTCCTTTTGTTGTCATGATGCCCGCATGATGCGCAAATGCAGTGCTAGTTTGCCAGCCAGCAAGGCAGCCTGCCACCACTGCATGGATGTATCATGCAGGATCCTGCATGGATGTATCATGCAGGATCCTGCATGGATGTATCATGCAGGATCCTGCATGGATGTATCATGCAGGATCCTGCATGGATGTATCGTGCAGGATCATGCCGACTATCAAACCCACAAGGTTAGTGTGATGAATGAATGCACCACTGGCGAGTTACTCGCTCGGGCAAATTTTGTAAGTCATGAAAACATTACTTCTAACATAATATTATATAAGTTAGTTCTTTCTTTGAAGTGTACTGTGATTGGTTTTGTACTTGATGATGTATTCAAAAGGAGGGAGACATAATGGGAAACTCTTCACTTCCCGACTGGTTTCGAATTTTGGGGTCGAACGGTATTAACTGAACCAGTCATGTAACCAGGATGAAATAAAAACCGTTTAAAAAACTCTTCCATGTTCGAGTTACCTTTAGTGCATCAGGCTTCCCTATAGTGGAGGCCACCGCCCGTCACTTCACTCTATCATCATATATGCCTAGGGGCCGGTTGGCAGGTCTAGCTTCCCTACCGGGCTTCCCTATAGCCCGCTTGAGGGTACTGTGGTTTTCTCACTATGAATATGATATAAGATGTCAAAATGGAGCTAACATCAAATACTTGCTCGCTCGCTCACTCACTCACTCACTCACTCACTCACTCACTCACTCACTCACTCACTCACTCACTCACTCACTCACTCACTCACACAGAACATTAAGACATCATGCGGTCCTTAAAAGGTCAGTAGGGTAGGTAGATAAGAGGCCTGCTGTGTTGAACAACAAGAGGAGAGAAGATAAGGGCAGGGATCAGGTGGTGATAAGGGGAGAGGATATCCCATTCTTAGCATTACAGATAACATGGCGATACAGTAAACAAAGCTACAAATGCCAGACCCCCCCCCCCCTCAGCTTACAGCTTCATGTGCCCTAGACTTAGACCAGGGCTTTCATTTATGGCTGTACTAAGGCTGTCATAGGCCCATAGCTTAGGCAAAGATATAGGTCTAGACATGTGATTAAAATGTACTCCATTTTGGTATGGCTATGTGAATGTACTTAACCCCTTAGGTGCAGCAATGTGTGTTACTTCCATTTGTCAGGATGGTGCATTGTAAGTACCTTGTAAGTGCTCCCTCCCTATGGGGTTGATACATTCTTGAAAACGGGACGTGATGCACCGACGCAAGTTACTCACCACCGTGCCGAAAGAGGATGTTTTTGACCAGTTTAAGAAACTATAAAGTCAAACCGAATGCAATTATAACCTACCTGTAAGTCAAATCATAGTTAAACGTTATAGAGATGTTCTATAAGGGACAGCAGGCTGCAGTTTGTGTGTGAGGTATTACGGTACTAGATTATCTCTAGCTTTTCATTGATTAAGTTGCCCCCACATTTGTCATAAAAGCAGACCTGAGAATTTTAGCTTAGATAGGGTACTCGAGGTCACGTCTTTTATTGGCTACCTAATACAGCAAATAATATGCCCAGTAGTAGCAGGGATTATGAAAACAGACTCAGTGGTGAAGACTCAAAAATAGACCCTCACACAGAGAAGTTTAGGTAACAGTCAGAAATAACATCTTTATCGTAATACCCAGGATATAATACGATTGTGCATGTAAAGCTTACCTCCAGTTTAAACCATACCTATATGGCTCACCCTAGAATGGTGATTTACCATGCGTCTATAAGGAGGACCCAGACTTTGGGAATATTCTATAACACACCGCTAGGGTTAGATAGTTGCAAATCTCATTTAAAAGCCCCGCCTTATATTTGGGGTTATTATGGTACTCAAAGTCAAGTCCGTCCCCCCCCCCCCCGCCTCCAAAGATCTTCACTCAAGACGCCCCTTCTCCACCAATACCAAATCATTTGAGAGAGTTCCATTCCCTCAGTTTCCATGTACACACATATGTGTATAACATATTCAGTAATACTAACGGGTATGTTTCAAGGCAATCATTTCTATTCTATCCTGAGAGCATTGACAAACTAGACAAGCAACATAAAACAGTTCTGGGGAAAGAAAATGACAAGGCGAAAAAAGTGACAAGCCAAGACGTCTGTCTTCATTCGCCGTCTGTAGTAAGAAGACTATTCCTATCCATTACATTTAACCTTTTTTGTCTAATCCTGTTAATCCTTTAAAGGCCGCATGATGCCTCCAGATTGTGTTTCTTGGTCGTCATGATATACTGATGCAGTGCTACTCTCCAGCACTACAGGGGGTTCTAACATGCCGACCATTTTGGGGTGTCTCAAACTTGACACTGGCGTCAAGCGACTGCCTGAAACAAGGATAATGCTATTCGAATATACTCATGCGTATTTACATGTATATGCCAAGAAATGTAGACAACAAATATTTACCGTTGCTTTTGAAATTTAAAAAAAAAAAGAAATTAAAAATTAAAAAGTAAGCCCCACAAAATCCCCAATTTCAACTCGAACAGTTCATATTATAGTCCCGGGCATAAAGTTTAAGGTGCCTCATCATGCCAACACTCCCAAGATAGAGTCTCAGCCATGATGCACCAATGAATTAGCCGGCATGTATTGGTGCATCACGATAAAAGTTGTAAAATAAAGCTTAATGCATTATGCAGTCCTTAAAGGGTTATGAATGTAAGAGTAAACATTTTATGTCATCTCCCTCTCCATCTTCCTTAGCTGGTCAATAAGGAGGAAAAACAAGATGGAAATGAGACTGAGTGGAAAAAAGAGAATAGGGAAGGTTTGGACTCTTTATTGATTCTACATAACACTTCAAGTCATGTCCTACTGTGTGAATGCAACAGTGGCGATTACCTCACTAGATCTGCATTTATGCCATTCCCAAAGGTCCATCACGATGCATCTTTGCAATTGTTGGAAGAAACTGGCCAGTGCTAGATTGGGGTATCAAAATTGACAAACACTGACATAAATGTATCAATCATGTGGTCTTTGAGGGTTAACTTAGGTCTTAAATGTCACTTGTTGTGACCAATACCCGGTAGTACGGGTGGCAGTTATAAAAAAAAAAAGAAAAAAAAAGGGTGGCAGTTATATTCTCTGTCTGACGATTTGGCAAGGATGGCTACAACAGTTATGGTCATTTTATTTTTTTTTTGCAAATTAGGTCGTGTGATTTAATTACCCCGTCTATATGGTGCATCCCTAGAGTGGGTCATACCGATACGCCAGACTAAGCCTTTGTTTCCCATATAAATTGATGTTGATATGTGAGGTAACTCTCTCTCTCTGCCTATCTCATTGTTTAGAGACATAGTATTCTCATTATTGAGCTGAGTTGGGGGGTGAGTAGACTACCGTAGTTTACAGTGATGGGAAGGGAGCATGTCTTGTGAGTATGTATGTAAGGATAAACACTTCTCTATCTGTAAGAAGGAGAGCCTATTTAAGCCTCATCCCCCCACCCCACCTCACCTCCACACAGACACACACCCAGGCTACAGTAGCCAGTACAGTTACCAGATACATGTATATGAGGCTGCCTATACTATAAGTAGGGGGGACGTATTATATATAGGTGTGTAGCAGGTTGACTGTTCGCCAATAAGAACATCAACATGCAACAGTATGGTGCATATAGAAAAAAAAATGGCTGCCTTGAAATATGGCTGGCTTCTCAACTTCAAGGTAACGACAGTGTTGCTGCCTAATAGAGGACAAGATGGCTGCCCACACAAGGTTACACAATGTCCCCTGTATACCGACATGGCGGGATTGATTATCAGCCAATAAAATAATCCCAACTACCGTAAACTCCCGCGTATAAGACGCGTCCTCTACGCCAAACAAATGCCTGGTGCGTCTTATATGATCTACTGAAGTTTGGGGTGCGTCTTATACGAGGGGTAATTTTACTATAGAAATGTACTGGATTGACAAAAATCACCCCTAACAGGTGCGTCTTATACGTGAAAATGCCTCTGCTGAGTTTGGGGTGCGTCCTATACGCGCAGCGCGTCTTCTACGCGGGAGTTTACGGTATTCACAGTGGACTTCAGGGGCCAGATGCTTACCATCTGATCACTGTTATCAGTGACAGTAATATCCACCTGATAACTGTTATTAGTGATAACGATGGTAACCAATTTCAGCAATGGCCACGCCCATCGGACCATTCCCTTGTTCGGTAAAGTTTGACCTGCTACTGCCTCATTTATGACAAGTCCGAGCTACTCTGAACTGCTCGCAATGACTGTGAGGTTGTGGGGAGTGGGTGATTAGAGAGAGAGAGAGGAGGGGTGAACATGAAAGTTGGGGGATTGTGAAGGGGATGCTTAGAGAGAGGTATATGTGTCTGCTAACCACTAATTAGTGGTCGTTATCATATCCAGAATCAAGAAAAGTGTATCTCAGGCCTGACTATATATCTGGTGCGTGAATCACGCTGAATGAAGGCCGCCATTGCTTGATCTGGTACCGGAGAGATGGGCACTGATAACAGCTATCACCTTATGGCGACCCGTGAGCACATAACTAGATCTCTCTATGCAGTACAGTGCTGCAAACCGCATTTCTTCATAAATTACTTAATTAGTATTTGATGAAGAGATGATGCCCCCCCCCCCCCCACAAACAGTTAAACCCAGGATTAACCCCTTAAGGGCCGTATGAATTTATAAGTTCACTTACAGTGATACATCATGCTCAGGATATATTGATGCGGCCTTGGCGAGTAACTCACCGGGGCCGCATCCATTTGTGCTGAGCGTGGGAAGGTTGGTATTCTGCACTTATTGATTGCCATTGAGTAGCCATACCAGCGCTGTATTGGTGCATCATGACGCCAAAGGACCTGGAGAACCTGGAGTCCTCATGCAGTCCTTTGGCTTAAAGGGTTAAGCCTCTTCCCAGCAGTGTACCCCCAACATGAGGGTAAGTAAGGGAGTGGTCATTATTTATCAATAGGGGGGGGGGGTGGGTTTGAGGGTGGGGGGCGTAAAATTTTCAGAGCCCTCCCCAGGGGGGGCTAAAAAATAAAAAAAAGATTTATACCTATTGAGGGGGGGGGCTAAAAATATTCACCCTCTTTTTAGCAAAAAAAGCCTGTGCGCTACTATAGATCAAAGAGGGTCGTGGAAATTCTCCGCACCAAAAATTTTTGACTGCCGTCGAGGGGGGGGGCGTAAAAGATTTTCACGCATCCGCACGAACCCCCCCCCCCCCATTGATTTATAATGACCACTCCCTATCAGAGTTTCGGGTTTATTTTAGCATGAGTCCTTGCTAATATACACACGGTTGGCCCATCACTTAGCTTTGCCTCTAGTCTGTCTGGTCTGAGGAACTACCATAAACCCATGTGTTTAAGCTGCTTTATGCATATAAATATAATATGCCACGCCATAGGAACATACAGCACTTGGGGATTGAATATATGTCATTCATATGTAGACTAGAGTGTATCAAATATCTCTCATATAAGTTGACACACTAGCTTGGGAACAGGATATAGGCCAGACCTAGGGGTCAGTTTCATGCACATACCCTAATCTCAAGGGGTCAGCTTCATGCACATGCTCCAATCTCCCACACCTCGAATTTTGAGGGTTTAGTACTGTTCTATAGAACACCCTGCTTAGATGCACCCTGAGGTTGAATGATTCCATAAGACATAGGAGGCCTCAGATTCGAGAATAACTTAAAACTCTCCTTACATGCGGGATATTAGGGCATTAAGCAACGTCTTAGGCCTAAAAAAAATGTTGTCTTCAGGTAACGGGGTCGAAAAAATTAGGGTAGGTACCTTAGGTAGGTAAAGGTAGTGGAAAAAAAAAAAAATTTCCATGACTCAATAAGTGCCAAAATATCAGATTTTCCCCTTAAAGTTAAACGCCCATAAAAAAGTGGGTAGGGCCAAAAGACTAGGTAGGTAGGTAGCTTAACCTGAACGCAACACTTTTTTAAGGCCTTGTACATGTATAGGAGGTTTGTGGTTCATGATTATGTCATTCACTTAGTATACTGAGAGCTAAGCTCTCTACTTACTGCTTGTTAGGTCACATAGGTCTATGATCATGTCTGCCAGCTGTAATAGCACCAAGGATGAGGGTAGATGGGTCCAGGATCATCTGTTGGCCAGATGCACCGGCAGGTATTAACTCGACAGCGCTGCAAATACGTCATTGCAGCGCTTTCTGTAAGATCTGACGTATAAGCAGGGGCGTAGGAAAAGGGGGGGCCAGGGGGGCCTGGGCCCCCCCCCCCCCCCAATCATGAAGGAGGTGGGGCTTGAATATGTCTGGGCCCCCCAATATTGGCCAAGAACTCAAACTCAAATTAGATTTATATGGTGATGGGATAGGGAAAGTAGGGGTGTGAGCCTAAGTCAGATCCAAGATTCAACAAAAATAACTTTTCTATACAAATTCTATATATGTATATGTATAGACGTCATCGGCAACTCAAGGTGGTCACGATGGGGCCCTGGCTGGGCCCCCCCAATGAAGATTTGCTTCCTAAGCCTCTGATAAGCTGCAGCTTAAAGACGAAACGGCCTATGTGCAGCTTATTATTTGATATAAGAACAAACCTAATCCAGAGTTTGAAGCAGGTATTTGATATTATAAAATTATTACACCTGCAATATTCAAGCTCCAGATGCGGCTCATACACAATCATGTAGCTCATTTCCATCAGGGTGAAGTTTATATCTGTGACAGTTTACAATATCACAAAACTGCTATATACACAGAAAGCGTTATACCATCATACTTCCCCTGAAGGGTTGATAATATACAAGGTAAGTGAAGATTTCTAGAGGGTGACTCCTCTGTATAGTCAGTATACTGAGCGTCCCTTGTCCCATATATCTAATCCCCAGGGTCGCCTTAGGATGATGACATGCAGCACGCAACATCCCTATTATTTGTGTACCGATAAGCATCACTGCTCACCCTCCACAGGTTGTAGTGGCCAGGGGCTGTGTGTCAGCACCTTAAGGGCCACATAATACCTTCAGTTTGTGTTGCTTTGTTCCATCATGCACCAATGCAGTGCTGGCGAGTCGCCTCACCAGCACTGCATTGGTGCATGATTCTGACCGTGTTGGATGCTGTAGGATGGGCATTACTTGTGAATGTACTCCTGGTGGGTTACTTGACAGGGCTGCATTCTTGCATGAGAATCACTAAAAAAATAAAAGTAAGTCACTATTGCCCTATATGACCCATAAAGGGTTCGGTGCGTTTTGTACTTTTTCCCTTTGTTTGTACAAAGCTGTTGAAGGTCATGTAGAGATTGTTTACCAAGAACGATGTAGGTCTGAATGCCCCGTTCTCCTTAACACTCTGATATATCAGTACATGTAGATTCTGTTTACATGTACTGTAGATTCTGTTATCCTAGCCTAGACGCTAGGATACAACACCCCTGTCTATGTTAAATAGATGAGTTTGAAAAGAAATCTGATTTTGAAGAAAGATGAATTAGATTATTGAAAGCATCAAAGACGCACGCATTAAAAGAAAACGAGAAATCATGTTGACCCTATTTGATGGTTTTAGAACCCAAAGTATTAGCAATACTGTTGACATCATACAAGCGATTCGCCAGGAGTGCATTTCTGCAGCACTAGAAGTTGTGGCAAAGCGGCTCTAAAAGGGTTAAACATGCATGAAATGGTAGGAACATTGCCAATTTGAGTGGTGAACTCTTGTTGTAACTAGTCAGAACATAAAATATGTGAAAAATTAGTCCTCTGATGTAAAAGTGAGTTTGGATTGCTGGTGTTTTTTTTCAAGTGATCCTTAAGCTGGAGATGGTTTTTCATAACCATTTTACAGCCCGGTTAGTGACAATACATCATGCTGTCATGATGCATGAATGCAGCCCTGGTGAGTAACTCGCCAGGCTGGCATTCATGCAAATTATATAAGGAGATTGCACTCCCTATGATGCCCTAGTGCAGTGATAGTAAGTTAACCGCCAGCAGTTTTGCATCGATACAGCATGACAATAAAGCCACATAACCTAGGAGACGCCATGCCTTCTTTAAAGGGTTAACACTGACAATGTCAATGAATGAAGGATGCTCAGGATGGATTGGCCTTTTTGCTGAAAAGAAAACTCCTAATTGTAAGGAGTTGGAGTTTTAATAACTTATTTCAATTGAAACAATCCATTACAAGTGCCAATTAATAGTCAGTGGTCAGTCGGGAGAAGTTTTGAGAAGATCGGGGATAAGAGATAAGATAAGGGTCCAATTGAGGCCCCCTACTTCTGACCCCTGGTTTACAAATCTCTCTATTTTTCATAAAGGAGTTATTTCTTTTACTCAATTGGCTGTATTTTTTCTACATGTCCTAAGGTTTAAGAATTTCCTATTTATTTTTGATTTTTCTGTTCATTTTCAATCTAATCTTTCAATGATTTTGTGATTTTGAGAAATTCCTCTCTTATTTTCTATGACCCATATGTTTAGAGCCCCACTGCCAATGCCCACATCACCCTCCCAGCTGGGGAGGTTTCAGAAACGACTGACGACTGACTGCTAAGTTGAAATAAGAAAATCTATTATCTGTTAGCCTTCCTTGTTTGTTTTTGATCTGAAGGGATCTTTTCAAATGTAATGTAGCACAGGTGTGGCTAGTGGCTTCCACCCTAAAATCAGTCTTGATTTTTACATTATATGCGAGTTTGGCTCTTTTTACGCGAGGTTTTACAATAGTATACAGCTGAAGTTCACACGCACTGGGTTTTTTCATGTGTGTTTATTGGTTTATCAGTTTTCCTGGTTTACCAGGAATTCCTGGTTTTGATTCCGAGATTTCTGCATTAAATTATGTTAAATTCCTGGGTTAATGTGTCCAAAGTCCAGTTTTCCTGGTTTTTGTCAGCCAGTGAGTGGCATCTCTGGTTTATGTACCTTATAATATTCTTGAAAGATGACATTATCCATATATAAATGGAGTCAATTCAGTATTCATTCTATTTAATGAGTTTGTGTCTCATGTCATTTCAGACCGGGTGCGTTTAACTCCCGGGACGACACGTACCAGTCTAAGGGCAGCATGCATGGCCGCACCACCTACAGCCAGCACAGACAACAGAAAAAGTTAGTAATGTTCATATATTTATTTCATTTACAACATTTTATGATTTATTTCATGGTATGCTAGTCTCCATAATAAAGCAGTGGGGTCCTCTACAGTTTTAAAAATGACACTGAGAAACCCATGGTAACACAGTTCATCTTGTGCCCAGACTTACCAATTCAAAATGTCCAGTACGTCTACCTTTCCTATCGTTCATTGCTGGGGGTGGGGGGGGGGGTGGCTCATTTACATTGAGAAATGGGAAACTTTGTCATACTCATAAAGACATTTGTATATAAGAAACTTAGACAAAAAACTTTTATCATAGAAGTTATATAACTTTAAAAACAAAGGCATGTAGATGAATAAAAGTAGTTGGTACTGTAGTGGTTCGTCTCGTTAAGTTAGATTAAATCATAACGAAGAGAGAGAAAAGTTTCCGGGTAGGCAACCGAGCTTTTATTTCAGAGCTTGCGTTACATACGATCACAGCCTCAGAGGACTACATGCTGCTAGTGCATTCGGTTACCCTTTCGGGTAACAACCTGGTTGAGCAGTGGGTAAACCACTACTGAGGAACCTAGGGCTAGGACCAGCCTTATATAGGGGAAAAGCCCGCGAAACTCAGACCGGCCACGTGACGTGTGGCGGACGAGTGGTAGGCCCCCTGGTGTAGTGGATACGAACCCAGAGGCAGGTGCTGCCACCTGCCATCCGGATTCCCCCACCACACCCGAAGGACCTAGGTCTGAGTCTCACGGGTGCATGAACGTTAAAGTGTAAAATACCATACCCCTACACTGCCCCCCTTAGACAATAACTTGGGGGTAATTAAACCGCAGTGTATTAATAACCTAGTAAGTGATTGTTTACAATACTAAAAAGGGGTATTAATTACACTTGCTCGATGTGAAATAGGCTATAGTATAAGACTATCCTATTTCTGAAAAATTATACAATAATAGCATCGAGTGTCGTTCATGTTATTTCCATCACTAGCTTATAACAACCATAAATGATAAATATACAATTATCACAGATTTATAGTAACGTTTTGACAACAGTAGGGTCCTGAAAAGGACCGGTGGTTGTTAACAATGATCGTATTATGGTTATTGAACCCGGAAAAAAAATTTTCGACTTTTTAAATTAACAGCTCTGTCTACTTTACAGAGTGAATTAAATATTAATGATCAGATATGGACAATTAATCTGATACTATATGAACACAATTAGGTATTAACCTGAGTAATACAATACTAAGTTTAGAGAAATCCGTTGGACCTTCTCTTATTTTATAGAAAAATATTTATACTTTTGAGACGCAGCTCAGTTTATACCTTAGTGTTTTATATTTACAAGTTACAGAAGAATTATAGTCTCTTAATATATTGAGACCAGGAATGACCTATATAGACAGTTATAGGTCTAGGATTACCTTAAATAACTTTTAGGATTCGCAGATCCAGTATATTTATAGGTACCCTTATATAATAATATATCTTTATAAAAGATATTATATAGTTATAAATACAATTTTACATACAATATAATAATATCAACAAAGTTACTTGTTTTCATGATTGGAGGATGTAACAGGAGTCGGATGCTGCTGATGGCTTGGTATGGGCGAGCTGAACCCTGATGCCTGAAGTGCTATAGTAAAACTTGTTGGTGGGTGTAGCTAAACCCTGATGCCTGTAGTGCTAGCTAACTGGAGGTTATAGTAGATCCAGTTGTAGACTGTTGATGGACTCTATGGGCGTAGCTAAACCCTGATGCCTGTAGTGCTAGCTCACAAATAGTAGTGGTGTAGTAGTAAATCCGGTTTGTAGTTCAAAAGTCCATATTAGTGTAAATTGTCCATGATTTTATAATAGGCACAGTCATTACATTGTGGCACAGTACAATTATGGTGTTTACAGTATTCGTACTCCTCCTCCAGAGTGGCTTGTTTGTTTTCTCCTTCTGTTTTCAGTTTCCGGATTAGGGTACAGTTTGGTACCCGAATCAATACGGGTTGGATAAAAAAATGGTTTCTTATCCAACAATGCATGGGTAATAGAACCCCGGGACACACAATTATGTCCGATCTTCATGCAACAGTTTTTTACTGTTCCATGTTCTCCTCGGGTGGCTGGTTTGGACCCGGTTGTTGAGCCAGTGGCTGAACAGGGGGGTTCATACCAGTTCCATCCGTAGGTGCCAATGCGGGGACAGCAGGTGTAAGTTTCACCTTTTGGCGTGCTTCGAACAGCTTCAAAGCATGCTCAGGTGTACCGTCCCAGTTATCCATGATAACTCCGAAGACCTTGAAGAACTTTTGCTGGTTCTTCATGTTCGTTGCTCGTTCTAGGTCGAGCATCTGAGAAGCTGTTTCCTTCTCGGATAGGGCCTCCTGCCGCAGATTAGCAGCTTCCTGCTTATCTTTGGCAACATCCGCTTTGATCTGAGTCGAGATTCGGTTGATCTCTGACTTCTGGATCGCGTCAATACACTGGAGAGTGCTCGACACGGTCCGACGATACATGTCCAGGTGGAGGTTTTCCAGATGGTGCTGTAGCGTCTCAAATTGTTTGCTCTGGATATTGCAAGACAATTTGTCCTCCTTCTTGAAGAAGGTCTCCACTGTCTGGATCAGCTTAGGCCGATGAACCACAGCACCAGGTGGGGGTACCTGACCCTGAGGCTTCGGCTGTGCTCCAGACCCACTCGCAGTGACAGCTACCTGCGTGTGCGAAGAAGCAACCGCAGTAGTAACCGCACTAGCAGTGGTCGAAGAAGGGCCTTGAGTT
The DNA here is from genome assembly GCA_949317995.1 of Acholoe squamosa. Taxonomy (NCBI): domain Eukaryota; kingdom Metazoa; phylum Annelida; class Polychaeta; order Phyllodocida; family Polynoidae; genus Acholoe; species Acholoe squamosa. The sequence continues at coordinate 63,865,514 of OX439042.1, forward strand.
GGTAATCCCTGAACCAGGGGCAACCGTGACAATTCCCTTCTAAGGTCTTTGGCCGTCAACAATGGTGCGGGTGGACGTTGTCTCACCACAGCACTCATTGTAGGTCGGGGAGCTTGACCTCCTACTGTCGGCAGTTCCTGCTTGACCCTCCCGTACTGATCAAAGATTTGCATCTCTGGTCCGGGTGGGCCTATAGCAGGGTACTGCTTCGGGTCTTTGACATTCAAAGGCGCGTGTTTCCGGGCGGACTGGCCACTCGGTCCACTGACACCAAAGAATGTCGGGTTCTGTGCACCTCGTGGAGTTGGTGCTCGCCCATAATGGGAAGGAGTTCCAGTAGGAGATGGAAGATGTGGCTTCTTCCTTCCCCCATTTGTCTGTCTCTCCAGCGCCTCCAGTGGTGACCTGGCTCGGCTTGGAGATTCAGACGCCTGTCTCTTCCTATCTGCTACAGAGGGTCCCTGGCGGTAATCCCTGCGGCTTCGGACCTGTTCTCCGGATGGAGTTACATAAGCCCCACCACGACGGCGGGCCTTGTTGCTTCTCCATTCGTTTAACAGATCGTACTCCTCCTGAGCGTACTCTAGTTTGCCGGACCCGGGAGTCTGGGCAAACCGAGCCTTTAGTTTCTGGTTAGTACCAGGAACCGTAGGCGCAAACTGCTTCGTACTCGGTGTGAGGGAAGCCAACTTCTCTGCATTGAGGCCCCTAAGGTTGCCATAGAGTTCGGAGTGAATTTTCATCACCCGATCTATGGCTGCCTCCAGGCCCTCTCCATGCGAAGTCACATAGTGCCGGACCATGTCTCCGCGTCGGGGGGTGACACATCCTGTGCATTTAGCACATTTCTTGCCAACCTCTCGGTCGCAGACATATTCCGGCCTCTGGTGCATATGAACCTCCACGAGATGACGAAGGAACGCGTCTTTCTCGATGAAGAATTCAACCTCACCCTCACTTTGAGTACAACGTTGGAAGGGACAATCCTTACGATCCTCCCCGTAGTACTCATCTAGAGCAAACTTGAGCTTGCCCTTCTGGTCATAATTGTACAGACCATTGGGCGAATTCTTAACGAATTCCCAATAGATCCAGTACATATTGGCCGGCTTTCTATCAGAGAGCTTCTTGCGAAGCCACTCCTCCATATCTTCCTGCCTCTCACAGGTGATCCGAGGGGGCAGTCTCCATACGGATTTACTCCCCTTCAGGTGTCCCCTGTGTAGAGGAATGAAGTCGGCAAAGTTGCTATTGGCGTTAGCCCAGATAGCAGCCTCTTGCTCGTCAGTCGGAGTGACATCCACAACTGGGTCAACCGGCTCCTCTCCCTCCGGGTCGGATGGTACATCCACAGGTTGCACAACGGGTTGTTGACCCGCGAGGACCTGGGCTGCAGCATCTTGAGCGTCTCCACTCAAATCGGCCATTACGTCGTGTAGCTTGACGATTGGCACACCGAGCTCAACTTTTACGGTTGGGACAGCCGGTTCAGCTTCTGTATTATCAGCTTTAACGTCTACCTCGATAGGTTCAGGTTTGCGTTGGTCAACCTTCTTCTTATTCCTCCTGCGGGATCTGCCGTTAGTAGAAGTGCCAGGCTCGGATGCGTCCGTCTCGTTGCCGGAGACATCCGAAGCCTTAGCGCCCTTCTTATTGGCCGAGCGTGGAGACACCCGACGGGTTCGGGTACTGTCGTCCACACTCGTGCTGGTAGAGGGTTCGGTTCCTGACCGCTTCCCTTTACCCTTACCTTTGGTGGGGGTTGTTTTACCCTTTCCACCAGCTGCTTTCTCCTTTACTTGCTCAGTCTTCGTAGGGGTAGACTGAGCAGTTTTAAGGGAAACATCTGCATCAGGTAGGGCCTTCTCAGGTACTACTGCTGCGCCTCCCAAGGTGGGAGCTTCAGCAGGAGACATGAGACGGTCCATCCGATCGGCCATCTTGGCTGTTACTTGCACGGGTGCGGGTCCGGGTACTAACTCCGGATGCGCCAGTGCATACTGTCTCTCCAATAGACGTACTACGAGGTCTTGTATTACCCCGAGTCTGTCTAGTGGAGACACACCAATACGGGCCTCTTCTGCCTCAATGGTTTGAGACGTAATAGGGACCCCTGGACAGTAATCCACAACAGCGTTACCTGCTGCTTCATACTCATCCGCTGTGCTTAACAGTAGGATCTGGTCTCTGTCTATGTATCTAGAGACCTCATCTGCCTTGACACCGGTGTAACCCGTTTTGTCAGACACATAGGAAGGCCTATAAGAGGTATTCCTTCGGAAAGCCATTTCTGCGTCCCAGACGGCTTTACGAAACCATAAGTGGACTACCAATCCTTTGGCCATCTGATGGTAATCCATCAACCAGGACTCCGGAAAGGTATTAGCCCACTGCGGATGAGCACATTCCCAGATTGCGTTGACAACACGCTCGTCAACCTCTCTGGGCGTCCCATAACAGGTGGGTATCAGCATTTCCTCGGAAATTGCTAACATCCGTCCGTCATATGGACCGGCTACATCATGCCATTCGGGACTGTCTGGGAAGGGCAGCTCTAGGTGCATTGGCCTGTCAACCGGAGAAGCAGGTCCCAAAGCACCGAATGAGGTACTCCCACCAAGACGGGGCGGCAGTTGAGGGGGAGGTGGCATCAGAGCCCTGTCAAGAGACTGGGCTCCTGCCGGTTCTCCACTCAAACCTTCGGATGGAGGGGCTACATAAGGCTCACCTACATCAATTTGTTGTTGAACGCCTCGGCGTTCAGGACTAACTTGTCTGGAGTTGTCGGATGCGTCGTAGAACGATTCTACGTCGCTATCGTCTACTCCAGAGAAGTACTGATCAACATTCATTTGTTGATCCATTTGATCACAATCAGCATCGTATTGCTGATCGTCGTATGTATAAGTGGGACTCTTGGGAGAACCACTTCCATACTCTGGCGGGGTGCTGGCACCGGCACCGCCGCCAAGACGGACGGCCTCTTCTGCCATCGACAGAAGTGGCTGTTCGGGGATAAAATATCCCAATCCACCGGATAAGCAGTGAGTACTGCTTACCCAGTGAAAGGCGGGTGCCTTTTAACGAGGGCACACCTCGGAATATGGCTGTCACGGGCTATCAGACTCCAACAAGAGCAAGACCACCCTCGGCCACGTCTTCTTCCTTCGCAGGAATAAGACAATATGGCGGGATACTCGAACTTGAATCGCTGCGCATGATCAAACCGGCGCCTCACGTGACCATTCGAAAATGGGTCAACAACTTTCCCGCGTGCCCTTAATTAGGTCACGCGCCCTTACATAAAAACAATACAATACCCGATCGGTCGTCCGTCCGTACTCGGGGTTCGACTATGACAATTCGCTAGGTATTCTGGAGTTTATGGATAGCATAAGCATATCCACCGGATTATCCGTCCAAAACCATGGGTTCATTGTCATAGGACCTTTTCCAGAGACTCTTGACCGGCTCAAATATACATTGAACTAGGTTACAACATATAACAGTACACAGTACAGGACAACACACTCGTTGTGTTAACAGGCTAGGTTACGGCAGTCTGTAGCAACCTTGGACTGCGTCTAAGAGGTTTTGAGGCCTCTTTTATTGACCTGGTATCCATAAGAGCCTTTTCCAAGGTCTTCTTAGCCTTAGAGGGACCTTTCCTCTTATTTTTACCTGCGCCTGCCGAGACTTTTTGTATCTTCCCCTGCTTTCCGGATGTTACGACAGGGTACATTTCGGTGGAGGTATCCCTCCCCCTCCATGGGCGTAGTCTCGCTACATTTGACTTGTAACATTTACCAAGCTGTGATTTAATAATCACTGTGCAATCACTAATAACCTGAGTTATAGTGAAAGGTCCATCCCAATTACTGGCTAATTTCAGGTTAGCTAGAGGTTGGTGTAGACGCAGTACTCTATCCCCTAGATTAAAAAATCTAGCTTTTAGACCTGTGTCATAGCCAACTTTCTGCCAACGCGCAGTTTTCTGCAACTCGTCTCTAACCCTCTCATAGGCTTGTTTGAAATTATCCCGTAGGGATTCTACAAACATCACCTGGCAAGGGGCTTCCGGATTCATTCTTATTACGCCGAACACCAAATCGGCTGGCATAATCAAATCCTCTCCAAAAACGAGGAGATTAGGAGAACAGTTTGTGCTCGAATGCACAGTGCCATTATAGGCATGTACCACGAATTCACATTGTTCATCCCAATCATCCATCTGCTCATTTACCAGAGACTTCAATACTTGGATCAAAGTCCTATTGAATCTCTCTACTTGTCCATCGCTCTGTGGTCTATAGGGATTAGTTCTTGTCTTGCAGATCGCCAGACAATTACACATCTCCTGCCACAGACTAGACTCAAATTCTCTGCCTTGGTCACTATGTAACATGAGTGGGACACCTAGGTGCAGCACCCACCCTTTTACAAAGGCCATAGCACAAGTAACAGCCTTATGATCCGGTAAAGGGAACACTCGGGTGTACTTGGTATAATAATCAGACACGACCATCATACACGTGTTGCCACTAGGAGTGGGGGGAATCCCACTAATAATGTCAACAGCTATTCTAGCAAACCTTACACCAAACAGTTCCTGGGATAATGGCAGCTTGCCTAACCCGGGTCCTGGTTTGTTCTTACAGCACTCGGGACAGGTCTCCACCCATCGGGTGAGATCTGTACTCATGCCGGGCCAATAGTATCGTCTGGTCAGACGTTCTAGAGACCTTTTCTTTCCAAAGTGCCCACTAGTTCTATGTCCATGACAGAAATACATAATATCTCGTCGCATAGCACTAGGTATGACAACTTGCAAGGTTTTGTTCCTATTAGAATGGTTCTTCCATCGAAACAGAATACCATCCCGGACTTTTAGCTCGGCCCATTGAGCTAAGAATCGTCTCATCTCTCTGTTCTCCAATGACACTACGGGTCTTGGGGGACAGATACCCTGATTAAGGAATTTAATCAAACGTGATGTGACTGCATCAGACTTCTGGAACTGCCTGATGGTCTCCAAGGACCAATTCAAGACATGTTCCGGATGGGTTTCGAATGGAACTCGAACCCCTGCCAACACAGCATTGTGTGCTCCACAATCAGTGCACTCAGCATTTGCACATTTCCTCACTGGGATTCTAGACAAAGCATCTGCATTCAAATGCTTTGCCCCGGCTCGGTGTTCAATCTGGCTGTGATTTAGACCGAATTCGGATAGGTGCGCTAACCAGCGACCTATCATCCCCTCTGCATCTTTGAAGTTCAATAACCATCTGAGGGAAGAGTGATCAGTCCGTAGAGTGAAATCACTCCCCCACAAAAAGTGCTTGAACTTCTTCGTATAGACCACCACAGCCAACAACTCACGTTTAGTGGTACAATAGTTTCTTTGAGATTTACTCAACGTGTTACTAGCGAAGGCTATAGGAACTTCGACCCCATCCTGGACCTGAGAAAGGGCGGCTCCTATGCTTTCATTACTAGCATCAGTATCTAGAATGAAATGATCATTCTCCGTGGGGTATCTCAACACAGGTGTGATAGCAAACAAATCCTTTATTTTCATAAAGGCCTCGTCTTGCTCGGGTCCCCAAGGGAATCGTTCCTTTCTGATCCCGGGTGTCCAGTGGGACAAACTCTGGATAGGAAAGGCAACCCTTGAATATCCTGGGATAAAGTCCCGGTAGTAGGAACAGAATCCGAGGAAGGACCTAACTTCTTTCGCATTCGTGGGTGCTTGCCAATTTGACACGGCATCCAGTTTCTCCGGATCGGCTTTAATCCCTTCATTCGAGATTATTCGCCCCAAGTAATTAATAGATCTTTTGAAAAGATCGCACTTCTTGGGTTTCAGCTTCAAACCATTAGTTATGATCCTTTCCAGGACCATACCTAAATTTTCCAAGCATTCTTCGTATGTCTTTCCAAAGACAATCACATCGTCTAGATAGACGAGACATTTCTTCCATAAAAGGTCACTTAATAAAGTTTCCATCATGGCTTCAAATGTCGCCGGTGCATTGCACAATCCAAACGGCATCACATTATACTGGAATAATCCAATATGACTGGAAAAGGCCGTCTTCTCCATATCTTTCGGATGCATACCCACTTGCCAGTACCCGGATTGTAAGTCTAGAGAGCAATACCATTGCTTACCTCCAAGGGAGTCTATAGTCTCATCGATCCGTGGTAAGGGATATGAATTCTTCTTGGTCATACCATTCAATTTCCGGTAATCTATGCAGAAACGGATGCTACCATCTTTCTTGGTCACCATGCACACAGGGCTAGACCAAGGACTGGTTGATGGAATTATTACATCCTGTTCAAGCATTTTAGCTATCTCCTCCTCAGCTACCTTTTTTTTGGCTAGTGGGAGTCTTCTATAAGGAATCTTAAAAGGTTCATTCTCACCAGTGTCAATCGTATGCAGTACTTTATCGGTACGCCCCAATTGTTCACTCGGTGCTGCAAAAGCTTTACGGTACTTGTACAACAAGTCAGTTAGAGCTTCACGTTGTTCATCACTTTCTACATGGCTTTCGGCTACTAGAGTGTCTAGTTCCGGGCTCCTTTCGGGTGAGGAAGGGGCTCCGGGTGCCGAAACATGTTTACAGTCTTCTATCAATTCGGATAAGACAACCGATCCAAGGATCGTATCCTTCTGTACATAGACAGTCTTGTTACCGGTATTGGATATAGGAACCACCGTCCAAGCAGCGTTAGCTACTAGAACATCAGCGGATTCCAATCCGATACTTGACAACATGGCCATGTCTGGCTCTACAACTCCAGTTTTTCCTGAAAACTGTCTGTCCGCTCGACATAAGACATCACAGGCTGTGCCTGGTGGTATCTTAACAGTCTGGGCTACACTGGCTACACTGCTTACTTGCCTAAGTACACATTGTACTTCGAGATGGTACGGGTCTCTCACTTCCAATATTCCCCTCTGGGAATCTAACCTTGCTCCATATAATGCAGCAAAATCCAGACCGAGTATACCATCATCCGCGATGTTCGCCACAGTAGGGGTAAGGATGAAGTCCTTATCTTCCTGTAGACTGAACCTCATACATGTTCTACCGAACGTTTGTATCATGCTACCGTCGGCCGTACGAGCATTTCCTTCCGTTGTGAAAGTTTCATGATTCGTAGGCAAAAGATCGTAGAATCTCTTAGCAATACAGGAGTGGCTAGCACCCGTATCGACAAGAAACTCAGCGGATCTACCACTCACAGATACAACTGCGTACCACCTCCTACCTTTCAAGTAGGTAGGACTACTTGCATACTTAGCAAGTTCCGTCTTAGCGCCGAGGTCAAATCCACATCCCTTTAAGAATTCGAGACAAGGATGACCCGGGGGGAACTGGGCACACCCCACCCTGGCCAACTCATTGGCCGCTCCCTCTGGACTGATATCGGGTTTCCCCTCTGTGTTCTTCTGCCGGTTCTTGACACCTGGTGTACTATCAGTCTCCCCAGCCTCATGAGTAAGGAACTGATCAGGCTCCTTAGCTTCACTGCTGGGCGAAATCGCTAGAGGATTCTTGCCAGTACCGCAAGCTGCGATAGGCTGGCAGTCATGGCAATCACTCACTCTGGGGGTAATCCGGTTGCCATTGTGGACACCCCCTCTCAGTTTTCCTTCTTCACTGAGTCCTCCTTACCCGGATTGCTCCGGTAACGAGTGTTTCTATAAACTGGCTTATCTGCCTCACACTCGGCAGCATAATGCCCAGTTTCCTGACATCGGAAGCATGTCACAACAGTCCTATCAGGCTTAGGCCTCCTAAGATTTTCAGTAATCTTCTTTACCAAATTGTTAACCAGGTCCTCTGATAAAGAAGGACCCGTCGTGGGTTTGGTATCGGGTTGAGTCACAGGAGGTTTAGAAGTGATCACTTTCTCCTTGACGTAACCCGGTTTCTTTCCCCAGTTCCGGTTGTACCGGGGGTTCCCTTGGCCAATGGCCCCAACGTTTTCATCTTCGTCAGGTTCCCCTGATTCGGATGAATCGGTTTCGGGTATTCCCTCCGGGATTATCATTGCTGACATCCGTTGGGGTACCTTCCCGGCAAAGATACGGGCCTTTCGATCATAATGATCTAGGGACTGGAACAAATCTGTCAAAGAGGCATCATTCTTCCAAGCTTCACAGGCTACTGTCCTGTGTTCTTGATTCCGCAATCCTTCAATGAATTGTTTAAACATCTCATCTAGGAAGCATTCATCATCTAGTCTCCATTGAGGTCTGGCTTTATGCAACAGTCGTTGACATTCTAAGCCGAACACTTTGGCAGACTCCTTGGGCTTCTGTGTTCTTTTAGTGAACGTCAGCCAAGGGTCTTCTCCAACTATATTCCCATATAAATATGAAGCAATCTCTATGAGTTCATCATACTTCATATGGGCTGAGAGTCCTGTTATTTGAGAATCTCTCCATTGTTCCACGGCTCCTTTTCCGTCGCCTTCCTTTAACCAGCATACTAAATAAGGCAGAGCTTCCGCTTTACCCCATCCATTGCAGTTAAAGACATCCGCGCAGCCTTGATACTCCTCCTTCCAAGGGTTCTTGGCATTAAAGGGGGTAGGTATCTTAGCTACTCTACGAGCCGGATTCGTGGATCCAGTAAGGGTTAAACCCTTACTCCATTCCATGATCTCCGTATCGTCCAGACCTTGATTGTAACAATCAACACCTAAGTTAGCAATCGCTGCATTAGAATCATGCAGCGCTTGTAACCCTGGAGAAAGAGATACTCGGCGACTGAGTCTCTTTTTCCTTGGAGGATTCGTACCATAAGTACTTCCAAAGCCTCCGGATGGTGGTCCTCCTCCACCTCCTGATCCCCCTGCTCCGTATGGAGGCACCTGTGAAAAGGTGTATCCACTGGTTTGGGGAGCCGGCCCTGGACCATTGGTGGGTTGTGTATTTCCACCAAAGCTAAAGAAACCACTATTGGGATTAGTGTTTCCTCCTGTTCCATACGACTGATTTCCATTATTGAAACCAGTCCCACTGGCAGAGGGTCTGCTCCTGGAACGATCGCTTGAGGGTCCGGATCCTTGATCACATCCGGATTGCCCCCCAGCTGTACTGGAACCTCCGGGTGCTCGTCCGGTTGTTCCTCCGGACGTGTTCCGGGTGTTACCATTGGACGGATTCGTTCCTGTTTGGGACTGATTCCATCCATACTGGGCATACGGGCCATTTGGTCCCCCTAAAGGTGACTGTTGTGGCCATCCGCCGTCAAAGGTGGAGCTTCCTGCCGAGCGGCTTTGTTTAGCTCCACTCGCAGAATTATCCCCTTTATTTCCCGTACCTAGACCAAGAGGTATAGAGGTATTATCTGTAAATCTAACCTGATGACTCTTTACTCCTTCATAACGAGGTACAGTTGTCTCTGTTACCCCGTCATTGCCCCTCAAAGAGAACATCTGGTTACTTGTCGTGTTTAGGGCAATTCCTGAAACAGTGAAGTCTGATTCAAGAGTGCCTACTGCACGACCAGTATCTTCTAGATACTTTGACATCTGGATAGCTTTAGCCTCCAGTTCGGAATAATCATCCATCATTTTAGTCTGTTTAACAGCCAAATCTGTGGATTCGCGTATCAATTGATCTTTGAGTTTTTCATGCTCATCGGTCTGTTTTTGGTACGTTTCCCGAGCATCTTTGAAGGCTGATTCTATTTTCTTCAGCTCTTCTTGATACTTGCCGTAGGCCGATTGAGTTGAATTTAACTCTTGTTTAGTTCTATTCAACTCATCATACGAGGCTCTGTATTCCAGATCCGCCGTATATAGTGCATCACGATACTGTTCGTGCTGGAGTTGAAAATCTTGCTTTTCTTTCTCCATCTGATCCAACAACAATTGTTGTTGGCGTCTACAACTCTGATCGTAATCGAGACGTTCCGATATCAACTGTTTGTTTTCAGTCAGAATCTTGTCTCGGGTTCCGGTCAGTGTAATAAGATCCTTCTGGATCTTCTCGTATTCAGCTCTCATGTCTTCAAGCTCGTCCATTTTGTTCTTTTCGAATCCACATTTTTGGTGTTTAATTCGAGAACTGTATGGAGTTTCAAACATACCTGCACTAGGCTTTGGTACCTCAAATGGTAATTTACCAAATTGAGCAGTACTTTTATGCATTGGTGCAGGTTTCGAAGTACCTCCTGGCATGAATAAGGAGTCTCCAAATTCATCCAGTTCATGATGTAAGTTTCTTCTTACATCTTCTAACCCATCAGGGTAGTGTTCTAGTGGATCCCTCCACTCCGTACCTTGGGGTGGTGACTTGATTTCACCATCCTCCATCGGGGAGTCTAGCTCACGATTTGAGCCATTTCCCCTAACTGGGCTCAGCTCAGTCATTTCTGACTGCGCTTACCCGAAGACCAACTGGTCACGGCACCAGTGTAGTGGTTCGTCTCGTTAAGTTAGATTAAATCATAACGAAGAGAGAGAAAAGTTTCCGGGTAGGCAACCGAGCTTTTATTTCAGAGCTTGCGTTACATACGATCACAGCCTCAGAGGACTACATGCTGCTAGTGCATTCGGTTACCCTTTCGGGTAACAACCTGGTTGAGCAGTGGGTAAACCACTACTGAGGAACCTAGGGCTAGGACCAGCCTTATATAGGGGAAAAGCCCGCGAAACTCAGACCGGCCACGTGACGTGTGGCGGACGAGTGGTAGGCCCCCTGGTGTAGTGGATACGAACCCAGAGGCAGGTGCTGCCACCTGCCATCCGGATTCCCCCACCACACCCGAAGGACCTAGGTCTGAGTCTCACGGGTGCATGAACGTTAAAGTGTAAAATACCATACCCCTACAGTACTATAATGTCAGTAGTTGGTACCCAGTGGGGCCCGAGAGTATGCCTTACATAAGGTGTTCTCCAGTGTCAGACACTGGACTGCACATGGCCATACTCCAACACCTGTGTGTATACACACACCTACCTGACCCGAACAACCCTCTATGGAGCACATAGTTATATAAATAAGTAATACACGTCCCTTGGTCGTCATGATGCACAAATGTACATTGTAGGCGAGCACTGCATTGGTGCATCATGCCGATACCCTTGATAGTACATATACATATCAGCTCCATATATTGGTATGGTCATGGAGGCTTGAGGTCCTCTACACTCTATGGTATGATATATGCATGTAGCCCTGGTGAGTAACTCGCCTTGGCTATATTTGATCAAATTTCATCATACATAAAATATGCCTCTTCATTATCGACATCATGAATGTGGCCCTGACGAGTGACTGTGCCTTATTGCATTCACACAACACGGCCTTAATACCACAAAAAATGGCAGAATTCACTGATATAGTACCGGTGAATCATGACAAAAGATCATGTAGCCTTTAGACCTGATGAGGCTGCCGGTAAATGGTTAAACTATAGTGGACACACTGAGTACTAGTGTTCAGTATACCAATGACTGCTGTTTCATAACAAGTACAACCGCCTAGGGCTGTTACTTTATAGTGAAGTTGTATATTTGAAACTCATGGAGTGGTTTAACTTAAATAGCTCTGGGTAAAACAAGTTCAACCTTTGATTGACTTAAGTATTGCTCTGCATGGAAGCTATACCAGAAAGCTGGTAACTCCTATCTTTCTGGCTATACCCTGAGTTGGGCCCAAATCCATATGCTGCATGTCGCGTCTGGTTCGAGTATTACAATTTACATGTAGTTGTGCCGTAGTACAGTTATAAACCCACTGAGAAATCGTATATTCATGTGCTGTAGCTTAAAGACCATTTCTCAGGCCCTTCTTGTTAGGCATATTGCAGCTAACAGAACCTTCATGAACCTATAGAATAGTATCACACCAGCAATTTTCAGGCCTTCAAGTTTGTAACTTAATCCAAAGTTAGGGGTGCGGCTTATTGGTGGGGTTTTATGGTAGGTGAATGATGGTCTGTATTGCTAACGTGACCTCCATACATTCATTCATAACTGCATTACACCAAGTGGGGGATCTATCTACTGAGCTAATAATGTACCTGTGTGTATGATACACATTGGATTTGACAAGTGAAAAGTACAACATTAGAGGATGTCAATATGGCAATATGACCTCTTGTAGCCATATAGTACCATATATCCCCACGTATAAGCTGCAGCTGATAAGCATTAAGTCAGGTGACTACTGCAACTCATAGGATACCCCAAAGATGGGTGCTGCTTATACATTGTATAAGGGTTTTCTCAGTAGACTCCATTTATACTGAACCAGCAATTTTCTGGATATCTGTGCGGCCCCTCATTTTTACAAAGTCAGGGTGAGGCTTCTATGCAGGTGTAGCTTTTAGGCAGGGTTTAACAGTATATATATATAGACAGTAAAACTTGGTAACAATGAACCCCTTGTTACAAGCTCAAATATTTCGTTGTAACCAAATGTCCTTGTAACCAAGTCCACATCATTAAAGGGGAGAGGAAGGGGTGGTCAAAGAGATGTTAGGCCGTGTATCAGGGCTTCGTTAGCTGCCTAGCTGGCCCATTGGGCGGCAGGATGGGTGGGTAGATCAAAGGGATGTTAGGCCATGTATCAGGGCTTCTTTGGCCGCTCACAGTTCATCTTGGGACTGCTAACAACTCACCCAACTTCCTCCTGCCCCTCATACTTCATCCAGGGGGCGTTACACCTCCCCCAACACCCTCTTTCATCTCCTGCCATGCACTCACACTTTGCCCACGTGCCGCTTTTTAAGTCATCAAAGGCTTACTAAATCAATGTCAGCACATAAAATCAAGAATTTTTACATAATTTCCAACTTAGGGGGTCGAAATTACTTCGTTATAAACAAATTGACACCAATAGTACTTCTTTCTAACAAAGTTATTTTACTATATAAATGTATACGAAAGGTTTGTGACTAAGCATATTTGTTTGCTATATTCAAATTTCGTTACAAGGGAGTTTGTTATAACCAAGTTTCACTGTATGAAGTATTTACCATACTTTTTCATCCCGACACTCACATATCCTACAGCTATCCTCCCTGTGACCTTAATATATATCAATGAAAAAAAATCAAACAAAGAAATAGACTATATAAATAATCATTACAGGAGCAGGTCCTTTCAAACAAAATGTTACATTTTAAGCATTGTCTGTTGTCCGTCGATCATTAGCCTGACAAGTAGCCAGAAATAGCCTGAGCGCTGCTACCGATGCCAATAGCCAAGCGCTGACATTTGACATGCGCTATTTCTTCGGGTTTTCTTATTGCGGGGCAATGATATGATATCATGTGGCATTAAGGCGAGGAATCACAATAAAGGAGCTGTGTTGTTGTCGCTAAGGCTTCGGTTGTTATTATTCCCATGGTTTTTCACTAACTGCAAGTAGGCATTTTATTTGGTGGTGGTAGTCAGTTCCCACAAGAATGACAGTGTCAGCATTTTAGATATTGCAAAATTGGTGTTTTAGTGAATGAGAGTGACTGATAAGGCCACCTGGATATACACATAGTGCCCAATGACAATACCTAGTGGTGGTGGTCTCTCCCACACCACCCAATTACACATATTACCTTTATTACAGTCCCTGTTGCCTTTGATGAAGCTGAAAATAAATGTGACATTTTATGAATGAGTGCCTGTATTGTAGGGCTTCACTTGAAGTCAGGAAATTGATGAGTGGCTCTCATGGGAGGCTTAAATTTGTACCTTATTCTTCACTATTTTATCCCTCCTCTTGAGTCTAGTAGGCTAGAACTGTAGTTCTAGTTGTGTCAATTCATAATGAATAGCTCTCTCCCTAAGGACGATCATATGGCAAATTTACATACACTCTCTTTGTGACAGTAACTTGTGACATGTCAAGCATGACAGCATGTGACAGAAGCAATTTCACAGTATAATTGTCACATAATGCCATCCAAACATACACTACCAAGTGCAAATATAACGAAGGTAGACCAGAAATATCAATGTTAGGATCAGTGTTATAAAATGAAAAAGACTGATCTACCTCTGGGAACTCTTAAAAAACTCACAGGAGATTGCTTTAGATACCTATAAATTGCCTTAAATTCTGTGAATAGTGTACTTAATAGTCTGGATACCGTGTTACTAAAAAAAGTGATGTGAAGTGAAGTTGTGTTCCTTTGTTTGAAAATTCCAGGGATCACAGGAGATTGGTTTGAATTGTTTGAAATTGTTATAGATATTTTGATGCTGAAACATAATGAATTCCAGGTAAAATAACCGGTGTTCATTTTCACAACCGGTAGTTCTTCTATTTAATCGATCGAGGGGAAATTGCTTGCAATTCGTTGAGATTTCTGAAGTGAGGGAATTCAGATAGATGCCACAAATGATTTGACTACACAAATATAGCACAGATAGAATAATGCAATTGTCTTGTAGTACCACCGATAAGTATCGGTATTTCTGTGTTAATTTAGAGAAAATTGCTGAAACGTCTTTAGATTGGACGAATTCTGAAGATATCAAGCCTCGAAGGGCTGTGTAGTAAATTAAAGCATTTAGGCAGCATGGCAGCATGGCGCATGACTGCAGCCCTGGTGAGGCATTTAGGGATTGAGGCATGATGCCCCAATGCAGTGTTGACGAGTTTTGGGGCATCATGCCTCAGTCATACATTCATTGCTGTTGGAGCCTGTAAGGCCTGTTAAATTTTCATAATCTACTGTAGATTAACAGGTAGCTGTAAAATATCGTTGTATTATGTGCTGTCGTATAGACTGGGATGTACGATGACCTGATTCCACCACTACCCCACAACATGCCCCACTGCCCTGTGACCCCCCCCCCCCGACACACACAGTCAAGCCCCCATCTAAGTGGGGGCTAATAATATTGGGCCATCTCAGTAAGCACAGATTATCTACAGGGCGAAAAAGTACTAGGCGGCCTTTAAGGGTTAAGGCTAATAATACAAAAACAGACAGACGAAGGGCATGTTCCTCCTGTGACATGGCAGCAGCAGTGGACAGAGGAAAAACTAAAAATGTCAGCCACGAGCTACACTCACTTCACTAATCATTGACGGGCTATTATAATGCCTCCAGAACCGTGTTCCTATGTCGTCATGATGCACTGGTGCAGCGCCACTGAGTCTATATTGATACAACAATTTTGGAGTGTATCAATCACATAGGGCTGGCATGATGCATACATGCAGCGCTGGAGAGGAAACTGGACCAGGGCTGCATTGCTGCACCATGACAACTACCGTAATCGCTCGCGTATAAGGCCCTCTGGGACTTCCTGAGCCCCAGTCTGTCATAGTATGACTAAGAGGGAGTGTAACATATCAAAAGGAAGGTCTTGGTGTCCCCCTTGTTGTTCCAGGGACAACTAAAACCCCGCGAGAGATTACGGTAGTGGGTATCATTGCCTTGAAGCACTACATGTATGCAGCATTTATAGGTTAAATAGAAGGAAATCTTAAATAGAACCCTCATCGGTAATATGCTACAAACTTTTGGCACAGTGTATGTACAGGTGCTGTATTTAATTACATTTATGTTCTACCTTTATTGGAATTCAGTCATTTTACCCACTCCTACAAAAACAAAAACACACATCTGCATCCTGCATGTCCCACGTACTGTTGAGAAATGATGGCATTTTAGTGTATTGACATATCTGCATGGTTAGCGGTATAGGGGCTGATCAATTCTACTGGTAAACCCTGCCATGACCGCTTGCCTATCTCCCATATTATATGCACAATACAGTGCTGGTAAGTAACTCGCCTACTTTGCATTGGCTCATTTTGACTTCATTGATCTGTTGTAACTCACCAGTGCTGCATTCACGCATCATGACGACAAGAGGGCATACAGTATCAGTGTATGGGTGGAATATATTGCCATTAAAATGTGAATATAATTGAGTTTAGTGCCCAGAAATAATAACCTGTATCTGTAAAGCGAAGAGCTGTATATTTGTGACACATATAGGGCAGTGTAGAGGGGGTTATATATTCGCAGTTTGATAGCATCTTGGTTGAACAAGTAGTTTTAGTAGTTTGTAGGTTTATAGCATGCAAATTACTAATTATCAAATTGACTATAAGGGGCATGTTCCTCCTGCTACACATACAACTTGAAGTATCAGCTAGCTACCGTAATCTCCCGCATATAAGCCGCATCCCGCATGTAACTATTAAGGCGCACCCTGAGTTGAAGAGACAGCTATAAGGCATACCTAGGGCTGATTTTTAACATGGTCACTACTTTAATGTAATTGTACCATGGTATAAGGCGCACCCCCAAGTCAGGCCGATCCTACAAGACACATCTGGAGTTTCATTCGCCAATGAGGTTTTACTTTATATGCGAAATCCGCTCTCGGATATAAAGGCATGTTTTGTCAGACTCAAATAAAAATTCTTTTGGAAAGTCACTTTGCTTGTTTGGTCAGACTCAAATAAAAATTCTTTTGGAAAGTTTGATGACATGTGGCTTGCTCATACAGGGAATTCACAGAGGAGTGAATTAGTGTTAAAGTGTCCTCCTTTTTGTTGAGCAGAGAGCGAAATACCCGTGTAGGGTGTTGGTTTAGGAAAGGACAGTGAGACCTTGAGGTGGATCCTTTTGGTTGTACATGTATGACTGTGCACTATGAGGTGATGGCCTGACCTGGCAGGCCGGCCACTGGTATAAAGACGTTGACAAATTGCAATACAGAGCGTCAACTGTCCAGTCAGGCCAAAAAAAAAAAAAAAAAAAATTGTCGGGTAACATGTTCGAAAATATTAGGTAGCATAGGTCAATTCTTTTTTCTTTACTTAGATTCATGATTCGCAAAGTTGACTCGCAACTCGTGACCGTGACCCACCAATCAGTGAAATAGCTTTACCCAACCCTATATTTCGCTAGATAGGGTCTGGTTACCTGACATATACATCTTTTTTAGCCTTATGCAGCAGTCAGCCTCCCCCCAGTTGTCCATCCATGTTTGTGAGGTCAGTGACTGCCACACACCACCAGTCACCTTACCACCACCACTAGCCAGGTGTCCAGCTTTATACACCTCAGTTAACCCTTTAAGCCCGCCGCAAACAGTACAGACTGGACGCAGACCCGACGCAGACTGGATATGAATATGACCTTAGCTGTTGAAATGGCGTTAGACATCTATTACTCACTCACTCACTCACTCACTCACTCACTCACTCACTCACTCACTCACTCACTCACTCACTCACTCACTCATAGATTCGGTCATCCATGGATCTATACAGTCACGGCTTTGATGGACAAGCAGCATATAAATACCTGTCTAGCTGGTTTGGACAAGCAGCTTTTATTTTAAATACCTGTCCAGACTGAGAAAGAAAGGACTGACTGTCTGTAAACTAAAGAGGCAGTCCCATGAAGTGGGGATTCCACTTTTGGACATTAAACAACTTAAATCAATCAATCGACCCTGTGGGGTCGGCATGATGCAGGGCATCCATGTATCAGTCAGACTCCTCATGAGGATAGTGTCATCCTAGTGTTGGCATGATGCATTTAATGTAGCTCTGATGAGTTACTCACCAGTCACCAGGTCTACATTTACTGCTATTTGATATGGCACCCACAATCAAAGCATTGCTAGCTGGCACCTGTAATATAGAGATGCCGTATATTGTAACATGTAGATAAAATTACAAAGGTGAAAAAAGGGAAAGTTGCAAAAGTGATAAAAAGAAAAATATTGATCACAGCACACTGTATCCTATGTATTCTAGATACCTTGTAGTCAAAAGTTTATAAGTGAACGACCGAGTGAGTGCATCCTTTTGTGTGTATACATGGACATGAATGCAAAATGTCGCCAATACTTGTACCAGTACATAGCACATATATACAAGTGCACAACACGGCTCATATTTCACAGTTACGCCAGATCCCCGGGACCTCAGTGTTAAAACTGGGACAACCTGGTGAAAAAAATATAATGAATGAAAAGGACTGACAGAAACAGGACACGGAGAGACCAGGTCAAGAAAAAGAAGAAAAATAGAAAATATAAAGCTGAAGCTACAAATACAGAGTAGTTAGCTCATGGGAAAAAGACACAAGTCGAGATAGAATGGGGTGTTTAGGTAGAACATAATTATACATGTAGAGGGCCCTGGGAAGTTAAATGCTGCATTTATAAAGTTAAAAGCTGTATTTATGCATTATAATGATATAATGGTGGATCGACTCACCAGCATTGCACTGGTGTATCATGGCGATAAACCCCTGCGATAAAGAAACCTGGCATCGTGCGAACCTCAAAGGGTTAAATAGTTATAACATTCTAGTACTCCGTAGACACTCTGAGGGAACCTCAGAGACCAAAGGTGTCTGTTGGTAGTCTATCTACTCTGCCAGATTGGTTGAGTGCCCAGTTCTCACAGAAGTACTTACTATCAGGTCAAATGCTTCCACCAACACTTCCCTCAACGCATATCCAAATGTTCTCAATACACAAAGCACTTGAAATACACACAACAATTTGTAATCCAGGTCGTTTCTAAAACTGCTTCCCAGTAAACAGCATTTGTCTTCCATGTTGGAGACTGAACTCTGAACATAAACATGCCTGATTTATTGGAAATATTTCATGCTTCAACCACTTTAAGTTGCTGTACAGGAAGAGTACATGTTTGTGGATAGGAGAGACAATTTCCAGGAGGTGACATAGTTCAGAATAACCATGTGTTTGTGCCACTATAGACTTGTATACATGTTGGATCCTGCCTGTAAGCAGGCAGGTATTTCGGCCTACATTCTAGATGTAGTCATATGTATGCCCATCACGTAACACATCATTATCATAATCCCATTTTACATATTACCCTCATTATTAGATGACAACTTGTAGCTGCTGGGGCCTAGGCTGCTGACCGGAAACTTCACCCATTATGGGTGACAAAATGCCTTATTTTTTAGCCTTTGATTCTCCTGCAGCAAGAATGCTACAATGTGGCCCTTTTGTAGTGTAGATCGTGTATTTGAACCATTAAAATTTGGACTGCTCATGCATTAGTGCATCATGTTAGTGCATCATGTTTGATATCTGGCATGATGCATCAATGAAGTGTTGGCAAGTCTGCCTGATATACGGGGGTGTACGGTATTTCCTAAGTATAGGAACAAGCTTCATCATCCGGGGGACAAGATGGCGACCTACACTGCATTATGAGTTAGAGCACTATTGAAGAGACTCCAGATATGGTTATGTAGGTTAGAGGTGATAAGGATGGTAACATATGGGAACAGGGAGGCCTGTGTGTGGGCAACAGATAGGAGAGATAGCACACCTTGATAGTCCCTTTAACTACAACATGTCGCGAAAGGCCCAATGGCACTTGAGCGCCGTGATGCATATATGTATCGAGCATCTACCATAAAACGTCTGGTTCTGAGCCCATTGCATTCTTTAAGAGTCCAATGAGCCTCACATTTGGAGTTGGCCTTTTGCAGTTTTACACCTGGTACTTCACAGCAGTCTACATCATATTAAAAGACCTTCGTATAGCGATTTGAGTTCAGTCCTGTGTATATGTTGTGGTTTATATGCTGGGTTTAGGTCGGCATCAAAATTCTGTCTAGTATATCTGTTTGTTTGGGAACTGCATGAGCTATCATACATGTATGGGGGTGTGGAGGGAGGGGTATGATGATTGAATGTACCCTCTTACCCTGTGGTCCCTTACTCACGGATGTAGAGAAGCTGCCCTGTTCAGTGCTATTCTACTGCCATTTCCACCTCCCTTTCACCAGTATAAAAGAAGTCTGTGAACGAACGCCACCAACTATATCCCCTATTAGTCCTTTAGCTCTTTAAGGGCTACATAATGTCTCCAGGTTTATCTCCCTTGTATACATAGATAGAACTAAACGACCGTGGTGTACGAGGTGGCCGATCCACCACGAGGGGGAGACCACCCCCCGAGGGGTGGATCGGCCACCGAGGACACCAGGGGAGTTTAGTTCTATATTTATTTTATGTCTTTAGGGGGTTTAAATAAGGAGAAATTATCAAAATCTGGTACCGTAGTTCCCCGTACGAGCGCCGGTCCGCCATTTTGAATGTTTACATGCACCCAGAACGAGGCTGCAGTGGTGGATCTGCCGCTGTGGTGGATCGACACACGTTACGCCACTGGGGGTGTGGCGATCGGCCGCGCAATGCTATCTCTACGGGAAGAAGTTATTCACATAAAATAAATACCATAGTACCCCGCGTATAAGGCGCCCCCCCCCCACATATAAGCCTAAGGCGCACCTAGACTTAAAGGATCTAGTAAAATTCAAAATAAAATAACATCTGTTCTATTTGATTCGAAAACCTATGGGTAGCTAAGACGTCCCTCAATGGCCTAAATCCACTTCACAGGAGATATTGGGAAGATTTCCCCCTCAGGTTTTCCTCAGCTTATAAGGCGCACCAGGGGCTTATCCTTGTGTGTAAGACGCGCCTTATATATATGCAGCGTATAACGGTAGATGCATATAGGGGAGAATACCTCCACTCCAGAAATAGACTGTTTTTCTAAAGGCATTATGTAGGTAGCCCTTTGATAAAGGGTTTAGTGGATAAATTCCCTCTACTCTATGACCTTAAGATTAATTAAGGGTGCCAATTATCCCACATGAGCCTGATTGTAGTAGATAATTACTGGGTTTGTTGTAGACTTAGCCATTAGTGTCTGCAACCCACGCAGTGTATACCGTATTTTATGTTTAATGACCGGGTTTTGAATATCTCCAGTCTCATTTAAGCACTAGGTGGTAAGGGGGTTATATAGTAGTTTGAAGGCTGGGATGACCAACCCCTCCAAGTCTCTAAGGTTCGGGCTGCCAAGTCATGACTACGGTATATGGTAGGTCCAAATAGAATACTGTAAGCGCACTTAGTAAGGTGATGTACCATAAGTGCAAGAAAATGCTGTAAGGCACAACTGGAGATTGATCATAATTGGTGTTGAGTAGCTTAGTTCTAATGTGATATAACTTCACCCCTCCTATAAGATGCACTCTTTGTTTTGGAAGGCTTCATGTATAAGCCTTAATTTATAAAAATACACAAAGTACTTTGGGCGCCATACTTTGATGGTGTGAAATCATGATATCGGGCCTGCGTGAAATTTGACAAATTAACATACAAAAGTTTATTTCACTTCCATCAATAGCACTATTGCTAGCGGCACACACCTTATGAGGACACAAATTGTACTGGAATTACCTGAATTACCTAATATTTTGACACATATGCTTAACCCTGTGGCCTGATATAAACTGCTGTGCTATGAAGTGGTATGTATTGAGTAAAATAGCAGACCTGTCACTTGGCATAAACTATGTGCATTTAATAAGTGGTATAAATTAACCCATTAAGGGTTGTATGATGCCTCTAGGTTCAGGTTCTTAAGTCGGCATGATGCACTTATGCAGTGGTGAAGAGTCTACTTGCCAGCACTGCATTGGTGTATCTTGCTGACCCTTGAGGAGTGTATCAACCCATAGAGTATGATGCATGAATGCCTTTCCAGGGCTGCATTAATGCATCATAATGCCCAAAAAGTACATTGTATAATGGTATATTTGGTTAAGTAAAGTAACGCTGCCGTGTTGGTATTGTAAGGTGAGGTTGGGTAATAATGGATCTATTTTGGTGCCCTTATGTGACCTTGCGCCGGTTTTAACCCTTTACTTAAGCAGTGTCCCCATTCGTCATGGGATGTAGAAAAAGACCATTACCATTCAGAGTTACGGGGAATAAGGAAAAGCCATCGAAAATTTATGGGGGAAAAAAACAAAAACAAAACAAAAAACCTGTTACTTGGAAACATGTCTTAAAGCTACACAGTGGATTGGAAAAAAACCCTAACAAATCCAACCCCCCAAAAACAACAATATACCCTGGTACATGAAAAAAAACACAAACAAATAGGTTTTAGCTCAGGTTCATAGGGATCTAATTGGGTGTATAATAACCACACCTGATGCGCAGAATCTAATGGTGCTATCGATACATACCGTAATCTCCCGTGTATAAGGCGTAGCCCGCATATAAGGCGCACCCAGAGTTTAGAGATTTGACCAGAAAAATAAAAGATTCATAACTTTTGTTCTACTGAATGGATTTTGAAAATTCAAAAACCTATGTGTTGCATGGACCCCCATACCCCCCTGGACCCCATATTCAGCAGATTAGGTTATATGGGAGTGTAAGATATCAAAATGAAGGTCTTGATCTCCCCCTTGCGGATCAAGAAAGAACTAAAACCTCTCGTATAAGACGCGCCTTATACGCGGGAGATTACGGTACTGTAGTGTACAACCATGTGGTTCTTAAAATTGCTGAGTTGGCTCCTCTTGACGTCATGGATACCACGACCTGTTGGACCCATAGCCAAGGGCAATGTCAAAAGGTGCATGTGTGGGGTTTGTCATCTCACGCTCCGCCTCACTTGTTCTGAATGGAGAAAAGGCTTTCAGTTTAATGCTTGGTGCTTTTAG
Organism: Acholoe squamosa; assembly: GCA_949317995.1. Lineage (NCBI taxonomy): Eukaryota > Metazoa > Annelida > Polychaeta > Phyllodocida > Polynoidae > Acholoe > Acholoe squamosa. The sequence continues at coordinate 63,888,052 of OX439042.1, forward strand.
GACAACATTGATGCACCTTCCCATTGCATAGAAATAGTGCACGTGCTGCATTGGTGCATTATGCTGATTGTTTGGGGGTATATCAAACCCATAAGGCCACACCAAAAAAATAAGTTGGTCTACGGAACGCCCTCTTCATATTTTCGGAAATTTTTTCTTTGAGAAAAAATCTTGTCTATGGATTTCGCTCGCTTCAAGTTTTCTCTTTGTGATGTGTGGCAATTATTTTTTTCTTAAATAAAAAATGTTCGCTCGCCTCACTTCTCGAGCAAGGAATCCATTGATGCAAAAAATTTAAAAAAAAAATTAAAAAAAATCGCTCGCTCGCACCATTTTTTCAAAACCAAAATCCGTAGACCAGCTTATTCTTTTGGTGTGGCCTAAGGTGTACATGGATCTAATATCTTTGGGAGTTCTTAGCATCAGCTGTATACAATGTGTAATAATAACAAAAAAAATATGCATTGTGGCCCTAAAAGGGGACAGAACACTTTACTATCTCTTAAGGGTTGCAGGCGAAGAATGATTTAGATGGTTCGGATAAGAGGGCTAAAATTAGAACTAAAAGTGGGAGTAGATTAAATGAACCCTTTTTTAAGGACCCATGTACCATGACGCAGTATGTCCATGTGCAATGATATTAAATGGAAGCAGAAAGTGAATTACCGCTACCGGTACTTGCTATTTATGCTTAGCCTATGGAGGAGCTAACATACTCATTTAAGGGTTTGGACGCTGCAGTAATGCAGTGCTGGCGAGTAGACTCACCAGTAATGCATTAATGGTGCATCTTGACGACAAGGGACGAAAAGCTTGCTATGTTATGCCATCCTTAAGGGTTTGATTAAGTAGAAAGGAGATTTGGTGCAGAGGATCCCTGGGCGGATGGAGTCGGGGTGGTGTTTGGGAGGTGAGGGGGTTGGGTGAGGTATTTGATCAGCCTCTATCACAAAGTCGGCCCTGACCTTGAACTGCAGAAAGAGTTAATTGACAACACTTTCAAGGTTGTCTTACCCAAGAGATGTAGACTTGTTTCCTTTTGCGTCGTAAGAATTAGAGCTCGTCTTGAAGTTAGGCCATGGACCACCCCAATACTGTACTCCATGGTTAGGCCTACTGAGACTTAATATTATGCTACTGTTAGACCTCAGGTTTAATATTATAGGCCGCATATAATATGGGAACGTTTGCAAATGACGTCCCTAGGTAAAGGTCGGAGCAGAAAGAGTACAAATGCATATATACTCTATATTCATGTTGTATCATGTCAAAACTACAGGGTTTCAACGTTCTTGAAAGGTCAGCATGATGCACCAATGCAGCACTGGTGTGTTGCACGCCAGAGCGGGCTATATTGCAGTGTTCAGTCAGTGGTCAGTCGGGAATAGTTCTGAGAAGATCGGAGATAAGAGATAAGATAAAGGTCCAATTGAGGCCTCCTACTTCTGACCCCTGATTTACAAATCTCTCTATTTTTCTTTTAGGAGTTATTTCTTTTTACTAAATTGGCTCTATTTTTTCTACATATCCTCAGGTTTAAAAATACATGTTTATTTTTGATTTTTCTGTTCTCTTTCCATCTAACCTTGAAATGATTTTGGGATTTTGAGAAATTTTTCTCTCATGCTCTGTGGCCCAGATGTTTTGAGCCCCATTATCCCTGCCCACATCACCCTCCCGGCTGGGAAGGTTTCAAAAACGACTGACGACTGACTGTTATTGAGACAAAGTACACTCCTGATGGAACAGTACTACCCTAGTACCTCGGGTATAAGCTCCAGCTTAGACGCGAATTTAAGCTACCGTAAACTCCCGCATAGAAGACGCGCTGCGCGTATAAGACGCACCCCAAACTTAGCACATGCATTTTCGCGTATAAGACGCACATTTTAATTCTGAAATTTGTAAGATTAGTACATTTCTATAGTAAAATTACCCCTCGTATAAGACGCACCCCCTTCTTGGGAGAATGTTATAAGACCCCCCAGCTTTTTGTTTGGCGTAGAGGACGCGTCTTATAGGCGGGAGTTTACAGTACGGTAGTTGTGGCTTTTAGCATGATCCTGAACTCAACGTCCACCTAATATTATAGATGGGGTTAAAATACATGATTAGTACTAAACTGGCAAAAAATAGCCTCTAGGTGCGTCTTACAGCATTCCGTTCAACTCAGGGCAGGGTCGGATCTAGGATTTAAAAAAAGGAGAGGGCGCGGCCCTTATTTAGCCCCTAATTTTGGCTAAATATTTGGCTAAAAAGAGGTAAAGTAACTCTTTTAAGTACATCGAAAAGGAGGGGCCCGCGCCCCGTCTAAATCTGCCACTGCAGGGTACGTCTTTTGGACAAGATGCTCCATATATGCGACATACTACGATACATCCCTATTACTAGATGTTGTGAAGGGGAGTTAACACAAACTCATGTGTTTATTATTGGACTTAATAGACTGAAAGAACATGTTATTTAATGTCACATTATTCCTAAACACCACACCAGTAGAGTGGGGATTGGCCGAGATGCCTATAAGGGCAAGCGATGTTGGATCTGGCAAACTGCCTGTACATAGATCTCCAGTCACCTTTCATCCCAAGCATCGCACATAAAATGAGTTGTCAGAAGTTTGTTCTTCACGTTGTAGCATGGGAAATGTGTATCAACGTAGGTAAAAACTCCGGCTATGACTAACTAGGGCTTATAGACCCAATTCAGTGGTGCACTCTGGTCCATTAAAATAAGTATCTATTAACAGGGTTTTGCAACAGAGACTGAATTACCAAATGAAATTGGAACTATTGGTACACAGAGTTTTACAGTGACATTTGAACTGTCCTGGACATTGCCGGGTGATACAGAAGGGGAACAAGTTACAACTGATATGGTCCACAATGAGTGTATTGATCATGCCTTGGTCAGTTGGTTTCTGGCTGGCACTGGAATTGACCAGCAGAGCATAGCCATTGTACTCCTCATATAGACTCAACAGAGGACAGTCTGCCACTATTGAGTCAGTCTGTTAACCCTTTAACCCTCTTAAAACCATATAAATACAGTATGCAGGGTGTTACCCTGTCTGGCTGGGCACCGCGAAAATAGCCCCCATAGAGCCCTGTAGTGGCACAATATAGGCTACCTGAGGAGTAGGGGATGGAGGGACATGGTCTTTGATTGTAAATCCGTTCCTTGTGGCGGCACTTTTATCAGTACATCTGATGCCCTGGAGGCAAAGGGGACACATTGGTCTACATTTGTGGCCATCCTCCACTTTTCTATTTATATTAGAAGTGTTACTGCTCACACCCTGGAGGACTGAGCAGCTCAAACTGACATGAAAAATTTAAGATGATATCCCGGTAGTAATGGAGGTAGGCACATCTTAAAGCTTAATTTATTGCCTGAAAAAAAAAAGCTTTCATGTGTTAGATTGTATTTTGAGTAGTTTAGAACGGATTTACAGTTAAATTGGGGCATATCTAAGCCTCAATAAGTGATTCTTTTTTATGTTTGGGCTGCTCGAGTTCATAATTAAAGTGGAGAGTATTCTCAGTAATGACAAAATCGACCAGTAGTGCTTTAGGGTAATGCATTAGCCCTCATCCATGTAAGGAATTTCAAAGAAATACTTGATGTTAAAGGTGTAATGAACAATTAAAGTACATCATCTAGGTGGGTTCCCCTAGCCCACTTAAAAGGGTCTATTGCTCCTCTTTCCTATTCCTTCGGATGTGTGCGGTGCACATATGCGCGGGCACTGACACATTCATCTGTGAAATTGTGTAATGGAGTCCTTGCCATGAATATGACCTCAGATGTCGAAATGGCGTTAAACATCTATTACACACTCACTCACATCATCTAGCCTGTTCACCTGCACTGCTGAGCCCTGTATATAGCCCTGTATAGTTGGGGTGGTGGAGTGTTGGTGTGAACACAGACCATGACCACTTTCTGCCTGAGGTTTGTATGGGGAATTTTTCACAGAAAACACCTGACTTTGCCTCACATTTCCCTTAATAGGTATAGCTCAATAACCATAAGAGATATCAACATGGGGGTTTCTGCATTGTTCATCAGGCATATTTCCCTTTCAATTGACGGGCTTTATTTTTTTGTCGGATGATTATTTCTTATAGGGGGGAATCACCCTACAGTATGCTCTGTTGATGGCCTAGTGCAGGGATGTAGCTTTGGGAGGGTCTCACCAGGTCTAACTGAATGCATCTTGCCGACCCTAAGGGGTTAAGATACTCGTTGGTATTGAAACAAAGATTTGTCAGAAGGGTGTATGTATGCAGCCCTCATGAGCAACTCACACTTGTCATCAATGCCATATGGTTGAACTTGAATGCATGGTTGCTGCTGAGTTACTCTCATCATGGCGACACCTGTGAGTTATAGTACTATACTGCCTTCAAACGGTTATAGCATTAACCTTACTTTCCTGTTGGTTATCTGCCTGAAACACAGAATCACTGCCCCCAAACAGTGGCCGTCTGTAATCATTGTGCTCTGCTCTCCCAATATGGTCAGTATCGATCTTGTTGGCACAAGTTGCCAGAGTATCCTCACCCACCCTTACCCCCGCCCTCCCATTCACTTGAATCCCTGCAAAAATGTACAATAATTATGGGGAAAGTAAATATTCAAATATTTGAACATATTATGAAGAGAGTTTGCCATTTGCTAGGTTTTTTTTCTGTATCAATCATGTTGATATTTTGTAAAATCAATTCATGAGACTTCCCTGCGCTTTGTCTGCAAAATATGCCCCCCTCCCCTGAACACAGACTGATGTCCATGTGCAATGTAGTGGTGAGTGCCGTGATATAACACATTATCAGGTAGCCCCATGTTATATAGTGTGTTTTGGACAGGCCTGACCTTGACGTGATGGAACTGGACATTGTCCTACAGGGGCGTAATGGGTTGATCGCAGCTCCATGGTAGTGATACAGGTGGCAAAAACAAGAACTGGAATATTCCTTTGCTGTTAGATATTACATACCGACTATTAGCCCCAAGATACCAGAGCAGAATTCATGCATGAGAACGATAAATGGATGTACATGTATTTAGAACTCTTTTATGGCCTTTAGAGGATTTGCTGTAGATACTTTTCCCCTCAATACTGAACATACACCACAAGGGGATTTTTTCATAGAAAGTAATTTTCCTGAGAAAAGGTATCTGCTATGTTAATCATCAGTACAAGGAAAATGTCGCTTAGGATTTGTGGTAAATATATTTCACGCACCCATTGGGTGATCATTCCATTACCAATATAAGGCAATTAGGACCCACAAACAATTTTTTTTCGTGTTGTGTAGTAGGTAACATGCTACAGGTAATGAGGTATCAATGGGAATTGTACATGCGAAATTATAGGTCTATGTGGGTTTCGTAAACGTGGCCGCCCTGTCAAACCATTATAGGGCATTAATTGGTTGATCAATGACGTGCTGGTGATCAGTCTCGCCAGCACTTCATGAACTCGGAAAGAGTTATAGGCACCACCATGAATTAAGATGTTTTGTAGGTCCCGAAAATGAGAGGAAAATCTGCAAACACAGTCAAAATAAAGAATGAAATGGAGTATATCTCTTTAAAATATTGTGTCCTCTGTGTAGCCTATAATGTCTAGATTATGTACAATACAAATAGTTGTTTGAAAAAAGTGTTATCTCATCAGAATTGTGTGTCAAGACAAAGGTGACTCAGATCTATGCACAGGCCACGCGTTGGCCTTTCAATGGTGAAGGATATGCATTCCATTGGGAAACCTTTTTTCCCGCCCTTTGGGGAGCTGTGTTAACCATTGATGCAGGCAGTATACCATGGGATGATTGGAAAGGCAGCACTGGCCTACAAATGAGAGGATGACGTCAGGCTACGTTGTATGAACTTTTTCGGTGCATGTACAATGTACTTATGTGATAGAGAACTGTATAAAAGGCGTCGTGCCTTCTGTTTAGAATCAGTTCACTTGCTAATGTCCAGGTGTTGATAAGGAATTTTTCCGAGTTATCAGCGATCTCATTGCTTTCCTCTAGTTCAGGCACCATGGTGACCCTCTCGCACTGTTTCGACATTCTGCTGCATACACCCATCATGACAACCAATGGGCATAATACATTAATACATTACATGCCCTTAAAGGGTTAATAGAAGGTCAGACGTGCCCTTGTGGACGGTGTCAGGCGAGTGAAGGTCACTCTATGGCTATAGATGGACTATGAAGGTCACGAGAAGAGAACTAGGGACATGTAAGATGTACATGTGACATTTAGATGGAGGCCATATAGCGCTTGTCGGAGTAAGGCCTCTGCTACGTCACAGAGCGATGACATCATGACCTAGTTAGGGGGTGAGGGCAAACACTGGCCTACATGTGGCCTGCTCCAGTACTAACTCATAGAGAAATCATGGCAACACAGGGTGATTTCCCCATCATAAAACTCACAGAAAATGATGTCCCAGGAGCAAAATTTGCATATGGGAGTATAGAGGAACATTCCAACACACAGCTCAAGAGATGGTTAGAATGCAGAGGAATAAAAACTACTGGAAATAGGCCACATCTTCTACAAAGGTTAGTACTACTTTACCCTTATATACACTTCATCTCACCCCACACAGACTGCCCAGTGCCCATAAACAATGTGATTAGGCTCCCCAGAACAGCTGTGGGGGTCAAGACTCTGGGCTGGTCATTAACAAATCTAGTGACTGGTGGGGTGGAATTGATAAAGTGTCAAAAGGTTTAAAAAGGGATGCCGTTTTCAGTTTTACTGATGCCTCAAGGTTTATTCCTTCTCCTATGATGCATCAATTCATCATTTTATATATGTAACTCCCATAATACCATGCACACAAGACTAACCCCTTTGTATAAGGTACACCTAAACTTTGTGGACTTTGCCAAGAAAAATTGATGTCATAAATTTTAAGATACTTAAGGGAAGACAAGGGTGTTCATATTCAGGGTAGGTTAGGGGTATTTGTTATACTTTAGGGTGTATTTGGGTATTTAAGGGTAGATTAGGATACCTTAGAATACTGTAGGGTAGTTGAACATACTTTGGAATTTTAATCAATGAGGGTAGATTAGGGGTATTTAAGATACTTTGGGGTATATCAGAATAGTTGAGGATAGTTTATGGTTCTTTAGGGTAGAGTATTGTACTTTCCATAGTTTAGGGTACCTTAGGATATATTCGGGCACTTTAGGGTAGATTAGGGTACTTTAGAATATCCTAATGTAGGTGAGGGTACTTGCGGATAGATTAGGACACTTAAGGGTACTTAGAGGTACATTATTAAACATAGATTAGAGTACCTTAGGGTAGATTTGAGGTACCGTAATCTCCCGCGTAGAAGACGCACTACGCATATAAGACGCACCCCAAACTCAGCACATGCATTTTCCCGTATAAGACGCACCTCTTAGGGGTGAATTTTGTAAATTCAGTACATTTCTATAGTAAAATTACCCCTCGTATAAGACGCACCCCCAATTTCAGTACATCCTATAAGACTGCCCAGCATTTTGTTTGGAGTAGAGGATGCGTCTTATACGTGGGAGATTACGGTAGTGTGTTTCTCCATAGACTTGGCAGCATTGAGACAATAGAACAATTTGCAGCGTGCCTGTGATCTAGAGCTTCTGATGACAGTATGCGAGTGATCCAGGTGGTCTAGTGGCAGTGTGCAAGTGATCTAAGGGGTCTGGTGGTAGTGTGTGAGTGTCCTAAGGGGTCCTGAGACAGCCTGCGAGTGACTTAGGGGGTCCTGGGACAGCCTGTGAGTGATCTAGGGACTCTGATAGCAGTATGCAAGTGATCTAGGGGGTCGGGTGGCAGTGTGCAAGTGATCTAAGGGGTCTGGTGGCAGTGTGCGAGTGTCCTAAGGGGTCCTGGGACAGCATGTGAGTGATCTAGAGGCTCTGGTAACAGTATACGAGTGATCCAGGGGGTCTGGTGGCAGTGTGCAAGTGATCTAAGGGGTCTGGTAGCAGTGTGTGAGTGTCCTAAGGGGTCCTGAGACAGCCTGCGCGTGACTTAGGGGGTCCTGGGACAGCCTGTGAGTGATCTAGGGACTCTGGTAGAAGTATGCAAGTGACCTAGGGGTCGGGTGGCAGTGTGCAAGTGATCTAAGGGGTCTGGTGGCAGTGTGCGAGTGTCCTAAGGGGTCCTGGGACAGCATGTGAGTGATCTAGGGGCTCTGGTAACAGTATACGAGTGATCCAGGGGGTCTGGTGGCAGTGTGCAAGTGATCTAAGGGGTCTGGTGGCAGTGTGTGAGTGTCCTAAGGGGTCCTGAGACAGCCTGCGAGTGACTTAGGGGGTCCTGGTACAGCCTGTGAGTGATCTAGGGAATCTGGTAGCAGTATGCAAGTGATCTACGGGGTCGGGTGGCAGTGTGCAAGTGATCTAAGGGGTCTGCTGGCAGTGTGCGAGTGTCCTAAGGGGTCCTGGGACAGTATGCGAGTGATCTAGGGGGTCTGGTGGTAGTATGCGAGTGATCTAAGAGGTCTGGTGGTGGTTTGCGAGTGTCCTAAGGGGTCCTGGGACAGCCTGTGAGTGATTAGGGGGTCCTGGGACAGCCTGTGAGTGATCTAGGGGCTCTGGTAGCAGTATGCGAGTGATCTAGGGGGTCTGATGGCAGTATGCGAGTGATCTAAGAGGTCTGGTGGCAGTGTGCAAGTGTCCTGGGACAGCCTGCGAGTGACCTAGGTGGTGTGGTGACAGCGTGCCTGTGATCTAGAGCTTCTGATGACAGTATGCGAGTGATCTAGGGGGTCGGATGGCAGTGTGCAAGTGATCTAAGGGGTCTGGTGGCAGTGTGTGAGTGTCCTAAGGGGTCCTGAGACAGCCTGCGAGTGACTTAGGGGGTCCTGGGACAGCCTGTGAGTGATCTAGGGAATCTGGTAGCAGTATGCAAGTGATCTAGGGGGTCGGGTGGCAGTGTGCAAGTGATTTAAGGGGTCTGGTGGCAGTGTGCGAGTGTCCTAAGGGGTCCTGGGACAGTATGCGAGTGATCTAGGGGGTCTGGTGGTAGTATGCGAGTGATCTAAGAGGTCTGGTGGCGGTTTGCGAGTGTCCTAAGGGGTCCTGGGACAGCCTGCGAGTGATTAGGGGGTCTGGTGGCAGTATGCGAGTGATCTAGGGGGTCTGGTGGTAGTATGCGAGTGATCTAAGAGGTCTGGTGGCAGTTTGCGAGTGTCCTAAGGGGTCCTGGGACAGCCTGCGAGTGACCTAGGGGGTCCTGGGACAGCCTGTAAGTGATCTAGGGGCTCTGGTAGCAGTATGCGAGTGATCTAGGGGGTCTGATGGCAGTATGCGAGTGATCTAAGAGGTCTGGTGGCAGTGTGCGAGTGTCCTAAGGGGTCCTGGGACAGCCTGCGAGTGACTTAGGGGGTCTGATGGCAGCTTGTGTGTGATCTAGAGGTTCTGATGACAGTATGCGAGTGATCTAGGGGGTCGGGTTGCAGTGTGCAAGTGATCTAAGGGGTCTGATGGCATTATGTGAGCGATCTAAGGGGTCAGGTGGCAGTGTGCAATTGACGTAAGGGGTATGGTGGCAGTGTGCAAGTGATCTAAGGGGTCTGGTGGCAGTGTGCGAGTGTCCTAAGGGGTCCTGGGACAGCATGTGAGTGATCTAGGGGCTCTGGTAACAGTATACGAGTGATCCAGGGGGTCTGGTGGCAGTGTGCAAGTGATCTAAGGGGTCTGGTGGCAGTGTGTGAGTGTCCTAAGGGGTCCTGAGACAGCCTGCGAGTGACTTAGGGGGTCCTGGGACAGCCTGTGAGTGATCTAGGGACTCTGATAGCAGTATGCAAGTGATCTAGGGGGTCTGGTGGCAGTGTGCAAGTGATCTAAGGGGTCTGGTGGCAGTGTGTGAGTGTCCTAAGGGGTCCTGGGACAGCATGTGAGTGATCTAGGGGCTCTGGTAACAGTATACGAGTGATCCAGGGGGTCTGGTGGCAGTGTGCAAGTGATCTAAGGGGTCTGGTGGCAGTGTGCGAGTGTCCTAAGGGGTCCTGGGACAGCATGTGAGTGATCTAGGGGCTCTGGTAACAGTATACGAGTGATCCAGGGGGTCTGGTGGCAGTGTGCAAGTGATCTAAGGGGTCTGGTGGCAGTGTGTGAGTGTCCTAAGGGGTCCTGAGACAGCCTGCGAGTGACTTAGGGGGTCCTGGTACAGCCTGTGAGTGATCTAGGGAATCTGGTAGCAGTATGCAAGTGATCTAGGGGGTCGGGTGGCAGTGTGCAATTGACGTAAGGGGTCTGGTGGCAGTTTGAAAGTGATCTAGAGGTTCTGATGACAGTATGCGAGTGATCTAGGGGGTCGTGGCACTGTGCAAGTGATCTAAGGGGTCTGATGGCATTATGTGAGCGATCTAAGGGGTTGGGTGACAGTGTGCAGTTGACCTAAGGTGTCTGGTGGCAGTGTGAGAGTGACCTAGGGGGTCTTGGAACAGTGTGCAAGTGACCTAGAGGGTCCTGGGACAGTATGCGAGTAACCTAGGGGCTCCTGGGACAGTGTGTGTGTGACCTAGAGTCATTTGAGAGTAGTTTAGAATACTTTAGGGTAGATGAGGTTACTTCGGAGCAGATTAGGGGATACTTTGGAATATCTTAGTGTACTTTTGGGCAGATAGAAGTACTTAGAGTACTTCAGAATACTTCAGAGTAGGGATTGGATAATCACAATACCTCTCTACCTTGTGTCTATCCTTTTCAGTATGAACAATTTGTATTTGGTTTTTACTTCCAGGGTTGAAAATTGTATTGCCTCAGGAGATGATGGTAACATCATTATCTCAGTCGATAAAGGGCACTGGTATGCCGAGAAGTTAGCATCAATCAACTTGAATGGGAAGGACAAATCACATCATGACTCGCAAGTGACATTCACCACAGTACCAGACAACAAATGGGTAGCCTTTCCCTCAAAGCAGATTCCAAAGAACTTCAACTACGGACATATTCATCATCACATTATTGAATCAGTTCAGCACATGCAACTTCCAGAAGATGATTCAGGTGATGAATTTGATGGTCTTGATCTCCATACAGCAAAGCCCCTTCGTAAAGGCAAGTGCTTTTTCACAAGTCGGCATGTCAAAGAACTTCATGATGCTGAAGATGAAAATTGTTACTATGTTAAGGCAAAAGTGAAGGCCTCTTATAAGACTCTTTCTTACGTTACCAAAATAGCCTTGTCAAAGGCATCAGGCTTTGTTATTCAAGCATCTTGCACATGTCATGGCTCAGCTATGGCAAGATGTAACCATGTATGCGGACTACTTTTCGCAATTCAAGACTTTACAGAAACATGTGGGTTCAATCCTGCTGATAAGGCATGTACAGAAAAGGCTTGTGAATGGAACAAGGGTCGCAAGACAGAAAAGGACCCAAAGAGGATAACCGATGCATGCTATGACAGTTACAAAAAGCGCAAAACTGATAATCTAATTCACTCTTACGATCCACGACCACCATCACTTCAGACTGACCAGATGACGGACAGAGAAGTTCATGACTTTGTGCGTTCTCTTCAAAACTCCACTGATCCAAACAAAGTAGATTGCATGTGGTTAAAGGTCTTACAAATAAAGTATGAAGACTATACATTAGACCAGGAGGAAATGGCTATTCTGGAACAGAAGTGTTCTACATTGGTAAAGAACTTAGCAGTTGGTGACGCTAGTATTCCCTACCCAGTTGAAATTGTAAAGGACCAGAAACTTGATAAGTGGCAAATAGAACGACATCTGAGATTAACAGCCTCGACATGCAAGCAGGTTATTTGCATGAAACAAGATTCTGCTCAAATTGCATTCCTTAACTCAAAGTTATGGGTAACAAACAAACTATCAGTGGGACCCATGGAATATGGAATATCACATGAAAACTTGGCAAGGGAGGATTACATCAAGTGTCACCAAAGGGTAGCAAATTTTGCAGCTATGACAACTGGTTTGTGGGTAAACCCAAAGTACCCAGAACTAGCATGTAGCCCTGATGGACTGGTGAAGGATCCCAGGGGAAAAAGTGTGTTCGGCCTCCTTGAAATCAAGTGTCCATTTGTATTAAAGGACAAAGATGTAAATCATTTTGAAAGAGAACTTACAAAGAAGCAGTTACAGACATTCTGCTTAGAGCGTACACATCAGAAAGTGCAACTGAAACGCAACCACCAGTATTACTATCAGGTACAAATGCAGCTTGGAGTAACAGGCCTGAAGTGGTGTGACTTTGTTGTGTGGTCAAGTGAGGATTTATTCATAGAGAGAATCCAAGCTGATGATGTTATGTGGCAAAGCATGAGGCCACGATTGATCAAATTTCACCATAATCATCTGTGTCCTGAATTCTTTGAAATGAGGATTCCCCGAAAGCTCTCTCCCCTGTTCAAACTCAAAGAGCCTAATACTTTCTTCTGAAGATAACATATATTCATACCACTTTTCTGATCATAACCAAGTATGATATCCTAGCAGTTTATTTCATATAGAACGATACTCTGCAAAAACCCATGTAGATGATCATCCTGTACTGCTGTAAGACGGGCAGTATGGATTGGAGAGTATGTATCAAGAAGGTAAACAAAATACAATTAAGATTTTCTATTTGCAAACTTTTGCAATGAAATGAGAACAAAGACATTTAGTTTTAGTACTGTTTTCAACCTTTATCATGAGAAGCTGTTTAAAGGTAATCATAGTGCTAGCTGGCCCAATTTTAACATGTATAAACATAAGAGAGCAAAATCCATTTATATGTAGATTATAATAATGGTATGATATTGACTCTCATCAAGGTACCACTGTTACCTGAATGTATGCCTGGTGTACTTCCTTGTCCATTATAATCAGTTTGTTTACTAGTCTTTGTTTTCAGTTGAATAAAGTAGCTGCCTAGTTTCAGGATGTAAGGCTAAAGTGTACTTGACTGTCTCATGTATCATTTATCATTATTTTCTCAGTATTTCTCTATGTCTAATTATCAACCATACTACATATAAGTAAGAGTTCTGACTAATCATAACCTACTGTTACAAATATATGATGAAGGGAAAAACATGTTCATGTCTTATGTTGGTCTTGAGTTGTGATTAAGTAAATATGTTGTCCATCAATCCTTTTTCACCTATATACATAGGTTTCAACGAACTAATGGTTCTTGAAAATTGACAAGGCAACCAACAACAAATGTCATTTGTGAGAATATTGGTGTCAATGACAAAGGCAACTTTTTGCCAAGCAATCTGAACTTCTTCATGCGCTCAATGGCTCGTTCAACATGAATTCGAACTTTTGCCACAGCTTTGGTTTGAGCCTCTTCTTGGGGTGTTAGCTCAGTCCTTCCAGAGAGAAATGGTGGAATAATCAAGTTTGCTTTCTTTGTGTGGAGTAAGTCTTTGATAGTGAAACCCCGATCTGCAACCACTAAATCACCTTCCTTTATAAAGTCAAGAAATCCAGATTGCTCAACAATTGCCCTGTCAGAAATCGATCCTTCATAGGCATCAGACACAAACATAATGCCTCCATGTGGTGCGATGCCAACCAAGACTTTAAAGGTGGAGTGACTCTTGTATGAGGAGTATAGATTGCCTTGCCTTCTAAAGTCTGTGGCTTGCTGGACAAATATCTCTGTACAGTCAATCACAACTCGTACATTCTTAAATTTCCTGAAAGACTTCGGAAGATGTTCTTTGATCAGAGACCGTTCTGCAAACATTGCTGATTTCAATGTGTGAAATCGCAGGTACATGAATTGCACCCATGTTATTACTATCGAGGAGACAGTGCTAGAAGCAATACCAAATCTATAAGCTAAATCCTCATGGAGTAATCCCATACGTAGCCTGACAAGAGTAAGGAGTAGCTCCGTCATTGGTGCTAGCTTTCTCTTAGACCCCTTTCTTTTTGATGGTGATTTTTCTGCATCCGATACCTGAGAGTTCCAATATATCAACTTATGTACAGCAGGCCCAAGAAACCCCCAAAGAGTAAGAAACTGTAAGTATGTCAACCCGGTGTAAAATTTGCACTTTTTGTCATCATTCTCAATGTCTGAAACATCAAAGAAATGTTCAGTGTCTTTTGTATTGCCCTTTGCAGTAGGTTCACTGGTATACTCTTCCTTCCGTTGCGAGTTGACCTTTAGTAAGTCTATTTCACTTCTAAGGAGAGTTAATTCATTCTTAAGAGCCTTGTTCTCAAGATAGATTGCAAGGTCACAGTTTGGTGCTAGTGTTTGTGTGCATTTGTCTGCAGTATCTGGTTGTCCAGGTGAATCAATGTCATGTGGTATCATAGAAGGTGCCTCTTCAACTTGTGCTGCTGCTGCGAGTGGAACTGGTGCTGGCACAGGTGTTTTTTCAGCATCATCTTTCCGGGCAGATTTTACTGGTCGTGTATAGGTATATCTTTCACTGGGATCCCTCCTCTTACGACAGAAGGCCTTCACCTGATAACAATATTTGAAACAGAATTAGAATTCAAGCTGTAACTGTTAATACCATTTAAACTAAATCATACCTTAAAGAACCCTAAGCTACCCTAGTCTAACTTAAACTAACTACCAACAGTGTCTTAATATACTGTAAACTACTCTGATCTATCCTAAAGTATCCTAATGCTAGCCTAAGCTACCCCAAACTAAGCTAATGTACCCCAAAGTATCATATATACTACTGCCACCAGACCACCTAGGTCACTCGCAGGCTGTCCCAGGACCCCCTAGGTCACTCGCAGGCTGTCCCAGGACCCCCTAGGTAACTCGCAGGCTGTCCCAGGACCCCTCAGATCACTTGAACACTGCCACCAGACCCCTCAGATCACTCGCACACTGTCACCAGACCCCCTAGATGACTTGTAGGCTGTCCCAGGACCCCCTAGATAACTCGCAGGCTGTCCCAGGAACCCTCAGATCATTTGCAGGCTGTCCCAGGACCCTTCAGATCACTCACACACTGCCACCGGACCCCTCAGATCACTCGCATACTGCCACCAGACCCCTTAGATCACTCGAACACTGCCACCAGACCCCTTAGATCACTCACACAATACCAGCAGACCCCCTAGGTCACTCGCAAGATGTCCCAGGACCCCCTAGATCACTCGCAACCTGCCACCAGACCCCTTAGATCATTCGCAGGCTGTCCCAGGACCTCCTAGGTCACTCGCAAGCTGTCCCAGGACACCCTAGATAACTCGCAGGCTGTCCCAGGACCCTTCAGATCACTCTCACACTGCCACCGGACCCCTCAGATCACTTGCACACTGCCACCAGACACCTTAGATCACTCACACACTGCTACCAGACCCCTTAGGTCACTCACACACTGTCATCAGACCCCCCAGATAACCCGCATGCTGTCCAAGGACACCTTGGTGACTCGCACGATGTCCCAGGACCCCCTAGGTCTCTCGCACACTGCCACCAGACCCCTTAGACCACTCACACACTGCCACCAGACCCCCTAGGTCACTCGCAAGATGTCCCAGGACCACCTAGGTCACCTCGGAAGCTGCCACCAGACCCCTTAGATCATTCGCAGGCTGTCCCAGGACCTCCTAGGTCACTCGCAGGCTGTCCCAGGACCCCTAGGTAACTCACAGGCTGTCCCAGGACCTCTCAGATCACTCGCACACTGCCACCAGACCCCTCAGATCACTCGCACACTGCCACCAGACCCCTTAGATCACTCGCACACTGCAACCAGACCCCCTAGGTCACTCACACACTGTCATCAGACCCCCCAGATAACCCACATGGTGTCCAAGGACACCGTAGGTGACTCGCACGATGTCCCAGGACCCCATAGGTCACTCGCACACTGCCACCAGACCCCTTAGATCACTCGAACACTGCCACCGGACCCCTTAGATCACTTACACAATACCACCAGACCCCCTAGGTCACTCGCAAGATGTCCCAGGACCCCCTAGATCACTTGCAAGCTGCCACCAGACCCCTTAGATCATTCGCAGGCTGTCCCAGGACCTCCTAGGTCACTCGCAGGCTGTCCCAGGACCCCCTAGCATGTTGTCCAAGGATACACTAGGTCACTTGCACGCTGTCCCAGGAACCTGTAGGTGACTCGCACTGTCCCAGGACCTCTCAGGTCACTCACACACTGACACCAGACCCCTTAGATCACTCGCACACTGTCACCAGACCCCTTATATGACTTGTAGGCTGTCCCAGGACCTCCTAGGTCACTTGCAGGCTGTCCCAGGACCTCTTAGATAACCAGCAGGCTGTCCCAGGACCCCTCAGGTCACACACTGCCATCAGACCCCCTAGATCACTCGCAGGCTTGGTCATTCACAGGCTGTCCCAGGACCCCCTAGGTCACTCACAGGCTTTCCAAGGACCCCCGAGGTCACTCACACACTGACACCAGACCCCTTAGGTCACACACACACTGCCATCAGACATAATCTACTTAACCAGTCCTAAACTACACTAAACTACCCTACACTAGCTTAATCTACCCTAAACTGTCTTAAAATACCCTAAATGATCCTGATGGTCTATATTCCAGGAAGTGTACCCTGAACTACCCTAAACTATGATAATGTACTCAAAATTGCTCTGAACTACCCTAAAGCACCCTAATCAACCTTAACCCTCCTTTACTATCCTAAAGCACCCTCATCTAGCATGAAGTACCTTAATCTATACTAATCTACCCTACACTACTTGAAACTACCCTCATTTATGTAATCAATCCTAATATACCCCAAAGTACCCTAAACTAGCTTAATCTACCCTAAACTGTCTTAAAATACCATAAATCATTCTAATATCCACTTAAGGAGACTATCATGCATAATGTATTTTGAACCACCCTTATCTACATAATCTACCCTAAACTACCATGATTTACCCTCAACTACTCGAAACTACCCTAATTTAGCGTAACCATCCTTAACATATCCTTTTCTACCCTAAAGTACCCTGATCTATCTAATGCCCCCCTACTCTACTCTAACTACCATAATCTACCCTAAAGTACCCTAAATTACCCTAAAATACCCTGATATGATCTTTGGATACCTTAACTGTCATTGTCAATTGAATATCTTATCATCAGTATACAAAAAATATGTACATTCAGTTGCATATATATGTACCCTTTATCAGCCCATTCTTCCCCTCCCAAGTCCTTACTCTTAATGACCACTCCCACTCCCAAGATACAACCCACACCATGACACATGTATACCACAGGTCAGGCTACACATGCAGCTCAACCCAGCTCTACCATACATTCAAAGTAGATATGTCTCAATTCAAAATGGAATATACCTTACCTTTTCAGAACTGTAGTAACGTGGTATAGGGTCAGGGTGATCAACTGTTGGTCCTTTTCCTCCTACAAAGTGTTTACTGCAGAGGAATGTGTCCTTATTAACTTTGCCAACATAAAAGTCATCTTCCCCCCTCCCACAGGCCTGTATCCACTTGATGCATCTCTCCATGTCCACTTTAGGCTTTATAAATCCTACCCAGGTTACTCCAGCCATATGATCCTGCCCAGCATATCTGCTATCACTTGTACACTGCCCATAGGAGCAGTGTTTGTTCACCATTTTGGTAAAGAATCCTGGGAAAATGAAGATATGCAAGCTACTATATGTGTGTGCTTCAGGCCTGTGGTCAGTGGGAGTCAGTGAGCAGGACCCTGGTCCTTGCCCGTACCCCCTGAGGTGGGAAGGTGGTGGTCTATTTATAGCACACCACGCTAACTCCGATAAACGCTATTGGACGCAGTCATGTCACTCGACTGCCAAATAGGGTAAACCACACGTATTAGCCATGGTTTATATAATGCACAAAGTAAGTCATGATAGGGCTTATTTGCAAGGTATGAAATATATCAGATATGTAAAAATGAAGAATGAGGTTCTGAACCCAAGGTACATTTTATAGCTTATAGCATAGCTGCCAACATGTATAGGATTATGGGTTACATGTATATTGGGGTGCGCCTTAAATACGACTTTTCCCTTGACAGTTTCTGGTATCGCCCAAAAAGCCATGACACATATATATAATATAGGGGAGCTTGATGTATTCCTTTTACAATCTGCCTTAAAAGTAAGAAATCTCAACCATCCTCTATTCTAATTATGTGAAAATGAAGGGGAAGATGTTGGCACACAATGTAATCCTTATATTTCTTTGCGAAACAGTGTATTATTATGGGAAAAGGGTAATAAAGTAACACATTTTCCAGATAAGACGGTAGGATTAAGACCGGTAGAAGTATCGCAATATCTCGTGCATATTGTTTACGGGAAGTGTAAGAGTAGGTCCCGGCCCGAGCGGTCATCCGCTGCCGCGTTCATTCCACACCTTGGCGTGAATGAATTCTATATTTTCAATACACTCACTTTACAGTAGAATTTACGGGAAGTGAATGAGGTATGGAATTTCCTTATTGCCGGTAGCGATACCTCCCGGTATTAAAAATAAAGGAACTTATGTATTTTGATGTTATCCAGGAAACACGATAAAGCAGATTTCTTGGTTCCGTACGAAATTATACCTTCCTGTCTGGATATCCGTATTGAATTACATATTATCCTACAAACAGATTTAATTTAGAGAATGAAAGATTTCCTGCTTTTTGTCCACCAAAGAGTCGCATCTCTAGGAATTGAAAAGCAAAAACTAAGAAAGCAATTAATGTACAAAATGTGCCTGTCTTGGTAGTCATTACTGGCTACACAGTGAATAATCTAGATCTAGTTCATGCGAGAAAAATGTATAAGATTACCCCCCATGAGGAATTCCAGGTTAATGAAGTACTAGGAATAGTGATGGGTCTAATTTAAAGAGTGGGGAACTTGGCTTCTCAGTGTATCGCGTGAATTGGGAAGTATTTAGTCATTCAGTGTATTACCGTTAAGATATATAATATAGTATAACTACATCTCGCCATTAGTTAAAGTGTGTTTTGTATTTTTGATTGATGGTGACAATTTAAGATTCTGACAATTAAAAATTTGGTTTCACGAAAAGGGAACATGAAGGGAAGAAAAATGACAGGCATTCCTCTTTATATCCTTACGAATTTATTGGCTGCATTTTGCTATGATACCTCTATGTCCATTTAATGTGAGTTACTCACCAGATCTTTCGTACATCATGCCGACCGAATGGGTTTGATGCAATCCCGAAGGCAATAGGCATAGTGCATTTATGGAGCGATATGCCATACATAGAGGTATATTTAAGTAGAACCATAGTCCATACTCCGATGTCTCGGAGCCCCATTATATAAAAACAATATTTATCGCCTCTATTCTGTCCCCTCCTACTTGTGTCTTTTACCGATATGATATATGCAAGGATATGAACACTTAAATCAATCTATCAAACTGATTTCTAATAATACAGTCTTCTCACAATGAACCTGATCTTAGCTGTCAGAATGGTGTTAAATGAATAGAGTAAAATGACAATTACCGGTGCTCATTGTGAGGTGAGTAGGCGGTTGTTGACCATGTAAGAAGTACCATGGTCCGTTCTGTCTGGGTGGCTCTAACCTGCTCTACATCTGGTTGTTCTTCCAGTGCGGCGGCGGCAGCAGCAGCGGCGGCAGCAGCGAGCAGTTCGGGGAGCGGCTCGGGGAGCAGATCAGCCGAATTGGACAGGATGAAAGAACAGGCGCATAAGGCGAGGGTCAAGGAAACTGAACCAGTGGAGGACCCCACGCCAGCGCCACTCTTTGGTCTGCCCATTAAGGTATATCGCAAGGCTTTTGTATTTAGCTATTGTTTGGGAATATATTGGTTAATAACGATCGACAAAAACCTGCTCAATGGCCCGTGATTTTGATCTAAATAATGAGGTGTTAGTTTTTTTTTTAAATTTGTTTTCTTTACCCCCTAAAATCATTCCTATTCATTGGCCTATGGTTAGGACAGGGCCTAGGGCCAAGTGGACATTCATATTACTATACATGAGGATTCATATCCGATTGTCTATGTACCATATACATGTACTTTGCATAAAAGGTTCACCTAGATTTTTAGGAATGTGTCATTGCCCTGTCTGCGTGTATTTCTTGCATAATGTATAAGCTGCAGCAAGGATTTATGATAGACAAGGCCAGGGGTTACTTTGTGTGGATCGGTTACAGATGGTGATAATTAAGATTATTAGACCCAGACTTGAATGATCAATCAACCAATCTATCAATCATGCAGTCTCTGCGAAAAAAAAAGGCAAACCAGCGCTACATTCCTATATCATTAAACCAATGAACATATAAGGAATTATTAAACCACCCAAAGGCCATTAGATTGTTAAATGCAGCACATATATGATAACATTGATTATGGAAGCAGGACATATTCAACCTACGCCACCACCTCCACACAATCAATGAAAAATACCTTAGATTTTGTACTTGGACCTTATATAATCCAAGTTTGTCCTTTTGCCCTTTGTCCTTTTGCATCGCCATCTGACACTGTTACATGTGTGTTTGCATGCAGTGAAATGAAAATTACATTTAATCATAATTATAACCATTGTAAAAGCAAACTATCAGGTAGAAGAGTTTATATATAATGTGTCATGAAGCTATGTTGTATCAATTCTCATAAATTTGGCCAAACGCTTACAGCCCCCCTCCCTCAACCCCATAGAGTGTTGGATCAGTGTTGAAACTTGTAGAGTGATTCGGGAATTAGCCAAATTCGTGATAATTCACACTCTATTTAATTGGTTCTGCTGAGGCTATTAGCATTACATAACTCACCTATAGAATGCCTGTAAGGTCAGAGGAGTGGTGTTCCGTAACTGACTCATGTCTGGAAGGTTGACTCAGAGATCAGTAGTCCGGGCTATAACCTATATAATAGTTCTAAGATCCCATACACAGGGAAGTCAGTTTTCAGAATCTTTTCTGATATCAGAATTTGTAAAAATTGACATGCCCAAATTTCCCTTCTTGGATCAAATTTTTGTGTTGTAGTATTTTTTTTTAACAATGAATTGAGAATTTCCATGGGTATGTTAAGAATTTCTCATCCACGCGGACTTACACCCCTGCTTGATACACTAGACCCCTGTGAAGCAACCAAAGAGCATATGTACCCGTAGTTCTGGTGAGTTACTCGCCAGTGCTTCTATGTAGACAAATGAAAATGAAATCGAGTATTTACGATCTCTAAGCACTGCAAAATGTCTCTTGGGTCATGTTCCTAATGCACCAGTTTACTGCTGGGGAGTCGACTTAGTGCATCATGATGAGTGTGGGAGTGTATCAGTCCCACAGGATTGATTGGCATGATGCATGAATGTAGCCGTATCGAGTATTTAGACGCGCTAATAAGGGTTCTCCCCCCGGGTTCTCCCACGGATGATATCCACTTGCGGGTGTTGGTTACATGTGAACTCTGTGTAATTAGTGGAGCTCATCTCAGCTATTCTGGGCTGAAATAGTTACCTGTCAAATAGTACTGTTACCTGTGTCCGATACTATAACTACTGGAGGAATTTCATTCAGGGGTTTGAATTCCGAGAGGCGCAATTTTCACCTCCAATTTGAGACTTGAGGATGTTTCTGCAGCCAATATCAAGTAAAGTGATCTTGCAGCTCTGCATACTTTGCTTGAATTAAATTTAAACAAGTTGTTTATCCTTGATGACTTACAGGGATGTAAGTCTTCAGGGATTTCCCTGATTTCAGGGATTTTCCTGTTCCAAAAACCTTAACATTCCTATACAAAACCTATATTTAAGGGGTTCTGTTCGAGCATTTCAGGGATTTTGGTGCTTAGTGACTTCCATCCCTGGACTTAACAAGCAGCATCCTAAGTTCAGAATAATCCTATTTAAGTATTAGTTAATCCACAGTTGTGTAGGGTTACGAGGTATAACCAGTGCATCAACTGGTCAATCCAAGGTGTGAAACCTTGGTGTTAAGCTGTAATCGGCCTTTGACTGGGGTTTCACAGCAGTGCCCTACCTTTTCAATGTGTAAACACACCAGAGCTATCATTTTTAAAGGCCCAGCAAAACATTCTAAGAAAATGTGTTGAACTCTTCCAAAAGTTCAGTAAAACATGTTTTAAAAAGCACCAAACTCTTGGCACTAAACACCACAGTGTGTGTGAGTAGAACCCAGTAGTAACAGTGAGCACCCCTGGACTGGAGGTACGCTAGCAGCTGATACCCCAGGAAGGACTGGGGTGTATGACCTGTTACCTCAACCTCCCTCACCCCATCCCAACACATAGCCCTCTAGGGACTGCAATATGCACTTATTCATTTCTGGTGAGTAACTTGTCAGCACTCTATTACTCCATTGGTGCAATGTTGGTTCATACTGGTGTATGAGTGTTGCACTCATATGATATATAACACATGTGTGGCGTTCATGAATTGTGGTGGTCGAACAGGATGAATATAATTGTGAGAAAGCAAGCAGAAAGGATAGCCCGTGAGATAGGGTATGAGGTATCCCTTCTCACCATTTCTCACCAGCACTTCATTTGGTGCATTAATAAACAGGAAAATTGGAGCCATCATATGGATAGGCTAGTTAACAGTGCGTTGTAGAAGAGAGCAGTTAGTGCAGTGAGCAGCTCACGGTATGGCTAAGGGAGTGATCATTTTTTAACAACGGGGGGGGGGGGGGCGGTGGGTTTGAGGGGGGGTCAGAATTTTTTCAACCCCTTGACCGGGGGGGTCAGAATTTTTTCAATACCTCTGATGGGGGGGGGGGGGTCAAAATAATTTCACCTGTTTTCAGTGGAAAACCCCGCGCGTTACTATAGGCTAAAAGGGGACGTTCGCGCGCGATTTTTGTCCCTTATGGGGGGGGGGTCGAAATTTTTTTCGCGCGTCCGTGCGCAAACCCACCAGCCCCCCCCCCCCTGTTGTTAAAAAATGATCACTCCCTAAACTGAGCTGCTCACCCATGACTCACTGAGCTGACTTAGGTGTCAGCGCACAACCTGCCTACCTGCTGGCTCTCGATCTGTCTGCTCCTCCTGCCCAGATAATGCTGAATCCCAGAGTTCTCTGATAGAGGTCTGTGTTATCCTTTGTCAGCCGCACAAAAATAGAACCTGAAGTCAGGGTGAGACGGTGTAACTTACATAAAGAAGCTAGAATTTATCTCTTTCAACAATCCAAGAGTACAGATAGAGAACAGTCTTTGTCGGCCCCACCAAAACTCATATAAACCCTAAATCAGCTTCACCCAGGTGCACTGAGACAAGAGTCTACTGTACAGCGTTTGTCAGCCTCACTAAGAGCACGGCGACAGAGTATCAGTATACAGCTATTGCCAGTTCCACCAAGTGCACAGAAACAGCTCTTTCTATACATACTACACTCTAGAGTAGACAGGGCTAACTAGCCCCCCCCCCATGAAAATACACCCACATCCCATGTCTGTATGTACTAATACTATCAGCTACTATAAAGCAGTCATAGTACCACCAGCTAATCTGACATGTGCTTGGACATAAATGTCTATAAAAATGATTCATCCCTGGTGTTCATTTAGGTAAATATCGGTACTGTAAACCCATAACTCAATGCAGGTTTATGAATAAGCCGCAGGGGCGAGGGATATATGAAGTATTTTATCGACACTAAAATGGGTCTTGAAAAAGTGTGTTCCACTGAGCAAAGCTGATATATAGTGAGTGCCAGCAGTAATGCCTCCTCCAAATCTATTAGCTGAGGGGCGCTCATTGACGACAATAAGGTACCGTAATGGCCTGTTTAAGCATCGTCTCTAAAAGGGGGGGGGGTGTGAGGGTATTGGAATGTATCTTAAGCACTTAAAACATCATTCAAATTTATAAGCGTCTGTCTCGTTTAAGAACCGGGTGTACAGTGGGATTGAAATCAATAAGCGCCAAGGTGCCTTTAAGGGCCACTACGGTACACCAGGAAGCTATATAATAGTACAGAGAGGGGCCAAGGTGGGGAGAACGTACTCAGACACCCCGTGTAGCCTCGTCCCACCCCGTCAACTGTCAGTTTGTGAGGGGTAAGAAGGGTGTGCTGGTAGGCACGTGTGTACCTATATCCAACACCTGAACGGCTACATACTGTGGTAATGCAGTATGTCCATTGGTCCTGTCAGATATATGGGTCAGGTCGTCAGAAAGTGTAAGATTCTGCCCTTGAAGGGCCTTTAAAATTAATTTTCTAATTCCTTTATATAACCTTAATACAACTGTGAAGGGACTTCCGCTCAACTCATAAAACCAAAAAATACCGATCTAGCCCATCCGGTTCCATTTTTATTGCTTGTTTTGTGTCATGTAACGTCCGGTACCAAAATAATGAAATATAGAGGTAATTGAAGTTGCTCTCAGTAATATAAGAATGTCCCATTATGCATAACAAACCCATTAATTAACAAGGCCAATATGTCTATTATTGACTTCAATTACAGAATGGAACAGAATTTGAGTTATGCATGTACAGTAGACTGCCTCCTACATGATGATAAAAGTACCGGACGTTACGTAACGTCCGGTACTTTTATCAGAATTATTTCACATAAGCTGCTCTCACATGGAGACAAATGCTGCTGGACACACAATTTTTTCGCCAAAGTAGGGGATAATAAAGCCCTTCATATGGGTAATAACAAAGATTATGAAGATTAATTTTTTCCATGTTTTATGACTGATTTAGATTTTGGTATCGGACGTTACAAATTACAGATTTCCATTTTCAAAGACACACAATGAAAAATCCTCACTCAGTAACATGTTCAAACCTGATGGAAATGATACCTATGATCATATACAATACAAAAAATAACTTCGGGTTACTCCAGATGTTCTTTATTCAATACAGAACATTTGTAAAAAGTACAAAAAATCAAAAAAGAACAAATTTGACTGTTTTTCTCACTTCGGCAAGCTATAAGTCTGAGAGTTTTTGATGGATGGCCACAAATTAACATCTTTCTGATAGCCCTAAGTGTTATCTATCAAATGAGTCTATGTAAAACAAGATTGATTTGCAACTTCTTTCTCTAGAGCCATAAGAGTCCAAAATGACCCAAAAACACAAAATCTACTGCTTTCTGGCGACCTGACCCATATTTCTGCAGCTGTGGTGAGTTACTCCCTGAGGCAGCATTCCTGTGCAATGTCGATCCGATTGGCTTGATACACTGCCAAAGCTTCAGCATAATGCACCAATGCAACGCTGGTGAGTAGATTTACCAGCACAGAAATGGTGCATCATAGGTGAGAGGAACATGAACCCTTGAGGCATCATGTAGCCCTTAGAGGGTTGATACATTCTCACCTACTCCATGAGCTGCTCAGTAAGCAGCCCAGTGAGTGGTTCACATTGGCTCAGGGTAGACTCACTACCTGCCACAGACAGTAAACTGAGCAGCAGACTAGCAAACATTGAATGCTAACACTAAATATTGCCATTTTCTACACAGTATCCACTGGTCAGTTAAAGGTATTTTTTCCTGTACAAATCTGTTGAATTATCTTGAGAAAGGTCAGATAAAAGTGGGTTAAAAAAGGTCGTTTTACTGGACTGTATACAACAACAACAATAACAACAACAACAACAACAACAACAACAACAACAACAACACACTTGGACTTCGGTCATAGAATCTTTAATAGTTACTTCCATTAGAAGCAAAGAGAACAAAGAAAGAAAAATAAAGGTTTTCTTGAGCAGAATTTTCATCGGATATACTGGTAAAATGAATCATATGCCACCGATCTTAGACAATGGGAGAGTGTTGACAAGGATCATTAAATCAGCGTTGAGATATAATTCCCAAATTAAATAATCTTTCTTTTTAATTTCAGATGAACCGAGCTCGGGACCCCGTACACAGCATGATAACCAAAGTATTAGGAAACTACGATGAAGTGAAGACTCTTGTCTCAAATAACACTAAGGCCTACACATCATATCTCGGGGTCGTAGAATGTCCCAACACCCCAGTCCGCCTCAAACCCCAAGGCGACCTCTTCCCCCCAATCCGCAAAGCAGGTGATAGCGATAAAGAGAAAGACAAAATTAAGGATAAAGAGAAAGGGGAGAAAGGTAAGGAGCGTGAAAAGCAAGCAGCTCCACCACAGCAGAAAGTGGAGAAGGATCAGCGGCCAGCTGATAAACGGTCAACCGGGTCCAGTCAACAACCACAACACAATAACAATGGTGCATTCCCTTCATCATCATCTAAACCTAAAGTCAAAGACCCGCAGGCTCGGGATAACGTCTTTGACAAGTTCCTGACCAGTGATAGTAACAGTACCAATAGCAGTAGTAATACAACAGAACCGGCACCTCTAGGTCGCAAGGATAGTAAGTCGAGTGAGCGACACAAAGATCGCAGTGGTAAGGATCGAGGGTCTCGCTCTAGCACCAGCAGTGACCGCAGTGATAGTAATGCCAAGCACAAAATTCACCGGTCAGAGTCGAGGGACCGGCGTAGTGCCAGTCTTGACAAGGAACGACGGTCACGCGATCGAGAAACGAGTCGTGGCGACCGCCCTCCAAGCCTTACCGACGCTAAATCTGCTGGAAGTCAAGATGGCGGAGCGCCACCTCGCTCTACCAATGATACAAACACTGATGGCCACAAGCGCTCTGGGTCTTCTTCAGGTCCCGCTGAGCGGTCCACCCCAGGGTCTGGAAACAACCCGAAGACCTCCTCCTCATCCAAGACCACATCTGGTTTGTCTACCAGCAGCAAGTCACCCACTCGGCGTTCTGTCGACCGCCAGGACTCTGCAGAGTCGAGGTCTTCAACCTCCTCAGACGCCCAGAAGTCTGGTCCAGGAAAGGTCTCGACTTCAGGCACAAGTACCAAACCAACATCGGAGCCAACTTTTGCAAAGCCGCAAAATGCAGTACCAAATGGCGTGGTGCGACGCAAGGAAGGAAGCAGTAGTAGCAATAATGGCGACACCTCTGGCAAAACCGAGAAGAGACCAAAACTCCTCATGCCCAAACAGGTAGGTGAATCTTTTGATGCCTGTACTGTCTCGACCCCCTCTGTCATATACGGAATTAGATGTAATAAGTGCCCTTCACCTGTCTGCCTTCTCTTTTGGAAAGTTCATTTTCAGACTTGAAAATTACCAAATTTCAGAATTTTTTTTAAATAGATTTACTCTCTACTATTAGAGTGTCATAAGAACTTTTTAGTGCCAGGGCCCTTATAACGTCTAAATGATAACATGTATATAGTTTTCAGCCAGTAGACATTGGTATTGTCATAACACAAGACATCATTCTCTAAGATCAGGCGACTGAAATTTCATTTTAGATGATGACCAGATGCATTCTCGGCACAGATGGTTTCTGCCACTCAATGGACTTGTTATGTACAGAATTTAGCACCAAGAAGACACCCTTTTTATTACATGAGAGGGGCCAAACTGCAAAATAATTATCCCAGTTCATTGTATTTAATATACAGCTTACGAGGCATTTATTGCAAGTACTAAACCTGGTAGTGTTGTGCAGAAGTGAGGATAACCTCATTTGTCCCCAAATACCCTTTATAATAGTTCCCTCTCGGCCTAGCAAGACAAGCAAAGTAAATGTAGTCAGGCTTGTGGGGCCTTGGGGACTTAAAGTAATTGATGTGTCAAATTGGCTCAGTGTGTCCGCTGCCCTGGTGACCTGAGCTTCTTCAGATTTACACAAACTATGGTTGCCTTTCGAATGAACTGCTGCCCCTCCTGAGCTGCCCCCATTGTTGTGAACTGCCACCTCATATACTGACCTGCTCCGTCATGATGAGCTGCTCCTCCCTCATCTTACTCATGGTGAGCTGCTCCCTCACAGTGAGCTCCTTCCTTCACATTGAGCTGCTCCCTCTCACTGAGCTGCTCCTTCTCCACATTGAGCTCCTTCCTGCACATTGAGCTGCTCCCTCTCACTGAGCTCCTTCCCTCACATTGGGCTCCTTCCTTCAAATTGTTACCTGGAGCTGCTCCCCATACTTTGCCACCCACCCACACTGATTGCCCTTCCCAGTGGTTACTTCTTACAGCTACCTGACCTCAGGCGTCGTTCTGCAGGCTTTGATCACTTAATCTTACCGGGCTGGAGAGAGTTCTGTGTGTGCTTGGGTTTGGGGGTTGTCTGGGGAAGTGCATCAACCAGAAAGTCCCCCTCCACCCTTCAAGCCCAGGAATGGTTCGATCAGCCTTTGTCGCCTTCATTTTATTATGCCGTGATTTGTTCTTTTCTATCCCCCCCCCCCCCCGAGGGCCCATTTTATCTCCCCGGCACTTCACTTATCGAGAACACACATTTTCGGATGAGCTTGTCTCATTGTCCAGCCTACCAACATAAAAAGTCATGCATCTAGACCAGGGAGGTCTGTTATTTCATTAGGTTAGTTTATAACCTCTTTGGTCAGATAGCACACAGACAGAGTCTGAGGGAGTGGGGACTGGTTGGCTGGGCAGTTTGTAGGGGTGTAGTTTTGGATAAGAATCCAGACGTGCTAGACTAATACAAGCGAGTAACAGTCCCCATTTACGCATTACTAATAGATGTTGAGATTCAGGCAGCCACACTAGTGGACGGAGCTCACCCCACCACCCTCTACTCCAGCCACCGTCATCAGCACCATAGGCACAGGCGAGACAATACACCGTCTCCATGCCACCCATTACCGTAAAACCTCAGCTAGAACCCGTACCCAGACTTTGGGGACATGAAGGTGGGGTTAATAATCGTACTCCATCTTTCAAAGACATCGCCTATGGAAGAATTCCCTCGTGGTCAGTGATACCCATCGTGATCACTGATATAAGCTATCAGATTGATACCAGTTTTCCCTTAACATTTCCGCATTAAATTAGAGGAATTATTTGATTGGTTGAAAAACTCACTCCAGCAGTAGCTGCCTTTACAGAAGATTTACGGTAAATGCCCTAGTCTGTTACCCACCCCACCCCACCCCCTCCTATTACTCGTAGACTGTCAGCTATCCTCCCTCTGTCCCTACCTATGGGTGGATCAATATGGGGAGGAGGACGAGGCCTTCTTGTTGTTTCTTTGTCTGGCTGCAGCAACCTGCTGCTCCTGGTCCTGCTCAGGAGCTGAGCTGCTCACTCCCGGCTTGAACTGCTCAGAGCTGACCCCCTAGTCTCTGTCTGCTGATAAATGCTGATGTATAAAGTATCATGTCGTCGCGATGCAGGGATCCATTACGTGCGAGTTACTCGCCATCCTGGTCTTGCCCAGAATAGGGTGCTGAGCTGCTCATTCCGGGGCAGAACAGGTTAGACCTGCTCCGACTCCTATCGAGTTTCTCGCTTGGGCTTCATTCAAAAATCTTGAAGGGACCATTCCATATATTTAAGATGATTCTACGATAGCACCTGGAGGAGGGAATTTGGAGCCATTTTTGGATGATTCTGCAAATGCCAGACCCATGCCTGAGTTCAGTAGTTACTGAGCACACACTATACCCTCTAACAGGCGTCTGCCCATTCTGCTGCCGCCATACTATTTATTACCTCCCTCCTAATACGTCTGTTGACATTTTAGCTGCCGGATGGATCTAGCCGTCCAAGGGTCGCTTAGCCTTAGTTGTTAATGCATTGCATCCAGTGATCGCCATGAAGTGATTGCAGCGCTAACGAGTAACTTCCCAGTGCTGTATTCATACATGATCAAACCGATCAACTTATTACAATCTGAAGGGTCAATCAACATGATCCTCCAAGACAGAGCATGGAGGTAGACTCACCAGTACTGCATTGGTGCATCATGCCGACATAAAAAGTGCATGGACCAGCAGGCATCATGCATTCCTTAAATTGTTAGAAGTCCTCGAAGTGTAATCTGCGGCACCATCGGCAGTAGACGATGTAGTAACAGAAAAATGGCCATGAAGTAAAAAGAAACTGGCTGATTAGGCAAATAAATCTACTCAAGGCAGTTTAATCACTATATCATGGCTGATCCAGCATGAGGAGGAAAGATTTTAGGGAATGGGAGGGAAACGGAGGATCAAATTTGAAATAGGAAAGAGAAGCATGTAGCTTTACTAGATTTAGATTAGTAAAAGAAAAACAACAACAAAAAACAATACATCCCAAACACAGTGCTTGAAAGATTTGGAAAAAGGGTAATAGGAGAACCTATTACCTGAGCTAGGTATTATGTTATAAGGGCTGGTACTACATGTATATTAGACTACTTATTTTAGGTCTCGTTTATGTTATTTCTAGGCATGCTATGCTGTGATGTCAGACTGGACTGGTTATGATAGTCAATGGTTTTTGTAACCCTTTAAGGACGCCATGTTCCTCACCGTCTGACTCTTTTAGTCTCTATGATGCAACAATACAGTGTTGGCGAGTAACTCACCAGAACTGTGTTGAAACATCAATGCTGATTCCCATGCCCGAATGCAGATCTGGAGTTGTCCTGTAGCTCGTCGTCTGGGATGAATGATAACGAGAAAGGACATAGTGCAATAAAGTGCTGAAGTAACAAGTACACAGTCTAAATTTGTCCAGACAGAGTGAGGTCTTATGGTACAAAAAATACATGCAGCATCCCAATAATATGAGTTACTGTTACACCATACTAGGTTTCATACTTTATTGTGATTAAGTGCAATGTCACAGTGCTTCTATTATCACCTCATAGTGTTTTTAATAGCTGCCAAAACTGCTTCAATGCATCACGATGTTTACTGAATATACAAGTATCTTCCATATCTGAATGTGTACATCCTAATTTACAATTTTCAGAGTTCAGGTTTTCCCAACATCCCTATCATTATCAGAGGTTGGCTATGAATGTAGATTAGGCAGTACTGACCCAGAGCCTGACAGAAAATGGACGATATGCTATCACCGGTATCTACCCACTCACACACTCCAGGCGCCCTACTATGGTAATGGTAGGTGTCTTGGCTGACAGATTCTGTCTATAATGTACCTCTGAGCTGTTGGAAAGGTTGACAAATGATATCTATAGTAAGTCTCTGGGCTGTTGAGGAGTCTAGTGAAGGTTGCCTACACTGAAAACCTATGACTGCAGAAACTAATCAGTAGTGATCACTTTAGGGTGCTCAATTTGATGCAGACCAGGGAGAGTACCCCTTTCATCATATGTGATTAGTTCTGGTCATCAATATGATTACTTCAGGTCATCAATACTGATTAGTTTTTCACATGCTGAGATAATAATGACCTGGATAAGCAATTTGATTGCAGTACAATGTTGCTCAAAATAAGAAATAAAAGAATAGTTTTGGAATTCCCTGACCCCACCCCATCAACCTAACCCCCATTCATTTATTAGAGTAGGTCTTCTCCTTGAATCTATGGGATTCATAGTTATATAAGTTGGAGAAGTTGATGCCTATCTTCATACTTCTTGATAGGACCATTGACAAAGAATAGGTGTTTATGCTCTGAATATGTCTATTTTACTTTCATTCTCATTTTACAACATGTCCCCTTTTCAACACAATTTTACATAACTTCCCCACTTTAAACATGCATGTTGATACATTTATGGCAATTATTTATATCAATTTTACCACAACAATGATCTGAATCGTATGAGACATATCACATCATCACAAAGTAGGGCCCCCTGGTGGGAGAAATGGTATGATCAAAATGATTACTTTCTTTCAATAATGAGGAATGATGACCTAAAGTCATCTGCATTGATTACTTTTCAACATGCCTAGGTTTTCTGTGTATAGACCGTTGATCTGTTTGTTGATCTGAGGCTGACAAAGCTGCCTGCAGCAAGTCTTTGGATCTGTTGGTGAGGCTGATAAATGCTGCCTATGGTAGATCTCTTGAGTTGTTGGTGAGGCTGACAAAGGCTGTCTATGGTAGATCTCTGAGCTGTTGGTAAGGCTGACAAAGGCTGCCTTAGGTAGATATCTGAGCTGTTGGTGAGCCTGACAGAGGCTCCCTATGGTATATATCTGAGCTGTTAGTGAGCCTAACAAAGGCTGCCTCTGGTAGGTTTACGAGGTGTTAGTGAGGCTGACAAAGGCTGCCTATGGTAGATATCTGAGCTGTTGGTGAGGCTGACAAAGGCTGCCTAAGGTAGATATCTGAGCTGTTGGTGAGCCTGACAGAGGCTCCCTATGGTATATATCTGAGCTGTTGGTGAGCCTAACAAAGGCTGCCTCTGGTAGGTTTACGAGGTGTTAGTGAGGCTGACAAAGGCTGCCTATGGTAGATATCTAAGCTGTTGGTGAGGCTGACAAAGGCTGCCCATGGTAGATATTTGAGCTGTTGGTGGGCCTGACAAAGACTGCCTTATGCCTATGGTAGACATCTGAACTGTTGGTGAGGCTGACAAAGGCTGCCTAAGGTAGATATCTGAGCTGTTGGTGAGCCTGACAGAGGCTGCCTATGGTATATATCTGAGCTGTTAGTGAGCCTAACAAAGACTGCCTCTGGTAGGTCTACGAGGTGTTGGTGAGGCTGACAAAGTATGCCTATGGTAGATATCTAAGTTGTTGGTGAGGCTGACAAAGGCTGCCCATGGTAGATATCTGAGCTGTTGGTGGGGTTGACAAAGACTGCCTTATGCCTATGGTAGATCTCTGAGCTGTTGGTAAGGCTGACAAAGGCTGCCTTAGGTAGATATCTGAGCTGTTTGTGAGCCTGACAGAGGCTCCCTATGGTATATATCTGAGCTGTTGGTGAGCCTAACAAAGGCTGCCTCTGGTAGGTTTACGAGGTGTTAGTGAGGCTGACAAAGGCTGCCTATGGAGGATATCTGAGCTGTTGGTGAGGCTGACAAAGGCTGCCTAAGGTAGATATCTGAGCTGTTGGTGAGCCTAACAAAGGCTGCCTCTGGTAGGTTTACGAGGTGTTAGTGAGGCTGACAAAGGCTGCCTATGGTAGATATCTAAGCTGTTGGTGAGGCTGACAAAGGCTGCCTATGGTAGATATCTGAGCTGTTGGTGAGGCTGACAAAGGCTGCCTAAGGTAGATATCTGAGCTGTTGGTGAGCCTGACAGAGGCTGCCTCTGGTAGGTTTACGAGGTGTTAGTGAGGCTGACAAAGGCTGCCTATGGTAGATATCTGAGCTGTTGGTGAGGCTGACAAAGGCTGCCCATGGTAGATATTTGAGCTGTTGGTGGGCCTGACAAAGACTGCCTTATGCCTATGGTAGATATCTGAGCTGTTGGTGAGGCTGACAAAGGCTGCCTAAGGTAGATATCTGAGCTGTTGGTGAGCCTGACAGAGGCTGCCTATGGTATATATCTGAGCTGTTAGTGAGCCTAACAAAGACTGCCTCTGGTAGGTCTACGAGGTGTTGGTGAGGCTGACAAAGTATGCCTATGGTAGATATCTAAGTTGTTGGTGAGGCTGACAAAGGCTGCCCATGGTAGATATCTGAGCTGTTGGTGGGGCTGACAAAGACTGCCTTATGCCTATGGTAGATATCTGAGCTGTTGGTGAGGCTGACAAAGGCTGCCTATGGTAGGTCTCTTCGCTGTTGGTGAGGCTGACAAAGGCTGCCTAAAGTTGACTTCTGATCTATTACAGGCAGTTAGAGGTAGAGTATAACTGAGGTCGTCAGTCTGTCTGGCCGCTCACCCTCCCCTACCTCACCCTTCGTCTACAGACGGTGTCGGCAGGAGAGACCTGGGTGTCTTTTTACTCAGGGTTCTTTCTTACTCCTGTAGTCTCCTCCTCCTCAGTCTCAACCTCCTCCAGGATGCTGGATCCTCCAGTAACCACCCCCCTACACACACCTGCCCACCAGGACTACCGGTAAACTACATGCTCAAGGAATTGGTGAACCACCTCACCAACATTTCAGCCCTTTTAGTGCATCAATGAATCATAACTCACTGGTCGCCATGTTGCATGAATACAGCCCTGGTCAGGCTGGTGTGGCTTCCCATGAGGGCAACATTCACATCTAATGCTAACGTCCCATGAGGTGTAAGAGCCTTAGGACGTTACAACTCAATAATTACGTACCCTCCCCCTGTGGAGTGGGGACCTTCATGTTAGGGGATGGAGGAGCAGAATAACTTCATTGGGAGTCCACAAAGGAGGAATTCTCCTTCCATTCTACCAGTGGGCATATCAGATTTGTAAAAGGCGACAAACAAATGAAGCCCCGGTAGCGGTTTTCCCCCTTAACCCTCCCCATAGATGCGGTCATTCATCTCATAGATTCGGTCACTGCTGTGTCGGGCAAGCAGCATTATAAATACCTGTCTAGCTGTTTAGACAAGCAGCTTTTAAAAACCTGTCCAAAAAAGAAAAGAAAGGACTTGATGTCCGCGAACCACAGAAATGTCTGCTAACTTTTAAGTATTATTAGTGGACGTAAAATCAACCAAACCAAACTTACGTACCCTTTGGTGAACCCTCTATTGACCCTGTAGGCTCAGCATTATAAATAAGTGTAGCATTGGCGAGTTCATTGCCAGGGCTGCATTCATGCATAATGACGACCAATGGGCATATGAAGCATCATGATTTTCAGCAAGCATATTGCTGCATTGCATTAAATCAAAATGCATTAGGCCTACATTTGAATCATGATACATATCTACATGTCAATCCATAGGATCAACCTGCACCTCCATCTAGCAACTGCCTACATCGCCAGTACCTCAGGGATCCAGTATAATTCCCCCCACTCAGCAGCCAGACTCTAAATATTATCCCGGCTTGCACTAAATTTCCTCTTATAAAGACAACAAATCCCTGAGGGCAGGCTTACACTGGAGGAGCTAGTAGAGGAGTGATGCCCCTGGGCTCTCCTCGACATGTAAATAATGGTGAAATGTTACACGTCTAAGTCAGACTTAGATGGAAGTGTTTCCGATGTTTCCTGATCTGTGGATACAGTTAGGACTGACAAGCAGTGGGGTGGGGTTGAGGGATGGTTGGGGGAGGAATCCATAGTGGGGGAAATACTCTTTCTTTTGCCTAAAGCTAAGAAGTAATCTGCTTCTCTCTGTTGTGCTGATACATATGTTCACAATAGTTCTAAAAGTACTGGTTTCAAGTTGTACAATGTAATAAACCTTTCTGTCAGTTTCGAATATTTGCATTCTGTCATAAAACCATGCTATTTCCCCACGATGTACAACGAATAAAAAAGCAGATAGAAGTACATGTAAAGAACAGTTGCGTGAATAGACTACCCGGTAGTCGCAACTGCCCCCCCCCCCCCCAATGGTAGTCCTGAAAAAGTACATTGATTGAGGCGATGGGGTTCCGGTAGTACTTGATAAAATGATGCTAACCTACAACCTTTTGTATTCAATCACCTCAGCCTCCTTCCACGCTTACTACGGCCCAGCGTGTGTATCATTACTAAAAAAAGGGTCTCCTGCGGAACAGGTAGAATGAGCCCACATTGCCTCCAGTACCTGGGATGTAGTGGTGGGTAGGGTGTGTGTGTGGTGGGGGGGGGGTGGGGTGAGTTACCTGGTGGTTCTTATCTATATGTAGTTAGTAGAAGAATTTCTCAGGTGAGAGGGATGTGTCAGGTAATCAGGTGGAATGCTCTCACGTTCCTGGTAGTGGCTGGGGGGGGGGGGGTGCACGCGGAGACAAAAGACTTTCAAGCACTATGTCCATTTGTTGGTATGATGATTCATTGATACATGAATGCAACCTTGTCAATTATCCATGCATCATGCGGAAGAATGCACAGTAGTGGATGCAAGGTGTGGCAGCGACCCCCCTCCCCCCAAACATGAGAATACTCAACAAGGTTGACAATAGTTATGGAATTGCTTTATGTAAAATCTGGGTGGGTATAAAGTTACCTAGGTATGTACACAAAGAGTAAAAGGCACACACATAATATCCAATATTTACACAGGTGTGCTGTTGTATGACATGCAGACATAGGAGCCCCCTCTCCAACTTTGATAGGTTACCCCACCGCGCTTATAAGCCCAACTAACATTTAAGGTGCACCCGGACATTGATAGAAAACAATAAAACAGCCGGGGCGTGATGATTTTTTTTCCTATGTATGATAAATCTAATGTGAATATACTTTACCCATAAGGTGCACCCTGACTTTGGGGAGTTTCTTTAAGGCGCATCTAGATTTAGTTTCTCGTATAAAGCTGTACCTTACACGCGAGGCACTACGGTAGTGATATAATATCAAAAAGCAGCATTTGACATACATCTAAGTACAGGCTTACTTTGTGCAGTGTGTGGTGTGATTTATGATAGAGATCTTTGATACAGATCCGAAATGTGTCACAAAGACATCACACCTGTAGTCCCCCAGGCCACACCCTTATCTACTCAAACCATAGAAGAGCGGTATGACACTTCATTACACAACTGTGAAACATCAAGGGCGGATCCAGAAGGGGTGGTGTACACAGGCAGGAGGCCATACCCTTTATGTCATGGCTGATACGACCGTCACTATAGATTAGTACTAGAACCGCCGTATTCAATGGGGGGCATTGAATACAATGTGTCTGTATTCAATGGGTGTCCGCCATCTTGGATTTTGAACAGATCTGAGCTGTTTTTCTTTATTTAAAGGCAAAATAACCCCCTAGGCCATGACATAAATGCAAATGTCCATTCCAGGGAATAAATTTGCATCGTATTCACTTCGGTGAGGCCTGTCCGCATTCAACTCTGCCTATAAGGCATCGTTGAATACGGACAGCCTCACCTCGGTGAATACGATGCAAATTTATTCCCTGGTCATGGACATTTGCTTATGTATTCACTACTAAACATAGCCCCCGTGTATAGGCCGCACCCAGACTTAAAAGGAATGCTATAATGGGGTACCTTGGGCCTGTAAAAGTTGCTAATCATTTCTGTATTTTACATTCTATAAGCCCCACGTATAAGCTGCACTCTGACTTCAGGGTGATTCTATAAGCCTCTCCCCCTGTGGAGTAGGGACCTTCATGTGAGGGCATGAAGGAGCAGAATAACTTCATTGGGAGTCTGCGAAAAAGGAATACTCCTTCCATTCTAGCAGTGGGCATACCAGATTCGTAAAAGGCGACAAACTTGGGGTTTCTTGTGGCTTGGGGTGAGCATGTGGGCAGCTGGTGTCCATATACGCAGGCCCGGGCCTACATGCTTGTCATTTGCCATGGGATTCCCCCTCAGTGAACCACGTCTGAGTGATCAAAGGCCGTGGTTTGTCTGGCCCTGCCTATAGGACCAGGCAAATAAAACTTGCTATCCTTCGAAAAGAGTAGGGGAATGAAGACCCGGTAGCGGTTTTCCCCCTCAACCCCCCTCATAGATGCGGTCATTCATCTCAAAGATTCGATCATTCATAGATTTGGTCACTGCTGTGTCGGGCCAGCAGCATATAAATACCTGTCTAGCTGTTTGGACAACACCAAGGGGTCAAGTGGTGTATGTTGGAACACTACCTATGCACAAGATGGCTGCCTACACTGTTTGATCAGTTTAAACCTTATATAGATTGAACAACACATGTGCCGGTTCACCATATTGGACTACCACCCACACCCATCCCATCCCCCATCTGTTTCATGATAAGTTGTATTGATTAGTAGTACAATACACATACATGGAATTCACTGTAGTACAGCGAGTATAAGTTCAAACCCCCGTAAAAGGCCCACACTAATTCTATAGTGACCTCTAAGGTGCGCATGTGAATTGATTTTGACTGGTTTAGAATTCTATGGAATATACCCTGTCCAAAAGGTGCTGCCTGACTTTGGGGTTATTTTATGTCAGGTATTACGATACTACAAACATAAATACATAAGCAAATAAGGCCCGTTGAATACGGCAGACTCGCTTCGGGGAATACGATGTAAAAATATTCCATGGGAGTTGGCATTTGCATTTATGTCATGGCCCTACAGGGTTAATTTGCTTTAAAATAGAGAAACACAGCTCAGATCTGTTCGGAATCCAAGATGGTGGACACCCATTGAATACGGCCACATTGTATTCCATCCCCCCCTTGAATACGGCATGGCCAGTACTATTGTAACGTATCTGCCATGACATAAACATGTGTTCCATATAGTCAACAAGTGGAGATACCTTTTGAAACCTTAAGGGTTGCATCAGGTGTATTTTCTGTTATGTTGCATTGTTATCCATGGACACTGTATTGGTGCATCATGCCCACCTGTTGAGGTCTTATCATCCTCATACATGCATGCATACAGCTAATGTAGGTCACTTACCAGATCTGCAATCATGTATCATGATGACAAGGGGATGTTGTAAAAGATTAAAAAAAAAAAATAAAAATGGGCATAGCTACATCAAAGGAATAAGTGGACTTTGAAGGGTTAAGGTCATATGTGAGCATGAATAGCCATTCAATTCTGTGATCTACAAAATGATCCATTTAAGTACTAAATTACCAATTTGCCTTTAATACCATGCCATGCTTTTCTTGTAACCATTATTGAATGCCAATTCCCAGTAGTTGTTTTATAGACCACTTTTATAGACTCGGCCACATAATTGTCCCATTTATTCACCATAAGCTGCTCACTCAAAGGTGGCGTATAGGAGATAGTGGGCGGCCTGTGGGCACTGAGTGTATCCGTCCAAGTAGGGAGATAAATATTATCATGTCCATAAATACAATGTGCTTTGTGCTTAATATGCCTTGTAATACGATTACTGTAGGGACAGGGACTATAGTAGTCTTGTATTATGTTCTATGAAGGCTTACATAGATAGCAGGGCAGGGATGTAAGTCTTCAGGTTTTATCAGGATTTCCTGATTTTTGAAAATTTTGAATGACCTGTATTTTCCTTATATGAGTGGTCAGGAGGGCCGTTCAGAAAAATAGAAGGCTTTTATATCAAGTAAATGTATAGCTTCCAGACTTATGCCCATACCTAACTTACATCCCTGGCAGGGGTAGGTTGGAGCGCGCTGATTTTTTTCCCCCAAAACCCCATCAGGGATCCACCCTGGACCCATGGGCCATATCCTGTATAGTGATTTGCTGCCCTTTTCGCAAAAAGGCGTTAAGTTTGATTTTCCTAGGTACTACCGGTAGTAGCCCCCTTTAGTTTGGCATTAACTTCGTTGTCCCACCCATTGTTAAGTACTGCCTACTCTTTTCAGGGCCTTTTTTCTTTTCTTTCGTTCTTTCTCTTTCTCTTTTTTTTAAGGATGACTCAAGCTCTTATAGGCATTATACAGTGGTCGATGCCTTTGGTTGACGTGGTGTTACTGATCTGTGAAGGCTAGACCCCAGACAAATGGGCCAGACTGCTGCTACTACAACCTGGTACTGTCTGCTACCACAGAGTGTCAGCATCGCTTCTGTCCTCTATTCACCCCTCCCCTCCCCAACCACACACACATATTCAGACTCACCTTCCCCATCTCCCTACCAGACATGCCCTCTAAAGGCATCTTTCATATTGATAAGTGTGCGCGGCCATGAGCTGGCACTGGCGAGATAAGGCTGATAAGACTGATCACGATTGCTTATCACAATGGGTATACATCATTTACTCGTAAGAATTCGCTAGTGAATGCTAGGAATTTTATTTCGTTGGTCGAAATGTTGGCCCGCTGTTTCCCTATGACAAAAAATACCCAGACTCGCATAACCTCGCAAAAAGCCTAAGATGCTCCAAAATCCTGCAGCTTATACACATTTTACATAGAAGCAGACAATGTAACTTCATATTCAGGTCCCTGTAAACTTGCATCCTTGGTGACAGAGGACCCGCATGCTGAATGCATTGATAAATATCTAACACTGGGCATGGAAGCTGTCACTGTGGTGTAGTACATGTATGTGGGTCGGGAAAGATGGAATTATCAATTTGATGTCCGTGCAGAATAAGTCATATTCACTTTCACCCACAGGCCCATGAAGTTTGTATCTGTAAGCCGCACCCAAACTTTAGAAACTCCTTTTAAGCTTCACCCACTGGCGTTTAACTCTCAGCTTTTAGTTTGGCCTAAATTCTGGATGTAGTTTCCAATAGGGCATTTCTTTTTGTATGCCCCAGTATCACACTGACAATCTACAGGTCTCCTCTGCGGCTTATAGACTCTCCCAATGCCAGGGTTCACCTTATTAACATTTGGCCTGTATACGGCCGAGCTGGCTGTGTCTGCCACTGGGGGTTGTGACAGGTGTTTGAGTCTATCCTTATTTCCGTGACATGATGGTAGATAACATGTAGAGCATGAGAGATACCAACCGTATATGCACAACCATGCCTTATCTACCTCACCACAATCAACCTGTGAAGCAGCCATGTTAAACCCATAGACACTGTTAGTCATTAGCCCTCTCAGACACGCAACTAATTATCATATGTCCCCTAAAGGGCCAATTAACTTCAACATCAGTATTTTTGAATAGATATGATAGGTTAAAACGAGGCAAAATGTGTTTCGAAAAACATTAAGTAAAAACAGGTGAAAGGGGTCGACATCATTATGCTCCTACAGCAACTCTGGCATATTGCCAAACCTGATTACTGTAACAGTCGGTGGCCACATAGTGCCTAAATACAATATGCCCTTCGGTCATCACGATGAAAGAATGCTGGCTACCTGCGTATAAGCCGCACCCAACTTTGGGAAAAGGTACCACCCCACTTTGAACCTGAAAAGGTTGTCATTCCGTAGTATATTCTCTTAACCCCGTGTATAAGCTGCACCCTGAATTTTTGGAGGTAGGCCTTTGAAATTGTCCATACGCTGCAGCTTTACGACGCAATCATACATCAGGGTTCAGCACGATTCTGTGCTGGCACGCTACTCAGCAGCAATGCACTTTTGCATCATGGCAACATTGAACAAAAGAAATGCAGGGATGTAAGTCTTCAGATTTTATCAGGATTTCCTGATTTTTGAAATTTTTTAATGACATGTATTTTCCTTATACGAATATAAGGAGGGCTGTTTGGAAAAATAGAAGGCTTTTATAGTAAGTAAATGTATGGCTTCCTGATTTTTGCCCTTTCCTGACTTACATCCCTGGAAATTTAAATTAGAGACATTGTGCTGCCCTTGAAGGCTAAATATGGCGAGGAGATAAAAAGAAGTGTTGTAAAAAAAATACTAGTGGAGTAAATTATTGGAGCTGTCATCCTACATCCTCCTTCCTTTATTCTACCACTGTTAGTTTTTATCCATGGGCCTCTAGTGCTTGTTACATGACTTCTTTTTGACCTGTTTGTTGTTTTCCTAACCATTTTCTGATACTTTGCCCTGGACACAGTTCTATCAGCTGGTTAACCCTTTAAGGACCACAAAGTGATTTGATACACTTTACCTATTTGCTCTCGTACATTGATGCAGCTGCCGGGAGTAACTTGCAATAGCTTTATTGATGCATGATGCCAACCAGACAGAATTGATACACTCGTGTAGGGTCAGCATGATACACCAATGCAGTGCTGCTGCTGTTTACTTACCTGCATATCCCCCTGTGGAATGGGGACCTTCATGTGAGGGCATGGAGGAGCAGAATAACTTCATTGGGAGTCCACGAAGGAGGAATTTTCCTCCTTCCATTCTACCAGTGGGCATACCAGATTCGTAAAAGGCGACAAACTTGGGGTTTCTTGTGTCTTGGGGTGAGCGTGTGGGCAGCTGGTGTCCATATGCGCGGGCCTAGCCGTACATGCTTGCCTTTTGCCATGGGATTCCCCCTCAGTGAACCACGTCTGAGTGATCAAAGGCCGTGGTTTGTCTGGCCCTGTCTCATAGATTCGATCATTCATAGATTCGGTCACTGCTGTGTCGGGCAAGCAGCATATAAATACCTGTCTAGCTGTTTGGACAAGCAGCTTTTAAAAACCTGTCCAAAAAGAAAAGAAAGGACTTGTTGTCCGCGAACCACAGAAATGTCTGCTAACTTTTAAGTACTATTAGGGGACGTAAAATCAACCAAACCAAACCAAACCAAACCAAACTTACCTGCATCGCACTGGTGCATCATGCTGACAAATTGAGGCATCGTGTGACCCCTAACAGGCTTGAGTTGGCCAGTGATAAAAGCATTGGAAACTTGCCAAAATCCTGTCCCTTATGGCAGTAGTTGACAGCATTGGGTTAGAGTAAATGACTTTGATGATTTATGCAACACTCAATCCTTTAATTGTAGAATCGTGATTTTAGTGATGGAAACTAATGAATTTTTAGACATCATGCCATCCACAAAGGGAATTTGCTGTAGGTAACTAAAGAATAGGCTCGCCCATTATTATAGCTGGACTATGAAAAAATAAATCTCCACGATATGCTATACATGGGCAATAACTGGTAGTTCCTGGTCCAAAGGGTTAACATATAGAGTCCCTGGTCCCCAGTGCTACCTTACAATACATGCAGGTAATACAGTTACCTGAATAATGTTAGTCACAGACCTGACACTAGTAACATGACACGGCAAACTGGTAGCACTGAGGGGCTTCAGTGTCTATGGACGACATATATAAGGTGTCTCAACCCAACACTCATGGTTCCACAAATGCTGACTGACTCATTTGTTAAGCCACTTGCTCGTTCAAGACACCCGCTTGATTTCTCGGCCCTTCTGATTGAAATCGATTGATTGCTCAGCCACCCACCTGATAGACTGCTTACCACCAACTTACTCGCTCAGCCACTTGCTCACTCTTTCACTCTTTCACTCACTCCTTCATTCACTGTCACTCACTCCTTCTCTCACCCCTTCACTCACTCACTCATTCATTCCACTGCATTTCTTTGCTCGCTCACTCCTTCACTCACTGCGGGCCTCCCCAGCCCCAGGCCATCTTTAAAAGGGGTCTATGTCTTGCTTTTCTATCCTCTCTGAGTGTGGGTGGTGTCCATATGCGCGGGCACTGGCACATATTCGTTCCTTGAATCTCCTCTTTCCTGTCCCCTCTTTCTTACATGTGTCTGGTGTCCATATGCATGGGCACAGGCACATGTATTCCTTTGTGACGTGATGTCTAATGTACTTTTTCCGCCATGAATATGACCTTAGCTGTCGGCTTGGTGTTAAACAACCATTACTCACTCACTCACTCCTTCACTCACTCCTTCACTCACTCATTCCTTCACTCACTTACTCCTTCACTCACTCATTCACTCACTCATTCCTTCACTCACTTACTCCTTCACTCACTTACTCCTTCACTCACTCACTCCTTCACTCACACATTCATTCCACTGCATTTCTTTGCTCGCTCACTCCTTCACTCACTCCTTCACTCCTTCATTCACTTATTCCTTCACTCACTTACTCCTTCACTCACTCACTCACTCACTCACTCACTCCTTCCTTCACTCCTTCACTCACTCATTCTCTCACTCACTCCTTCACTCACTCCTTCACTCCTTCACTCACTCCTTCACTCCTTCACTCACTCACTCACTCACTCACTCACTCACTCACTCACTCACTCACTCACTCACTCACTCACTCACTTACCTTTTCTCACCTAGTTCCATTTCCTCTCATACACTGACACCTGAACATCTAGATGGGTGGTAGGTTTAGGTGCGTGCATACCACTTTTCAACCTCCAACTTCCTTCCTTCCTTCTTCCAGTAGCACTTCCTTTATCTACCTGTATGCTGCTGCTATAGTAGGTCATGTAGCTTTTGGCAAGGCTGGCATTCTCCTGGCAAGCAAGGCTGGCAAGGGATTTGGTAGAAGAAGAGGTAATAGGGGAAGCCAGGTTATTGATCGTGGTAAATACATGAATGGTCAGGCCACAGAGAATACGACTTAAGTACCCACAGATAAATAAAAAAATTATCTCAGAAAGCATGTTCATCAATTCAAAAGGCTTAGGGTGACAAAAATATGATGGTTGTGTGAAAAGGAAATGAACAGTCAGGTGTTGTGAAGAGAGAATCATTCATCCTACCCTTGTAGTTAGTCACCAACCTAATGCCTCAGCCAAATTCCCAGAAACAGACTCTAGTTACCTGAGACTCAGTGCCTGGGATCATTCTTCAGGAGGAAGGAAGACTTTGAGAGCTTCTCAAGTAGCAAATGTAAAGGTAAAACATACACAGACAGAGAAAATGTGCTACTCACTACTAATATGAAATCCAACTGCCTGAAAATTGCCACTGAAGTACTGTAGTATGGACCAAAAAATAAAACTAGAAACTCATACATACCCCACCTGGACTTCCTAGGGAAGGACGTCCTATAAGCCACGTTAAGGCTGTTAAGATGCATGACGTCATGGACACATCTAACAGAAAGACACACATTACATTAAAATGTAATTCGAAAAGGAATTTAGTTGATCAGTGTCGTTGAGACCCATCTTGTATGATCATACAGCCATGCTGTTTAATACTGGAAGAGTATGGGATAACATTAACACTGACCGCCACTTTCTTCGCCAAGGCTGAATTTGTTAAGGGAACTGTTAAAACCTTTAAGGGCTGCATGATTCCTCCAGATGTTCCTTTTTCATCATGATGCACAAATTTAGTACAGGTGAAAGCATACTTGCTGACATTACTACATTGGTACAGTCACTACACCCTGCCAATTACCCTTTAGGGCTATACTTATCTACCCCATAGAGTCATCATGATGCATGAATGCAGTCCTGGTGAGTCACTTACCAGAGCTGCATTCATGCATCATGACAACCAACAGGCATGATATATAATGCACTATGCGGCCCTAAAGGGTCTCAAGTGTCCAGGATCCAATCGGTTGTCACCGCTGAGTGATGACAGGAGGCTGGCCGGGCGGAAGACACAGCTCGATTGAATATTCATAGCGCCCTTGGGGTATTTCTATACATAGGTGCATAACTACCTCAATTCATCAAAGTAGGCGATTTGCATAGAGTAAATGTTTACAACGTTTTTGAGTCAGTATGTTGTAGGTGTGTGTGTGCGGATATAAGTAAATCTGCTTAAACTGTTTTTGTAAGGTCCTGCTACATATATGCAAGACTCATCATGGGAGTATAAAACTAGATTA
Source organism: Acholoe squamosa (assembly GCA_949317995.1). Lineage (NCBI taxonomy): Eukaryota > Metazoa > Annelida > Polychaeta > Phyllodocida > Polynoidae > Acholoe > Acholoe squamosa. The sequence goes on from OX439042.1 coordinate 63,933,024, forward strand.
TAATCACTTCGCCTTTCATGCCACATATCACCTGAAATGCACCTTTTGGTTCTAACCTAACATCCTCGCTAAAGGACATACGGGGAAGGGGGGGGGTGGTGGTAGAAAAACTAATTCTGCACATGTATAATGGTAACAAGAAAGAGAACAGGACGGAAGAAAGAAGGATCCTGTGGCCTCCATGCAGTATTTTCTATTTTACCCTAGATATGATGTCTCTGGGTGGAAATAGACTGGTACCAATAGGTTTCCTGTCATGATATGTAAGTGATACATAGTGTATTTATGCACCATACCTCCTTAATCAGTCCGCTCACCATGGTTGCATTCTTGTATCATGCTGATTGATACACTCCCACAGCGTCATGATGCACAATTGCAGCCCTGATGAATAAACTTGTAAGAACTGCATTGGTGCATCATGATGACAAAGGTACATGCACCTAAAGACATGATATCATATCGCCCATAGAGAGATTACACTGTTTGCGACATATCGGTCACGTATTGGAAGTTACAAGAGGGTATCGTTTTTTTGTTTTTTTTTATATAAAAGCTCATGCATTTAGTGATAGGTGGTGAAGGTTCACACATAAATTCAGTAAAAGTGTCATCCTGATTCACCAGTGCAGTACTGGCGAGTTAGTCGTTATATTGCTGCATCATGCACAACCTTTTGGGATTCATGGATGCAGCCCTGGCGAGTTACTCGCCATAGATGCATCATGTAAAGATAATGCACTTTACAGCCATTAAAGGTTCATAGAACCTATCTGTCTAGTGACAAGTCGTAGAGGATGGATTTACGGATGTCGTGTAACAGATAGGCTCTGGATACATGAGGATCTGATGGGAGTAGAAGAAACCAAATACTAGTACTAGTAATGACAGATCAAGCTTACGTTCAAGCACTTTAGGGGACTACACCACGAGGCCTCGATGCTTAGTCATTTATTGGTGTCAGGCAGTGATGCAGCCCTGCAGCGTTCTGCAGACCATTTGGGAGTCTTATCAAGTCCACAGGGTCGGCATGATTAGTGATTGTAGCACGGGTGTGAATGTACCACTGGTGAGTAACTCGCCAGAGCTTCATTCATGCATAATTATGACAACTAATGGCTACATCAGTAGTGCCCTGTTCTTAAAGGGTTAAACATGGTCTACATTGGCGCGCCTCCCACGCAGATTAAATCACACTAGTTCTTATCACTTTTATTATTCATTTCTTTCCTTTGGATTATTTTAGAAAAGCAAAGAATGTACTACGAATAGTATTTGTCCTAGTTGCGTAGAATTTCCTGCCACATACGACTCCTCAGATCTGGAAACCTAATCCGGGAGAATTAAAAAATGGACAGGTGAGCGACAACATATTGCACAATTTCTGTTCTTTCAAAAGTGTATGAAGTCAGCAGTTTTCTTTAAGGTAACCCTAGTAGCTCCTCATGTATCAATCATAGGCTTATAGCCATACCTCCCAAGTATTACATGGACAGTTTACCTATCACGACATCTCGTGTAGACACATAGGAGCATTGAGAGAGGAATGTGCTGATTTATTTCCGGGAGACAGGAAAAGCCAACAACCTCTCCTCCACCAGCGGAGCAGGAGGCGTGTGAGTATTATGGGATGGTATTTGTTAGTGCCAGCGTCTTTGCAGCGTCTGTTGTAAGATGGTGCTGCCCTCGGGACGCTATATGTAACCCGTCCCGAACTCAGTAAGGGTCCTGTCTGACAACCATTTTAATGTTTAATGTTTAATGTTCTACATGCATATGGGCCGCCCAGAATCCTGCCTTGATTAAGAATGATTACATACAGAGATGCCACTTTCAAATCTTTTGTAGGAACTCCAAATCTTTCTCTAGATTTATACTGCATGAAAAAGAATTTATTTTTACTAAAAACTAAAAACACGATCTAGACTTTCCCCACTTATTGTTTCAGACAAGTATAATTTACTGGTCCAAATATCACCCCCCCCCCCAACATAGATCTCCTCAGGGAATATCATCCACCATAATGGCGTGGCAGCCACCAATCCTAAACCTAACCCAGCAGCACCGCCTGTATGTGTGAATAGCTCCAGGATGTAATTGTTGGCAAACCATGGCTGAGTTGTTGTCTGGCTGATGTTTTCTCTGCTGTGTGTAAGACCTCAAAGATGATAAATAAGCACTGCCAATAGTTAATCCTTTAAGGACCGCATAATGCCTACATGTTCATATTCCTTGGTCGTATTGATTCAGTACTGGCGAGTCAACTCGTCGGGATTCCGACTTCCCATCCTGAAAGGTTCTCATCATATCTTATCCGTCCCCTTTCTATGTCTGGTGCACACAGGCTTGGGCAGGGCACACAAATTCACCCATAATTTGATGTAGTTTTCTTGCTACGAATATGACTTAGCGGTCGAAATGGCGTTAAACAAACATTTCTCTCTCACTCTCCTCAGGAGTGTATTAATACTGTTGGTTTGGTATGATGCATAGATAGAGTACTGGCTAATCGACCAACCTTGAGAATTAGTGAGATAGAGGGCTATATTGTGCCAACTTGTGGACAAATGAGATAAAGTGTTAATGCACTGTGTGGCCCTCAAAGAGTTAAAAGACCAACCACACAGTCCCTGTCTGCCGGTCCTTTCCCATAATCTCAGTCTTGTAGTAAACCCGTCCCAACAACAGACTGACCTTATCTGACCGACAATAAAAACAGAAAATGATAATTACTGATTTCATTCCTGGAATTATCCCTGACCGAGTTTTGTAACAGGTGCTGAGCTATAATTGAAACTGTTGATGTTGCCAAGTGAGAGCACGTTCAACTGACAGGAGCGATAGGAGCAAGATCCACTTTGAGTTGTTTTTTTTTTTTTAATTCATGAATTAAGCTCGTTTTTAGTAGTGGTGCAGTGATTTTAAATCTTTTTCAATATGAACATGAACCATGATATGGAAAAAAATCATTTGTGTCCTGCAATAGTCGATTCAAATGACCACTCGCCGAAATAAATAAGATGACTTTTTCCATGTGAGAAAAGGTATCTTAAGAAGGAGAGCGTGGGATTATAACATACGGGTAGTATTGTTATATTTAACAAGGAAGGAAGACGTAAAATAGCCCAAGTGGCCAAAGCATTCATCCAGGAAATTCCTAAGGTTCTTCGGCATACAAATGAATGTTTACAATCTTCTCATAGATACTTAAGCCTCCTGCGTGCAGGCCTTGCCCATTTACATTCTAGAGTAGATCTTTAGCCATATAGCCACATGACCTCACCATATATATCCTTACAGCCACATAGGGCAAAGAGCCGCTAAAAGGACCTTTAGCTATCTGCGTATAAGGTATAAGCCGCACCTGGTGCTTGACAATTACCAGTTTAGTACTCTTTGATTGTCATAAAATCACGCCTATAGGCCGCACCCTGAGTAAAGAAAGAAGAGTAAGACACAGAAATTGTCTGTGTTTAAGCTGCTGCTTACATATATTTGCTTTTAAGGTAGTAGGGGTGTCAGGCCTTTGAGAGCAGGGACACTAAATTGTGGCGATGGGATAGCTCATATATTTGGCCAGGTGATATTTTCTCCGAAAGCGCGGTTCACCAACTCATAAACAGAAAGTCCCGAGAAGGAGTGGTGACAGGAATAGCTCACGTTAACCCTTAAAGGTTCATGTTTCATTGGACTTGAGGATACATGAATACAGCCCTACTCACATGCACAGGACTGCATTCATACATCATGCCAACCTCAGGGGCACATGCACCCTTAAAGGCCCACCATGATGCACCAATTGCAGTGCTGGCCAGTTGACTCACCAGAACAGCATTGGTGCATTAGACAAAGAAACATGATCTGTTTTGGGGGGTATTATGCGGCATTTAAGGGGTTAGATAAGTGGTGCCAGGAATAGCTTGCGTTAATAGACACATGTCGGTAGTCGTGGGCAGAATAATTGGGGCCCGAACCGTGACCTTATTCGTCTTATCAACACCGGACGTGACGTCACGAGCACCCTACTGTTACCTGGAAGTACTCTAGAAATCAGCGAAAGAGTTACCTGATGCAGGTGGCCATGTGTCCCCTGGTGACCCAACTGCTGGCTGCAGGGATGTAAGTCTTCAGAATTTTGTCTGATTTCAGAATTTTCAGAGTAGGAGATGCCGATAGATTTACTCAAGTTTATTTCTCAGATCAGTTTTTTTGTAGTATTTTACAATCAATTCAGAACTTCTATGTGTATATTCAGAATTTCTCATGCACCCTGACTTACATCCCTGTGGCTGGTTTCTATAGAGGTGGTTTCCCTATTAAGTATTTGGTATTCCTGACTCCATTCACTGCAGGGAATGTCAGAACTGAAATACTTATTATACTTGAATAGAGGAACCAGCAGTGATTTTGGCATGGGACACAAGATGGCAGCCTCCTCTGAGGTTGAATATTGTCATATTCGAATGCTGTGGAGGGGGGGGGGGTCAGTATTAGTAGCAACCACTTTATGAGGTCATACCAGGGAATAAAGACTGATATATATGGTTGGCTGTCAGTGAATAACGGTAATCACATAGACAATTGATGTTGCAGATTATAGAGGTTAAGTGACCTCCCACACCTGCCAGACTCCTGTTAACCCTTAAAGCAATCCGCACTTCCTGGATAATAAAGTACACCCAGGCCCTGGTGAGTACCTCACCAGCGCTGCATTCTTGCACTATACAGACCACAGGGTTGAGACCCACCAAAAGGCTGGCTTGATGCACCTAATGCTCTGCTGTCAAGTAAACTCCTTGATGCATCATGCTGACAAGGGGTTTTGGCCCTTAAAGGGTTAGAAGAAGGCCTTAGAGGCTGATGTGCTGATAGCGTCCACCCACTCACAGTGAGCCACTTTGTGAGCAGCAAGTGGACAAATGTCACACACCTTTATATGTCGAGATATTATTACCACACTTTGCTGTAGCTTCTATCAGACTATTGGGAAACAAGTTTCAGAATGAGGGATGGGGGTGGGGGGGGGCAAAGGGGGTTTTCCGCTCATTTCTGTCCACTTTCAGCTTTCAGATAGTGGGAAATACCGATCTTTCCTTATACAATGTACATGAACAAGTAAGGGTATCATGTGTACACAGTAATCCCTATGTTAGCATATTATACACATGTATTCATAACACAAGCTTGTTCCCACACTTCGCCCTGAATGGTGAGAAAGAAAGGGTCACAAAATAAGACGATCTTTATCATCGAGATTTTGTAATGGTATTGGGGAAGGTGAGAGAGATGAAATTAATACTGCCTCTGGGAAGAACAGGAAGGAATGACGTGGAATTCATTTTCAATGAGTGAACATGAATCATGAAAGAATTGACAAAGATGGAAAATCCATATTGATGTTATTATTCTAAACCTACACAATACCATAACAATCGTAGTTTTAATGTGTGAAACTAGTGGAAGTCTATTGGTTTACTCCCTCCTACATTTAGACTTGCTGACACTAATCACGTGGAAATTAGAGAGACATTAAGAGTGGGCTAGCCTTACAAGTTACCATATGCCGTTATGAGTCACAGTCGATGACTTAATAAATAACCTAAATGGTACCTCAATGATTCATTTGCGGTCATGCAGTGGTACTAAATTTGGACATATGTTTCTATTGAGGTGCTTATCAACTCTCACTTTACACGTTTAATATGCCATTTATATGTCAGTGCATCATGAGGGCACCCACTCATCAGTTCAAAGTCAGTTAAAAAATTTATAGAAATATTTTTTTTTTTTTTTTTTAGAATTAAATTAGGGGGGAAATGATTTGATAACAGGTTGCATGTGTATGGTATTTTTTATGTGCGACCCACAAATGATCACATTTTTTGTCAGTAAAAGTTGATTAAGGTAAAGTAAAAACCAAATGAAACTGTAACCAATACATGGTGGTAACCCTGGTGAAGGCAAATTGACATGAGGCACCATGCAGTCTCTAATGGGTTAACCAGTGTAAAGGTTATAATACACACTATGTACACGTACATGTAGCACTGTTGCCTTGACCCAGTGAGAGTCCTCCATGTGAGGTTATACAACCACATACATATCAGGGATCAATAAGGCCCCCATTGTATGTATAGTACACACATACTATACACTTGTGGCATCTAGGGAGCCAATCCCTCTCACTATGTGTGGTATATACTAGACCTTTTGGTAAGGCCAAAAATGTCATTTCAAATTAGTATGACATAAAATCATTAGGCTTGGGTTTATCGATGCTTCAGCTCAGATGTTAACACTGAAACATGCAATTTCTCTTCTGTATCAAAAATATAAGTACCACATTTTTTCAAGAAAAAAAATCTTTACGTTTTCCTAAAACTTAAAACATCTACCACTTTTTCTGAGGCATGTCCTTTACAGTTCTTAAACACATGTTATCCGGAGCGGAAATCCTGTACGATATGAATCAGGGGAGAGGCAATTACCGTAAACTCCCGTGTATAAGACGCGTCTTCTACGCCAAACAAATGCCTGGGGGGTCTTATAGGATTTTTTCAAGTTGGGGGGGGGGGCGTTTACGGTACCAGTTTTACTGTCTGAGATAATAAGCTATTCAGGTTGTTAGCTAATGCCAAATTTATTGAATGTAGACTCTTTATCTTGTCATGTATTACCTGGCCTATTGTATAGAGGAGCAGAGTATCATGAACCTATGGTAATATACTGTGGGAGACAGGAGAGGGGGTCAGCAGTCACTCTGTAGGTCATGTCAGAGGTCATGACGTAGGTCATGTCAGAGGTCATGACGACACTGCATTGTCTGGATCACAATAGGAAGATGACAACTCAAAATAGCCGTTAATCTTAACTAGACAGCATCCTGTACATTTGATAAACATATAGGGTGTGAGTGGTGCTTGCTGCCCCATGGTAGCACTAGCAGCGACGAAAATGGGAACTAAAATGTGTTTTGATAATCGTTCATTTGTGCTTAGGCCTCTGCTATTGCCAGCCAGCCCCAGGTCTCCAGTATTCAGCTCTGATAAGAGGGGACAAGATGGCGGCGATTATGACATAGGGCCCATCCTATCTGTAATGGGGGACAAGATGGCTGCCTCCATATGGTGAATAGCATCAATGCTATAAGAGGAATATTTTCTCACCGACCCTAAATTAATATTCAGGTATGCCTCAATAACTTCCAAGAAGTGACCATGGCAGCTCACAAATCATAGTGACACCTTCAGTCGCATGAATATTGTAGCTCTCCACGATCTTCGCTGTTCTAATTGATCCTCTTCAATACCAGCGTGTTATAGTATGCATGTTGTTTTCTTGTTCCTATCCTCATAATTTATATGATATATGAGCTGCCCCTGTGGAGTGGGGACCTTCATGTGAGGGCATGGAGGAGCAGAATAACTTCATTGGGAGTCCACAAGGAGAAATCTCCTTCCATACTAACAGTGGGCATACCAGATTCGTAAAAGGCGACAAACTTAGGATTACTTGTTTCTTGGGGTGAGCATGTGAGCAGCTGGTGTCCATATGCGCGGGCCCGGGCTTATATGCTTGTCTTTTACCATGGGATTCCCCCCTCAGTGAACCACGTCTTAGTGATCAAAGGCCGTGGTTTGTCTGGCCCTGCCTATATGACCAGGCAAATAAAAGAACACTTGCTATCCTTCGAGAAGAGTAGGGGAATGAAGCCTCGGTAGCGGTTTTCCCCCTCAACACTCCTCATAGATTCGGTCATTCATCTCAATAGATTCGGTCATTCATAGATACGGTCACTGTTGTGTCGGGCAAGCAGCATATGAATACCTGTCCAAACAGAAAAGAAAGGAAATAATGTCTGAGAAACCTTGAATGTCTGAGTTCCTTGATGCCCCCCCCCCCCCCCCGATGTAAAAATAAACAAATAAACAAATGTGATAATATATATTACATACCCGGTATATCTAACCAAATAAATGTTGGTTTCATAAGAAATATAAATAAGTAAAATCATAGAAAGTAAATGACTTGGCCCACATGAAATATAGCACTAAGCATGTATATGTGTTTATCTAACTATCTGGGCCTCAACAGTGCTTTTTTGCTCATAACCCCAGTTCCTTATCCAGCCATAACGCACTCTCAGACCTTTTCTTTGTCTTCAAGAAGCTGCTGGTTTCAATCTGGACATGTTAATAAATTGGAGAAGTATACAATGTCAACTCCTCCATACATTTCCTGTTAAAACCATTTAGGTTCAACGGGGAATCGATCCCCGTCCGCTGGGGCAGGAGGCGAGCTCGCTGTCCACCATACCAAGCCGACCGGTGCTAAAATCCAATGGCCATGGAGTATTTGAAAATTTTTTCCGACATACCTGAAGTTTACACACCTCATTAGCATAGATTTCAATGGTGCCAGGTGGAGTTTTTAACAGAGAACCATCCTTAGATATCCTAGATGAACATGCCATGCCTAACTTCTCCATTTTCTTCGAAATAAGTAAGAATCCATTGATTTTCCATAGCGATATGAGTTGGCACCCACCTCGTACAGCCATTTCTTGTTTGACGCGTGGTTGACCTAGTTCTTACATCCGGGCACCTCCCCGGTTCGTAAACAAGACGAAATGGCCGTGTACCGGGCCGTGTGCGTTGGATCGTTATGGAAAATCAATGGATTCTTGTTTATTTCGAAGAAAATGCAGACAAAATGTATGCGAACACCAACTAGAGATCGTATATTTGGCGGTGCTAGAAGAACAGGGCTTGACACGCTTGGATTATACCCGAAAAAGATGTGTAAAGGTGGAGGTATATCGGGCAGAGTGACAACGTGGCCACGATGGCTTGGCAAAGCAAGCGGATCGCTTGCACTTACAAAATTTCTTCTCCTGGATTAATTCTTGGGTTATAAGGTAAGAAATTAATACAAAATGGAGAAATATGTTTGATAAACGCTTTAATGTATGTTCTGGGAACGCACTCGTGGGTTTATGGGTTAATAATCCACTCCCCCTTCAGGGTCGTGGATTATTAACCAATAAACCCACTCGTGCGTTCCCATAACATACATTAAACGCGAAATACATGTAGCATATACATGCTCTGGTAAAATGTGTTTAGAACATGTGCTTATATATTATTAGGAGGGATCGCTTCTAGATTAAGAAAGATGATCAGTACAAAACAAGAACTTATTCAAGGTCTGAGCTCAGAGGCTGAGGCCTTGTGTATGGCCATATAGTATCTAGAATGTAAATCATAGTGAATTTATTACTGTATATTGGCTCGGTGTATTTTGCTAGTAGCCCACCTATATTAAAGGCTGGTAAGCCCAAGCACGTCGACTTGCAGTGCTCTAACATATCTATGGTAGTAGTCACTTAGTATAGAGAAGGGAACTAAAACTGCAATTGTTTGACAGGTGCTAGCTAGCTGACTCTACTCATGGTAACAGCATGGTAGACTATGCAGATGCGAGATGTACGCCGAATAGAAAATACCCAGTCATATCTCACAGGTAGAGGAGGTGGGGGCACGACCCCATTCCTATGGAGGGGTGAGGGGTACTGGTGATAGAGTCAGAACTGGTGGTTGCTGCTATCGCAAAGTGTCAGTTAGTTATACTTGGTGACTGAGCTGTTGGAGGTGGTTGCTTCCTTCAGAAGTTAGAGTTGGAGTTGATGCCTGACCTGTTGTCAGTTGTTGGCTACAGGTATCAGGGTTGATGTCTGTACTTATACTAAATATACCTTATGCCTGATATCTTGGTACTTGTATTCAGGTGCCAGTTTAAACTGTGTTTGACATCAGTTACAACTGCACAGGATGTATAGTGATCAACCAAATCGTGGGAAATCCACTTTTAACTCAAGTGTTGCACCTCCAGGACCTAACCACCACCCTGCCCTCAGCAGTGCTTCTCCAGTGTGGTCTGACCCAGTTTGATGTAAACACTATAACACCTAGACTTGCTCAAGTCTCTCAATTTTAATGCAAGAGAATTGAAATAAAAGTTGAAATGATTTCATGTTTTAACCAGAAAAATGAAGAAGACCTCTAGTGAATTGAGCTCAGCAGCCAGGGGAGGAGAGGCATGGGGGGGGGGGTATAGTGACGTTGGGAGGAGAGCTCAGGGACTGCAGCCAGTCTATATAGCACCCTCCACCTCCAGTATAGTACTCTACTACTAGAGTGTGGCAGCTAGTGGAACTTTGTGGTATTCAACACTCCAAGCTGTAGTTGATGTTTTATTATTGTGTTTTATCCCCCCCCCCCCATGATTTCCGATAAGGGGTAACAGTTAATAATTGCCTCACCAATACCCCAAAAGGTCTGCAGGAAGTGCAAGGAATTATCTTATCTCAATGATTGATAATTCACCCTGCTAGCTTGGTATACATGGTGTTACTGTCTTACACAGTATGCAGATTTTATGTGTCTGGCACTGTTAGATGTATATGTCGAAGTACTGAGAAGCAAGCTAATGGAAATACCTCTAGTTTTCCTGGAACACCATGTCTGTTGTTTGATTTTGCTTCTTTCCTCTTTTCTACTGCTTTACTTATTGGCAGGGCTGGGATGATGCAATAGGAGGGTGTTGGAGGCACATGGTTTTCTCAATAGGTATATGTCAAGAGCTGGTGATTTTCTAGTAATCGCCAAAACTAGTAATGTATTTGTGTTTTTGACTCATTTTTTCTTGTGAATATCTGCTTATGGTCTTAAATGGAGTAGAGAAACTACCCCAAAACCCTGCATATAAGCCGCACCCAGAGTTCATGGCAGTGTTATAAGCAGCTCTTGCCTTTTTATTAGCTGAACCTCTTTGTATTTTTTCCACATTGATTTAGCCCCACGTATAAGCCGCACCATAATTACAGAAAGAATTTAAGACGCAGTATGCCCCAGAACAGAGTAGGAAAGATGGCTTCTACATGGGGGTTTGCAGTGTAGTATAGAAAAAGTGAGCATTATACACAGTTCTTTCTTTTTTCCTTTTTTCTTTTGCCCCAAAACGGTCTATTTTAGGCACTTGATTTAGTTATCAACGAAACCTGTTAAAACTCCCAGCATGATTGATTGAAGCAAGAAAGAAACAAAATAAAGGTGTTTTGATGAGAGTCAATTTTACTTTCCAAACTCATTTAAGAAAATTATTGAATTATCCAGAAGCCCCTGGGTAATTTCCGAGGTCATTGTGACCCCACTCCCCCACCCCCTTCCCCTCCCAACTGCTGCTCATGCACACAACATGGTGTTCAAAACCAGACCCAAAGACACAAAAAATACCTGTTGGAAAAAAGCACAGATGAAAGGGTCCAACGGAAATGAAAAAAAAAATGACACGGGATGGCTTAATTAAAAACGTCCTGCATAGATTGAATAAAGCAGCGCACTTAGAACTTTGTATGCAAAGTGGTGGAAGAATACTTCATGAAAATACCTGTTGCTGACATAAGACGAGTAACCTACTTTCTTAGACCATATATGGATGAGCTAGACTGTGTTTGTAGACAATACAATGTAAGGGTTAACCTTTTTTTTTTCTTCTTTTTTTTTAAAATAATATAACATTCATTTTCATGATATTCGTTACATTATGTTCTCGCATTAGATATTCGCTGTGGCTAAGCTGTGTTTAGTCGAAAAATATGAATTTGGAATTGACCTTAGAAATCAAACATAGTCATTACACATGAATATGTATACTACGCCTATTACTTGCCAAATATACCATAAATGATAATTTATGCAAATAGCAGTGTTTGCCAGGTACTGCTGAGCAATTCTCCTGGTGATACAGTGTGATGAATGCAGCGTAATATACCTCCATGTCAATGATACGTCGATGGCATATCTACTCACCAGGACTGCATTCATCCATCATGCTGACCCTTACAGAGTGTATTGACATAATCGGGTTGGCATGATGCATACATGCAGCACTGATGTTTTACTCGTTGGTGCCTTTGATTTGACGAGTCATTTACCAGTGCTGTATCCATGACAACTGATGAAGACGAGAAATATTGAAGTACTATAGTATAGCTATCAAAGGGTCTTTATCTATTGTTAGACAAACTTATTGCACCTTATCAGTAGTCTGGACTAGTTACCAGTGAAAAACATGAAGTCTGATGTCGTCCTGGGCTTCTTAGCCTTTCAGGGATGGAAGTCTTCAGCTAATTTCACTGAGTTATGTGATTTTCAAGTTCAAACGGCATATATGTACATTGCTATTCAAAGCCTATATTTTAATGATTTTTTTTTTTTAGTTTTATGTATTTATGTGCTAAGAGATTTCTGTCCCTGCTTTGCACTCAGTACCTTAGCCTAAGTCTAAGTAACCACGAATCCTCAAGAATTAGGTATTCTACCATGAGTATATCAACTGGAACTGTGTTTGATTTTGTGCTGATGTGGACGTTTTCAATGAAGACTTGTTATTGCTGGATTCCATGGTCTAATGCCAGAGTAATAAGCCTCTAAGGCACGAAGCTACGTCATTGAACAGTACACATACACAATGTATATATATAAAAGGTCAACCAGGCCTGTCACGATTGTATTCGACAGCCCTGGCTATCTGGGGAATCTTTTGGAGTTGAGCCAAAATTAACCTGGGCTTTCGTCATCCCAAAACCCTTACATCTCCTTTGGCCTTTGATTCCCATTGATGCTATCACAAGTGATAGGAATCGGACCATGTAATAATAACCCATATGTTTAATATATGCGTTTTGATTATCTTGTTAGATTTGCCTTGGACTATACATCTGTCTTATAGACTCTAGCAGGCCAAAAGAATATACAGTCCCATTCTATTACCAGAAAAAGTATGACCTCATTACAGCAAGATGACTTCATTTTCAGAGAACGTTTGACTCATTTAGTATACATTATCTGTGTCTAAGAGAAAGTAGAACCCCATGATCAGGGAAGAATGACCCCATTCCAATAGAAAGCGTGAATCCATTATACAAGAGAAAATATGAATCTAGTATTAGAAGAAGGGCCCAGGCCTGGATGAACTTAACGGTTACAACCCTCCCTCATCCTGCACCAGTGGGTAACAGTTAGTCTGGGGTTATTGCCAACCACCGCTGTGTGTGTGAGTGTTTACCTGAGGACGAGATGGAGGGGGTGGTGGCCAGCTTCTTGTTGTAGATCTGGGTCAGCAGTACAGGACTGGCTACAGCAGGTACACTTTATACATCTCAGTTTGGCAAGTCCTATTCATGGCAAATGTGGTATTGTACGCAAAAAGAATGATATGCTTGTTCCATATTTTAAAATTTAAAAGCAAGAAATACCACTAAATGTTCTTGAAAAAAAGAAGAAGGGGAGTTCGAGCATATATTACAATAACGAGCGGAAAATTTGGTCGCTGGTACATTTGATCGGTATGGTTGCCAATACAAAGAAAGGTTTCAATGCTGGGTATATCTGTCTGTGTAGTAGTGCATTGTAGTAGAAAGGCCCACTCAGACTGTGTTCAACAGCACCACAGGCACCCTGTACTGCCCTGACACCTGGCGTCTTCATTCTGAACTATCACTCCATCACTCACACAGGCCCAGAGCACTAACTGCACTTGGCCTCAGTAACGATCAGTTCCTACTTTAACCCTTTTAGGGTCGCATGATGCATCCAGGTTCGGGTTACGGGCTGTCATGATGCGCCAATGTAGCACTAGCTGACTAGTCTACATGCCAGCAATGCATTGGTGCATCATGATTACCCTTAGAGAGTTGCTCAACTCTGTTAGGCCGGCATGATGCATGGGTGTAGTAGCACTTGTGAGTTACGCACTGGGCTCCTTTTGTAGATCACGCCGACCAATGGACAAGATGCATTTGAGTAAGATATCGTCTTATAGGGTTAGTGTCACTGAAGAGCAGCACCCCTCGCCTTTGGACAGTCAGTCTGGCTTGTTGTTACACACGATAATCACCGATGTTACTTACCGAGATTACCTATGGATGCATTAATTAGAGTTAACTATCAGTTCAGAAATCTTTTCGACAGGGCTAGGATGAGTACGTCCTTCAAGCACAATGCTACCACTCCAAATGACAGTTGGGATCAGAATCCGTGATGTCATCAGGAACACCGTTGCATAGCAACAGCCACTTGTGACTTTTCTCCATGGAGAGCAGTACACAGGTATCCATGGTTGCATGACAACCATAGCTACAACCAACAACTTTGAGTTTTATGGTTTCCAAGAGCAGTTTCGTCCTATGGGGACTCATCAGGCATTTATGTGCAAATAAGTGGCAAAATTGCCAGTGGTCTCAACTCCAGCAGTGGAGATGATGTTATAAAATTGGACAATATCAAAAATTAATTCTGATGATCACACTGCGCGAGATATGGTCTCTCATAGTGATATAGATTAAATAAAATTATCTAATCCAAAAAATAATTATAATAATTCATGGAATTATTTTAATTAAAATATGCTCAGGGTAAGATAGCCTATTCCCGAGCAGGTGTTCCGCACTGCTTACCAGAAAAATTCCCGGTGCAAAAAAAAAAAAAAAAAATTAACTATCAGTTTAGTCCCCAGGTCGGCAGTGGGAGGTCATAAACCGATAAGAATTTCATAAAGATAGAAGCAATAAGGAGTGTTCATTGTGTATTGAGTGAGTAGGCCTGTAAAACTAAATTGAAGCATGTTTGTTGTGTCCATGGTATTGGATCATACACGTTTACCCTACATTATTGGCATGATACACCAATACAATCCTTGTAAGTTATTCGCTACTTCTCCATCAGTGCATCATGAAGACAAAAGAATATAATGTCACATTATAATGTGATCTTAAAGGCAAAATTATGTTATCTCAGAGACATAAATGTTGTCTTTAGATGGTTGGTAGATCAAGTTTCAAGTTTGGAAAGTTTTTATTTACTAGAACAATGTACAGTTTCGCCATCTCGGCGCTCCACCTGTGTTATCACTCTAGGAGGACCATGTAAGGGTTGGCCTCTCACTTACAGTATACCTTACAAAATCTAATCTCATCATAGGGCTAGTCCTTACACTCGTGTAGCCACAGGGGTGCAAGCATTATATAGGTAAGGCAGGGAATTACACATGTCTCAAAGGTTAAAGATATGAGCCAATATTAAACATAGATTATTTAACTTTCACGAAAGGACTACACAATAATGACAACGCATTTTTAGACGACACAATTTGACAGCTGCTGGTAAGAATACAAGATATATCTCGAGTTTAGGCAAGGATGCCTATGAGCTGTTATACTAATATGTTACTGCTGTTATACTAATATGTTACTGCATAAGCAGCTGGATTACAATATAATATTCAATACCTTACTCTACAGTCATATATCAATCATGGCTTATAGCCTACACGCTCAACTGATAATACTATAGCCAGGGTATAGGAGGCAGGGATAATCTGGATTCCAAGTATATATAAAGAAGGCAGCCAGCTTTTTCTTGATGGTTCTTTTGAAAGCTTCTTTGGACACCAGCCATCTAATTTCAGAGGGCAGGGCATTTCCATTTGGAATGTGCTTGATAAATCGGGTCCTTAATAAGGGATTCCAATATAGGGGAACCCTGTAGGATCTTAGGAGCATCCGTACCTCGTGTACCCAAGGCAGGGGACACAAGCGCCTGACCATTAAATACCAATCTGTGACATAATGTAACCTGCATGTAGATTCTCCATAAATCAATGGGCGTAGATTCCCAGGTACCTAAACTACATACCTGTTTGTCAGTTACACCTACACACTCAATCACCTTAAGACATGATAAGTGATCGTAAATTAGTGATAATGTTACAATTAGACCTTTTATTGTACAGCAAACTGTACGTATCACCATAATTTTTTTTTAGATATTAAGCCACGCCTTCATATGCACTACATTATGGAAGTTATAGGCTATGGAAGTCTTTAAAAGGCTCTGGAAATTAGATGGGTGGTTTGATTATAGTTGTCATGAATTTTACTACCCGGTATATATGTTAAGCCCACACATTACATGTATCATCTTACATGTCTGCTTAACTCATTCATAGCTTTACATCTTATAAATTGTGTCTTATTTGTGTATATATCTGCACATTGATATAATTCTTAATCCACTTAGAGCCTCTGTAATTGGTCTAGTCCGTTATAACCCTTTTGTCAATTTTGCCAATGAGGTCTCTACAGCTATAATTATCACCTATCGTAATTGGTCTAGCCATACTTATCAATAGCACACTATTCCTGTTTGAAATCAACGGAACACAAGGACAAACGACACGTCTGTCCCTAAGTAACTGTCAGCAAGTCCCTCTCAAGAGGTAGAGCCGTAACTAGATCTATATTTATAAAGTATTAAAGAATAAACCCTGCAGACATGTCATTTCTTTTACTTTCTCGGAACAAAGTCATAAATGCTATAAATAGGAATTCTACTTCAAGTACAAATCTTAAGGAAGGGCACACGGAGATTGCCACACACCCAAAAAAAAACTACAAAAAAAAAAATAAAATAAAAATAAAAATAACACCCCCAAAACAACAAACGTTCAGGATAGTTCTAAAGTTTTCAAATAACATTTCAATTAGTCAGTTTCAATTTTTATAGTATTTTACTGGGAGTTGCCAGATTCCGCCCATTCTAGTACACTACAGGATCTAGCTGGTTAACTTCTTGTTTAAGTATAATGAGGGGTTGGCCCGTAAATGGGTTGGGTCTTAAAGGGTTTGGCTGGTGAATGTGCTAGGATAGTGAATGGGTTCTGGCACCCTTTGTGCCAACCCTGATCTACTATAATACAGTAGTATATCCGGGCTTGGGTTCCACAGTAGAGGCTCTGGTGTTGGAGTCGTCGCCCATGGTCTCTTTACTGGGCAGTGTAACGACCTCTGTGAAATGTAAGGTAATGATGACAGGTGGACGCTAGGGTTAACCCTTAAAGAATCACATCAGTCCTTGCAGTTTATATTTGATGTCTTCATGATGTACCGGTGATGCTTTTTGCAAGTTACAAGTCAGCATTGCATTGGCGGATGAGGTTGCTGCTCGTAGTAGGAAACCGATTTCAGTGTGTTAAGGGGACAAGATGGCTGCCTACAGAGGGTGATTAGTATCAATGATATTGTTTACAAGATGGCTGCCTACATAGGGTGAACAGTTTTGAGATTATAGGTCGAAAATATGCCTGGCTACAGAGGGTGACTAGTTAAGTATTAAAACTTAAAAAGGGAGGAGAAGAGCAGACAGAGAGGGGACAGAATCCCTTTATCAAGTACATTTGGGTAAGAATAAAGATAAAGAGCCAATGAGAATCCAGGTAATTCCTTTGAATCCTCCTCACCTACCCCGGTAATTGCTCTGAGGTATTAACACAAATAAAAATGAAGGAAAATAAAATTGCGGTTGGTTTTAAGTGAAGTAAGCAGTGGGTACAAGAATAGAAACTGTCAAGACATGATGAAATTGAAGTACAGGATGTGTATGAAATTGGATGGAAATAAGAGAAAGGCCGAAGACCATTGCTTGCCATCGAATCAACATAACTGGACCAAAGATGTGAGCGTCATTTATTCAACTTTTCAAATAACTTATTGGCCCAGGTCCTCCTGGGTCATTGGAGGCGGGGTTTCAACCTTTTTGGTCGATCAAAATGGCTGACTTTAAGTGGGAATTTCTTATACAAAGAAGGGGTCTATAAATTAATGGAAAGTTGATAAATTTTCTTTAGATCTTTGTCCTTCTGTAGATGGTAACAATTCATGGAAAAAAAATTTACCTATGAAAAAAAGCTGAAGGAAAAACTTGACATGTTTGATTAAATTTCTCATGAAAATGAGGCTCCATAGGATAGCATTGTGTGGTAGATTTTCGCGATAGACATAACACATGGGGTTCCTATGGAAATTGTCCAATTAAGACACTTTTTTCAGTAGGTGTTGGTGGAAGACCGTCCATATAATGTGATAGCTTGAGGAAAAGTTGGTAAATTTTCGTATAGGACCGGTTAAGACCGTTTATAGACCAACCTTGTAAATCAGACCGCCATACTTTTGTTATGGCTATCACATTTCCGGCAAGGCGAGTTCGGACATGCTCACACATACATTCATCGTAAGAAAATTTTTAATTTTTATTTAACAGTAAATTGAGGGGATTATTGGATTCAATTCGATTGATAGTGTCAAACATGCATGGATTATATTCGAAATGTCATTAATTTCAAGTTAAATCGATAGTTTATATCATTTCTCCATCGAAAATGCTACTTCCGGCAAGGAGGGGTCGCGCATGCGCACAGAACATCAAAATCCAAAATGGCGGACAGCGAGATGATCGACTCACGGTTGCATCGAAACTGCTGGATTATAACAAAATGGAGGAGAATTACATTGTCTCATGCATTTGTATGGTTAATATGTATCCTTATTCAAGACCTGCTGGTATTGTGCAATGCTGAACTCGCCAGGAGAGGAGTTATTCGCCAATGAAACATGCGAGCGATAATGGGTGCATCCTCCATAGCCTTAAGCATTGAGTCTTCGACACACTGTCACTATATTGACAGTCCCCTATGGTAGGTGGTGGGCAACCTGGGCCAGTCGTGCATGATTGCATGCGTAAATCTTTAAAAACTCCCTTCTTTTTTGGCGAAGGGAGACTGGCTCCTTTTCGCGCAGTGTTTGTGAGCAGTTTAATTTTGGTTTTTGCAGGTCGCGAGTAGCTCACAAGGGTCTGAGCAGGCCCTGGCCAAACTGTAACCCTTTAGACCTAGGTGCTGCCCGAGAGTGCATTAATGAACTAAACCCGTCTGTAATCATCATACAGGAGTGCAGCCCTGGTGATGAACTCGCCAGGAATGCAGTCATTCATAAAGCCACCATACTAGGTTGATACATTCCCTTAGGGTCGTCATGATGCACACATTCAGTGCTGGGGACTTTAACCAGTGTTGCATTGATGCATCATGCAAACAACATGAATGCGAATCTTTGAGGTATCATGTTGTCTGTAAAGGGTTTATCCAAACCGAGCAGCTCACCTCAAGGAGACATGACATTCCGGGTCAAGCTGAAACTAGAAACAATCAAATAATCCACTCGTTTCACGCACTCAGCCAAACTTGGCGTTTTCGCTGATTTGACTTGGGGTGTTTTCAACTTACGTCACACAGGACCGTGGCCTTTTTGACTATTGAAAACAAAACAGCCATTAGAGCTTGTGTATTTATAAGCTATGCGCCTTACAGCCTGAACTCAGAACAATATTGAACAGCTGTTAAACTGAATTTTTGTTATTAATATCTAGCTTATATAAATCTGCATACTTTAATGTTAACCCCAAAGCTACATACTTTTACATGTATAGTATTTTCTTGATCGGCGCAAAAAGAAAAAAAAAAAGAAAATGTGATTACCATTTTCTGAACTAGAATTCTTGCCTTGAGAAACCCGATAAAATCTCGTAATTCAAACGAACCTGTTTTGTACCCTGTCCTTTGTAGGCATCTGACAATTTCATCTGTCTGAGGGTAACGCCATCTACACAGAAAACAGGTATTAAAGACACCCTCACCCTTCAATTTTGGGCATCGAGTGTTATTTTTAAAGAGCAATTCTGCCATTTTGAATGAAATTGATAGCTCACAGATGTCATGCATTTTCTGTCAGCTAGGGTGCCTTTCATAAGGGGACCAAAGATTGGGGATCATGTTCCACTACCCTGGCCATCCCAAAACACTGTCAACAACAACGCCATGTTTGCTCCCAGCTGAAGAAAAAAGTACTAAAAATCTGACAAAACAAACATAAAAAGGCACAGGAGGAATACAGAAAAAGGGACATGTTTGTGAGAAGATTCACTCATGTCAATAGTTTGCCAATAGAGGATGCTGCTGTACTGTGGGATGGGTAAGGGTTGATCTTGAGCATCTTGGTTTTTCTAGTGTGATAGCAAAATGGACATATATGGTTATGCCACTGACAGGGATGAGAATTCTTTCCTCTGATTAAAAGGGGAATGCAAACATGGCATTTGGTGACCTATCTTTCATGCTATGCTAATTCTTTAAGGGATTTTAAGCTCACATGCCCTCGTCGTTTTGATGTCAATGTAATGCTGGTGAGTTATCATGCCTGTTCTGCATTGGCGAGTTGAACCTTAGTGTCATCATGGTGCAAGACTGCATGCGTGCATCATGACAACTAATGGGCAAAATGCATTAATCCTTCCTGAGCATCAGAATGGACGCATAGGTTTTATCACCGTGACTGTCTGCAAATAAGGCAGTTAACAGCAGGGTTGTAAATTTTGAGAACTTTGTCTGGTTTCAGATTTTCTCAGTTGGGCATACCTGAAGATTCCTTTCTTGGATCAAAGTTCTGTAGTACAATGGGTTCTAAATTCCTGAACCTTTGTGATTCTCCATACACACTGACCTACAGCGTCCCTGTAACAGCTATTAGATAGGATACCAGGGAAACAAAAGAACAGCAAAAAACAACAACAAACAAACTCAAGTGGCATCCCGGCACACACAGATCGTTTCTGTAATCCTGTGATCCTCCAAGCCACTTATGAAGAAAGTGGATATCTTCCGCCGTAGGCAAAAGTGACTCCATTTTTGTGAATGCGTTTGTTTTTGGTAATTGATATCGGATGAAATTCAGGTGATTCTAAGCGGTATTGAACACATTGTATAGGACTGCCGAGCAAGTATTGAATCGTAATAATGGGACATTGTTTGAAATAAATAGAGAAAACGTTCCTGAACATTATTCTGCTCAGAGGGCTGAAAAAAGATGTTTTGTTTCACATTGATGGGCTATGCCAGATGATCACAATTTAGGGACAGATTTTGAATAAATGCCGGTCTTGTATATGGAAGTCTGCATGGGGATTCCCTGATTTTAGGAATTTTCAAGTTCCAGAGACCAATACATTTACACTCCAATAAAAAAAAAACACCTTAATTTGATGGGTTATGAATTTAAGCATACCAGGGATTTCTGCACTTTTAATCTATATGCGCCAGGGGTAAGGGGTGATGAAAATAACTCTTTATACCACTGAAAGTAGACCTTGGTTAAAAGCCTGTTAAGTAAAAGCGACAGGCATAATCTTCCCCCTACATGTACAAGCGCTGGGCGCTAAATTGAGTCAATACAGTAATATCTGTCTAGGGACAGGTGGGGGAGTGAAACAGAACAGTCTCCACAATTACCCTCCCTGGTGGTTCCCTTTGTTCTGCCCAGTAAATGACATGTATGTTAATGGGTAGAATATGTGCATAGATTAACCAGCTTTCTATTGTACTACAAGTTGTAGGCCTACTTTGTTTTGGCTGAATATTAGGAGGCAAAGTAATGACCTGCTGTGACAATAGTTTATAGGGCATAGAGCACCATGGATACATACCCACAGGTTGCTGGTGATGACTGGTAATTTGTAACTAACCCTTTAATGGATGTGTGTCAGTAACCTTTCCAAGATTTAAAAAAAAAAGAAGAGTTCCCCCTTTGGATAAAAGCAGAGAGTGCGCCCCCTTTTATTAAAAATAAGAAGAAAAAGACATGACCTAATTTCGGCCTATCATAAAGCTCCTGAAACTCCTTAATTTGGGCAAAAAGTGGGAGGTTACGCCAGAGTTGCATTTATGTATCATGGTAGCCCATTAGGCTGGTATTGTCATGCTGAGAGATAATTTATCAATGCACTGTGCGGTTCTTAAATGGTAAATTATTTAACTATAGTTTACATGCAGATTGTAGGTGATACATATGCCAATGATTCCCCTAGGCACTGAGGCACGGGAGCAGTCTCTGAGGTCATCGTCTGTTTGTCTCTGGTGCTAGGCTATTAGCCTAGCTGTCTCAGACAGCACAGGTGGTCTTGCCGCTGGTCAATTTGCAAAGTAGGAGTGGGTGGAAGAAGGGTGGGGGAGGGGTTAGGAGTAGGGGTAAGGGCAAACAGAGATGCTATACTTCCTGGCTTGCTGAATTTATGATTCCCTATATGGATTTCTGGAATTAAGTCCGAAAATAACGCTTTTGGAAAAGTGTCCATGTTGCAGGTTTTCAAGGCTCTTGTCACGCAGTGAACGGCATATGTGTACAAATTATTATTTGCGGTGGACAAAAACGTCTGGTTTAAATTATATTTATATCCTGAAAACGACTTCTTTTGCCATTTGGCTACGTATGACTTTTGGTCTTGTTTTCCTGAAATAGAAACAATGAATATTTTTTTCAGGCTGTGTAGCAACAGAGTGTGCCATCTTTACCCCTGTCTACTGTCTCCCACTCACCATGGAGGCACCCAGGACAAAGGAACCCCCCCCCCCCATTCACCTTCCATCCATCCCACCCACCCAATCCCCTCCAGGAGCAGTGCCGCCATGGAGGAATGGAGGCGTGCTTGCCTGGATGACCCACAAGGAGCCTGCCACTCACCTTAATTTAATCCTTTAGGAACTGCATAGTGCTGAATGTCGTTTGTTGACATGATGCATTTAAAAATGCAAAACTGGTGAGTAGCCCACAGTGCTGCATTCAGCGAATCCTGGAGGGTTGGCATTATGCATTGATGCTCTGTCGGTGCTTAAATGGTTAGAGTTGAGTAACGAGAAACACGTTTTGTATTTGGCTCAGTGCCGGGGCAGCAGTTCCCTCCTGCTCCCCTCTAACCTAATTGTAGGAGTAGCTCACTATGTGTGCTGCATGCAGGGTACGATCTGCACACGTGGAGAAACCTATGTGCTAGCATTCTACTCATAGAGCACCCATCCCTTTTAGCATTTGGGTAAAATAGGAGCCTATCAGGTGACCCAACCCCATCCATGAAATACGGGATATTCATGATTTCAGGAAATCTTTGGCATGTTTGGAGCAGTTATCAGTAGAAGGTGAAAGCGCCGGTGATGCTATTTGTCTGGTTTACCAGGAATGCCTGATATCTGTGGAGAGACTTGTTGTGTATCAAATCATGGTAATTTCCTGGGGAAAGGTGTCCCTGATCGTAGTGTTTCCTGTTTTTTGTCGGCCAGTCAGTGGTATACCTGAAGAGCACCCCAGGTGTTTGCCCTGTATCTAAGAAATTGAATGTCTGAGTTCCTCGATGGCCCCCGGACGTAAAACTAAACAAACAAACAAACAAACTACAAAGAAATAAAATACTGATCTCCAAAAAGAGAAAAGCCACTCAGTTTCAGTCTTAGCACATCTATACATGTAGATGAGTCTCCATATACCCCTTTAATATAATCCCCTTTAGCGAGCAACAGATGTAAAGAGGTGGGTGGGTAATTAAGTTAATGCTGTTAATTACTAACAGATAAAGCCCCCTGTGATTGGCTCCACCAGCCTCTTTCCACCAGCACAAACTGGGTCCTTATTGGTTCTGTAATAGACTTAGCTACTTTGTCACCGCCCCACTGCCACACGATGGATGGGCGCTGACTGTAGTGGAATAGTGAGTAGTATAGGATATAGGTATTTTACCCTGGTCACACAGTGGAGGGGCTGGGAGGACTAGGTATGTTGAAGTCCTCAGTGAAGATATCTGTTGTTGACAATGACAAGGTCGCTTGATGATTTGGTAAATGTGGTTACTGAATATCATTAGATGATATGGTGACTAGATATCATAAGATTGCGTGGTTGATAGGGTAGCTGGAAGTAGATGATAATATGGTAACGATGTATCATTTAGATTAAATTCCATGGTTACTATTGTGATTGATGGTTAACTATTGAATCTCATTAGATGATGTGGTACATGTAACTATGTGGTACCTGAATTTCATTAGGTGATGTGGTAAATCTGGTAACAAGAATGTCATGGTGATAACTATAGTACAGGAGGAGTGGTTGTGGTGGTTGAGGTGGAAGAGACCCCACCACCCCCTCCACCACCTCCTCTGGCACCATCTTCAGCAGCACCACCCACCACCACTGCTGTGTGGTGCTTCTGGTAGGCTGTTAGACATGAATTATTGAAGGCCTTGATTCCAGTGTTAGCCAAAGGCTAGAACCTGGGTAAAGACAGCGGTGCACCATCCTGCTCTGTCTAACCAATGATCTCAGTGTCCTTTAACATGATAATATGCCAGTATGTCATATTTCCGTATATATGTATATGGATCAATAAAAATATCTCAATGCGCCCCTCTGTTTATTGCATGTTATGTCGCTGCCTTTCTTCCTCTTACCTTCTCCCACCTCCTATATCTGTTTTGCCTTTTTTCCCCTTTGTCTGTGTTATGGCTCTGGTCCTTCTCCTTTACATATTGCCTTCAGTGCTCAGTCACCCCTCCCTGCCACCCCCGCCCACCCAAGCTTCCTTACCGCAGCGCGCACCCTATTCCCTAACCTCCTCTTCCACTATCACCGCTCTCCTCTCATAGTTTTTGCCTTGGCTCCAGCCTCCACAATCAGCTCTCCGAGCACATTCTCTGCTCTAGCTATTGATTTGTGTTTTTGGCCATTTTAGCTTATTGCGGCTCGTGTGTGGTGGGTGTGTGATAACACCAGGCCGTCAGACACCACTAGAATGCTGCTGCACAGTAAGTCTGTCCCCTCCTCCATGCTCTCAAATTAACCCTCTGAGCTGCTCCTAGAGGAGGTCATGGATGTGCTCCTAGAGCAGTTCATCGGGTAGCACACAGTGCATTTAATAGAGCAGCACACCGAGCAGTTCCCAGAGCAGGTCATAGAGCACCACACGGAGCAGCACAAAGAGTAGCACACAGAACAAATTACGTGGCAACACAGTCCTGTGAATAATAATAATAATATATAAAAAAAAAACAGTTCACAAAGCAGCACATATAACAAGTTTCCAGAGCAGACCTCTCATAGGGCAACACCAGTGCACAGAGCAATTCATAGAGAAGGTCAAGCACAATGTAAAAGTCCATATAGCAGACCATAAACTAACTCACAGAGCATCGTGTAAAATAGTTCATAGTTCAACAACTAACAGGGCAGTTTACATATATTGACCAGGTCTGAGGCTAACTCAATGTTAATTCCAAGTGATGTCTGCTGTTTTGAATTTTCATCAACTGTTTCATTAATATTAATTCTTGGTTTTGTCTTTGCAGAGTCATGGGCCATCTAGTCTGTCGGTGGAGCGGATCCTACAGGTAAAGGAATAAGTCTTATTCCCTCTTTGCTATTACATTTATCACCTCTATCTAAGCCTACAAGTGCCAGAAGGGCAGGAAGTGGGCACATATTCAATATACCTGATGGCTCACCTAATTCTGTCAATATTGGTGGATGACCCGGAGGAAAGCGGTCAGTGCATTGGAAATCAATGCAAGTCGGAGGTATTACACCATATTACTCTACCTAAGGTCATCATCTACCAACACCTACATAGAGAGCTGTATAAGATATTTAGTTGTGGATAATGGCATTTCAAGATTTAGTTTTTTAATCAAGGCAGATCTTTTAGTTCTGTAGTAGCTCGGTCCCGTCCCCTTCCTCCTGAATCCTCGGCTACAGCCTCCTGGGAACCATCAGTCCCAACCTGAACCCTTTAAGGGCCAAATGATGCCTCAAAGGCATTTGATGCCTGCATCATGCTGACCCTTTGGGACTGTATCGACCCTGGAGATTAGACATGATACATGAATGCAGCCCTGTCCTAGTTAGTAGACTTATCATGCGGTCTTGTTCAGTAGACTTGAAAGGGGTACATTTGTGGCGATCAGTGGCCATGACACATTGATGCATTATGTGACCGTTAAAGGATAAGGCAATATATCACTGTCTCCTGCCCTGGCCTTTCTCCCCACTCCTGCCGCCCCTGCAGGCCCTGTTATGTAGCCTTCCACAGAAGGGTCGTCCATGACCGATAAATCTCCCCCATCTACACCAGTTTTACCTCAGTTAGAAATGTAAATAAAGTATATAGGCATTTTATATGGACAATTTATAGACGACAACCGCACTTGTCCTACCTCTCAAGAAAATATTGGAAGATTCTTTGCAATTTTAAGATGTCCTACTATTTGTGAGCAGCACTTCTTGAGGATGTGTATAGACACCAAGGTGATGAAAGGGTAGTTTAAATTTTGGTTGAGACACTCCCAGTGGCATGATACACACCAATGCAGTGATGGCAGTGCATCTTGACGACAAGTGAAGATGCTGCATTGAGGCATCATGCGTCCCTTTAGTGGTTAACCCTGACCACAGACTTTACAGAAGGTTCAATGTCTCACTATGTAGATTGATACTACTCTGTATGCAGATATGGGAGGCACTCTATCCCAGGAAAGCTGACTCTGAGTGAGATTCATGGCAAATTAGAGCTCTTTACTTAATGAATTGCACAATGTGGCAGTGTTTTCATCTAATTTCTCCCAGTACAAACAACTTGAAATGCTTCTGTGTGATTGGATCCTAACCCTGGGTGCCTAACACAAGCATTGTTTTGTGAACAGACTCGGGCACACTGGGTGCATAAAAATCAATACCGGTCCAACCTGAAAATGAAATTGGGTGGAGGCGCGCACAAATTGAGCAGATAAATATTGGATGGAGGGTGGCATGGAGTGTCTAGGTAGGGGCAGTGGGGGGTAGGAAGACGGGGGTTGGATGGGGTTAAAGGGAATAGGTATATTTTATACCGATAAAATGGGTCTTTAACGTAGGCCGCCATCCTGTCCCCTGCAGAAAAAGAACTGCTCCGTAAAAAAGACAGCGATCTGGTCCTGCGAGTATAAGATCCTAACCTATTATTGACTGTAGGTACTAGTAAGGTACAAGCCTTAGGTCATTTCACTGCCACTTTTACATGTACTGATTCATTGGCGCTGCAGTCTCCCCTCTACACCCCTATACGCCCACCATAGAGGTGACTGGGCTGCCGGACCTACATCATCCGGCGGAGTGATTTGTGACCTCAGCACGCCCAGAGTGGCTTCAGGAAGTGCTTCCACACGGCCTTCCGCTGGTCGCCGGAGGGCGTCGGTAACAATGGTAGTGTAGGATGGGGACAAGCGGTCTGTAGCTGGTACTTAGCCACTGGTTGTCTATTAAGGCAGGTTTCGCTGGTTACTCACGTGTTGTATTATGATGGCTACATGAGAGATGGATAACCAGCCGCCGGGGGTGGTGTCTTAAGGTCAGGGCAGGGCAGGAAGAGGTAGGGACAGGAGGAAAGGGGATTTATATCATAATAAATAGTATAGCTACCATGGTCCTCATGTATAAGGTCGGGCTTCCCTAGCCCACTTAAAAGGGTCTATATCTCCTCTTTCCTATCCCCTCAGGATGTGTGTGGTGCACATATGCGCAGGCACTGACACATTCCTCTGTTAAATTATCAACCTGTGTAGCACGGGATAGCCACTTAGTGCCGCTAAAGTGCTGTAAAACACAAATCAATCAATCAATCAACCATGTATAAGGTGCGACTTAATCACAAATCTGGCTTATAGGGGCTGTTCAGTTCAGATAAATGTGGAAGGTATTTATTGCTGCTTGGATCATACTGAAACTAACGAAAAGTTGAACCTACACTGACCAATAGGAGATGCACAAAGTCAGTGTGCTGCTTAATTAGAAATTCTGCTTTGAAACGAAATTTCACAGTATTGATTTCTCTCAACCTGTGATGAACAGCGCATTGAACAGTAATCAGAGCATATCATAACACATATGAGAAAAAATATCTTGACGTACGTGAAATATATATTTAAGAAAATTAGGAAAGCTTATACATATTTTCTGTGACCTTATACAATATTTTAAAAGAAAAGAAAAAACTCCAGATAGAAGCTACCGGTAGTTAGTTTTTACTTCTGTTCTAGGGTTTAAAACCCTACAAGATTCCCTGTTGCTTGTCTTGAATTTTAGGCTCAACAAGAATCAAGATAAATCCTAGCAACGACACAGGTAAACAACACAAGTCTGGAACTGTAGATAATGTTTCCTTTCCACACCATCCACATGTGAAGAACAGCATACAACAAGACCTGATCTTACATGAGAGGGCTAAGCCTGTAAGTGTCTCAGAAATGTTTTAATGCATTTTGGCCAATCATTGCCATAAGGCACACAATAGTGAGTCAGTATTCCCGACCCTATGTGTTTGATGCCCTCCCTAATGGTTGTCACGCTACTTAAATGCAGGCTCGTGTTATGAGTTACTCACCAGGGCTGTGTTAGTGTATCATGACTTCAAATGGGCATCACACATTGAATCACTGTGCAACCTTCATGGATTAAAAAGACTCACGGTGAGTTGATGAGCTCACTAACAGAATAGTCCCTCTCAGCAGAAACTAGATAGACCCCATTCAACCTTCAAGTCTGCATGATGGCTGGCTGGCTCATGCTCCTTTGTCATCATGATGCACCATAGCAGTGCTGATGAGGCTACTTGCATCATATCGACACCCTGGAGGGTCGCCATGAAGCATGATTACATTCCTGGTGAGTTACTCACCAAAACTACATTCATGCATCACCGCGACTAACGGGTATGAAACGTTATGGCACTATATGGTCACACAGGAGCTAACCCCATTAAGCAGCTGTTTATGTTCCGTGTTCTGAAGTTCTCTTCTGAGATAACTACCCCCATCTCTACTATAGTCCTCACTGGCAACCACCAGAGGATCCACAAGACACTGATTGTGGCTCTGTTATGGTGTGTACGATGCCATGTGGAAGTGCAGGGAATGCTTTGTCTCAAGCTGACCCTTCTTCCTGCTGATTATAATCGATATGTGTGTGAGATGAAGGAATGGGGGTACACTGGAGCTGTCATAGGCCGAATGTGGCTATTCATATTGAGGCAAGGCTACTGAGACAAAATATCTCATAGCATCTACACACACACACACAGGTCTGTTAAACCCTGAAGGGCCTCCTAGTGCTATATAGCACCATGCCCCATTGTTGGTCATAATACATGAATGCAATGCTGGTGAAAAACTCACCCATGTGCTACAGCGTTGACCCAACATGACGAATGTATACACTCTCGAAGGGTGGGCTGAAGGGTCGGTATGATGCATCAATGCAGCACCAAAGAGTTACTTGTCACCGGACATGCATTGGTGCATCATGATAAGAAATAGCAATGAATCTGAGGCCAATATGCAGTCCTTACAGGGGTAAGTCGCTGGGAATGTTGGGTTGATTTTCCAGATGATAAGCTCATTAGCGTTAGTAGTTAGAGTAAAAGGATACATCTCATCTCAGATACCAGATGAGTGCTTCTTGATGAAATTCCCTCAAATGATGGTATTTTTCTCAGACTGCGTGCCAAAGTTTGCTGCTTTTAATCTTGTAATTACTGTCTTGTTAATGAATGTAAGAAGCAGAAAGGGGCTGGCTGTTTCTATCACAACTCCAGGTTTGCTAAGAATGGATCATATTTTTCACATGGGGGATATTCACAAATTATGTCACCATCTAGGGAGCCTACAGCTGTGGTATATAACTTTCAGATTTTGTGACCGATCAGTCTCTGGGATATACAATTGAAAATGTATAGACATATTTAAGAGAAAAAAATGACATAGAGCAGGCCTTGTGCTTTTGGGGGCATTGCTCTTGGAAATGGACCCTAAGTCCTATTTTTGAACGTACCTTCATAGAACTGACTGTGGAAATACCGATAACAAAGGCACTGATAAGACTAAGGACAATGTGTACTTTTTTTTTTTGTTAAGAGTAATAATGAAGTACTTAGTCAAACTGTGCCAACCTCCAAACCCACACCACCAGTTAATGAAGATGGGGAAGTAGTATAGAGAATGGGGCGTGGGTGGAAGGGAAGGTATGGCTTGTCCTTTGAGGCCAGCACAGTATTCAAGTACTATGTATTTTTGTCATATCAAATGCATAAACACAATCCTGATAAGGAACCCATCCATGAATTGCATTAATCCAGCACCTCTAAAGGATGTCTTGGACAGTATTGGTTGTCCTGATGCACCAATGCAGTGCTGGCGAGACTATTTGGTGCATTATAGCGAACATAAGGAGCATACACTTGAGACATCGCATGACTCTTAAAGGGTTAAACAGCGCCTGCATGGTGAGGCTCTTATAAGATTGATTTTCGCTGATTCCCAGCATGTCAGCAGGGAGTCTTTGGAAGTAAGACAAGAAACCTGCGGCGACGTAGGAGCACGTCCTAATTGTGACGTTGATTTATTAATCCCCCACAATGTCATGCGCCACGTAGGCTTCCTGTCTCTTCCAGTAAGAAAACACTGTAGTCAAACTATCGTTTGATATACCTAATGTGAGTGATATGTAGAGTATCATGTATCTAATGTTTCTCCAAGGAACATAATGTTTTCATGGTTTCATCTTTTTCACAACCTATAATAAAGTGAACATGTAACGCCACATCATACATAAACTTGACAACTTGCAAACGAATGCCTGTTATAAAATCTCCCTAATGATTCTAAGACGACCCCCACTGCCCATAGCTTTTTAATGTTACATGGCTGTGTGAAAAACAGCAAGATTCCTTTCCTGCTTTTCTCAGCGGCCTTAGCAATGTTCCAGGGGGTGAGATAATACTATAAAATTGCTACCACAAGAACTGTGATTTCCCCACTTATTTGAAGCACATTATGTCGTCTCGGCTGGTAAGGCTACTTGAGGATTTGCCTCCACTGCAGGCAGTGCGTGTTGTGTATATTACAGCACTTGTCCTCACACAAAAGGCCTTGATTACCTCTGAATGTACACCATCCCACTATTGATCAACTTAACCCATCAAGTGCCGCATCATGCATTATGCCTATAAGTATCATGAATGCAGCCATGGTGAGTAACTCGCTAAGGCTGTTTCATGCATCATGCCGGCCCTACACGTTTGATACAGTTTCAAATGAGCGCAGAGATGTATCAGTATAGTGCTGATGAGTTACTCGCCAGCACTTCATTTGATTCATCAATTCAAGTACATTAACCTGGAAGACTAGTTTGACTTTAAGGCCACTCAAAAAAAACAAAAAAAAAAAAAATGGTTTCTCATCACCGCGCGCATTATAAAATTGTGTTTTGAATTTTGAATTTTCATTTAAAAAATCATGGTATTTTATAATCAGTAAACTCTACTAAACTCAAAATTTTCGGTTTCGCTCCATGCAGTTTTTACCCCGATATGCCAAGAGTTTAAAAAATAAGAAAAAAAAAAGAAGATTTCAGGAACTTTTTTTCACCAATCAAAATTGTCAGACCAGACATGGGCATCTCTATTTGGTTGCTAGGGTAAAAGGTGAAATATGTCTGTGACTACATGGCAAAACTCAATATTAGAGGAGATAAACAAGTGAAATGATTATAATCAGACCAGATAAAGCCAGCAGGAAGAAGAGTGAGGATACGGTCACTATCTAAGCCTCAGAGCAGTAGAAGAGGTTAGAAACCATGTAATGGTGAGAGGACAGAGGAGAGGGTATCAGACACTGGATAATTGGTAGACCCACACCTGGCGGTACATGCTGCCTGTTCAGCCCCAGGTGAGCCATCATGGCACCCATTAACTATCCAATGTACCACCCATAAATCTCATCTTACCATGACACTCAAGTGGTAAGGGGTTGGCCCTCTATAAGCAACATAGTGCCTCAGGATTTTGGTTCATCGCCAAGATGCACCAATGCAGTGCTGGTGAATCTAGTTGCCAGGAAATTGGGTCACTATTCGGAGCTTCCATCAGTGTTTCCAACCCTGGAGGGTCGTCATGACGAGATACCAATATGTAGTTGATTGGCAATGTGTTTCCAACCCTGTAGGGTCGTCATGACGAGATAACAATATGTAGTTAATTGACTGATCCCATAAGCATTGTCAAGATGTGCTTTATAGAAAACTTGAAGATTGGGACAGTAGGACAAAGATGAGCAGACAATCTGACCCATTCGAGTTACAATTGTAATGGTTGTAAGTAACAGAGCAACAACATGAGAAGACAAGTGGGGGAAAAAAGTAGCTGACACACTGTTTCAAGAATATTAATTTAGCCTTGTAATCTATGTATTTAAACTCTCCCACGCCTGATGCCTTCTTTGATTGAGAATGGATGGGCAACAAATCCACAATCTGATAGCACTTATCAGAGTGTTTATCAATGCTGGTTTCCCCATCATATATTGGTGCAGATATTGGCGCAGCATGCCAGTGTAAGCACAGTCTCCCTCGAGACCCACCCACTCATTCAAATACGACCTCCCCTACCCCTAGAAACCTGCCATTTTGGTGACGTCAGCAGTAGTGCCGCCACCTAGCGGGGGTGGAGGGTGTGACAGGGGTGGGCGATAATATGGGATTGAGAGGTAGTGGGCGATAATAAAAGACGTGGGCATTTCTGGATTGTCATGGTGCTGCATCTATCACAAACAGTGAAAGGTAGTAAGGGAAACCACCCAATACAGCCAAGTAACCCCCCCCCCCAGCCAACCCCCCATCCATGACTCCACAAACCTACCACATGTACAAGGTCCAGTGGTTTCTGTGTGTATACAGTTATTTCATGTGTAAGTTCCCTATGAGATTTCTTCCCAATAGTGAACTCTAATCATACCATAGGGATACACATGTAGCAGATGTAGCACACCACCATTGTGTCAATAGTAACAGTAACAAAGGACTTACAGCTCATTCTGATTCTTGTAGTGACACCTTACGTGCTTGCAGGAACCAACGTCCTTCTGGCGATGTTATCCTGTGGGATAAAATGTTAACCATAGCATTTTCCATTACACCATTGCCTGCAGCAATTCCCATGTCCACCCCATAAGATTGTGACACTGACTATGAAAGGGTGGACTTATGCACCGATGTAGTGCTGATAGGTAAACGTCCCAGCACTGTATTCATTCATCCATCATGACGACCTATGAACAAGAAGCTTGAGTTATCATACTGCCCTAAATGGATATGGATTGTGTGTCTACATATTTAGGTGGGGAGCACACAGTGCTATATAATGTTAGTCTATAGAAGTATGTGAGTTTGTATTGACCATGGCCAGCTGCCAGTGAGTTGTACACATATATAGTGTGCAGGTTCTGAGGTACTAGCCCTTTAAGGACTTATTGTATTTTGTATTTGTATTTGAAAACTTTCATTGCTTAATCACAGGGTGGTCTTCCTCGTAGCAATTTGGTCTGACCAACAACCTCGTATACAGTAGAGACATATAAGATCCATCTGGTATTAATATGACAATAAGGCATAACACTTGTTTAGATCAAGCTTCCTATCCTATTGTTGAGCACATGGAGAAAACAATGTACAAGCGAATAATAAATGATCCCAGCATCAGATTAGTCTCAGAATGCACTGAAATTTTCATTCAGTTGTAAAAAAACGAAATTTTCCAGAATACGTACCTATTTCTAACCCCATTGCATGAAACAGAGAGAATACGGACTCTGCATGAACAGGCCATTATTTTTGGCCTAATGACGTAATAAATCTCTGCCTAATTATTTGGTCACATCTCCATCCAGTATAGATAGTGGGTTGAAATTACAAGCTGTAATTAGCATTCATCTAAATAGCTAATCAAAAGTCACGACGTGAGTGTAGGTTACCATGACACAATTTTCTGGTACCTGAAGCCAGCATACCGTGTTCTTTACCAGCACCTGGGCACATCTTGCCCATCATTTTTGAAGGGTTTGTCTTAGGCAAATATGGAAGGGGGATTTGGAGAGAGAGGGATCAAAGTAATTTAGAAAACAAGCCAAAGTTTTAAGTTAGCTGGGCTATATAACAGCTCAATAGGCTATAAGCCCTATAGTCTTTGGACATATTCCAAATATGGTTTGTCTGCATGTGTGTGGGACAAGGGATAGTGTATATTGTATGGGTAATTAACTGGCTACAGTGTCACTGGGTCAGTGTGCCAATACATGTCAAATTGCAGCCTACAGGGAGGAACTGGGAGGAGGGGGCTGAAGGAAGGTTAAATGTGAGGGTATATCAATTATAGAAGGGCAGAGGGGGTAAAAGTAGGGTAACTTACACCAGTATTGATAGCAGAGATGTCAGACCTTCAGATATCCGTCTATTTTCAGATGTTCAAACTTTCCCAAAAGTCAGACATCTCAGAGGCTTCTTCCATCTTGTGGTCATAACATAGATAGGGCAATTACATTAATCATAGATAGCCTTACAACATGCCCGTTTTACTTCTAGCAGGGATGTAAGTCTTCAGGTTTTATCAGGATTTCCTGATTTCTGAGAATTTTGAATGACATGTACTTTCATAATACGAGTGGTAAAGGAGGGCTGTTTTCAAAAATAGAAGGCTTTTAT
Source organism: Acholoe squamosa (assembly GCA_949317995.1). NCBI lineage: Eukaryota > Metazoa > Annelida > Polychaeta > Phyllodocida > Polynoidae > Acholoe > Acholoe squamosa. The sequence goes on from OX439042.1 coordinate 63,967,351, forward strand.
AATGAGTTTGTATGGTTTCCTGATTTTTGTCCATGCCTGACTTACATCCCTGTTCTAGGGAGCATAAGGCTGAGCATAATTCAGTCTTCAGCAGGGGAAATTAAGCATGCCTTGTGCTGCCCTCTAGCCTTTTCTAGACAAACCACCCTTCAGAGAACAGAGGCTATATGAAATCTTATTTCAGAGGACATGAATCTAAGCTGGCTTCTGATTGGCTAAAATTCTGATGCAGTCTTTTAATTGTTTTTCTATGACCATCCAATCTGGAGATGGCTTTGAAGGTTTTGAATGAGGGGAACAGGTTGAAATGAAGATTTGATGGGTGCTTTTAGTATGATAAATTGAGGGAAATGGGTGCTTTGCTAATACCCAAAATTCAGAGGTTGAGCCCATACCCAACTGACATCTCTGTGATAGGGACAAATGGGAATAGGTTGCTTAAGCAGGGTTTAAAAAGTAACTTTGACATATGTATCGACCGGGATTTCATTCAGAAAATGTCCCTTGCAAATTGCACAAATATCTCTTCGATAATCGTGGAGGATCTTTTCAAATGTTTGTCTGCTTTACCAGTACCATAGAGCTCATGTGATGCATCATCAGTAGAGCACTGGTGAGTTATCTACCATAGCTGGATGCATTTTTCATGATAGTTGATAATATATTAAAGCACTATTGTGACCCTTAAAGAGCTTAAAAGCTGAACAAACGTGGATCAAGTTATCAGTATTCAATATAAAGTGCAGAATTCTGTAACCTTGACCGACCACATGATCCATCACCCACTGTCTGCCAACCTAACAAGCATACTGCCTTGTTACGTTGACGTTGTCAAGTACTCAAGTCACTGTGTATTTTATGCTGTGAAGTTTAAAATCAGTGGACAGATTGTCGCCTTCCCTGCTTTTCTGTGAAGGACTTTTTTTTTCTCATGAAATGTCTGTATTTAGGGTGTACTTTTTTCCTCCCTTAGATTTACAGATATCCATCGAAGAACCTGTAGATCTATATTGGTTGAAATGTGGTCCTCAACGGGATTAAGACAATAAGATTGCCCTCTACCCTCCCACTATAGCCTTCACCTTTTACCACAGACCTGAAGTATACATGTGCTGAAGTCCATTCTATTATAGCCAATATATACTACTAGTATATCATGTTGGTAACTATGAACCGCTGTTCAGCTAACTGATAGGCATGTGTACCTTGGACATTCATACAGCGTACTTTACTCCCTGTGGAGTATATCCAGACGTTACTCGCCTCACCTCAACATTCACTGACAAGTGGAATCATGATTTACAGCTCTGATATGGATATTGTTAGTGTCTCTTTGTTCTTGTTGATTTTAAACTATGACGGTGCTGATTTTGTCACTGACTAGGGGACTGACTTAAATTTAAGTCGTAATAAAACACAGAGATAAAATATAGGCTACCATAGGATAATAATGGGAGACAAAATTAGCAAGGTCAAAATCGATCTGACTCCTTGATACCTTGTGATAATATTGATGAATCAACAAGGGGGAAAGGGACCCCATGCCGAGGTACCTTGACAGAGGTCTCCATCCATTGTTGGTGGTAGCTTACAGAATTTGGCACATTTCTTCAGGGGCACCCGATAGCTGTTAGATTGGAATTCTGATCTGGAAAGGGTCTTGTTTTTTGTTGACTTTGCTGGGTGCTGAGGTATACATTATTTCTATCTAAGGCCGCATTATCACGCCTCCATGGGATGGTGTTTCACTATTCTCTTGATGCATTAATACATCACAAGTGCATAAATGCATTGGCGAGTTACTGCATTCATTCATTAATGCATACAAATAATTGTAATGTATCAATGTTCTAGGAGGCAGTATAAGAGTAGCCCCCCTCCCCCAACACACACACAGACACAGGGGTGAAGGAGGTCCTTATCACATTAAGGTGGTCTCCAGGTACCACCTGCGTTCTGCCACATTCTATTATTAACTCTTTAAGGGGAGCAGGTTACTTAGTAACTAGATACAAGCACCCCTTGTGGTTAGGTAATATATTGCCATTGACAAACTAGAATCCAGGCTGTATAGACTAGATTTATATACATAGTTGAAAGATCGGTAAGATTGATAGTGCATATGATGAGTTTAGGGTATTACCCATGAGGATATATCTCTTTAAATATTTATCATAGAGTATGAGAGCTCCATTTTAGTGAGAAGGTCTGCTTTCCCATCTAGCCTGATTGCTGGCCTAGCCAATGGTAGAAAACAGTGGCGGATTTAGAGGGAGCGGGGGCGCACGCCCCCCCCCCCTTTTTCCCCAGTACTTAAGAGTTTAACCACATATTTTGGACCCCATAATTTGTCCAAAAACCCTGTATCCGCCACTGGAAATGAACGTAGAATTTCAAATGTACTCCCAAATGAATGTTGAAAACAACATGTTTGTCACTGTACTTTAAACCATTTAGGGTTGCACAAGGTCTTAAAATTCACGTCATGATGTACCAAAGGAGTGCTGGGAGTTTTCACCAAGACCGCGTTGTGCATCATGCTGACCGTTTGAGAATGTGTAAATTTCCCTTAGTGTTGTCATGTATGAATAGGAACTCTGTGAGTTACTCGCCAAGGCTGTATCCATGCATCATGATGACTAATCGAGCGTTTAAGCACCATGCGGCGCTTATATCAAGAGACATCCCGATGTGCTCATAAAGTGGCCCTCGTTATAGTGCTGACATAACTCAAGCTTTATTCACCACTAGTACATCAGCCCCCATGTGGATTGAGTGGAGACTAGGGCCGTAATGTAATATTTGTAGGTTGTCAACAATAAAACATATACTACCCTGTACACGTCTGGTATGCCAACAGAATGATCGTGTAATAGGTGGTAATGTCCCCTGGTATAGTCACCACAGGCTGCGCTGAGCAACAACAATGGCTGCAATATAGGGACGTAGTATATTGACTTCAGAGCCTGTATATTTTTTGTATATCCATATTGTTGGTATGGTTAGGAACTCAGGTATAGTTTTTTTAGATCTACATGCCGACCTTCTTTATTGAGTTAAAGCAATGATGATACACAAGACAGTAGGCAGGAAGATGGTTTCAGACACAGTATGACTAGATACAGGGTCTACATAAAAAAATAAAGAGAATTTTATGAATTTTGCTAAAACACAAGGGGGAAAAAGGAAAAATTTACACGTTGGGGGGACACAGAGCTTTAAGGCTCCGTGAAAACTCATTATTTGAAATCAAAATTTCAGTACTGACCCTGCACAGAAGGGGGCAATATGGCAGCCTACATGGATAGACCAGTGACAGTGCTATATATATAGTCCCATGGTAGAGCTTCATCATATTAACCTCCATGCACGTTAACTATGCAGACATACAGGTAGCTCTATGGTGCTTTACACGCTGCGGGGGCTGTCTTTTGTCTTGGAGCTCATTTTTCAAGGAGGCTGGGGGCTGGGCGCCTGGTTAAATATTGATGCTGCACGAGTCCTTTAAAGGGTGGGCAGGAAGCATCAAGATGCACATATACGGCATCAGTATCAACTCTTACTGCATTGGTGTATCATGCTAGTCGTGTGAGAGTGTATCAAACCCAGCGATACCTGAATGGTGTGTGAAACTGCCATATATTCGAGTACACTAATACACGATAAAAACAGAGAGCGTAGTTTGTCAATGACACTCTGGCCCTCAAAGTGTTAGCACGCTGACAGGCCCGGCCATCTGTCACTGAGAGATAAATTAGTGCAACTGCCCCTTAAATATTACTACGCGATCTCACAGGCAGGCAAGGCACTTAAGATTTAATTTAACCCATGGTTCTAAAAGTATGTTTATGGAAATGAGAAAAAGGTTATTTGTGTGAAGAATTTCGAAAAATGGTCTGTAGTTTATACCCGATGTTTCTATTAAAAAGGTGATGCCATATTTCACAGATCCTTCTTATCCGATTCATTTTACATTAACGACTGAAAGGTCACCTTCTGGTGTCTCAGGACCTTTGAGGAAGAATGTGATTTCCAACAGTTTCACCAGCTTCTTAAATAAAAACCACAACTTATGAAGACACGCAAAATGTCCATATTTGGTGACAAATTACTCAAGGATACCCAATAAAAGAAACGTGTGTTCAGTCTCTACAAAAAAAAAAGCTGTGGCAGCGAATCAAGGCAAGTAGCCTTAAATAGTGTTGTCGAGTGACAATCCAATTAAATTCCCGTTTCATGTCGGAAGTGCAAGAAGTCTGGCTTGTTCCAAGAAAAGGGCAGAGGCAATACAGTATAGGGAAGTGATTGCCAAACGTGGATGTGTTTTATGTGCTGTCATTCAGGGGAAACACATGAGGGAAAGGGGGGGGGGGGGGCAGGATGACATGGGTAGGCCAGCAACACCTTGGTAGTAGTTCATCCATTGCACACAGGGTGGCGAGTCAATACAGTGATCTTGCTGTGAGCTACCTGCGTCCTTTCATTGCCGACAACTTTGCCTCTTTCTACTCTCTATTGCTGAATTTGTACGTCTGGCCAACCCTTGTATGGTTGGCACAATGTACCAATGGATTCCTGGCGAGTTCCTCATGAGGACTGCTAAATCCATGCATCGTCACGGCCAAAGGACAATGCTGAAGTTATAAGCTGATAGAACATTCACTATTGAGGAACGTACTCTTAGTTGGGTTAAGAAGCAAGTTTTTCTCTCTTCTGGGTGTATTGCCGCAACTCCATACCATCTCAATAAGTGCAAAAAGGTGGAGTCTAGACTTTTTTTGTAATAAAAGTGGCGTAATTACGGTAATTTCAGAAAATAAAACATGGTAATACCATCTATGCAAACGCCGCCAATTCCATGTGTAACACGTAGAGATTGGTCGCATTCTGACAATATTGATGTGTTTGAACTCAGGTCATTGTCACTGATTACTATGATAATGATAACGGACCACGGCTATGGAGGCCGCCATGCTGTCCCCCCACCTAGTGAATCCGCTTGTTCTTACATCAGGAGAACATGACCAGCTTTTGAGCTAGACTATTCACTTCATCTACATATATTGGGTGCATATAGCACCTGATGCTAATACTATAATAGTATTTTTCTTATTTTTTCCCCTCATACACACACACAAAAAAGAAAAGAAATAGCCAGTGTAGTGAACGTTTGGTACGGGGATTTGAATTAGCACCGTCTTACATAAGCACCAAAGATCTGGGAGTGTTGAACCCACTGAAAAAAAAATAAGCGCCTGTTTTGAATAAGGAGCGGGGACAAACACCCCCCCCCCCTCCAAATCTATAAGCACCAGGACCCTATAACACACTTATACGGTGTACTTCATATCCTAATAAGCACCCATCCAATATCTAGTACATGTGATATATTAGCAAGGATCGATAGTGGACTTATTTATCATAATTGGACACATGTTTCATGACACTCAACATGAAAAGGAAGTTGGACTTTGATGCACACGTCCTCATGTTAAAGCTATCTGATATAGACTAATGGGTCAATGGTCGTAAGCTGCCACTTTGGGTAGGAAGACTAGATTTATATTTAACTATTTTACAGTCACAGAGTGTTTTAATACGTAAATGACTTTGCCTGTTGGTCGCCATGATGCATGGATGCAGCCCCAATGATTTTACTCGCCAGGGTTTCATTCCTGCATCGTGGCGTCTCTTCTAAGTTATTTGCCAGCACTGCATTGGTGCATCATGGTGAAAAATGGACACATTATGGCTACGATGTAGGATTTAAGGGCTGGTTTAATGGGCGAAGTTCACTCCATATGTCACAGTGTGAAACAGATCGTCCTTTAGACCGGAGGTACACCTGCCCATATACCTTCACTACGGTAATATCTTGAATTAAAATGATCTAATTATAGTAATGTCAAAAACTAAAAGTGCCGTCACTGTGTATTGACACAAATGCTGAAAAGTTATGATTGGTGCATCATAGCGTCAGCAAAACATAGATATGAAGAATTTATCTCGCCAAGACTAAATTGATAAATACTTAAAAAAAAAGCACACACCCCTCTTAGGGTGTATCCAGTGTGACTAGAGGGTCAGCATGATTGATAAACCAGTGCAGCCTCTGAGAGAAGCCTTCCATACAGGGATGCATCCATCTATCATGAAAACCAATGGCTACAATGCTTTAAAGAAATACCCCGCCCTGAAAAAAATTAAGGGTTAAAGTAAGATTTGCATTGCTGTATGTTAATGGGATCTGGTTCTTGTTTTGCTGCTTTATCGTGGCGAGCACCCCACAGCCCCATTAGGGCTGGGTTGACAGTCACCTGCCCGCAATCAATCCATGCGCACTGCCTGGGTCAGACCGATCAGCAACAATTACTGCTCCTATTGATAAAGCACTCAGGTGTTAGTCCCACGAAGCCACCGCCGCCTTCACTAATTCCTGAAAGGCTACCAAAGCCACTTGCAGTCACCCACAAAGTCACCTTATACCACGGCTGAAGCCACTTGGAGCTGCAGCTGAAGCCATTCATTGTTACTGATAAAGCCACTGACGTGTTTTGCTGATTGAAATGTATGAATAGAATCACATGTACCCCATGGGAGTCCTCTCATTTCCCCAAAAAAAAAAAAAAAATAAGACCTAAGTAAAAAGAAAATAAATTAGAAACAGATTCTGTCGATGGGAATACAACAAGTGAAAGCGTGTGTAGTAAGGGGGTCATGTATGGTTTAAGTAATGGAACAAAGTATAGAGAGATGTGTACTAAATGCTGTTAAGTATTTATTGTTGATACAAGATATTTACAGGATGGTATGAGCTTAACACCTTGAATGAAATAGGCTTTTGAAAATTATGTTCTGATAATCAACATTGTTTCTTTATGACTCGATGCTGCTGCAATCAAAAATTCCAAAAGTGCCTTGAGTAGGTGGTCTTGAGACTTCATTTGAAATAATTATGAGACTTTGTGATTAAGTACCAAAAATAATCTTATTCCTTCACGACAAACACAGAAATGTTGGGGAGTGAGTTCAGAAATCTAATCCAGCTGTTAGAGAGGCCTCCAATTACCTGACATTTCAGCCCTTTAATGACCGTATGCAAGATGCCTCCTAGTTCTTATTCCTTTGTAGTCATTTGCCACTAGGGAGTGTAGTAGTCCGCCTTGGTGTCACCAATGCAGTACTGGTGAAGAAATTGGTGACTTTGCATTGGTGCAGCCTGCAGATCCTTGAGGAGTGTACCAACCCCATAAGGTCAGCATGATGCATGAATGCAGCAGTAGTAGTGAGTAATCATGTTGACATTAAGCTACTTTGTGGCCCTTAAAGTGTGAACAATGAAATAGAAAGCTGTGATGTGAAGAAGAGTAATGAGGATTATGACTGAAGTGCATTTTGATATTGCCTGAAGCATTGCTGATTAATTTCCAATGCTAGGCGTACATATATATTCTACATGTACTGAGATTCTCTTAATGCTATGTCTGTCAGTATTGCCTTCTAAAAGACCATAAGCAATATTCATATATGTAGTACTGAGGTTGCCCTGAGGGCGTAAAATAGTGTATTATCTACTTACTACATTACCTCAGCAGAGTGCTCTGGTTCTGTCATTAATAATGATTATGTATGAATGTATGCACCCCTGGCAAGGCTACTCACCAGCACTGCAGTCATACATCATACTCTTTGATGATTGGCATGATGTACCAATGAAGTGCCGGCGAGCAGGGTCGCCAGCACTACATTGGTGCATCATGATGCCAAAAGAACATAAACCCTGAGTCATTATGCTGCCCATAAAGGGTTTTAACGACCCCAACTCATCCCACACAATAGCCATGATTTCCCCTCGGACGAGGTCTCCTATAGTTAAGTAGCAGCTATTGCTGAGCAGGTCACCATTTTGTCCCCCAAAGTTTGTCGTCTTGTCCACCCTGTCTGTCATACTGTTAGTTCCCTAAACAAACACATCTCTGACTGATGAAACATAGCCCAGCTGGTCTCCTAGTATGTAGGTTTGAGTCTCTATGTGAAAGGGATACATAGATAGAACTAAACGACCGTGGTGTACGAGGTGGCCGATCCACCACGAGGGAGTTGTCTCCCCCGAGGGCGTTAGCCCGAGGGGGAGACAACTCCCGAGGGGTGGATCGGCCACCGAGGACACCAGGGGAGTTTAGTTCTATATTTATTTTATGTTTTTAGATGTTTTAATAAGGAAAAATTATCAAAATCCGGTACCGTAGTTCCCCGTAAAAGCGCCGATCCGCCATTTTGAATGTTTACATGCACCCAGAAGGAGGCTGCAGTGGTGGATCGGCCGCTGTGGTGGATCGGCACACGTTACGCCACTGGGGGTGTGCGGATCGGCTCCCTAATGCTATCTCTATGGGAAGAAGTTATTCACATAAAATAAACTGATATTATGTTCGATATATGCAAGCGAAATCCTGAATTACATTGCAAACATGTGTGCATCGTGCTCACCCTTATTCACTTCCGAAGCGTTGACAAGGTGACTGATACAGGGCTCACGAGAACTCACAAGCACTGCATTGGTGCATCATGACGACAAAGGAACATGATCCAGAGGAATTGTGCTACACTAAAATAGTGACTAACAATTGCCCTATTCGCTGGTTCCACGCCTGTCCCTGCACACCAACCACTCCTGCTGACCGGGTACCAACATAAGGTCACGTGGGCTGTCACGTGCCTGCCTCTCAGCCAATAATAAATGCGACATGAGCGAAGAGTAGAAGTAGGTCATTTAGGGCAGGGCCCAGCATTTGCTACTGAAATACAAGGTCTAGAAGACGTCAACCTGATGTCGACTTTACCAATGATGCTATAATATAGGGTAACTGACCATTCTAAATGTGTCTAGGGTGTATCTGAGAAGCGCATTTGCCCGATAGTCCTGTAAGTCTTTACGATATCCATGATAGGAATTTCCCATTTATAGATGGCAAGATATACATGATAGTTATTCCCCATTATGATAGATGGTCAGATAGCCATCTAGGCAACATGATGGGGAATTCCCCATTAGATGGCCAGATATCCTCATGGGCTGTAAGGTGGGCCGATAGGACCTTTACCTTGCTATAGGGGTCTGATAGTAAGTACTACCATTACCGCGTAGATGGATGGGCAACCCCCACACATGAACGTGACTCCCCTGTCGGCCACCAGGACCGCCACCGTCGCCAATCAAACAAATGATTGCCACCGCTGCGCGCCCTGGCGGATATTAAGCAGCACTTCCGGTCGGCGCGGGACGAGATTGTGCGTGCAGACGGCGACGGTGATATCTTGATGCTGACAGTCATAGAAAAAGAAGAGAAAGAAATGTGGCCAGACAAAATGGGTCAGTTAATTCTAAAACAGTCTGTATATATATAGCAATGAATACAGCCACCCAGACAGAGGCGCATAGTGTGGTTAACAATCTGATGCTTCAAATGTCATTATGGTGAATGAGGACTTGAGGATAGGTGGTATATATGTGAATGCACCATGCTTATTGGTCAGCATGGCATATAGAAGCAATCTCGCCAGAGCTGTATTCAAGCATCATCTCAACCAAACTGGGTCGAAAGAATTAAACCCTAAATGATGGATCACTGCAGTGTTGGCGAGGAGACTAGCCAGCAGAGCTTTGGTGCATTATGATAGCAAAGTATCATGAACCAGTAGGGGCCATGTTGTCCTTTGTGGGTTTATGTCTTGGTCTGATCGCGTGGGTTGAGAGGTACATGGATCTGGGTTCATGCTGAGAAGAAAAGATGTCACTCAGGCTGTAGCAGGCACAAGGTGGGAGGGGCGGGCAGGACACAGGTGTAAAGGGAAGGAGAAGGCAGGGACCCAGTGACACGAGTAGAAGTAGTAGTATACAGTAGTAGTATGTGTAGAAGGGCTTCTGACCCGGGTAAACCATCCGTCACCTGGACAGCCTAATGCACGCTCATCCAGGCCTGCCCCCACCCCAGCCGCTCCGTGCGCTGCACCCCTCACCCACCATGACCCGCCGGTCACCCCACCCCACCCAGACCCTCCAGTCACCCCAACCCCTAACCCCTTCCGGCTGCCTGGCCCTCCAGCCGCCCCGCCCTACTCCAGTAGCCCCGCCCGACCACCCCGCGAGCTACTCCCTCACCTGGTGAGCAGCTCACTCACTACCTCTAATGAAACACTCCATCTTCTCCTGCTCTCCTCTCATCCACATCCACCTTCCTGTGTGTTACCCCCCCCCCCCCAGTACTACCCATACCACCCTACTTCAAACACCCCTAAAAGGTCTTTATCTCCTCTTAGTGTGGTAGTGGACATGGACACATGTATCCATCTATAGAGCTGATTTCTAATGTAAAGTCTTTTGCATCAAAGTGATTTATATTAGATTGTTTAGAGAAATTTGGTTATTCTGAAGGAGGGGAGCAGTTCTCAGGTACGCCCTGTTGAACAAATGACCATTGATTTTTCAGCATTCTCCGAGACTGACACACAAATCCACCTAACAAAATAGGATGCAAGGGGAGAAAAAAAACAAGCCATATCTGAAATAAAACACGTGCATTTCAATAAGAAGATGGGGAGAAAAACAAGAGGATGAGAAAAAGAAGCCCCTCAATTACCGACCCACCCATTACCTAACCAACACTGGGCTTCCCTAGCCCACTTAAAAGGGTCTATTTCTTCTCTTTCCTATCCCCTCGGGATGTGTGTGGTGCACAAATGCGCGGGCACTGACACATTATTCTGTGAAATAGTAATGTAGTTCTCGCCATGAATATGACGAAATGGCGTTAAGCATCTATTACTCACTCACTCACTCACTCACTCACTCACTCACTCACTCACTCACTCACTCACTCACTCACTCACTCACTCCTAACCAACACCTTAAGTGTCACATATTGGATTGAGGCATCATGATGCATGAATGAGCTCACCAGGGATGCATAAAATAATGATCCTACAGTCATTTTACTTACCTGAAGAGTTATGTCGACAAATTGACATTTAAAGCACCCGGTCTCCCTCAAATGGTTCAAACAAGGCCGCTACTAGAAAATCTTTTGATGAAACCACCAAAAGAAAACTGAAAAGATAAATTTATAAAATAACTGAACCAAAAACACAGAAAAGGACAGAGGGGAAAAAAGACACTTTTCAGGGCCCGAACCATCAACTTGGAAGTCATCCATGTCTCCCCAGGCTTGCAACATAAGAGCACCAAAAGAAACATGATTTTGGAAAGAAGCGATTAGGTAAAAAGTAGTAGTACCATTAACGGCCTGAATCAAAAGTGACAAAAAAGGCCGGCTTCATATTCCACAAAATAACTGTTCTTTGGCGGGAGAAATCCCCTGTAGTATTACTTAATGTGTCTGTGTTTGTGGCAGAATAAAATATTGGAAAGGGGTCAGAGGTTTGGGGAGAGGACTGGTAAAACCTAAATTGTGGAAACAACATGCAAGACTGCTATTGTTCTTTTATAAGATACGATCTTCATTCAACAGGGGATACAAACATATTCATGAAGCACTGGCCATATCCGGACCATATGCATGTCATATGTTAATAGAAAAAAAACTCCCTTTTGAAAGATCATTGAGCAACCTCAATAAAAGCTTTCTGTTTTGACAAGCAGTGTACATGCATCTTAGAAGAGCAGCCTCTAACTTGATGGAAGGCATCACAGGATTGGACACAAAGATTACTGGTACCCAGCGTTCCTGTAGCGTTCCCGCTGCGTTCCTGACATCTCTTCACGAGATGAGCACATTGCGGTGACTCGCACATTCAGCAAATGAAAGCAAGAGTAACGAGACAATTTACGTACTGCCCTGCATGTCGACACACGCACAACAGCGATGATTAGTCAGAAAAAAAGGGGACAGGGAAATTGGTTAAAAAGGTCAGGGATGAAGTGGGACCCCGGGAGTACAATAGTACTCAGTGTGCGTCTGAGTACTATTGTGTGGAGTGGTTAGGAAGTGTATTACGGTCTGATTGCAGCGCCATGGCCATAGCGCTGGCAGTGAAACAAAGAAATACGGAATTGAAGATAGAGAAAAAATGTAATTTGTCTATGATCTCTTTGATTTTCTTGTGAATAGGAGATGGTTATCTATGTGCAGGGAAGATAGTACATGTATCATATTTTTAGGTGTGCATTATCATTAATCATGCACTTATGTGTTATCTAAGAATCTACGTATAGGCCACACCTACATGGGTTTAAACCTGACCCCACAATATTTACAAATTCAAGCCTGAAATTCTTGTAAGCCTCATCCGTAACTTTGACAACGGCCACAGCAGACCTCAGACTTGCCCACAAGCAGTATCTTATGCACGTACACACGGGGCTTTACGGTAGTAGACGTTGACACGTTGCCCCCAGAACTTATTGACCCAGTGTACAACAGTGTAGAGTATTGCAGGAGACTGGGTGAAGGATTAGGGCCAATCAGACAGTCATGGATCATCCTAAAGCCCCCCCCCCCTCCCCACCACACACAGCTATACCTCAGCAGCACCGCATAATAGCCCGCCCTGTGACAGCCTCTGCCAGCCTCTATCCTTCCAGGTGGATGGTCTGGGCACAAATATCCATTCCACTAGATACTATGACCTAGAAATATGAGGCTAACTGATCTTAGCTACCATTTATACGCACATCCCATTTTTAGCACAGCGACTAGTGAGTACTACTTGTGAGATGAGTAGACTAGTGTATGGTTCACAGTCGCCACGGTGTAAGGGATAGGGAGGCCTTGCAATCTATTTTTGTTTGTGGCTCCTTTGCTATGGACTATTTCTGCTCAATATTTTAATGTAATAACAACAGTGTGTGTACTTTACTTATCAGTGAAGGAATTTTCAGAATACATCTCATACTTATGATTTTATTTGCAGATAAGACATTTCATCATTTGGAGCCCTATGGCAGATTAGCATTAGAGCATTTTAAGATCCAGAAATGCATCTCTGTAGCCTTTGTTTTAGAATTGTTCGTTCTAAAACTACTATATATATATAGTACAGGTTTCATCTTAGTGGGTTGCGGTACAATTGGATCATATTTTCTCTATTTGAACAAAGTATTCACTGTTAAAGATCTCCATGGAGAAATCAGTGCTAAAGTGTTTGTAGCCATATGTGCATTTTTGTAAATCAGAGGAGGTTGAAGTGTAAGGACACCTTGTGGAACTGCTACAGTACATTCTTTTCTGTGTAAACCTTTTTAGTTTACATTGAAATAATGCTTTCTCAGAATATGTATCTGCTATTGGTGATGAAACATTAATTTGATTACTCCTTTCATTATATAAACGCTTTTGTGGAACACTGAAAACATGTATGTACACAGAGGTACTTACACTGTGCTCCCCCCTCTGCAGAAAGGTGGAGTGATCTGGCTGTTTTGCTGACCACTGACCACTGGAGGACTATTCTCTACTATTGTATTAAAATCTACAACACTGTGGTTTTATTTAACTCTCCAAGCTGACTATGAGTTTCTTCCCATATTGCGACCGCTGTTTGGGGCGTTTTCTTGCCGCCAGTACAAAATTTATTAGCAGCTTCACCCAGTCTGCATGTATTGTAGCAAGCTGGTGGTTCGAGACTGGCCCAACGAAGGATCCCTTTGGGACCCCACCAGCCGCCGTCAACACAGAATGCAGCTGGACGGGGTGAGAAAGGTAAATGAGCTGTCTAAGTATTGTAGACAGCAGCAGGGTAGAAGACCCGCTGTCTTCCCTTGGCCCTGGTAAGAAACATGAGCAGCATCAGCAAATTGACGCTTTAGGCGCTGCATAAATTAATATAATAGATTATAATAGATTATGCCCATTTGTCTTCACGATGCATGTATATAGCCTTTGTGATTAACTTAACCGTGCTACATTTATTTAAGCCCTCTGGAAGAGGGCTAAATTAAATGTAGCACGGTTAACAGGCGCCCATAGACAGACGCTTTATGGTATTTGTAAAAAGAGGCGTTATTTAATGTATATTTTTTAGCAATTAAGGGGTCATTCAACAGGCTGTTACACCCAGTGCTTAGAGGAGACCGGCACTCATTTCAAACCCGGTTCATAAATGTGAAGATATAGCATTTAGATATTCATATTCATCATTTGTCACCTGAAATGATTTACCATTGATATAGATATCTCACAAATGTCAATATCCGGCCCAACACATGCCCATGAACGTGATATAAACAGATGGAAGGTTGTACGTAAAGGTTATAGGAAGCTCATAGGAAATGAACATGGAAGATTAATAGTTGTCTGATCTCCAAGATGATGCAGATACCCTCAATAAGAATATAGAGTAACAACCAACAATCTTTGGTGGCAGCCATCCTGTCCCCTGGCCACTCACGTGGTTTGATGCCAAGTGCCATTTCCCAACCTACCACTATTTAGCCCATGAGTTTATTTTCTTTTTAACTTGGTTTAGAGTGATTTCATTGTAGCGTTGAGACAAGAGGAGCTAAGTTTAAGATGACGTATTTCTTGCTACCATGATCACACTGTTGATATAGTCAGGATGTTTTAGTCCTATAAGGCGCTGTAGTCTTGTCAGGTTGTTTGTATCAAGCAGTTAATCTATATATATATATATATATATATATATATATATATATATATATATATATATATATATATATATATATTATAATATGTGAAGCAATATATAGATGGACGATATTAGAAGCTATTTGTAACTTAAGTACTCAGCTATACAATACTAAGAATCAACTAACCTGTAGAGTAAAACCTAATATGTAAGTCCCACTACCTGTGTACGCTGCACAAGGGTATTTGTATCATGGCACGATACTAATGTCTCTCCATAACCATGGCGGCATGATGTACCGAAGTAACAACACTAGGAAGACATTAAATGGACACGTTAGGACTGCATTGGTGCATCATGACTACACAGTACCATGAATCTGGAGGCATCACGCAGCCCTTAGATAGTACACCAAGCACCTGTTAGGTCTCAGCTCCTGCTGCAGGCGGGTGTTTTGATGCATTGTCTTCTATTCATTTACACCTCTCTACTGTTTTATTATTCACATCACATCATTTACCCCAGTACGTGGTACATACTGGCTTAAAACACCATATGGCGTTTGACTTCATGATGCATGAATGCAGGTTTCCGCTGTCTTTAAGTACAGGCTCCAAGCGGAAGTGGGACTGGTTTTAGCGACAATCACTGATAACCTATGATAAGATGAGAACCCCTATACACCTTAGTACGCTCCTTGAAGGGGTTGGTACACTTAAGCTATGCAGTGCTGGCAGGTACTTTCTCCAGCACTGCATAGATGCAGCATTGGTGTATCATGAATCTGGAGGCATCATGTGGCCATTAAGTGGTTTACTCGATTAGATAACGCCATATGCTGGTGGTTACTATCGGTATTGTACAACACAGAATACACCACAGCAATATGTGTAGGGGACAGCACATAGAGGCCCATCTCCAGTACATATTTATACACCTACCCCCTCCTCTACCACACACAAAACACCCACACAACACCCACACACCCTCCTCTTACCCAGAGGTGATAGATCTGTCCCTGTCGTCCGCCATTGTCGCTGCCATCTTTTGTACGCCCTGATTGATGCCAAGGGCTGCCGCTATGTGGCGCCCTCGTCGCCACGAACGCCCAGCGCGCGTCGCCTAATAACATACAAAAAGCACTCCTTCAGGCATTTCCCCTTGGCCAGCGTTCACTTGATGGATAAAGCGCAGTGAGAGAAAATTAATCCAGGTTTTCCCATTCACTTACCAATCTCGTTAAGCAACTGTCGTTGTTTCTCCCTCCTCTGTGATTAAGGGGGGTTTGGGAAGATGCAACAGGGAGCGATTGAAGCGGAAGCCGACAGCTGAAGCAGACATTTTCCTGAATTTTCACTGAGAATGATAAGCCGACACCGTACTGTGTTTGGAGAATCAGGAGGTATTTTGTCCATATTGCCATTGAATAATAACATCAAATGTAGAAACCTGCC